>OY740785.1:18450244-19050244 GCA_963514005.1 Raja brachyura
CCCTGTCCAGATAGATAGATAGAGAGACAGACAGACAGACAGACAGACAGACAGACAGACAGACGGACAGATAGATGGATGGATAGATAGATAGATAGATAGATAGATAGATAGATAGATAGATAGATAGATAGATAGATAGATAGATAGATAGATAGATAGATAGATAGATAGATAGATAGATAGATAGATAGATAGATACTGACAAGACGCGAGTTTTAGTAATATACTAGAACAAGTGGGACCGGTTGGGCCACGTCCCCCAGGGGGCGGAGGGGGGGGGGGGGGAGACACTGAGTCGGCTCTCACCCCGGAGACAGGCGTCCCCCCACGTAGAGCCGGAACAATTGGGCGGCGGCGCGTCGAGCTGTGCTCCCCCACATGGGCCCTGGGTGTGTCTGTGAGTGTGTCCGTGTCCAGCGGGCTTTTATCGGCGACAGCGAGTTCTTAAAAATGTGATGGAGATCCCATTGTGATTCGTCAGCCATCACCTCCCCTCATCCCACCCCCATAATAAAACCCGCAGTTTATGTAAATGAGATGCCATTGTGACGTCAGACGCCGCTAAGGGCAAGTCAGGATGTTGTTAAAATGTTTTAATAAGATTTAAATGTAAATAACGTAATATATAACATCAGTCTGAACAAAACTTGATCACAGGAGAATGGTAAGTAACGTGGTGCAAACATTTTAGCGCTATCATGTACCGTTTTGGCGTAGTTGAGATAACAGAAATCTGGCAAACAAGCAAGACCACAGACAAGATGAGCGATTTAGTAATATAGTGGGGAATATAGTGGGAATATAAGGTGGTGCAAAAACTGTAGCGCTATCTTGTACCATTTTGGCATGGTTCAGATCATAATAAGCTCGCACACAAACACATAAACACGCAAGATGTGAGTTTTAGTGATATTTTAGACCAAGTGGGACCCGTTGGGCCCCTTTCCCGGACGCAATATTCCACCACTCACCCATGGCCCCCGACTGCGCAGGAGCGGTTGACGCTTTTAAAGTTTAAAATGGCAATAACTTGCAAAATACAAGATCAACGTGAAGACATCTCACTCTCCCACTTCAGTCCCCTATTCCCCTACTCCATTATCTTCCCTCACCCCACCCGCCACCAACCTTCCTCTGCTTTGTCCCCTCACCCACTCCCATCCCTCCTTCCTCTTCCCCCACTCCCCTAAAGTCAGCGGGGACGAAGGATGGCCATGTTAAGAACAACAATTGAGATGGTAATCTCAGCTTCTGGTTAAAGGTGAGTTTTATGTTATTGCTTAAATAATTTAACAATTTGAGCGAACGGATATCTAACCCCATTTTGTAACTCCTCTCTGAATTTACTCTGGGTTATAGCATAAATACACGTGTTGGTACATGAGCCGAGAAGTCTCAACATGTATCCAAATTGTTGGAAAATGAATACTGGATTCTCAATAGTTCTGTCCGTATAATTGTAGTTTACAACCTGCCAGTTTAAAGAATGTACAACGTTAGTAACCCACATCAGTATAAAATTGGTAGACAAAGCAAAGAGTAAGATGATGGATTTCTTCCTGTTCTCCGCCTCTGGGTCAGCGCGGTTCTCTCCCTTGCTGTTGGCGCGAAGTCCTTTGCGGAGGCGATTGGCTGTAACGATGTTCCTGACAGTCAGAGCGTTAAACACCAGGATCAGTGCGATCGGAAGCAGCGGCGTTAGAAAACTGTCAGCCCACTCCCACACGGTCCAAAACGGTGTGCTGTAATAGTTCGGGGTTTGGACACAAAACCACGGGATATTGTCAATAATAACTGCAGGCACAAACAGGAAGTACCAGGTTATAGATCGCAAACAGCCCACAGTGCCCACTGTACCCAATACCACAGCTGCAGTTTTCTCCGTGCAGTATCTCGGTTTGAGCTTCTGGCAGCAAATTGCCACAAATCGGTCAAAAGTAAATGCAACTGTGAACCAGACAGAACAGTCCAGGGCTGCCAGAAACATAACAGCCCGAACTGCACACACTGGAGTGATGGACAGGAAACTAACAGGGAAATAGAGGTAATTAATTCGATTCAGTATTACATTTAGAATGACCAGCATTAGATCAGCTGCTGACATCGCCACCAGGTAGCGGGTGATGCATTTGGAAAGCCCGCATTTCCCCCGTCTCAGGACCAGAATCGCCACGAAGTTAACTGCAAGATGTGGAATAAAGCATGAATTAGTATTTGTGCAGTGAAAGGAAGCATTCGTTTAACATGCTAGAAAATTACGCTTATTTTAGTTTTGTTTTGAGATATTGTGTGGAAAAAAAAGTCTCTTCAGCCCAGCGAAATGCTGCAGTAACACAGCGGGTGAGGTAGCATCTCTGCGAACACGGATACCTGACGTTTCGGGCGGGAACGCTTCTCTGATAACATGAAGCCCTCTCCTGATTATCGTCGACATTCCTCCCCCAGCCGATGAATCGATCCACCTTTATCTTGGCTGACGCTCGGCAGAAGCGTTGAAAGTATTAAGGGCACAGAAAACTTGTGGAGTCGTAGAGAAGCGAAGAGGTTTGTGTAAAAAAATATAGAGAGACGTTGGTCAATGTTGGGCGATGTGGCAAGAGATGGAATTTAGTCCAGTCAAGTGTGACGTCAGGGACTTCTGGAGGTCATATTCTGGTAGCCAATGGCAACGACCCAGTCGTGTTGATGTGCGGAGACACCTTGGGATGCAAGTGGGAGTGAATATGCACCTTTACAAAACGAGCGGAGCAACACTGGGCGCGCGTTCGCGACCCAAGCGGCGCCTTACCGGTAACCCCAATAACGGCAAGAAAAGGGTAGTAAATTCGCTCGATCTGGAACAATACCGTGTATCCCATTTCCTCCGATAAATCCCTGGTGCCGTGTACGCGGCGATTCTGCCCGGCCAAATGTCATGATGTGTTTAGAGAAGCGTCATTTATATTGGGAATCCATCTCCATTGAGAAATAGACGAGTCAGGTGATCAATGGATTACTTAAACACAACTGGAGAGGAAGGCGCGCACGCATTTTATCGCAACGTTTATGATGCAACTCAATCTATTTTAAGGATTTTATGAAACACACGATCAGATATTGTTTTGAATGTCAAACAATGACATGGCGAAGGTAGGTGCAGCCCCCCATTGTTCGCAACGACCGTCCTTTCGGATACATGAAGTAGATAAAGTCATGAGGGAACACACAAAGTAAATGCAGAAAGTATTTTACCGTGGGTAGGGAACTTGAAAACCAAAGACCAAGATTAAATATAAGACAGAGGTGCAACTTTTTTCATCCAGAGGGTGTTGGATATATTGAACAAGCTGTCAGAGGAGATGGTTAAGGCAGGTTCTGACAGCATTTAAAAGGTACCTGGACAGGTACAAGGGAAAGAAAGATTTGGATAGATTTGGGCAAAACGAGGGCAAATAGAACTAGTGTAGTAGGAGCATCTTGGTGGCCATGGACGAGTTGGGCCGAAGGGCCTGTATCCGTGCCGTACACTTTGTGCATTCACTCTCTCTGTTCCCTCATGATTTTATACACATCTATAAGACCATTCTTCAGCTTCCTGAGGCATAGCCTGCCCAACCTCACCATATAGCTCAGCTTCTCGAGTCCTGGCAACATCCTCGTAAATCTTCTCTGCGGTATTTTCGCTCAATGACGCCATTATTATCGCAGAACGACTAAAACCGTACAAAGTACCGTCTAATTGTGCCCTCGCCAACATTTTGTACAACTGCAACATAGCATCCCAAGTTGGGAAAAGGGGAAGTTCAACGAAATCTGGGGATCCGTGTTGATCAGTCAATGAAAGTAAGCATGCAGGTACAGCAGGCAGTGTTGGGCTTCATACACAACACCCTCACAGCTGAAGGCCAATGTACTGAAAGGCTTCTTCGCCATCCTATCTGTCTGTGACGCCACCTTCAAGGAACTATGTGCTTGTATTCTTTGATCCTTCTGCCCTGCAACACTCCCCAGCGGCTAACCATTCCCTGTGGAGGTCCTGCCCTGGTTTGACTCCGAACTGCAACACCTCTAACGTATCTACATTACACTCCATTAGCCATCACTGAGCCCTTTTGCCTAGCTGGTCAAGACGATGTTGTATTTAAAGACATCTTAACATTGGTAATCCATTCCTAGTAGTTATTGCGACCTCAATATTATCCTCAACCTAAGCTGACCTTTAAGCATAGGAACCAGTTCATAATAAAAAAATATATATTCATATTTCCACACCTGCAATCCTGTCTATTTTCTGCTTCTGGTAGATAGACGACCAGTTTATAGAATACCTCAGTTTACACTGCAAACTTGACCCTAGCTTCCCCAAACCTGCCTCTTTAATTGTACATCACACTCATAGGCTCATACAGTGTGGAAACAGGCCCTTTAGCCCAAATCGCCCTTGCCGACCAAATTCTCATCTAGCCCATTCCTATTTGCCTTCATTTGACCCACGTGTCCCTTAACCTTTCTTTGCATGTACCTGTCGAAAAGTATTTTAAATGTTATCGTATCTGCAGCAACCGCAGCGTTTGGCCGGGCTTTCCAACTCCCTCTCTAACATTGATGTTGGACCTCCGATGCTGATGCAATGAATCTCTTAATCTGAGCAGCATTTCCATACTTGGGTAATAAACCCACCATTCTTCACCAGTTGTCATTTTTAATAAAACATAGCTTCTGGTTTTACTAGTCGCTGACATTATTTTAGTCAGCCTCACCATTATGTGCAATTGAATCTTACCAGCCCTTGACCCTATTGTCGAAATTTCCTCTCCTTGCCTTAGCCACTTACGCGGTTTTATTTCAAAATATTTTTAAACTTCGGATGGTCCGATATCTGAAAGGTTATTCTGCCATTTCTATCCACAACGTGTCCTGTCTAAGTACGTCCAGCACTTTATATTGTATCAACATTTTTGCCCTCTATGCCGTATATTCCTCTACGTTTAACGTTTGAATGAAATGTGCGGGGCAAGTTGGTGTTTACACAGAGGGTGGCGGGGACCTGGAACCGGCAGACGTGGTGATGGCGGCAGAGTTGAGAGTGACCCTCTGAAGACTATTAGGCAATCCCATTACCCTGCTTTGCACAAGACTGCAAGAAACAGCATAACCAGAGAACTTACATTGGGAATCAGGAGTAAAAGGCAAACTGCTGGAGGGGCTTAACATCCCGCTGTGAACCGGGAGTGTTAAAGGAGGCCATGGGATGTCAACGAGGAACAGGTTACAGGGAATGGCAAGAAACATTATGAGATCAGTTAGCGGTATGTGGATACTCTAGGGCACGTTAATATGCAGAACTACGGACTGATAGGTTACTTGATGAACTGTTATGTGGCCAAAGGTGGGATGGAGATTGTCCCGGGTTATTAGCCGAGGCAAGAGAGGAGATTGCTGAGGCCTTCGCACCGCTCTTTGTATTTCCTTTTTTCCACAGACGAAATCCCAGAAGGCTACAAATAGCCAATGGTGTTCTAGTTAAAAACGGAAACAAGGACAGACAAAGAAATGCAGGGTACAAATATGGGGATAGGAATAGCTGATTACGTTTAATCTGGACATTGGTGAGATTGGATCAAGCTTGTAATTGACACTTGCATTGTTTTGCATTGCAGCTTGCATTGACCCTTCATGGTGTGCCATACAAATGCAACACCATTAGCCATTACTTGGCCTATTGGCCCAGTTAATCAAGTTGCCGTTGTAACCTGTGTCAATCTTCCTCATTGTCCACCTTATCGCCAATCTCAACGACCAGCTAATACGCAGAAATAGCCGAAGTTGCTTAGTATTGCTTGGTGAGTTTCATCGTATAGCGTGAGGAACAGAGTGTGGGACTGGTGCTGATGGGCGATGGGATATCATGCCACTGTTGGCCGCGTGTGCATGGCCAGTAACCACCTTCCAACACTTCTGGAAGCATACTGACGTCTGACTGGACAGAACAGGCTGGATACAGGATGAATGTTTCACGGCTGAGGTTCAAACCAGGACCACCGTCTTCCAATAGGGAGTGGGATGTCTATGCGATGGGAAAAGGAGAATGTCCAAGCACCGAGTGCTGGATGATGGGATTAGTGTAAATGAGGCTCTATTGCTCGGCGTGACGGCGTGCAGCTGAATGGCCTGATTCTACCATGTAGCGTGGCGGAGGGTTGCCTCGGTGTGTGCAGTAGTCGCTTTCCCATCAGCTGTCATGGATTATTGCACCTGTTGCCGGAGGACTGGTGCCGATGAGGTCAATTAAGTTTATTCCCGATCTTGGTTGCAGCCGCATCCAATCTAGCATCTGTTCACTGCAGGACTCAGCCAGCTCAGGTACTCGTGACGCTGGAAAGCCACACTTGGTGAAAGACTTTGCAGTCCCGACCCAGAGTCGGAACAGCAGAGAAACGGGTTCTTCGGCCCACGACACCTACAGTCCGTGATCTCTATCTACGCTAATCCCATCTTCCCATATTCGGCCAGCAGCCTTTCCGCATTCTTTATCAAATTATTTATTTAATTACCTTTTAAACGTTGCAATATATCTTTCTTCGCCACACAGTCTGGCAGCTCGTTCTAGATGTTCGCCACTCGTTGTGATCAAAGTATCCCTTTGGTCCCTTAGATTTCTCCTCTCCGTCCTTACATTGGAGCCCTTTAATTATTGACTCGTCGAACCTAGGAATAGGATTCTGACTGCCCATCCTATCTGTGTTCCTCATAATTTCGTAAACCTCAATAAGATCAAACATTTTGCATTGAACAAAAACTAAGCGTATCCGAGCTATCATTACAACTGGTGAGTCTTTTGCACATTCTCCATTGCTGTGGTGTCGCGACCAGAACTGCACAATAATACGTCGTACCCTCGTTTTGCACAGCTGCAACACGATTCAACACTGACATTGAATCAGCGACCCAGCCACAAAATGTCTCCTCCATACATCCCCGCTGAAGTCCATGAGCCCTCTTTGCCAATTTTCATTTGCGATCTCCCTCAATGTTTGCCTTTTATCTTCCTCGTCTTTGATGACTCTAATTAAGGTTCTATTGTGAAAAGAAAGATAGAAAGCCACGAACCTAATGCAGTCAAATGTGATTAGTGTAGAATGGTACGAAAGGTGGTATGGATATGGTGGCTCGAAGGTCCTGTTGTATGTTTGTGGTCTAAGGGTGAATCCTGTGATTTATAGAACACAACAATGTTGTATTTTCCTATGACTACCGAGCTCCATGTTCCCAACTTCCCAAATTAGATTAGGATCGCCAACCGATTTCAAGATGTGTATCCGTTCTTTGGCAATTCAATCTTGGACGTTCAGTGCCACGAATGGTGCCGGACGGGGAGCGAGGAAAGACGGTTGGACTCAATGCATTTATGTCGATGCTGATAGGCCACATAACGTGTTACCTGGCAGGTAAGGTGGACTTAAACTGTGTATAAAGTGGAACTGGAATGTCAGAGCCGTTATAATCACCTGGCTAAGGCATGGACAGGACTGGCAGAATAATGTACTGAGATACAAGTGCTGTTGGCGAGATGTAGACGTGGAAGTGACAGAGAAAGGTCGGTTGCTTATTTATGAACGAAAACATCACGTTTGCATTAAGATACGATATTACCAAAGGATCGTCCTGCGAGGCTGTCTGCATGGAGCTGAAAATAGAATGGGACGTTGGTTTTCATCAGTCAGGAAATTGAGTACAGAAGTTGGGACGTATGTTGCAGTTGTACAAGACGTCGGTGAGTCCACGCTTGGTGTCCTGTGTTCAGTTCTGGTCACTCAACTCCGGGAAAGGTGCCGGTACACTGGACAGGTGCATAGATGATTCGTGAGGATCTTGCCATGACTTTAGGGACTGAGCTATAAGGAGCGGTAGGACAGGCCAGGGCATTCATTCAATGTAGCGCCGGGAATTGAGGAGTGATATAACAGAGGGCCACAAATTCACGAAGGAAAAATATATAGTGAGTGCACAGCGTATTTGTTTCCCAGGGTGTAGGGCGACCAGGAGTCTGAGGGCATAGGTTGAAGGTCAATTTTAATAGTAAGCTGAGGAGCAACATTTTACACACATCAGGTGGTGGACATATGGGTTGAGCTACCTGAGGATTTAATTGAGGCAGGTACAAGATGAACATTTGAAAAGGGAAATTGGACAGGCATACGGCGAGGAAAGGTTTATGGGAACGTGGGGCAAATGGGACGAGTTTGGATGGGGCAACTTGGTGGGCATGGACTAGTCGGGCCGAAGATCCTATACTCTGCACCAGTCGCTCCTGTCTTCCAACACTTCCCACGATCTAAACACGGCTGCGTGATTCCATAACTCAACTGATTCACGACGCTGCAAACCCTGACAGGTATCGTGAAAGGAAAATCGCGTTTGACCAAAGAATACAGCACGGAAACAGCATGGAAACAACAGACTAATTTATACAGCCCAAGGGGTGAACGTTCATCGCAGCGACCATGGGTTTCCAAATTGTAGTGAGCGCTCCATCTCTGCTCACGCTCCACCCTGTCCAAGGGTAGATATCATTGTATCTCCTTCAGCACCAGTCTGACGAGTAGAATGGTATTTCTTGCAGCGGAAATAGACCGGTTTGGCTGTGGCAGTTTAACGAAGAGGCTCTGTTTAGATGTTACACACTAGTCACGCTGTATTGGTGAAATTCAGTTAAACTTCTGGGCAAAGTGATCCTTGGAGTGTTAACTGTGGTGACTGGATGACGACGGTGACATTGAACGGTAAGAGTGTGTGGTTCTTCTCTCTCTCTCGCTCTTCGATGACGACCACCTCAGTGAGGCTGATGTTATCTTTCAAAGACCAACCCCTGTCTGAATGCTGCCCCCGTGTTGGTGGACCCGGTGTAGCTGCTTCATTCACTGGGTGTCTGTGCATGCAACTGAATATTGTGCCATCGTCAACCACCATCGCCACTTGTGTCTCAGGAAGGAAGGGCGGTGTTTGCTGAAGAAACTGATGATATTCGACACTAAGGCACGGGACGTCTGTACGAATATGCTGGTGCTGGAGTGGTTGGCTTACGAAACCACCTCTTTCTTTGTGCGGCATGGCTGCAACCGTTGATGCCGAATGACCGTTTGGGCCAGGTCTGATATTCCATCGATTCTGCCTCGATAAAGGCCACCCACTTTCATCCAACCTCCCAAATACAGATGTTTTGTTCATGGTGGTCCCGAGGCTTTGGTTGGGTCCGGAACTGCGGGTTGCAAGTCGGATCCATACTGGACATTAGCAAGGAGGGACAAGAGACTGCAGGTTATGGAATATGGATGAAAACAATCAGAGTATTTGCATGTATCGGTTGGGTCAGAATTCGTAGCGGAAATGGCTACTCGACGCTTTGCGTCACCACCCATCGGGTCTCGATGATGTAAGATGCGTCGTGGAAACCTCAAATCATGATTATATGTGTCCCTCCACAAATGCTGCCTAACCCGTTGTGTTCATCCAATAACTCTTCCTCTTCACAATCACAATCAATCACAATTAGTTTTATTCGTCACATAAATTGCAAGTGAAATGAATTTGCCAGCAGCGGTACAATGAAAAAGAACACACAAAAACACAATACAATTTTAACATAAACATCCTCCACAGCATTCATCACTGTTGTGGAAGGCACAACATTTGGCCAGTCCTCATCCATTTTCCCCCGTGGTCGGGACCTCAACCCTCCACAGTCGCCGCTGCGGGCGTCCAGATGAGTAGACACGGTAAAGTCCATGTAAGTCCTGAAATGGTGCCTCTCCACCGGAGAACGCGGCTTCAGGTTGGTGTAGGCCGCTGGACGGCGGCGAAGATCCAAAGTCCCCGCAGCGCTGCAGCCCGAAGCACCGCAGACCACAGGGCCGGCGGTTGGAGCTCCCTTGCAGGGCTCCCCAGCGAAGGACCCCGCTCCTGATGGTACGTCCACGCCGCGCCCGCGGGCCGGCGGTCGGAACTCTTCTCCTCCCGGATCCCGGGCACAGGACGCCGCGGCGCTGGAGCTCTGCAGTCCGCGTCTTCAGGCTGCCGCGGGCCAGCGAACGGAGCGTTCCCTTCCGGCGAGCCCCGGCGAGGACTCGCCAGTTCTGTGACGAGAGTCCACGCTCCGGGAAAGGTCGCACCGATCCTCGGTGTTAGGCCACGGGGGAGGCGACATGGAAAAAGTTGCCTCTCCGTGGAGAAGGCGACCGAAGCGGTTTCTCCCTTACCACCCCCCACACAAGACACACTGAGAAACATTAAAAACATACATTAAAACACACTAAGAAACAAAAAATAGAAAAAAACTAACACGCTCTTGGCAGGGCTGCCGGCTTGCAGCGCCCCCACCGACCCAATCTTGGCTGATCATTACGAGATCATTGGTAACAATACTCCACGTTCATGTTCACACGCCATAGGAGCAGAAAATAGGCGACGCGGCACATCGAATCTACTCCGCCATTCCATCGTGGCCTTTCTATTTCCCCTCTCAGTGCCATTCTCCTGCCATCATCCCAAAATCTTTGCCACCCTTACTGATCAAGAACCATGTTTTACAACCACTCAAGGACATGGACTCCAAAGCCGTTGATACATCATAAGGAGGGTACAAAGAAGGGTTATTACATTTCTTTAATTGTTTGCCAGAGGGAACTGGAGAGGCAGATACAATGACAACATTTTGCAGATATTTGGTTAGGTTCATGGCTGGTAAAGGCTTCTATGGATATGAGCCAAACGTGGAAAGGGAGTAGCCTCGGGTGAGCAACTTGCTGCCGGGGCTGACACGGTCTGAAAGGCCTGCTTCTCTGATGTATCACTTTTTGACTATCACTGGTCCCGGGACAAATGACATACATCAGAAAGGCTCCTTAGCGATGAGAAGACGGGGGGCATTGATAGTGCGGGAAATGATGGACAGAGTAGGCAGTGCAGACGGTTCCCATCGCTTGACTCTGGAACGCGCTGCCTGTATATGCGGTGGGTTTAGGTCCCACCGTGGCCTTCAATTGGCTAAATATATTGAAGGGGTAACATTTCAAGAGAAGCGAGGAGGGACCGGGTGGAACTGATGAATTGATCTGTCAGGCAGCACTAACATGATGGGATGAACGGTCACTTCTGTGCTGCAATCATCGTGAGATTCTGCCGTCTATCATCTTGCTGGCGATTAAATAACGACCGATTGTGCAGTCTTGTACCCAGCTTGGATTTTTACTGCCCCCTTATGCCCCACAGCATTCGAAGCCAGCCCCCAGCCCCCAGCCCCCAGCCCAGGGGATATCTGCAGCGCCATCCCGCACCGGGCACAGCTGCAGCCCGCCCCTGGCATTGGGGAAATCATCCCGCGGGCCGGATAGGATCCTTCGGGGACCGGATGCGGCCCGCGGGCCGGTAGTTTGATACTCCTTCTTGACTCAGTTACCTGACTGATGAACGTTACGAGGCTAGCATGCAACAGCTTTCGTCGCCACGCTCTGCACACGAGAAGCCACGTTCAGGGAACAATGTACTTGCACTTCCTTTGCCCCACAATACTCCCTGGGCCCTCCTGTTCACTGCGAATGTCCTGCTATGATTTGATTTTACAAAATACAACCTCTCACATTTCTCTGAATTAAACTACATCGGACATTCCTTGGCCCACTTGCCCAGCTGATCAAACCCCACCGTAATTCTTGATATCGTCGTAAAACAGAAGGATGCAGGATAATAATTACATCGTTCCTTGAAAGTGGCATCTCAGGAAGAAGAAGGCTTTTGGCATGCTGGTTTTGATAAATCAAGGAAATTAGTATAGAGGTTGGGATATTTTGTTACAGATGTACAATACAAGATGTTGGTGAAACCACACGGAGTATTGTGTTCAGTTTTGGTCAGCCTGCCATGCATTAGTGGCAAAGCCAGGCTATTGAATGCAGTGCTGGAATTTGAGCAAAGGGCGGCCACGAAACTGTGTAGGTACGAACATAAGTACGGGTGCAGCATCTTGGGAGGTCAACCCATAGCAGAACCTTCAACGTGAACAGCAGGGCCCGGTGAGTGTCGCAGAGCAGGGGGATCTAGGAGTGTAGCCACAAAGTGGTATCACATGTACATTGTGTGGAAAAGAAGGGTTTATGTTCATTGGCATGCATTGGTAGCGATAATGAGTAAAAATAAGTTGGGATGTTATGTTACAGCTGTCGAAGGCACTAGTGAGGTTGGATTTGGATATACGAAGAATGGAAAAAGTGCAGAGAAGGTTTACAAGGGTGTTGTCAGAACTCGAGGACCTGAGCTTGAGGGAGAGGATGGCGGATTACACTTGATGGGCCATAATAACCTAATTCTGCTCCTTTCCCATGTCATCATGTTCTTCTCTGCACTTTTTCCAGTTTACCACCATACTTCCTATAACAGGGTGATCCAAATCCAGCCACCTCAACGTCTTGAACAATTGTAACATATCATCGAAACTTATTTCCACTCTATGATGGAGGGTGTCCAGAACACGGGTGTGAGTTGAGGAGGGGGGGGGGGGGGGGGGTATTGAGGCCAACATAGATCAGCCACGATCAGATTAAAGGACCGGTATGATGGGCGAGCCTTGAGTTCATGGTCTTGGTCTTTATGCTCTCGTGTTCTGTGGCTGTAGTTTGCCAACGTTGTCATTAAAGCAGTGTCTTGTGGAATAAGTATATGACCAGAACCCGTGATCAAGAAGGGTGCCCTATTTAGAATCACACAGTGGTATAGCACAGAAGCAGGCCATTCGGCTAACTACGTCTACGTCGATCATTTGGCCCATCTACTAGAATTCAATTGCCCTGATTAGGTCCCTATCCTTCTATGCCTCGCCTTTTAAAATTTTTATTTCAAAATTGCCCTGGAATACACTGATTGTATCTGACTTCACCACCTGCTCTTTACAAAAACACAAGAGCACAAGACAATAGCTGTAGGAATGGGCCACGTGGCTTCAAGCCCGCCCACCTACTAACTCTAGCATGGACGAGTTGGGCCGAAGGGCCTGCTTTTATGCGGTATTATTCCGACTCTGTGATGCCGCTGAGCGTTGCCGTGATGGAGACTATCGTCAAAGGCCTGCTGCTACTGAATGTGATTGAGTAGATGCGCTTCACTCCCATGCATCTATGCTGCATTTGATTGAATCGATTGTTTGAATGATACAGTATGGAAACAGGCAACCAATGCCGACCATCGATCACCTGTTCACATTTGCTCTATGTTTTCCCACTTTCACATCCTCTAACGAGACCTAGTGGGACCCGTTGGGCCCAGTTCCTCCAACGCAATATGCACCACTCACCCATAGCCCCAACTCCGCAAGAGCGGCTGACATTTTTAAAGTTTAGAATGGCAATAACTTGTAAAATATAAGATCAATGTGAACGCATCTCACTCTCCCTCTTCAGTCCCCTATTCCCCTACTCCATAATTCTCCCTCTCCCCAATCTCCACCAACCATCCTCTGCTTTGTCCCCTCACCCACTCCCATCCCTCCTCCCTGTTCCCCCACTCCTCCACCATTACCTCACTATCCCTCTTCCTGCCCCTATCCACTTCCATTCACCCTCCCTCTGTCTCTCTCTGTCGGCCTCTCTCTCGCTCTGTCTCTTGCATTCTCTCTGTCTGTTTCTCTGCCTGTCTCGCTCCTTCTCTCGCTCTCTCTGTCTGCCTCTCAATAGCAATAGACAATAGACAATAGACAATAGACGCAGGTGTAGGCCATTCGGCCCTTAAAGCCAGCACCGCCATTCAATGTGATCATGAATGATCATCCCCAATCAGTACCCCGTTGCAGCCTTTACCCCATATCCCCTGACTCCGCTATTTTTAAGAGCCCTATCTAACTCTATCTTGAAAGTATCCAGAGAACCTGCCTCCACCGCCCTCTGAGGCAGATAATTCCGCAGACACACAACTCTCTGTGAGAAAAAGTGTTTCCTCGTCTTCGTTCTAAATGGCTTACCCCTTATTCTTCAACTGTCGCCCCTGGGTCTGGACTCACCCAACATCGGGAACATGTTCCTGCCTCCAGCGTGTCCAAACCCTTAACAATCATATATGTTTCAATAAGATTCCCTCTCATGCTTCTAAACTGCAGAGTGCACAAGCCCAGCTACTTCATTCTCTCAGCATATGACAGTCCCGCCATCCCGGGAATTAACCTTGTAAACCTACGCTGCACTCCCTCAATAGCAAAAATGTCCTTCCTCAAATTAGGGGAGCAAAACTGCACACAATACTCCAGGTGTGGTCTCACTAGGGCTCTGTGCAACTGCAGAAGGATCTCTTTGCTCTTATACTCGAATCATCTTGTTATAAACGCCAACATGCCATTCGCTTTCTTCACTGCCTGCTGTACCTGCATGCTTACTTTCATAGACTGATGAACAAGGACCCCCAGATCCCGCTGTACTTCCCTTTTTCCCAACTTGACACCATTTAGACAGTAATCTGCCTTCCTGTTTTTGCTACCAAAGTGGATAACCTCACATTTCTCCACATTAACGTCATCTGCCATACATCTGCCCACTCCCCCAACCTGTCCAAGTCCCCCTGCATTCTCATAGCATCCTCCTCACAGTTGACACTGCCACCCAGCTTTGTGTCATCTTCAAATTTGCTAATGTTACTTTGAATCCCTTCATCCAAATCATTGATGTATATTGTAAATAGCTGCGGTCCCAGCACCGAGCCTTGCGGTACCCCACTGGTTACTGCCTACCATTCTGAAAGGGGCCCGTTAATCCCCACTCTCTGTTTCCTGTCCGCCATCCAATTTTCTATGCATGTCAGCACTCCACCCCCAATACCACATGCCTTAATATTGTTGACTAATCTCCTATGTGGGACCTTATCAAATGTTTTCTGAAAGTCCAGGTACACTACATCCACTGGCTCTCCCTTGTCCATTTTCATAGTTACATTACAAAAAATTCCAGAAGATTAGTCAGGCCCTTAAGAAATCCATGCTGACTCGGAACTATCCTGTTACTGCTATCCAAATGTGCGGCTATTCCATCTTTTATAATTAACTCCAGCATCTTCCCCACCACCGATGTCAGGCTAACTGGTCTATCATTCCCTGTTTTCTCTCTCTCGCCATTCTTAAAAACTGGGATAACATTAGCTACCCTCCAATCCACAGGAACTGATCCTGAGTCTATAGAACATTGGACAATTATCACCAATGCATCCACGATTTCTAGAGCCACTTCCTTAAGTACCTTGGGGATTTATCAGTCTTCAGTCCCATCAGTCTATCCAACACCATTTCCTGCCTAATGTGGATTTCCTTCAGTTCCTCCGTCACCCCAGATCCCATGGCCACTGCTATATCAGGAAGATTGTTTGTGTCCTCCATTGTGAAGACGGATCAAAAATACCTGTTCAACTCATCTGCCATTTCCTTGTTCCCCATAATAAATTCACCTTTTTCGGTCTTCAAGGGTCCAACTTTGGTCTTAACTATTTTTTTCTCTTCACATACCTAAAGAAGCTTTTACTATCCTGCTTTAAATTCTTGGCTAGCTTACCTTCGTACCTCATCTTTTCTCCCCGTATTGTCTTTTTAGTTATCTTCTGTTGCTCATTAAACATTACCCAAACATCTTGCTTCCCGCTCATCTTTGCCACGTTGTACTTCTCCTCTTTTATTTTTATACAGTCCCTGACGTCCCTTGTCAGCCATGGTCGCCCCTTACTCCCCTTGGAATCTTTCTTCCTCCTAGGAATGAACTGATCCTGCACCTTCTGCATTATTCATAGAAATACCCGCCATTGACCTCGAGGTCCTTTATCAAATCCGGTTCATTACATAACACTAAATCCAGAATTGTCTTCTCCCTGGTAGGCTCCAATACAAGCTTCTCTAAGAATCCATCACAAAGTCACTTTACAAAGTCCATTTCTTGGGGTCCAGTACCAACCTGATTTTCCCAGTCTACCTGCATGTTGAAATCTCCCATAACAATGACAGCATTACTTTTACTACATGCCAATTTTAACTCCTGATTCAACTTGCACCCTATGTCCAGGCTACTGTTTGGGGGCCTGTAGATAAGTCCCTTTAGGGTATTTTTACCCTTACAATTCCTTAGTCCTATCCATACTGACTTCACATCTCCTGTTTCAATGTCACCCCTTGCAAGGGACTGAATTTCATTCCTCACCAACAGAGCAACCCCACCCCCTCGGCCCACCTGTCTGTCTTTTCGATCGGAGTTATAGCCATGAATATTCAGTTCACAGCCCTGGCCCTCTTGCAGCCATATCTCTGTAATTCCCACAACATCATACTTGCCAATTTCTAACTGAGCCTCAAGCTCGTCCACTTTATTTCTTATACTTTGCGCATTCATATACAACACTTTGACTTCGGTATTTATGTCCCCTCTCGCACCACTCGCAATTGGCCCTGACCTTTTATCCCTTCTCGAACTTTCCTTCGCATTAATTCGAGAATCTTTTGTAAATTTTCCTGTATTCACTTCCCCTTCAACTCCATCTTTATATAGCAACGTTACAAAATTTTGAGATTTAAAAAATCAAGTCTGCAATTTATCCCATCAGATAAAGCATAAAAAGAAGTTTAATTTGACACCTAATTCACTTTCATATCTTCAGTATTAAAAAAGTTATTGCCATTTTCATACTCAGAAATTAGCATCTTGTTCCCCATTGCCTTTCCATTGACAACACAAAAGCTGTGATCAAGGACAGTCAAAAGCCCATAACTTTCTTTTAAGAGAACTCAATGAAACTTTCAGTTATTATAGATTGAAGCATTCTGAAACAAATATGAAACAGTCTTACTTGGATGACCTGAAATTAAAGCATATAATTAGTTAGTTATCTAATTTTAGCTAATTATAAAATTCAATTACTAGATCTAAACATCTATCCATTTCTTAAGAAATGATAAACATTTTTAAGTTGCATAAGTGTCCAAATAACATTCATACAATAATCCACAATATAACATGATTTTAAAATCTCATTTTCATGAATTTATAGGCCAAATGGAAGGAATCTAGTGTTTAATGCCTGTAAATTAATGGCCATTTAAACCAACTAGCGAGTGGGTTTTAGTGGAATGCAGTGGATTGGAACGTTGTGGTTTGCGGTTAGTCGGTATGAAAAATACTGGCGGTTCATACATTTTTTTTGTCCCCTTTTCGCAACCTGAAAATTTGTTTAAATGCTTCCTAAGAAGCACGTTTTTATGTAAAAATAAACTACCTTCTTTTATCGCCTACGTTAGGTTCGTTCTGCTGTCGGCGTTCAGAGGTTTAGAAGATGATTTTTAAAGTACCCTAGTTAATAAATAATCTAGCGTAGTTTAAAAATAGCTTCATGAATGAAATGTCGGAGCAATTTCTCTTTAGCGACGAAATCGCCTGACATAGATCGATTTGGACTGCCTAGGGAAAAACGGCATTTTAAACCCGCCCCCCTCTGAAAGGCGCCAAAGTCACGCACACGGGGAGCGGCAGAACTGCAGCACCGCTAAAGGTAGGTATTGTAACATTCCTACTTTATACTCCCAATTTGTCAATCCCTCCCACCCACTATTTAGTTTAAACCCACACGTGTAGTCCCAGCAAACCTGCCTGACAGAATGTCAGTCCCCCTCCAGTTAAGGTGTAACCCATTCCTTTTGTACAGGTCACCCCTACCCCAGAAGAGATCCCAGTGGTCCATAAATCTAATCCTTGCTCCCTGCTCCAGCCTCTCAGCCACACATTCAGACCCCCTATCTCCCTGTTCCTGTCCTCACTAGCACAAGGTACTGGAAGCAATTCAGAGATAACCACCCTAGAAGCCCTGCCTTTCAGTCTTCTTCCCAACTCTCTGAACTCATGTTGGAGAACCTCCTTCCTCTTCTCCCCACTGTTGTTTGTGCCTACATGCACAACAACTGCCGCCTGTTCTCCTTCTCTCTCGAGGATGTTCTGAGTTTGGCTCGTGACATCCTGAACCCTGGCACCAGGGAGGCACAGACCATCCTTGCGTCTTGTCTGCCGCCACAGAATCTCCTGTCTGCTCCTTGGACAATGGAATCACCTACCACTATGGTTCTGCCCGATGTCGGTCTCGCCTGTCGAGTCCCATCTCTAGGTTTGGATCCACCGACGTGTCCGCCGCTTGGACTGGAAACATCATATCCCCCGGCAGTTCCCAAGAGGGCATACCTGTTTTCAATAGGCACAGCCAACTGGGTCTCCTGCACCCCACGATTACCACCCTTTCTCTTAGTCCTACACCTTCCTTCCCGTATCTTCGGCGGGACAACCGCACTGTACGTTCTGTCCAGGAAACTCTCATTTTCCCAGATGGCCCTGAGGTCATACAGCTGCTTCTCCAGTGCCCCAACACGGTCCTTCAGGAGCTGAAGCTGGACGCACTTGCCACAGTTGTAGCAGTCAGAGGCTCATCCGTGTCCCTGGGCTCCCACATTCTGCAAGCCTCACACTGTCTCATCTGTCCTGTCATGTGTTCACCGCGTTCCGTCCTCTCAAGCTTTTTGTGTAGTCTCCTCTCCTCAGCCTCCTCGCCGTAGACTCTCGAGCCAAAGACTCACACTTTACTCACAAGGCCCTCTCGAGCCAAAGACTCACACTTTACTCACGAGGCACTCTCATGCCAAAGACTCACACTTTACTCACAAGGCACTTCCCTCACTGCTGCTCCCTTAGTGCAGTCTTGCTAATATTGACTGATAAATTACCAATTTACAAACCTCAGTTTTAAACTGTTTTCCACCTCTGACTCACCTTCACCCATGGGCTTCAGACAATCAGCGCCTGTCCCTGCTTTTCTTTGTTTCTGCTTGCCCAAGATCCAGATAAGCTCTGGGCTCTTGATCTCTAGATCTGTCTCTCTGTCTCTGTGTCTGAAAGAGTTAGTTATTAATCGATTGTTGTCATATTGAAGCTTTCCTGGTGTAAAAAGCCAATTGTATTGCATGGTGGGATTTTGCCAAAATCATCATGACAAGGTTATTTTTTAACGTAATTCGAATAGTTCATAGCTCTCTTACAAGTTTTTTTTAATGTAAGTTGAATAGTTCACAGCTCTCTTACAAGTTTTTTATGTAAGTTGAAGAGGTTAATCAGATAAGAAGGGGCCAGAGGATGCCATTGGGATGACTGGCTTTTGGCAAAGAGTGAAAAACAACTCCATATTGTCAGAAGTTGGTCCGTTCCCAGCTGAGGTTCTTAGAGATAGACAAAGGTAAGACCAATTGTGTATTGTGTATGTATTTTTAAGCCGGAATTGTGTAGGTATTTTGTTTTCTTTTTTTTTTGTTGATGTTTATGTCTTTTTATTTATTTATTTATTTTATTAGAAGGTAATACCGTACAAAACAATACAGTGGTACCTCATTTTAGGTGCCAACTATGTCATAACGTAATACAATCTATGTACAACCTCTAGTTTTATGTTTTTGAAAAAGGAAGTAAAAAAAAGACAAAAAATAGAGAGAAGAAAAAGAGGAAAACTAGATAGTAGAAAATAGAAAGACGTGAAGGGTGTGTATAGGAGAAAAAGACCCTTAAAAAATAAATTTTCAAATCTTTGTTCGGAGATGTAAATCTATCCACAACCTGACCTGAAATCAGTAATCTTAACGGTACTGCTGCATCACATGATTCCAAAAAGTCGATGAAAGGGGACCAACTCCTTAAGAATTGGTCATATTTATCTATTAGGTGGAGTCTCATTTCTTCAAGGTGAGCTATGTCCGTCATATTCCTAATCCACATTTTAATAGTTGGTATAGCTGTATTTTTCCAAAATTTAAGTATCAATTTCTTTCCAATTATTAACCCATAATTAAAGAATACGTTTTGGTCTTTGTTTAAATTGATATCTTCTACTATTATTCCAAATATAATCCTTTCTGTATTAGGTTCTATTCTTAACTTAAAGAGCTTTGTAAATATATCAAATATATCGCTCGAAAATGTATTCAACTTTGTATATCCTCCAAATGAATGTGTTATATTGGCATTTTGAAACAAACATTTATCGCATCTGGGAGAGACGTTTGGGTAGAATTTATTCAACCTCGTTTTTGAATAATATAGTCTATGTAATAATTTACATTGAATTAGATTATGTCTTGCTTTTCCCATCTATCCTTCGGGATCTGTATCATTAATTCATGTTCCCAATCTTCTCTTAGTGCCTCTGTACAGGGTAATTCTCGATTTAATATACTATTATAAAAATATGATATTAGTTTTTGTGAATCAGCCTTAATATTCATTGCTTCCTCTAAAGGGTCTAAAAATATAGTTTGAAATCTATGTATATATTTCTTCATAAGGTCACATATCTGTATATATTTAAAGTATTGATTATCATTCAGTTTAAATTTTGATTTTAATTGTTGAAATGATAACAATTTGCCCAATTCATACATATCTACTTTCTTAATCCCCAGTCTATCCCATTGTTTATATGTTTTGTTGATAAGAGATGGTTTGAATGCAGGATTGTTCAATATTGGGTTAGTACTGATAGATTATTTAATTTCAAGGATAATTTATTTGTTTACAAATTCTTATTGTACTGTGAATAATTGCGTTCTTCTTATATATTATACGATTCAATTTTATCGGTGAGAACAAGATCGGTCCTATATCGTACGGGAAACACTCCTCTTTCTCCATTCTTATCCACTCCGACTGGTGAGTGGAACTATCCAACCAGTACATTATGTTCTTAATATGCATGCCCAGTAGTAATACGTAAAGTTAGATAATGATAAACCCCCAACTTCTTTAGGTTTACACAAATGCTTTCATTGAATTATGTGTGCTCTATAATCCCATATAAAATTCGTGATATTAGAATCTAGTTTTTAAAAAAAATATTTTGGAATATATATTGGGATCGCTTGAAACAAATATATTAATTGTGGTAAGAAAGTCATTTTTATAGCGTTAGTTCTACCTATCAATGAGAGCGGGAGCATTTTCCAAAATTTAATCATATCATTCAGTTTATTTAATAGTGGCATAAAATTGGCACTAAATAATGATTTGTGTCTTCTCGTAATTTGAATCCCCAAATACTTTAATTTTTCTGTTGCAATTTTGAAAGGGAATTTTAATAAGTGTCTCGCATCCTGTGATTTTAAAGACATAATTTCGTTTTTATTCCAATTTATTCTATATCCTGAAAAACAACCAAATTCCTCAATTAGTGTTAATAAGATGAGGATACTCGTTTGTATATTAGTAATATATAAAAGAATATCATCAGCATATAATGAAATTTTATTCTTTGTGTCCTTAGTATTGAACTTTTTCTGGCGTAGTCGCGCAATTCCTCACTGGGACCACCACCGGAACACTGAGCAGAGGTTACCAGGACTGGAATGGGAGATTTATGAGCTCTATCGGTCCATTGCAACCGACTCCTAGACACTCCTGTAAACACCTCTGTTTCTTTGTCAGAAGTTGGTCTGTTCCCAGCTGAGGTTCTTAGAGATAGACAAAGGTAAGACCAATTGTGTATTGTGTATGTATTTTTAAGCCGGAATTGTGTATGTATTTTAAGAAGGAATTGAGCAGATTCCCTATCTCTTTTTCTCTCTCTCTCTATTTTTCTCTCTCTCTCCCTATGAAGGGCTCGTCGGCCTTGTTGAGACACCTATGGATTTGTCGGGTTGAGATACAGGGGACGAGGTGCGCGCCTGGCTTGTTGAGACATCCGAGGAGATGTTGGGTTGAGAAATAAGGGGTGGTGTTGCTTGGTTGAGACACCCGAGGATTTGTCGGGTTGAGATATCAAGGGAATACTCTCTCTCTCTGGGAAAGGTGGAGGGATCCCTTTTCCTGACAAAGCAAAAAAAAGGGAACATTTGGCGGGGAAATTCGGACAGAATTAAGCATTTCCCGACTAAAGGCAGATGCAGAAGAGGAAGGGAGTAAGGACTGAGGAAGAAGAAGAAGAGAAACAGTATTAAATTCAACATTGAGAGTCAAAACGCATAGCGCCTGAGAGCAGATACAGTGGATAGAGACGATTGGAGTGGAAAGAAAACAGCAAGAAATACAAGACTGCTAAGATAGTTAATCCTCAGTTGACAGTCTGTACCTTTGTTTAAAAACAAACCTATCTTCGAGATTTGAATAACTTTTGGCACAGAACAACAGAACGGCAGGCAACCTTGCTTTGCTGAGGCCAGGGAAAGCATACGGGTCATATTGGGTGTGGCCAGACTTTGAAAAAGGGGAGATTGATTGGTCGCCACCTCAGTGGGTGTGCCCAGACCTTGAGTGATGGGAAATCTGACCAATCACGATCTGGATCATGTCCAATCACAGCGTCCAAGATCCTGACTGACAGGGAATTGGACCATCCCACCCTGCTGCCTATCATTGTGAAGATTTATGGTAGAGGAAAAAATGGTGTAACGAGTTTTATTTCCAAATTCATTCTCTTGTTTCAACAAGAAGGATTTCACAATTTAATGACTTTATAACCACAATTCAGACCTCAGTCCTCCCCGAGCAATGCCTGAGCTAATACAACACAGTGGCTTGTAAAATCTTTCTTGTAATTTTTTTTGTAACCAAGATTCTGGTGAGCAAAAAAGGTTTTGTCAGAAAAGGGGAAAGTAGATTACAAAGAGACGTCTTTGAAGTAAATATAGTATGAACTGCTTTTGTAAATTGCTTTTGTACATTATTTTGTGTATGTGTATGTGTCCCTTTAAGAAACTGAAATGCATGGGGTCCCTTGCTGTATATAGTTTAAAAAAAAAATCTTGTTGCTACGATAAAAACGAATCAGGTTTGAAGTCATTGATACTTCTGTTACACTTTGAAGTTATGTGGAATGTGTGGTTTTGGATCATGACTTAAGGGGAAAATGGGCAAATGTGTTATTTGTTATAAATGTTTAACGAGCTTTGTGTTTGAAACAATAGTTGTGTATGTCCCTTTAAGAAATGGCAATAGTTTGGGGGCTTTAACATCGATCACCTCGAAGCAGCAGTTTGACTGTTTTTATAGCATTTTTTCCCACTGATAAGGATTCCACTGCGGATTCCAATGTGGTCCAGTGCTGTCAATTAAAGTGGCACACTCAGATTCTTCAGATTTGGAGTATTGAAATCAAATACTTTTCTTGCATTGCTAACTTTTGTGGTTCTAAGTACTGCATTTTGTGCAGGTCTATTGTGGAATGTATTTCATTGTGGAATTTATTTTGATGTGCAAATTTTGTGTTGTGAGAAATTTTTTTTTTCGTGTGAAATTTTTGGCCAAAATGAATCACAAGGCATGAAAGAGCTAATTGCTATTTTATTGCTTACTGAGATACTTCACAAGATCATGTATCAAGCTTGTATTTCTCTCAGACAGGCTTTCTCCAGTGGAACAGATAAGAAGGGAGAGGGAGAGAGATAGGACTTTTGCCTTCCATCACAGTAAGGAGATGTTTGGAGATTCACTGTGCTGGTTATTGTGTGGAACTGTGTGTTTTGTTTTTGCTGTTATGACTACAGGGAACGAAAAATTGTTCAAACTTTTGTTTGTTTGACTGACAATAAAAGGAATTCAGCAGATATTTTATATGACCATCCACTGGGGGCAACATGGAACCAGAATACTCCGAATCCTGTTCACTTTAATCACATGACAATGGAAATGACTAATTATATTTTATCATTAACCAGGGCATTGAAGGATGTACAATAGAACCACTATGTCTAAAATTGAACCTGGTACTTGTGTAATAATCAGGAATTGGATGAGGAAGAGACTGGACATTCGGTGGGAAAGGCATTACCAGGTCCTTCTAACAACCCCTACCGCAGAAAAGGTGCAGGGGAGACATGCGTGGGTTCACTTTCACCACTGCAAGATTGTCAGTATGGTGCCTAAAAGATAAAACGTTAACTTCTTTCTTTTAATAGATCCCTTTCTAGGATAGATTGTGATGGACATGTCGCCTATCTTGGGACATTGATAGCCATCAGATCTGCGAGAAACCGAGTATGCCAATGTAATGCAATGTGATGGCAATGGTGGCATTAGCAGATTTGCAGGTGACACAGGGCTGGATGACTGCGAGCTGTGGAAAGGATGCTATGAACTAAGGGTAACCACAGGCTACGTACCCACTGGTGGTGCGACTCGAGTGGGGAAGTTTCACCTACAGGCCCTCAGTGATTAACTAATTATGCATACACAGCAATTTTATTTTGGAGTCACGTGAGTGACTACGTGAAGACCCCGTCCAGCACGCATGCGCGACATTAGCGTTCATGCAGTGCACCTGCGACGAATTGGAGTTCAAGGCGCTCCCGCTACCAATAGAAAGTCGGGCCGACAGGTAAGTTTTTACCGTGGCCGTGTGTATTTTCTCTGTGGTCTGCTTTACTTTTCCAGGAAGAATGAGCAAGACCAGAGGGAAGAAATCTGCAGCTCGCCCCCGTTCGTCTCCCGTTGAGGAGCGTTTTTGGAGGGGGGGGGGGGCAGGAGGCGGCAGGACTAACTACCGAGCCGAGCCCAGCACCGCTAGTGCAGCCTGAGCATCAGGCTGGAGGTACCCGCAGCCATACCGGGCGTTAGTATCCGACGATTCGGATGAAGATGCCTCACCGCTCGAGAGCGGCACAGGCAGCCGCCTAAGCCGAATGGAACGGCTTATGGAGCAATTGCTCCAGCGAGATATGCTGAGAGAGCAGCAGCAGGCTCGCCAAGGGAGCTCAGGCACTCCCGCAGTGTCCTTTACGGCACTGGCCATTGCTTCACCTTCTATTGAAGGCAGCATTGACGACCAGGTCTGGGCTGGTCAAGAAGAGGGGCCGCTGGCTGAAGATGTCCGGAGTACGCAGGGTGTACAGCATCAGGAAGAGCTGCTGGGTGTGGTCAACCGCTACATGGCCATTCCATGAGCGGATCGGCCTTTAGAGCCGAAACTTGCAGCGAGCATTGAGCACCTGTCCTCAATACAAGAACGGGTGGTTAATGAGGCTCTTGAATTATATACAGCCCCAGAAAATTGTGCATCATTGAATGTACCAGCAGTAAACAGCCAAATTTGGGGACATTTGGGGCAGAACATCAGGAACCTGGAGTTGAAGCTCCAGAAAACCCTTAAACTCCTAACTGCAGAAATTACATCATATGCTCGGTCCATAGATGGTGTGGACATCTCCACTAATCAGCAAGATACATTAGCTCTGCTGTGCACCACTCAATATGAGATAAACAATTTGCAGAAGGAAATTATCAAGCCTGCCCTCAACCCTAAGTTTGCAGGACTTTGCAAAACACCGGGTTCAGAACCTCCAATTCTGCTCTTTGGAAAGGACCTTCCAAAAAAGGTGAAAGACCTAGAGGAAGAGTCCAAGACCTTTGGTCTCGTGAGGGCAGGTTTGGGACCGAGCAAACCCAGGCGGCAGTACCCCACGGCGTCCACCAGTCGTCGACCACCATATGGGACTAGTGAAAGCTCGGGGTCCGCAGTCATTCACCGTAAGCCTTTTTTAGGCCAGGGCCCAGAGCAGACCCCATGGAAAATGTGCCACCCCCAATATCAACATCAACGGCAACATCAACAGCAGCCCTCTACAGCCCAGCAGACACCTCATCATCCAGCGAAGAGGCAGAAGCATCAGTAACCATG
Organism: Raja brachyura; assembly: GCA_963514005.1. The sequence goes on from OY740785.1 coordinate 18,475,922, forward strand.
GAGGTAGGTGGGTCTGGTTCCTCTCAACATATGAGCAGTAGGGGCTCGATACTAACAGGGGGGAGATTGCACTTGTTTTTGGATACGTGGGAATCCATCACTAATGACAAATATATACTCAGCAGCATTCATGGCTATAAAATTGAATTCGTTCATGAAAACATGCCGGCAGTTCAGCATATACCCCAAAGGGTATTTACCCTCGCAGTAAAAGAGAAACAAGAGGGTCAAGCTGAACTGATGAGGCTACTAGCAAAAGGTGTCATTGAAAGAAAAAAACATGAACCTTTGGAATTTGTGTCAAATATTTTCACCAAAACCAAAAAAGATGGTGGATGTCGCATCATCATTGACTTAACTACTTTAAACGAGTCTGTTAAGTATATACATTTCAAGATGGAAACTTTTGAAACAGCCAGACTATTGATTTCTAGAGGGTACTTTCTAGCAAGCATTGATTTAAAAGATGCCTACTACTCAGTACCCATACACAAGGAGCATCGTAAATACCTTAAGTTTATCTGGATGAAACGGCTATGGCAATTTAAAGCCTTACCAAATGGGCTAACCTCAGCTCCAAGGTTGTTCACCAAAATCTTAAAACCTGCTTTGGCATTGTTGAGGAAACATAAGCATATAGTCATGGCGTACTTAGACGACATTTTAATAGTAGGGAAAACCTTGGAGACAGCTATTTTGGCAGTAGCAGCCACCAAACGTTTGTTTGAAACTTTGGGGTTTGTCATACATCCAGATAAATCCAATTTGACACTGTCCACTACCATGGACTATCTTGGATTTGCGATTGACACTGTTCACATGATTGTAACTCTGCCGACAATTTGACACTGTCCACTACCATGGACTATCTTGGATTTGCGATTGACACTGTTCACATGATTGTAACTCTGCCGAAGGGGAAAGCATCAGAGTTGGCACTATCATGCAACGAACTAATGGTTAATCATCAGCCAACCATACGGCAAGTAGCTAGTGTGATTGGGAAAATCGTAGCAGCCTTCCCAGCTGTACAATTTGGGCCTTTGCACTATCAAAATTTACGAAGGGCAAAAGTGCACGCACTAAAGAAAAACTCAGGTCACTTTGACCGAGCTATGAATTTAACTGCTGAATCCATTCTAGAGTTACAATGGTGGACAAGGAACGTTAGGCTTCATTCCAGTCCCATAATAATCACCAACCCAGTATTAACCATTCAAACAGATGCCAGTGCTTTGGGCTGGGGAGCAACTAACATGCAATCCAGCACAGGGGGCAGATGGACGAATTCTGAAACATCTTGCCTACAGACACGGGTTATCAATTACTTAGAAATGTTGGGTGCATTTTATGGTTTAAAAGCATATGCATCTAACACGCATCACGCACATGTCCGGTTGCAATTAGATAATACCACGGTGGTGGCTTATATCAACCACATGGGTGGTGTAAAGTCGATATCATGTGACAATTTTGTCAGACTAATCTGGAAAATTGTGTGTTGAAAGACATATTTGGTTATCAGCAACTTACCTACCAGGTAAGCAAAATACAGTGGCAGACACCAGGTCACGCAAATTTAACGATAACATTGAATGGATGTTAAATCCCTAAGTGTTTGCTGAAATTACAAAGCAATATGGCACACCAGATATTGATTTATTTGCATCTAGACTGAATCACCAGATACCAACGTATGTCGCTTGGGAACCAGACCCTGAGGCAGCAGCAGTTGATGCATGCACGCTGCATTGGGGGAAAATGTTCTTCTATGCTTTTCCTCCCTTCTGCCTCATCAGCCTGGTATTATGCAAGATTCAATTGGATTCCGCTTCAGGAATCTTGATAATACCCGACTGGCCTACACAGCCATGGTTCCCAATGGCCCTCGACATGGCTGTCGAAACATCGTTGGAATTCCCCAGCAGTCCGGATTTATTAATCCACCCAGTGTCAGGCATTAGTCACCCGTGCCATGACAGAGTCAATCTCCTGGCTTGCAGATTCTAAAAAGACCTCTACTGGGCCTGGGACTGCCTGAGGACGCCTTCAACATGATGACCGCATCCCACCGGGAGTTCACCAGGAAACAATACCTGGCCAACATAAGGAAATGGGAATGGTATTGCTCCTAAACAGGAACTACCTACACTACAGCAACAGCCACCAGTGTTGTGGAGTTCCTGGTTGGATTACATCGGGATGGACTCAGCTACAGCGCCATCAATATAGTCAGGAGTGCGTTGTCAGCTTATTTGGTTCCAGCATCAGGACAACAGGCTTTGGGGTCCCATCCACTAGTGGTCAAAATTATGAGGGGCATTTTTAACACTAATTCCCCTAGACCAAGGTACACTCAGATCTGGGATATCAGCATTGTACTGACGTACCTTAGGGGATGGCCACCACCCAGGTCACTCACGCTGGAACAACTTACCCTGAAATCAGTCATGCTCATGGCACTAGTGTCAGCTCAAAGGGTACAGTCTCTCCACCTTCTGAGGCTGGACAGCATGACAGTCATTGGACTGTTTTACATTCCATATTCAGGGACTGGTCAAACAAACTAGACCAGGAACCACACCTCCAGTCATGGAGTTCCGGGCATATTCATCTGCCCACGGCTGTGTCCCAAGACCCATCTCACCAATTACATAGACACAACATACAACCTAAGAGGGAGAGAAAAAGCCTTATGAATAAGCCACAAAAAGCCTCATGGTCAGGTGACAGCCAAACCATTTCAAGATGGCTCAAGCAGGTGCTTAAGTCCGCGGGAGTCAATACTAATGTTTGCAAATCTCACTCCACCAGGGCAGCATCCACGTCGGCGGCTAGACGAATGGACGTGCCTATGGACCACATTCTGTCCAGAGCAGGATGGTCCTCGGAAAGAACTTTCCAAAGGTTTTATAATAAACCACTGGCGGAACCTACTACATTTGCAGACAGAATTTTAGAGTCTGCAGGTAATATTTAATTTAAGCCCGGGGAAGCACTCTGTTTTTTGTTGTTATTAATAAACCTTTTTTGTTCACAAACAGGTTATTGTTGATTGTGATAACATACTTCCTCCCTCAAAGGTCTTCAGACAGTGAGTGAGGCATGAGCTGGTACACGGTTCGGAATCACAGAGCTTTGAAGTCGTCACATAGTCACTCACGTGACTCCGAAATAAAATAGTAAGATTAAATGAGAACTTACCAGTTCGAAGTTTGATCTGTATTTTATGAGGAGTTACGATGAGGGATTACGTGCCCTCCGCTCCTACCCTCTGTTATACAGATCAACTGGTAATTAAGTTCTTATTTTTTCTTTACTATATTTATTTCAATCGTTGTGTTTTTCTGTGAATCCACACTGCTGCTTTGAAGAATGTCGTGCATTCGTGCTGGACGGGGTCTTCACGTAATCCCTCGTTGTAACTCCTCAGAAAATACAGATCAATCTTCGAACTGGTAAGTTCTCATTTAATCTTCCTATTATCCCATGCCCTGCCAAGACTGCATCCTAAGGTACGAGAAGCGCAGAGACCAATACCAGTTGAACGAGTTCATACTGTCAGACTACATACTGATAAGGCATTGGGATGGAAGGAATTGAAACTGTGTTGAACAGAAGTGTACCAAGTTGTATCAACAACATCAACTGCCAAGAAGATTGAAGATCACCGTGTTGAATTCATCTGAGTGATTGTAAATGGCTTGGAGAACCAAGAAGGACAATGGGGCTATTGACCCTACTTTTATTTAGGGTTGGCCCTACTCTGTTTTTGCAATACTACAGCGTCTAGTAGTTTTTTAAATTTTTTTAAATTTATTTTATTTATTAGATCAATTAGGTAAATACATCAATGTACTTCACATATATATTGTTAAAATCATTGTACCCCATAATTTTATGGCTTTTAAAGAAAAATAATAGAAAGAAAGGTGAAATAGGTGAAAAGAGTTGTGATAGTGAAAGAGCGTGCCAAAGGGGAGAAGAAACCCTTGGTCAAAGAATTAGGGAAACGGGGTTAAGAGATAGACCCTAAAAAAAGAAAATGAAAAAAGCTGGTTACTATGTTATGTATATCATGCAAAAGGAATCCACCCACTCGATAGTTTTTCATCCCCCCCCCCCCCCCCCCCCCCCCCCGCCCCCCGACCAAGGCCCGAGGTACTCCTGCGCCCTATCTTTGTAGTAATTCTATAAATGCAGACCACGTCTGATAGAAGCATTCTGATTTTCCTTCCAGGCGGAGTCTCATATCTTCCAGATGTAGTGTTTCAAACATAGTTGAAATCCACATATTTAATGTTGGTATAGGAGCATTTTTCCAGAATTTTAAGATTAATTTTTTTCCTATTATTAAGTCGTAATCAAATAAATTATTTTGATACACATTTAATTCCGAACTACCTTCTGTCGTTCGGAAAATAATCCATTCTGGCTTTGGTGTCATTTTTATGTTAAACAGTTTTGTGAAAATTTCAAATATTTCAATCCAAAACCTTTGCATTTTTGTACAAAAGATGAACGAGTGCGCTATAGTAGCTTCTTGACACTGGCATTTATCACAAATTGGTGAAACGTTAGGGAAAAATTTATTTAATTTAGTTTTTGAGTAGAATAATCTGAGTATAATTTTAAATTGTATTAAAGTGTGTCTTACGTTAATTAAGCATTTGTGCACATTTAATAAGTCTTTCCACCTTTAATTCTTTCCACCTTTCAGTGGAAGTTTTTATGCTTAGTTCTTTTTCCCACACCTCTAATACCTTCCGTTGTTTGTATTACTGCATTTAGTATAATATTATATATATGTGAAATTAAATTTGCTGATTCCGCCTTTGTATTCATTACTTCATCTAGTAAGTCTGATGGCATTTTGTGAAATTCATGTGCATGTTTTTTCAAATAATCACATATTTGGAAATATTTAAAATACTAATTGTTACGCAGATTGTATTTTAGTTGTAAATGTTTAAATGATAATAGTTTTCCCGTATCATACAAATCTCCCAAAGCTTTAATTCCTGCTCTTTCCCATTGTATAAATCTTTGTCTATAATTGAGGGTTTAAACAGAGGGTTTTTAGCAATAGGAGATAGGAGAGATAGGTTTCTTAATTTTAAATTGTACTAGACCAAGTGCAGACCCGTTGGGTCTGTTCCCCCAACGTGTGGTTGCAGGGGGGAGGGAGGAAAGGGAGGAGGGGAGAGAGGGGTGGGGGAGGGAGGGGGAGAGGTGGGGGATGGGGGAGAGAGAAGTGGAAGTTGGGAGGGAGGGTGAGAGGTGTAGGGGAGAGTGGCGGATGTGGGAGAGAGAGGGGGAAGGGGGAGTGGTGGAAGAGGGAGAGAGGAGTAGGGGAAAGGGATGGGGGAGATAGGGAGGGAGGGGGGGAGAGAGAGGGTGGGTGAGGGAGAGAGGTGGGGTGGGAGAGGGGTGGGGGAAGGGAGAGAGTTGTAAGACTGGGGAGAGAGGGGGAGAGGGGTAGGGGAGTGGTGGAAGAGGGAGAGAGGGGTAGGGGGTAGGGGGAAGGGGGCTGGGAGGGAGTGGTGGAAGAGGGACAGGGGTGGGGGGAATGGGGCGAGGGGAGAGAGGGAAAGGGAAGGTGGAGAGAAGGAAGGGGTGGGGGAGAGAGGGAAGGGGGTGGGAGGAGAAGGGGGGTGAGGGGAGTAGAGAGGGGTGGGGGAATGGGAGGGGGGAAAGAGGGGGAGATGAGAGCAGAGGGGTGGTGGAGAAGAGGGGAGGAAATGGACAGGTGGTGGGGAGAGGAGAGGGGAGGAAGAGGGGGAGGGGAGGTGAAGAGGTGGAGGGGAGAGAGAGGAGAGGGAGAGAGTGGAAGGGGAGAGAGAGAAAGGGGAGAGAGAGAAAGGGGAGGGAGAGTTGACTTTCCTGTCGAACTAAATCAAATAATAAGATTTTGAATATGAAAAATAATTTAGATCGATCGCTGTCGAGAAACGAAGTCCGAATTACCGTTGGGGAAGAATGTTCTGGAAAAGGTTTCAAAGGCAACGCGAGCAAGCAATGTTCCCCCCAGTCACATGTGTTGGGGATAGTGGTACAGTGTCCCCCAGTCACATGTGTGGGGGATAGTGGTGCAGAGGGAGATGGAGGGGGGGGGGGGGGGGAGAGAGAGGTGAAGGGGAGGAGGGGTGGGGAGGTGGTGAGAGAGGGTTCAGGGTTAGAGAGGGGTGGGGGAGGTGGGAGAGAGGGGTGGGAGAAGGGGAGAGAGGGAGGTGTGGGAAGGAGGGAGGAGAGGGAGGAGGGAGAGGGGGAAGGGAAGAGAGCGGGAAGAGTGTGGACAGAGGGGGAGAGTGGTAGGGGAGGAGGGAAGAGTGGGGAGGGAGGGGGAAGGGAGGGGGGGAGAGAAAGGGGTAGGGGATGGGGAGAGAATTGGAAGAGTGGGGAGGGAGAGGGGTAGGGGGAGTGGTGGAAGTGTGAGAGGGGGACAGGGAGGGGGTTTTGGGGGAGTGGTAGAAGAGGGAGAGAGGGGTAGGGAAAAAGGGGTGGGGGAGAGGGAAGGGGGTGGGGGAGAGAGGGATTGGGTGGCAGGAGGAGGCGGGAGAGGGAGAGGGGTGAGGAGAGGGAGATGGAGCGGGGGGGGAGAGAGGTGTGAGAGAGGGGAGGGAGAGAGAGGTGTGGGAGAGGGAGGAGGGGGGAGATGGGGTAGGGGAGGGAGAAGAGTGTGGAGGGAGGGGGAAGAGTGGGTGGGGGGAGAGAGGGAATGTGGGTGGGGGGAGGGAAGGGGGGTGTGGGAGAGAGGGATGGGGTGGGAGGAGGAGGGGTGGGGGCAGTCCATCAATTCTCCACTCCCTATCAGCCCCAATCCTATTTCTCTATTCCCACACACGTGATCAAGCGCTTCCACATAGGCTGCTGGGGCTGGGACAAAGGCAGATGTAAATTAGATCAATTCCAATTGGACGTCTGTGAGGGATGGCATTGTGACATCACACAATGGAACGTGCTGGAACATCAGGCGGGGGAGGGGGGGGGGGCTGGGGCTGGGGCGAGGGCAGATGTAAATGAGATCCATTCCGATTGGCCATCTGTGAGCATTGGGCATTGTGACATCACATGATGGAATGTTTACCAACATTCTATGGGTGAGAGCAGTTTCATTTTTTTAAGATTTTGAAATATTGGGGGAGGGGGAATGATTTTATTAAAAATGTGTACGTAACAATGTCTAAATGTAAAGAGGAGTGCATTAGTGAATGTAAAAGCGTAATCTCTAGTCACACACTAAGTGGGGAAGGGGGAGAGAAGTGAAAGAGTAGGGAGGGAGGGGGAGAGGGGTAGAGGGAGTGGTGGAAGAGGGACAGAGGGGGAGGGGGGAAAGAGGGAAGGGGGTGGGGAAGAGAGGGAAGGAGGGATGGGGTGGGAGGAGGAGGGGGAGGGGTGAGGAGAGGGATGGGGAAGGGTGAGAGAGGTGTGGGGGAGCGGGGAGGGAGGGGAGGAGGGAGGTGGGGTAGGGGAGGGAGGGGGAAGAGTGTGAGGGAGGGGGAGAGGGGTGGGGGGGAGAGGGGAAAGAGTGGGGTGGTAGAGAGGGAGGGGGCAGGGTAGGGACAGTCCATCTATTCTCCACTCCCTATCACCCCCTATCCTCTTTCACTATTCCCACACAGGTGATGAAGCACTTCGACACAGGCTGCTGTGTAAATAAAATTATCACTTGTCTAAACCAGCAGATCATATAAGCGCAAGGTTTTTAAACATAATTACCTATTAAAAATGAATTAAATTGAAAATAATGATAACATTTGAAAAACACGGCTGTGGAAATCGGCAAAGAAAATAACTGCAGTTTAGAAACAGAAAAGCAATGACCTCTTCAAAGTGGAGTAATGGAGTCCTTTGAAAAAAGAGAGAATATTAAAAAAACGGGAAAATGTGTGTTAATTTGCCAGAGCAAATAACGGAGAACTTAATAAAAAGAATTTTTCAAATATAAATATTGAAAACATCGTCTACGTTTACCTTTTGAAAAAAGTATAAATCGAAATAATAAGATGTTCAAAACAAACGTGTCAAATGAAAAATAAAAAAACAGCAGAAATCCAGCGTTTAGATCGATCGCTGTCGAGAAACGAAGTCCGAATGACCGTTGGTGAAGAATGTTCTTGAAAAGGTTTCCAAGGCAACGCGAGCCGGCAATGTCCCCTCAGTCACATGTCATCACAGGCTGCCAGGGGGAGGGGCCGGGGCTGGGGCAAAGGCAGATGTAAATGAGATCCATTCCGATTGGTCATTTGTGAGGGATGGCATTGTGACATCACACAATGGACCGTGCTGGAACATCAGGCGGGAGAGGGGGGGTGGCTGGTGCTGGGGCAAAGACAGATGTAAATGAGATCCGTTCCTATTGGACATCTGTGAGCATTAGGCATTGTGACATCACACGATGGAATGTTTACCAACATTCTATGGGTGAGAGCAGTTTGATTTATGAAAAAGTGGGGGGGGGGGGGAAGGATTTTATTAAAAATGGTGTACGTAACGAGGAGTGCCTTTGGTAACGCTCAAGCGTAACGTCTGGCCTGGTGGGAAAAACGGCGGCGTCTGAGGGTCCGGTTTTGGCGGAGTGTGAAATCAAAAGGCGGAGACACGGCAGACGGTTGTCGGCAGACACACACACAGTTTTAATATATATATGATTTTATTTGCTTCCAAATTCTGATTGTACTATGTATAATTGGGTTTTTGTTGTAGTTTGTATTATTCACAGTCATTGGTGAAAGAAGGATCGCACCAATATTAAAGGGGGAGCAGTCCTCTTTCGCCATAATGATCCATTTCCGGTTGATGAAGAGAATTATCCAACAATTGAATCCTATTTCTAATATTTACCGACCAATAATAATACATAAAATTAGGGAGTGCTAATCCCCCTACTACTTTGGGTTTGGGTTTATTCAGGTGTGGTCTTTGTATTCTATGGGTCTCATAATCCCAAATAAAATTTGTAATATCTGAGTCCAATTAAAAAAAAACCTTTTTGGATAGATATAGTGGATTTGATTGGAACAAGTATGGAATTTGTGGTAGAAAAATCATTTTTATGGCGTTTATTCGACCTATTAAGGACATCGGAAGCATTTTCCAGAATTTAATTAAGTACAGGATTATAGTTTGCTTTAAACATGTCTTGATATCTAGTAATTTCAATACCCAAGTATTTAACATTTTCCACAGCTATTTTAAAAGGAAATTGTACGAGATGTGTAGAATCTTTCGGTTTTACAGGAAAGGAAAATTTCTCTCATTTCAAGAGTTAAAAGATATCTACGGATTGCACCCAAATAACTTGTTTAGGTATTTACAAATTAGAGACTATATCAAGTCAAACATGCAAGATTATAAAAATAGAGAACTAGGATTATTGGATGAAGTGCTCAACAAGCACCCAAATACAGAAAAACTAATAGCATATATATATATATATAATACTCTTCTGGATAGGGAAATTCCAACAACAGAATCATACCGACAAATATGGGAAAATGAAACAGGCTTATCTATATTAAAAGACACATGGGAAGAAAGTCTACAATGTATACACCGTTGTTCGTTAAATGCCAGACATACTTTGATACAATTCAAAGTATTACATAGATTATATTTTTCAAAAACGAAATTAAATAGAATTGTTCCTAACATCTCCTCTATTTGCGATAAATGTCAGAATTCAGAAGCTAATTTAACACATAGTTTTGTAACATGTGTAAAACTTAATAGTTATTGGACTGAAATTTTTAAAATCATTTCTGTAGTTCTTAAGACTAAATTGGATCGTGACCTAAAGCTAATAATATTAGGAGTTTCAGATTCAAACCTAATATTAACAGTAAATCAAAGAAATTTTCTTGATTGCTGTTTGATAATTGGAAAAAAATAATATTAAAATTCTGGAAGGGAACATTATCCCCCACAATTAAAATGTGGACAGTGGAAATGTTGGAGACGCTGCATTTAGAGAGAATCAGGTTTGTCCTAATGGACAAATATGAGCTTTTTGAACAGCTGTGCACAGTATTGTAACTCAATAAATACCCGGTTGTTGGATTAGATGAAAAGATCTATTCTGAGATTTGTATATACATCTCTATAGATATTGTTATGTGAAATTGTTCCATTCATTGTTAAGATGTATACTTCAATTTTTTAAAATATATAATAATTGTTTGCTTGTATTAGTTTTTATTTTTTATTATTTTTATTGTTTTGTTTAAAAAAAAATCCTTATTTTTTATTTTATTTTTTATATAATCATAATCAATATTATTTAATCAAAATCTTCGTTGATTATACACCTATTCTTTCATCTCCTTTCCTTTCTAAAAAAATAGAAGCATATAAATCATTTCGTAATATTTGTATAACTTTTGAAACAAGTTAAATGTGTATTTGAAAAGCTGTTATATCATTGGCAACATGCATTGCTTCTAATAAAAATATTTTAAAAAAAGAATCTTTCGGTTTTATTGACATAATTTCACTTTTATTCCAGTTTATTCTATAACCTGAAAATGAACCAAAATCCTCAATTAAATTTAAAATGTTGGGTATAGTGATATGAGGCTTTGTGATGTACAAAAGTACATCATCAGCATATAATGATATTTTATTGCTTGAATATTTTGTCTTATATCCGTGGATATTCAGATGAGTTCTAATTATTTCCGCTAGTGGTTCAATTATGAGGACAAATGACAATGGTGATTAATGAACAACCTTGTCTATTACCCCTTGACAGTTGAAATTTCGTGGATAAAATATTATTAGTTAATATTCTGGCCGTTGGCTTATTATATATTCATTTAATCCATTGAATGAAATTCTCTCCCAGTTGAATTTTTTGCAATACCTTAACCATATACTTCCATGCAACCTGATCGAATGCTTCCTCTGCATCCAGCGAAATAATTGCGAGATTTGGATCTTTAGTTTGGTGAGAGTGTATTATGTTAAGCAGACGTCTCAAATTATTAAATGAATGTCTCTTAGGGATAAACCCCGTTTGATCCGGATGTATTAGTTTAATGGCGTACTTACTTAATCTTCTCGCTAATTTTTTTGCTAACATTTTTTGTTCTGTATTTAACAATGCGATAGCTCTATAAGAGCCAGGTTCTTCCTCATCTTTATCTTTCTTAAGTATTAATGTAATCGTAGATTCTGCTAATGAATCAGGTAATATTTGTTCTCTGAAAGCATGTGTGTACATTTTCTGTAGACGAGGACTAAATATATCATAAGAACTTTTATAGGATTCATTACTAAATCCGTCGGGACCTGGTGTTTTTCCATTTTTTAATGAGAATATTGTTTCTTCTATTTCCTTATTTGAGATTTGTGCTCCCAATTCCTCTTGTTCCTGCAATTCTAGTTTGGGAAGATTGCAATTATCCAGAAACTCAGTGACTGTGTTGGTGTCCGTTGTCGTTTTGGATGTATACAAATTCTCATAAAATTGCACAAATCTTTTATTAATTTCATTAGGTAATGTTAATACTTCCCCTCTGTCTGATTTAATCTTTGAAATCGTGTGTTCCTTTTCTCGTTTTTTTAATTGGCGCGCGAGAAGTGTATGATGCTTCTCCCCAAATTCAAACTGTTCCTGTCTTGTAATATAGTAAGTAGTAAAGTAGGTGGTGTGTCTGGCGTATCATTTATTTCAAAAAAAAGATCCATTTGCTGCTTAGATATATACTCCCTTGCGGGTCTTTTAAAATTTGGGGGTTATACCTCCAGAACGATGTATTCTTAGACATACCTTCTATTCAAAAAAGAAGTTAGAGGGGAATGATCTGAAATCGTATTTGTATGGTATTTTGGGTTAAGAGTACACGGAATTAATTTTGTGTCTACCAGGAAAAAATCTATATGTGAATAAGTCTTGTGTACCGATGAATAAAACGAATATTCCTTGCCTGTCGGATTTGCAATCCTCCAAACATCGGTTATATTTGTATTTTTTATATATGTGTTTAAAAGTTCACTAGTTTTAGATTTTTGTGTTACCTCGTTGTTTTTGACTGGATTTATCTAAATAAGGATCTAAGACACAGTTAAAGTCTCCCCCAATTATAACATTCTGGTAATTATATTCTGCAATTATATTCAAAATTTTATTTAAAAAATGCGAATTATCAAAGTTAGGCGCATATATATTTGCCAATGGTACAGCGTCTAGTAGTTGCCGAGTGATCAAGCCATGGGTAAATGGGACCCGTTGGTATGTAAGGTATGACTTATGTATGATAATTAAAGGATGGTTAAAAATCGCGTTTAAACCAGGTTGGAAGGTGAATGAAACTAAGGTAGGAAAAATACCACGGTAGAGAATAATAAGTGATCTTCGTATACCATTAAATACCTCATGCAATTGTAACTACTCAGAGAAAGGGGTATATTTGGGAAACAGCTCATGCACTACAATCTCTCCTCAGGTACCACAACAATCAGTAAATGGAACATACTTTGTGTGTGGGTTATGGGCATATCCATGGCTGCCAGGGATGCCACTGGAAGACAACAGCTCTTGGGACAGGAAATGGGGAAAGAACGACCACTGGAAATGGTGCTGCTATATAGCCTATGTAGTTCCCCATATGAGGATGGTCCAGGATCTTACAGAGGTAGCTGGAACCCCGAGAGTCAAGAGGGGTATCTCAGAAACCGAATGGTATTGGATTATCGTTCTTCCTCCATATGGTGTCGCTAGAGCAGCTAAGGAACTAAAAAATATGGCATACGCTATGGAAACTTTAGCTAATTCCACTGCACAGGCTTTTATGGATGTACGGCAATCCATTCAGGATATCACTGGTGAAATGGTGGCAATGAGGGTAGTAGTCCACCAGAACCGATTGGCACTAAATTGTGTTCTGGCAGAGAAAGGGGGTACTTGTACTATTATAGGGCACGAGTGCTGCACATACATCTCTGATGAATCTTCTAACATCACAGATTTAGCAGCACGTATTACTGCAGAAATAAAGATTACAGAGGTAGGGGAGGAAATTCATATCTTTAATCTAAAAAAATTAATAAAAGTTTTTTAATAAAAGAGTTTTATACTATTGCTTAAATAATGTAACAATTTGAGCGAACGGATATCTAACCCCATTTTGTAACTCCTCTCTGAATTTACTCTGGGTTATAGCATAAATACACGTATTGGTACATGATCCGAGAAGTCTCAACATGAATCCAAATTGTTGGAAAATGAATACTGGATTCTCAATACTTCTGTCCGTATAATTGTAGTTTATAACCTGCCAGTTTAATGAATGTACAACATAGGTAACCCACATCAGTATAAAATTGGTAGACAAAGCAAAGAGTAAGACGATGGATTTCTTCCTGTTCTCCGCCTCTGGGTCAGCGCTGTTCTCTCCCTTGCTGTTGGCGCGAAGTCCTTTTCGGAGGCGATTGGCTGTAACGATGTTCCTGACAGTCAGAGCGTTAAACACCAGGATCAGTGCGATCGGAAACAGCGGCGTTAGAAAACTGTCAATCCACTCGTACACGGCCCAAAAAAGTGAGCTGTAATACTCTGGGGTTTGGATACAAAACCACGGGATATTGTCAATGATAACTTCAGGCACAAACAGGAAGTACCAAGGAATTGACCGCAAACAGCCCACGGTGCCCACTGTTCCCAATACCACCGCTGCAGTTTTCTCCGTGCAGTATCTCGGTTTGAGCTTCTGGCAGCAAATTGCCACAAATCGGTCAAAAGTGAATGCAACTGTGAACCAGACAGAACAGTCCAGGGCTGCGAGAAACATAACAGCCCGAACTGCACACACTGGAGTGATGGCCAGGAAAGTAACAGGGAAATAGAGGTAATTAATTCGATTCAGTATTACATTAATAATGACCAGGATTAGATCAGCTGCTGACATCGCCACCAGGTAGCGGGTGATGCATTTGGAAAGCCCGCATTTCCCTCGTCTCAGGATCACAATCGCCACGAAGTTAACTGCAAGATGTAGAATAAAACATGAATTAATATTTGTGCAGTGAAAAGAAGCATTCGTTAACATGCTAGAAAATTACACTTATTTTAGTTTAGTTTTGAGATACTGAGTGGGAACGGGCTCTTCAGCCCAGTGAAATGCTGCAGTAACACAGCGGGTGAGGTAGCATCTCTGCGAACACGGATACCTGACGTTTCGGGCGGGAACGCTTCTCTTATAACATGAAGCCCTCTCCTGATTATTGTCGACATTCCCCTCTCTCCCGATGAATCGATCCTCCTTTATCTTGGCTGACGCCCGGCAGAAGCGTTGAAAGTATTAAGGGCACAGAAAACGTGTGGAGTCGCAGAGAAGCGAAGAAGTCGGTGTAAAAAAAAGACACAGAGAGACGTTGGTCAATGTTGGGCGAGAGAGATGGAATTTAGTCCAGTCAAGTGTGACGTCAGGCACTTCTGGAGTACAAAATCTGGAAGCCATGGAGAGTAAATGGCAGCGACCCAGGAGAGTTGACGTGCGGAGACACATTGGGATGCAAGTTCACAGCTTCCTGAACACGGGGGTACAGGTGGGCAGGGTCGTGAAGGAAACATTGTGAAAACCTACCTATAGGACAAAACAATGAGTATGATAGTTGGGACATCTTGCAACAAGCTCTACAAAACGTTACTTAAAATTCACTTGAAGCATTGTGTACCCTCCTGGTAGCCACACTAAGGCAATGGAGAGTGTGCCGAAGAGCTTCACCGCGATGTTGGCTGGCAGTTATAAGCAGAGTTTGGATATGTTTTGGTTATTCTCACTGGAGCATAGGAGAGTGCAGAACAGTCCGAATGTAGAAGCAAGGAATTGCAGGAGCTGGTTTCCCCCAAAAGATACACAAATTGCTTGAGTAACGCAGCGGGACGGGCAGCATCTCAGTGAAGGTCGACGTTGCGTGTCAGGACCCCCTATCCCCTCACCTTATAGCTATGCCCTCTGGTGTTAGACATCGCCACCTTGAGAAAAAGGTTTGACTGGATACCTGTCCAACCTCTCCCTGTAGCCGAAACCATCTAATCCATGCATCTTTCTGGTAAACCTCCTCTGCACCCTATCGAAAGCTTCCACGTAATTCCCTGTAACGGGGGACCAGAACTGCACACAATTCTCCAAGTATGGCCAAACCAAAGTCCTATAGACTCCCTAACTTCTTATATTCGATCCCCAAGCAATGAAGACGAGCATGTCATATACCTTAATTACCACCGTGAATACGTGAGCTGCCGCATTCAGTGAGTTATTAACTTGGAGTCTAAGAACCCACTGCACATCAATGCTATTTTGGATCTTGCCATTTAATGTATATTCACGCCTTGCATTTAACCTCTTAAGTCGGTCACGATATCACGGGTAATATTTCCGACGACTGAACCGGTTACAACGAATATGTTCCTTTACAAAACGAGCGGAGCAACACTGGGCGCGCGTTCGCGACCCAAGCGGCGCCTTACCGATAACTCCAATAACGGCAAGAAAAGGGTAGTAAATTCGCTCGATCTGGAACAATACAGTGTATCCCATTTCCTCCGATAAATCCCTGGTGCCGTGTACGCGGCGATTCTGCCCGGCCAAATGTCATGATATGTTTAGAGAAGTGTCATTTATATTGGGAATCCATCTCCATTGAGAAATAGACGAGTCAGGTGATCAATGGATTGCTTACACATAGCTGAACAGGAAGGCGCGCACGCATTTTATCGCAACGTTTATGATGCAATTCAATCTATTTTAAGAGTTTTATGAAACACACGATCAGATATTGTTTTGAATGTCGAACAATGACATGGCGAAGGGAGGTGCAGCCCCGCCATTGTTCGCAACGACCGTCCTTTCGGATACATGAAGTAGATAAAGTCATGAGGGAACACACAAAGTGAATGCAGAAAGTATTTTACCGTGGGTAGGGAACTTGAAAATCACAGACCAAGATTAAATATAAAACAGGGTTGCAACGGAGGGTGTTGGATATATGGAACAAGCTGCCACAGGAGGTAGTTAAGGCAGGTTCTGACAACATTTAAAAGGTACTTAGACAGGTCCAAGGGTAAGAAAATTTTGGATAGATTTGGGTAAAACGAGGGCAAATTGGACTAGTGTAGTAGGAGCATATCGGTGGCCATGGAGAGTTGGGCCGAAGGGCCTGTATCCGTGCCGTACACTTTGTGCATTCACTCTCTCTGTTCCCTCATGATTTTGTGTGTAATATTTTTTTATTTGAAGTAAACCGTTTACAATGTATAGCTTACTTTATAAACTAACACCTTAATACAATATTACTACAAATAACATATCAATACTTAATATCTTCTATTTTTTGGAAATAAAGAAAAAGATATATAAAAGAGAAAAGAAAAAAAAAGTAAATAAAAAGGAATAAAAAATTCTTCCCACATACTTCAACCATAAAAAAAAAAGAAAATTTGAAAAACAAAAATATTACATATATATAAACAAAAACTAAAGTCATTATACGAAATACTATTTCATTCAGAAATATCTCTAATAAATGCAAAATAATATCAAATATAAGTAAGTTATTCGCATCGGATCCGTAGGGTGTCCGTCGAGCCGTGATTCCAAGAATAGCTACTTCTCTAAATACTGTATATATGGAGACCATATCGATTCAAAAGAATTATACCTGTCCAAAAGGACAAATCTGATTCTTTCCAAATTCAACGTCTCCAACATCTCTGCTTTCCACATTTTAATTGTTGGGGATAATGTTCCCTTCCAAAATTTAAGTATCATTTTTTTCCCTATTATTAAACAGTAATCAAAAAAATTTCTTTGATTAACTGTGAGTACCAAATTTGGCTCCGGGATTCCAAATATTATTAATTTTGGGTCTGGGTCGAGTTCAACCTTAAGAACTTCCGAAATAACTTTAAAAATTTCAATCCAATAATAATTCAACCGTGGACACGTTACCAAACTATGTATTAAATTTGCTTCAAGATTCTTACATTTATCACAAATAGAGGAGAGACTAGGAAAGATACTTTTTAATTTGGTTTTCGAGTAGTGTAATCTATATATAACTTTAAATTGTATCAATGTGTGTCTGGCATTCAAAGAACACCAATGTATTCTTTGTAAGCATTCTTCCCAAGTTTCTTTTGTTATAGGTAATCCAATTTCATTTTCCCATGCTTGACGATATGTTTCAGTTGTTGGGTTCTCTTTATCTAAAATAATATTGTATATATAAGCTATAAGCTTATCCGTATTTGGATGTAAATTAAACAGCTCATCTAATAAGCCTGGTTCTTTTTTTTTTATAGTCTTGTGTGTTACATTTAATAAAATCTCTAATTTGTAAATACCTAAAATGGTGTTGTGAAGGTAATCCAAAAATATCTTGTAACTCTTCAAATAATAAAAAATTTCCATTTCTATAAAGGTGTCCTATCCTTTTAATTCCTGAATCCTCCCACAGTCTAAACCCCGCATCTAAGATTGAGGGTTTAAACAGTGGGTTATTCCTAATTGGTAACCTAAAAGAAAGATTATCCAGATATAGGGTCTTAACTATCTGTTTCCAAATACGCCTATTATTATGAATTATAGGGTTGTCCCTATAAGTCTTTTTTTGTACTTCCTTTGGTGCGAAAATAATCGACTCTATATTGAAAGGTAAACAGTCTTCCTTTTCCATTTTTAACCACATTGGTTCAACATCCATATTTACCCACCAAAAAATCATATTCTTAATCTGGACTGCCCAAAAGTAGTATAGAAAATTTGGAAGTGCCAGCCCTCC
Organism: Raja brachyura; assembly: GCA_963514005.1. Next base: position 18,493,706 of record OY740785.1, read on the forward strand.
ATTTATCTTAGACTTACATAAGTGTTTTTTACTTATTCTATGACTTTTGTAATCCCAGACAAAATTATTAACTATAGTATCAATTTAAAAAAAAAAACTTTTTGGGAGAAAAAAAGGAATTGCCTGAAATAAATATAACAATTGTGGTAAAAAAATCATCTTTATAGCATTAATCCTACCGATCATAGATATGTACCAATATGAAATGTTTTTTTTAAGTTTCTCTAATAATTGATAATAATTAGCTTTAATTAATAATTTACAGGATTTAGACACATTGATTCCTAAATATTTAAATTTATCTGTAACTATTTTTAATGGGTATTTTTGTAGTATATTTACATTTATACCAGTTATAGGCATAATGTCACTTTTATTCCAATTAATCCTATATCCTGAAAATACGCTAAATTCATTTATAACATTAAATAACTTGGGAATACTACATTCCGGCTTAGTAATATAAATCAAAATATCATCTGCATATAAAGATATCTTATTATTTGTTGTGTCAGTATTATACCCATATATTTCGGGTTCTGATCTGATTCTTTCGGCCAGAGGTTCTATCACCAAAGCAAATAATAAAGGGGATAACGGACATCCCTGTCTGCATCCCCTAAAAAGTCTAAATTTAGGTGATAGTATTTGATTAGTTAAAATTCTTGCTGTAGGGTTAGAATATAATATTCTTACCCATTTACAAAATCCATCCCCCAGTTGATACTTTTCCATTATATTAAATAAATATGACCATTCCACCTGGTCGAATGCTTTTTCAGCATCCAACGATATAACTGCTAATTCAATATCTCTCCTTCATCTCGAGTAGATAATATTAAACAAGCGTCTAAGATTATGTGATGTAACGTTTTGGAATAAAACCTGTTTGATCATAATGTATTATTTTAGAAATCACTAAACTTAGCCTCCGAGACAGTACTTTAGTTAATATTTTTTGATCAGTATTTAAAAGGGCAATCGCTCGATATGATCCAGGATCTTCCAGATCCTTATCTAATTTAGGAATTAATGTAATTGTAGATTCATTTAAAGACTCTGGTAATTTTCCTAACTCATAGGTGTGTCTATACACTGTTTGTAATCTTGATGAAAGTAGATCATGAAATTTTTTATAAAATTCTGCACTCAGGCCATCGGGGCCCGCTGTTTTACCATTTTTTAACGATCCAATTGATTCTTCGATATCTGTTACCGATATTTCAGCATTTAATAATTGCCTACTCTCAAAATCTAGCTTATTAAAATGACATTTTTCTAGAAATGTTTCCATTTCATCTGTTTGCCCTATTAATTTAGATGAATAAAGATTTTGATAATATTGTAAAAATGTGTCATTAATGTGTTTTGGTATAGTCAACGTATTTCCCTGTACCGATCTAATACTGTGTATAGTTTTTTCATCGTCTAATCTTCTGAGTTGTCGTGCTAATAATTTTTGAGGTTTATCACCAAATTCAAAATGAACTTGTTTAGTTTGTTGATATAGTTTTATCACTTGATCAGAGTAAATTTTATTTAATCTATATTTTAATATAGCAATTTTATTACTCAACTCTTTAGAAGGATGTATTATATTTTCACTATCTAATTGTTTTATCTCTTTTTCTAACTTTTGCTCCATTTTTCAATTTTCTTTGTTAAAATGAGCTTGTGCTGATATTATTGCACCGCGCATAAATGCTTTAAATGTGTCCCATAATAATAATGGGGAAGTCTCAGGTTTATCGTTAGTTTCAAAAAATAATTTAATCTGTTTCTCCACATAGTTACAGCAGTCTTTATCCTTTAATATTTGTGTGTTGAATCTCCAAATATTAGTTTTATTAACTATATCTTTTAATTTTATCTTAAATGTTAATGGAGCATGATCTGAGATAATAATATTATGATACTTTGCATCATACGTAAAGGGGAGTAATTTTGAGTCAACTAAGAAATAATCTATCCTCGAATAGGTTCCGAATACCGGCGAGAAAAATGAATATTCCCGTCCGGTTGGATTATCCAATCTCCAAATATCTTTAACATTCGATGTCTTAATAAAAGAATTTATAAGCTTACTTGATTTAGAAAGAGCCTTACTTTTTGTAGAAGATCTATCCAAATAATTATCTAATGTACAGTTTAAATCACCTCCAATTATTAAATTATATTGGGTGGATATAGGAATACTATTAAATATTTTCTTAAAAAATAGTGGATTATCAAAATTAGGTGCATATATATTCATAAGAATTACTTTTTTTAAATGTAGTTCCCCTGTAATTATTAAATATCTACCCTCCTTATCCTCTATTATCGAATTAAGTTTAAAAGGTATACCTTTACGAATAATTATTGCAACTCCTCTAGATTTGTGTATAAACGAAGAATGATATACTTTTGAAATCCATTTAGCTGTTAATCTATATTGAGCATCTTTTTTAAGATGTGTCTCTTGAAGAAACGTAACTCCAGATTTCAATCTATTCAGCTGAGCTAATACCTTTCCCCTTTTAATTGGTTCATTGATTCCTTTAACATTCCAACTACAGAAGGTGATTCCATCACCCCCATTCCTTACATTCATATCTTGCATTTTATTGTTAGGGTGGCTTTTTTTGGAGTAGCCTTCTTGGCTCCTCCAACCCGACATTACACCCCAACTTCAATCCGATGCGAATTTCCAATTCCATTAAACCATATCCATTTAATCTGATTATATAAAATAGATAGAAGTCATGATTATATAATATATAATATAAAATCAAGTATGTGTTATACAAAAAATAATAACGAGTGTAAATACAAAAAAAGTAAAGGGTGATAAAAAAGTGATCAGAAAAAAAAGAGACTACACTTTTATAATGTGTAGTGTGCACAGGTGAAAGCCACACTAACATGGCTACTAGCTAACTTCCGTTTTCTAAAAAAAAGATGTTGAATATTCCAGCTCTTATTTGGAATACTGTATATATTGGGGTGGGGGTGCTAACTTTATTTTCTTAATAACTTTTTCTATTATTCATATTACTAATTTTTAGTTGTTAATTTCAACTATAATTAGTATCATAATTAGTAATACTATATGAGGGGAGTAAGGGAAATCAAACTAATTAGCAATTAGTAATTAGCAATTAATAATTACAAATTAGTATTTATTAATTAATTAGTAAGCAATATAATACTACAATTCTATGTCCGTTATTTCGCCTTTTTCTCAGTGACTGGTTCATAACCGCAGGTCCATAAAGTTCATTCATCAATTACTCCTGTCGGGTCTGCTCCTTCTTCCTCTGCTTCTCCTTCTTCTCCTTCTTGTGCCTTCTTCTGTATTTTCCGAGCGAATTCCAGTGCCGCTGTATGCTTGGTGAAACGAAGATCCTTCTTCTCGTAGGTAACTCTAAGTATTGCCGGGTACACCAGACCATATCTGATCTCCTTTATTCCTTTTATATCTCTCAAGATGCGTCTTGTTTCTGTAAATAGAGCTCTTCTTTTAGCCACTTCGGCCGGGTAGTCTCTGAAGATACTGATGTTATCTCCTTCGTATTTCAGATTTCTTTTTCTTATTATTATCTTCATCATATCTTCAAAGACGCCGTCATAAACCACCTTTACAATTACTTGTCTTGGTGGTGCACCACTCCTAGAAGCCGGTCTTAAAGCCCTGTGGGCTCGGCCCAACAGGGGCTCTTCATCCAGATCCAAAATGTCCTTCAGGAGTTTAGCAAAGAATTTACGTGGGTCATGGTTTCCTTCGCGTCCCTCAGACAGACCTACTATACGCAAATTCTTACGTCTTTGCCGCCCCTCCAAATCAATACATTTCTCATTTATTTTACGTACTAATTCAGAGAGGCGTTTGTTCTCTTCGTTTATCTTCTCATTCTCCCTCGCAGTTGTTAGAGCAACATCAGTTAATTCTTTAATCGTATCATTTTGTTAATCCAGTACAGTTGACATAGGGCTTAACCTCGCCTCTATTTTCGCATCCATCATCTCTTCCATCATTTGCTCCATCCCAGCAATCTTATCAGTTACCTCGATCAGTTGAGTATGTATATCCTCCTCAATGTCTGTTTTCCATTCATTCATCATGGTTTTTACCATTTCTTTAACTTCTCTCATTAATTCTTCTTTGATTTTTCGAATATCCGTGGCGCCATGTTCTAGGAGAGAACAGCGCCAGACCAGCTCTTAAAAAATCTGGAAAAAAAACGGGGTTAGAGGAGGCTGCTAACGTTACTTACCGTAGGAGATCGATTTTAAACGGCTCCGGGTGCGATTGTAAACTGCGTGACGTCATCAGGCGCGCGACTTTAGCGACTCCGGTAAGAAATTAAAAATGAATCCCTCCTCCCCCACACAGTCGAAGAAAAGCTCCAGAAGGGAGGTAGGCCCCACCAAAGCTTCAGGCTCGGGACAGGCTGCCTCCCAAGAAGAGACTTCACTAAGAAAAGCTGAGATGGAAGATCTTAAAAAATCTCTGCTGGCTGATATGAGGAAAATGCTGAAGGAAACACAAACAGAAACACAAAAAGAAGTGAAGAAAGATTATAAAGAAATTAAGGATGAAATGAAGGCCTTAAAAACGGATATTCGAAAAATCAAAGAAGAGTTCCCTCATGATTTTATACACATCTATAAGATAATTCTTCAGCTTCCCGAGGCGTAGCCTGCCCAACCTCACCATATAGCTCAGCTTCTCGAGGCCTGGCAACATCCTCGTAAATCTTCTCTGCAGTATTTTCTGCTCAATTACGCCATTCCTATCGCAGAACGACTAAAACCGTACAGAGTACCGTCCAATTGTGCCCTCGCCAACGTTTTGTACAACTGCAATATAGCATCCCAAGTTGGGAAAAGGGGAAGTTCAACGAAATCTGCTGATCAAGAACCAGTCAATCTCCGCTTCACAAACACTCAAGGCCATGGTCTCCATCAAAAGGAGGGTAGAAAAAAGATTTATTAAATTTATTTCATTGTTTGCTAGTGGGAACGATTGAGGCAGATACAATTACAACATTTAGCAGATATTTAGACAGGTCATGACTGGGAAAGGCTTCCAAGGGTATGAGCCAAACGTGATAAACGAGAGTAGCATCCGATGAGCAACTTGATGCCGTCGCTGACTCGGTCTGAAAGGCCCGTTTCTCTAATGTATAACTTTCTAAGTATCACTGGTCTCTGGACAAATGGGATATATCAGAGAGGCTCCTTAGCGATGTGAAGATGGGGGGGGGGGGGTTGATAGTACGGTAAATGATGGACAGAGTAGGCAGTGCAGACGGTTCCCATCGTTTGACTCTGGAACGCGCTGCCTGTATGTGCGGTGGGTTTAGGTCCCACCGTGGCCTTCAAATGGGTAAATATACTGAAGGGGTAAAATGTCAACAGAAGCGAGGAGGGACCCGGTGGAACTGATGGGTTGATCTGTCAGGAAGCACTAACATGATGGGATGAACGGTCGCTTCTCTGCTGCAATCATCGTGAGATTCTGCCGTCTATCATCTTGCTGGCGATTAAATAACGACAGATTGCGCAGTCCTGTACCCAGCTTGGATGTGTACTGCTCCCTTATGCTAAGTAGGTGGATGGGCAATGTTACACTCTGACAGAGAGTGTTGTCATTGTTCTGAAGCAGCTTGGCTATAGACAGTGCAGGTCCCCGGTGCTACGGGTGAATAGATACTAATGGAATAGAGGGGTATCGACGGAACGTTGGCAAAACTGACCAGCCCATGCAGCCAAATTGATAGATATGGACGGGTTGGGTCGAGGGCTCGGCCACCAAGCTGTATAATGTCATGACTTTGGCTTTGCTCCTGGGCTTGTCGCCTAGATCTAGACCTTCGCAATACACACTGGCCTCAGATGTTTCGAGACATCACATGGAGTTAATCCAAATTGGCTTTAGCCCGGCTTCAGTGATGGCAAATATCTCAGGAGAGAGCGGAGACAGATTACCCTCGCAGTAATTCTGGCTGAATACAGCTTTCAATGCGTCTAAGGGAGATATAAATGCTGGAGAAACTTAGCGGGTGAGGCAGCATCTATCGAGAGAAGGAAGTAGGCAACGTTTCGGGTCGAAATCCTTCTTCAGACCTTGTCCTCACTCATATACTCTGACAGGTCTGTCAGTTGCACATGTTTCAGCTCACACATTTTCAAGGGCGGGTCATTTAAAAACCGATTGTTGAGGTGAAGTGCCTTGGTGAGTATAGTGCGAGTCTTTGGCGAGGAGGTTGAGGCAAGGAGGCGACAATTATTTTGTTGTGTTTAATTTAAATATTTAAGGTTAATGGCAGGGACGGTTGTTGCAGGATGCTGGAAGTCAGGGGGCACCGCTGGAATAACTGACCACAACACCTGCGGTAACTGTGTCCAGGTGCAGTTCCTCAATGACCGAGTTAGGGAGCTGGAGCAGCAGCTGCATGACCCGCAGTCCATCCAGGAAGACAAATGTTGGCTGGACATGACCTACGGTCAGATCGTCACTCCAAGAGTGTGGGATATGCGACTGGTAGGGCCAGAAAGAAAGAGGATGACGCGGGTGCAGGAGACGTCGGTGAAAGTTCCTCTTGCAAACAGGTACGCCCTCTTGGGGGCTGTCGGGACAGACGACGCTCCCAGTCCGAGTGGCGAACTGGTTGATCCTAGCCATGAGACTCGACCGGCGTCGGGCAGTGCCATGGTGGTGAGTGATTCCATTGTCCGAGGTGCGGACAGGAGATTCTGTGGCGGCAGGCGAGACTCGAGGATGGTCTGTTGCCTCCCTTGTGCCAAGGTCCAAGGCATCTCGGACCTACTTCAGAACATCCTCAAGAGGGAAGTGTTCGTGCATGTGGGCGCAAACGACGTCGGGAAGGAGGATCTGCATCATGAGTTTAGAGAGGAAGACTGAAATACAGTACTTTAAGGGTGGTTTTCTTTGTATTGCTTCAATTACCTCGTGCTGGTGAAGCCAGGAACAGGGAGATAGGGGGTCTGAATGTGTGGCTGAGGAATTGGTGCAGGGAGCAGGGATTTAGATTTATAGATCACTGAGACTACTACTGGGGTAAGGTGCACCTTAACTGGAGAGGGACCAACATTCTGGCAAGCAGGTTTGCCAGTGCTACACGGGAGAGGATAAAGTAAATAAGGGGGTGGGGGTGGTTGACGAATTGGAAGTATAAGGAAGGAGTTAAAAGGGAAGAGAGTACAGGAAAAGTTATGAAAGACACCCGAATTAATGGGACGGAAAGATCAAGATGGAATAGAAACATAGAAACATAGAAAATAGGTGCAGGAGTAGGCCATTCGGCCCTTCGAGCCTGCACCGCCATTCAATGTGATCATGGCTGATCATCCAACTCAGTATCCCGCACCTGCCTTCTCTCCATACCCCCTGATCCCTTTAGCCACAAGTGCCACATCTAACGCCCTCTTAAATATAGCCAATGAACTGGCCTCAACTACCTTCTGTGGCAGAGAATTCCAGAGACTCACCACTCTCTGTGTAAAGAATGTTTTCCTCATTTCGGTCCTAAAGGAATTCCCCCTAATCCTTAGACTGTGACCCCTTGTTCTGGACTCCCCCAACATCGGGAACAATCTTCCAGCATCTAGCTTGTCCAACCCCTTAAGAATTTTGTAGGTTTCTATAAGATCCCCCCTCAATCTTCTAAATTCCATCGAGTACAAACCGAGTCTATCCAATCTTTCCTCATATGAAAGTCCTGACATCCCAGGAATCAGTCTGGTGAATCTTCTCTGTACCCCCTCTATGGCAAGGATGTCTTTCCTCAGATTTGGAGACCAAAACTGTACGCAGTACTCCAGGTGTGGCCTCACCAAAACCCTGTACAACTGCAGTAGAACCTCCCTGCTCCTATACTCAAATCCTTTCGCTATGAATGCTAACATACCATTTGCTTTCTTCACTGCCTGCTGCACCTGCATGCCTACTTTCAATGACTGGTGTACCATGACACCCAGGTCTCGTTGCATCTCCCCCTTACCTAATCTGCCACCATTCAGATAATAGTCTACCCTCATGTTTTTGCCACCAAAGTGGATAACCTCACATTTATCCACATTGTACTGCATCTGCCATGCATCTGCCCATTCACTCAGCCTATCCAAATCACCCTGCAGCCTCCAAGCATCCTCCTCACACCTAACTATACCCCCCAGCTTGGTATCATCTGCAAATTTGGAGATGTTGCATTGAATTCCCTCGTCCAAATCATTAATATATATTGTAAATAGCTGGGGTCCCAGCACTGAGCCTTGCGGCACCCCACTAGTCACTGCCTGCCATTCTGAAAAGGACCCGTTTACTCCTACCCTTTGCCTCCTGTCTGCTAGCCAGTTCTCTATCCACATCAATACTGAACCCCCAATACCGTGTGCTTTAAGTTTGTATGCTAATCTCTTATGCGGGACCTTGTCGAAAGCCTTCTGAAAGTCTAGATATAACACATCCACTGGTTCTCCCTTATCCACTCTACTAGTTACATCCTCGAAAAATTCTATCAGATTTGTCAGACATGATTTACCTTTCGTAAATCCATGCTGACTTTGTCCAATGATTTCACCACTTTCCAAATGCGCTGCTATCCCATCTTTAATAACTGACTCTAGCAGTTTCCCCACTACCGATGTTAGACTAACTGGTCTGTAATTCCCCGCTTTCTCTCTCCCTCCTTTTTTAAAAAGTGGGGTTACATTAGCTACCCTCCAATCCTCAGGAACTACTCCAGAATCTAAGGAATTTTGAAAAATTATCACTAATGCATCCACTATTTCTGTGGCTACCTCCTTGAGTACTCTGGGATGCAGACTATCTGGCCCTGGGGATTTATCGGCCTTCAATCCATTCAATTTACCCAACACCACCTCCCGGCTAACCTGAATAAGAGAGTAGGACAGGTAAAATAGGAACCGGTGTGAGGGCAGGTGAATACCGAATTCAAAATGTTATATATGAATGCTCGAGAATAAGAAGTAAAATGAATGAGTTTGAGGCTTAGTTAGAAATTGGTAAGTATGATGATGTGGGAATTACGTAGAAATGGCTGCAAGAGGATCAGAGCTGGGACCGAATATTCAGTGGTATGCGTGCTATCGAAAAGACGGACAGGTGGACAGAGGGGGTGTGGTGACTCTGTTGTTAAGGAATGAAATTCAGTCCCTTGCGAGGGGTGAAATAGAATCAAAAGATGTCGAGTCATTGTGGATAGAATTAAGAAATTGTAAGGGTAAAAAGACCCTAATGGGCGTTATCAACAGGCCCCCAAACAGTAGCCTAGAAATTGGGTGCAAGTTGCATCAGGAGTTAAAATTGGCATGTAACAAAGGTAATGCTATGGTGATCATGGGAAATTTCAACATGCAGGTAGACTGGGAAAATCAGGTTGGTCTGGACCTCAAGAAAGGGAGTTTGTCGAGTTCCTCCGAGATCGATTCTTGGAGCAGCTTGTACTGGAGTCTGCCAGGGAGAAGGCAATTCTGGATTTGGTGTTGTGTAATGAACCGGATTTGATAAGGGAACGCAAGGTAAAGGAACCATAAGGTTGTAGTGACCATAATATGATGTTTATATCTGTAATTTGAAATGGAGAAGGTAAAATCGGACGTGTCAGTATTGCAGTTAAACAAAGGTAACTATGAACCCATGAGAGAGGAGCTGGTCAAAGTTGATTGGAAAGGGACCCTAGCAGGGATGACGGTGGGACAGCAATGGCAGCTATTTCTGGGAATAATCCCGAAGATGCAGGATCAGTTCATTCCAAAGAGGAAGAAAGATACCAAGGGGAGTAAGAGGCGACCGTGGCGGACAAGGGAAGTCAATGACTGTGTAAAAATAAAAGAAATGATGTATAAACATAGCAAAGATGAGCGAGAAGCCAGAAGATTGGGGAACTTTTAAAGATCAACAAAAGGTAACTAAAAAGGCACTACGGGGAGAAAATATGAAGTACAAAGATAAGCTAGCCAAGAATATAAAGGAGGATAGTAAAAGCTTATTTAGGTATGTGAAGAGGAAAAAAGTAGTTGACAAATGTGGGTCCCTTGAAGACAGAAACTGGTGAATTTATTATGGGGAACAAGGAAATGGCAGAGGAGTTGACCAGGTACTTTGTTTCTGTCTTCACAAAGGAAGACACAAGCAATCTCCCAGATGCACCAGGGAACAGAGGACCCGGGATGACGGAGGAACTGAAGCAATTGACATTAGTCAGGAAATGGTGTTGGGTCGACTGATGGGACTGAAGGCTGATAAATCCCCAGGGCCTGATGGTCTGTATCCCAGGGTACTCAAGGAAGTGGCTCTAGAAATCGTGGATGCAGTGGTGATTATTTCCAATGTTCTATAGACTCAGGATCAGTTCCTGTATATTGGATGGTAGCTAATGTTATCCCACATTTTAAGAAAGGAAGGAGAGCAAAAAGCAGGGAATTATAGACCAGTTAGCCTGACAGCAGTGGTGGGGAAGATGCTTGAGTCGATTATTAAACATGTACTAGCAGCGCATTTGTATAGCAGTAACAGGATCGGTCCAAGTAAGCAAGGATTTACAAAGGGGAAATCATACTTGACAAACCTTCTGGAATTTTTTGAGGATGTAACAAATCAAATCGAGAAGCGAGAGGCTGTGAATGTAGTGTACTTGGACTTTCAGAAAACCTTTGATAAGGTCCCACACAGGAGATTAAAAAGTAACATTAGCAAATTTGCGGTTGACGCAAAGCTGGGTGGCAGTGTGAACTGTTAAGAGGATGCTATGAGGATGCAGGGTGACTTGGACAGGTTGGGTGAGTGGGCAGATGCAGTTTAATGTGGATAAATGTGAGGTTATCCACTTTGGTAGCAAAAACAGGAAGGCGGATTATGGTATGAATGGTGTCAGGTTCGGAAAAGGGGAAGTACAACAGACCTGGTTATCCTTGTACATCAGTCACTGAAAGTAAGCACACAGTAAAGAAAGCTAATGGCCAATATGTTGGCCTTCATATGGAGAGGAGTTGAGTATAGGAGCAAATGAGTCTTTCTACAATTGTCCAGGATCCTGGAGGGACCGCACCTGCCGTATTATGTGTAGTTTTGGTCTCCTAATTTGAGGAAGGACATTCTTGCTATTGAGGGTGCAGCATAGGTTCACGAGGTTAATTCCCGGGATGGCGGGACCATCATATGATGAAAGAATGGAGCGACTGTGCTTGTATACTCTGGAATTTAGAAGGATGAGAGGGGATCTTATAGAAACAAATACAATTATTAAGGGATTGGACACACTAGATGCAGGAAACATGTTCACGATATCCAGAACCAGGAGTCACAGTTTAAGAATAAGGGGTAGGCAATTTAGAACTGAGATGGGGACAAACTTCTTCACACAGTTGTGAATTTGTGGAATTCTCTGCCGCAGAAGGCAAAGGAGGCCGGTTCACTGTATGCATTCATAAGAATGGAATCAAGGGTGAAGGCTCGAACGGGGCATTCATTGTGGATGATCAGCCATGATCACATTGAAAAGTGGCGCTGGCTCGGAGGGCCGAATCATCTATTTTCTATGCATCCAAGTATCTATTTTCAGGTTAGTTTATTATTTCCAGCTGCAATTAAAAGCATTTTGTTACGTGCGCTGCATTAATTGAAAGGGCTATTCAAAGGCAAGGTCCAATTAAAGATCGTTTGAAGGTTTCCAATGATGCAGACATGAGGGTAGGACCGCTTGTGGTTGGTGACAGGACCGTTCAGTTCTCCGATAAAAAGCTGAGAAGAAATTATCCCTGAATCAGGAGGTGTGGGTTTTTACACTTGCCTGATGGGCGAGAGAAGAGGGAGTAACTGCGGGTGAGATTGGTCCTTGAATATACTGGTGGCCTTGCCGAGGAAGCGTGCAATGTGGATTAAGTCAATGGAAGGGAGATTGCTGTGTATGGTGGTCTGGGCTACATCTCCATTTCAATCAAATGTCTTGCGGTTTTGGTTGGAGCTGCTCCCAAGCCACGCTCTGATACATCCCGATAAAATGCTTTCTACAGCGCATCTGTGAAGATTGGTGAGGGTTATTAGGGACATGCCGAACTTCCTCTGCCTTCTAAGGAAGTAGAGGCATTGGTGATATTTATTACTAAAATCTTGAACCTACCGGGATGTGTGTGCTGCTTCACTTCCTGAAGTCGATTAATGTCGCGTTTGTCTCACTGACATGCAGGAAGCGGCTGTTGTCTTGGCACCATTATGAGGTTCTACAATCTCCCTTCTGTACTCCGTCTCATCACAATTGGTATCCGGTCCACTACGGTTGTGCCATTTGCGAATTTGCAACTTGAGTTGGATTAATATTTACAGTAGTTGCAAAGTCGAGTGTGTACACGGGGTAACGAAGAGTGCTGTGAATGCATTCTTGCGGGGACCAATGTTGAAGACTATCCTAGAGGATGATTTGTCTCCTATCCTCACTGATTGTGGTCTGTTGGTCAGGAAGTCGAGGATCCATTTGCAGAGTTGCAAAGTGCTGTCTCCAGGCTCCGTGCCTTTAGAGATTAGCTAGGTTAGGATGATGGCTCAGGGCGTGCGCTGATCAACTGGCAGGAGTGTTCACCAACATCTTCAACCTCTCCCTGAGTCAGTCTGTAGTTCCCACCCCCTTCAATGCATCCACCGCAGTTCCTGTTCCAAGGAAACCAGTAACCTCCTGTTTAAATGACTACTGTCCTGTCACACTCACATCAGTCATCATGAAGTACTTCGAGCGACTAGTCAAAACGTACATCTGCTCCACTCTCCCTGACACCTTGGACCCTCTTCAGTTTGCGTATAGACGAAACAGGGCCACGGACGGTGCCATCACCACGGCAACACACACTGTGCTCACCCAGCTGGACAAACGAAATGCATACAGTGGCTTGCAAAAGTTTTCATACCCCTTGAACTTTTCTACATTTTGTCACGTTACAACCACAGACATAAATGTATTTTATTGGGATTTTATGTGATAGACCAACACAAAGTGGCGCATAATTGTAAAGTGGAAGGAAAATTATACATGGTTTCCAAATTTTATTACAAATGAAAAACTGAAAAGTGTGGCGTGCAAAAGTATTCAGCCCCCCTGAGTCAATACTTTGTAGAACCACCTTTCGCTACAATTACAGCTGCAAGTCTTTTGGGGTATGTCTCTACCAGCTTTGCACATCTAGAGACTGAAAGTTTTGCCCATTCTTCTTTGCAAAATAGCTCAAGCTCAGTCAGATTGGATGGAGAGCGTCTGTGAACAGCAATTTTCAGGTCTTGCCAGAGATTCTCAATTGGATTTAGGTCTGGACTTTGACTGGGCCATTCTAACACATGAATATGCTTTGATCTAAACCATTCCATTGCAGCTCTGGCTGTATATTTAGGGTTGTTGTCCTGCTGGAAGGTGAACCTCCGCCCTCAGTCTCAAGTCTTTTGTAGACTAACAGGTTTTCTTCCAAGATTCCCCTGTATTTGGCTCCATCCATCTTCCCATTAACTCTGACCAGCTTCCCTGTCCCTGCTGAAGAAAAGCATCCCCACAGCATGATGCTGCCACCACCATGTTTCACAGTGGGGATGGTGTGTTCAGGGTGATGTGCAGTGTTAGTTTTCCGCTACACATACCGTTTTGCATTTAGGCCAAAAAAAAATCCATGTTGGTCTCATCAGACCAGAGCACCTTCCTCCACATGTTTGCTGTGTCCCCCACATGGCTTGTGGCAAACTGCAAACGGGACTTCTTATGGTTTTGTTTCAACAATGGCTTTCTTCTTTCCACTCTTCCATAAAGGCCCGATTTGTGGAGTGCACGACTAATAGTTGTCCTGTGGACAGATTCTCCCACCTGAGCTGTAGATCTCTGCAGCTCCTCCAGAGTTACCATGGGCCTCTTGGCTGCTTCTCTGATCAATGCTCTCCTTGCCCGGCCTGTCAGTTTAGGTGGACGGCTATGTCTTGGTAGGTTTGGAGTTGTGCCATACTCTTTCCAATTTCGGATGATGGATTGAACAGTGCTCCGTGAGATGTTCAAAGCTTGGGATATTATTTTATAACCTAACCCTTCTTTAAACTTCTCCACAACTTTATCCCTGACCTGTCTGGTGTGTTCCTTGGGCTTCATGGTGCTGTTTGTTCACTAATGTTCTCTAACAAACCTGTGAGGGCTTCACAGAACAGCTGTATTTATACTGAGATTAGATTACACACAAGTGGACTCTATTTACTAATTAGGTGACTTCTGAAAGCAATTGGTTGCACTGGATTTTATTTAGGGGTATCAGAGTAAAGGGGGCTGAATACTTTTGTATGCCACACTTTTCAGTTTTTTATTTGTAATAACATTTTGAAACCATGTATCATTTTCCTTCCACTTCACAATTATGCACCACTTTGTGTTGCTCTATCACACAAAATCCCAATAAAATACATTTACGTTTGTGGTTATAACGTGACAAAATGTGGAAACGTTCAAGGGGTATGAAAACAGTTTGCAAGCCACTGTATGTGAGAGTGCTCTTCTTTGACTACAGCTTGGCATTCAACGCCATTCCTTCAAAACTCGTCCCCAAGCTCCTTGATCTTGGACTGGAGACCTTCATCTGCGGCTGGATATTCGACTTCCTGACGGGCTGGCCCCAGGTGGTGAGCATTGGCAGCCACACCTCTTCCTCACTGATCCTCAACACAGGCACACCACAGGGCTGTGTGCTCAGTCCTCTCCTGTACTCCCTGTTCACGCACGGCTGTATTGCCAAGCACAGCTCAAACATCATCCTAAAGTTTGCTGACGACACGATCATCCTGGGCCTCATCACGGACAATAATGAGACGGCCTATAGAGAGGAGGTAAATGCACTAAACAGCTGGTGTCAGGAAAATAACCTCTCTCTCAATGTCAGCAAAACTAAAGAGATGATCGTGGACTACAGGAGACAGCAGGGGAGTGGACACCTCCCCATCCACATCGGTGATGCTGAGGTTGAAAGGTCAGCAGCTTCAAGTTCCTCAGCGTACACATCACTGAGGACCTCTCTTGGACACTGCATACGGACGCAATAACAATGAAAGTCCGCCAGCGGCTCTTTTCCCTGAGAAGACTGAGGAAGTGTGGCATGAACACCAGCATCCTCACAAACTTCTACAGATGCACCATTGAGAGTCTGCTGACAGGCTGCATCACAGTCTGGTACGGGAACTGTTCTGCCCACAGCCGCAAATCACTACAGAGAGTGGTGGCGGCGGCCCAGCACATCACTGGCAACTGCCTCCCGGCCATTCAGGACATTTTCCAATGGTGGTGCCTGCGGAAGTCACACAGCATCATCAAGGACCACAGCCACCCAGCACGCAGACTGTTCTCCTTGTTACCATCAGGCAGATGATACAGGAGCACGTACCACCAGACTTAAGCACAGTTTTTACCATCAGGCTTCTGAACTCATAAACACATTTCACATCATATATGTTGATTATTTTATCATCTTTTTAAGTTACCAATGTCATTTTTCTCTTATTTAACCCTTGTTATATTATTGTTTAGGTGACCCGTTGTCATGTCAAGCACATTTCATTGTACCGTTGACCCTGTGTTAACCTACATATGACAAATAAAACTGAATTGAAATTGAATTGGTATTGAACGTAGTGCTGTAGTACTTGCATAGGGGTTTGACGTGGGTGTCCTCCTCCTTCAGCTGTGCCAGGGATGAGTGCAGATCCAGAGGGGAGTGGCAGTAGTCGTGGACCTGTTGTGGCATTCAGCAAACTCCCCACATCAGTATAAAATTGTCAGACAGAGCAAAGAGTAAGATGACGGGGTTCCTCCTGTTTTCCATCTCTGGATCTCCCTTGCAGTTGGTGCGGAGTCCCCTGCGGTGGCATTTGCCTCTGACTGTCAGCGCGTTAAACACCAGAATCTGTGCGATCGGGAGCAGCGGCATCAGAAAACTGTCAATCCACTCGTAAGCAGCTGAAGGCGTCCAGAGGGAGGCAGCATTTGTGGAAGGAAACAGAAATTCGCTACTTTGGGTTGGGATCGCACTTCCGACTGGGAAACGGAAGTGTTGCAGGAGGCCACGGAATGTTGTTGACGAATAGGAACATAGAAACAGAAATAGATGCAGGAGTAGGACATTCGGCCCTTCAAACCAGCATTGATTATGATCATGTCTGATCATCGGAAATCAGTACCCCTTTCCGGCTTTTCCCCCATATCCCTTAATTCTCTTACCCCATAGAGCTAAATTTAACTCTCTCTTGAAAATAGGATTGTAAAGAATGACATGGACGATGATGAGATCATTTAGGGTCGGTGGGTAATCTAGGGCATGTTGATATCCAGAGGGATGGACTGACAGGTCACTGGAAGAACAATTACCTAAGGTGGTCAAAGGTGAGATGGAGACTGTCGCGGTTCTTTAGCCGAGGCAAGGGCGGAGGCTTTTGCACAGCTCTTTGTACCCCCTTTATCCACAGATGAAATTCCAGTTGACTGCAAATAGCTAAAGATGCTCCAGTGGTTAAGAACGAAAACAGGGACAAACTAAAACATGTTTAGTTGGAAATAAAATAAAAGTTCGAAATTTGGTCGCCCAATTATAGGAAGGATGTCAACAAAATAGAGAGAGTACAGAGGCGATTTACTAGAATGTTGCCTGGGTTTCAACAGCTAAGTTACAGAGAGAGGTTGAGTAAGTTAGGTCTTTATTCTCTGGAGTGCAGAAGGTTAAGGGGGGACTTGATAGAGGTCTTTAAAATGATGAGAGGGATAGACAGAGTTGATGTGGACAAGCTTTTCCCTTTGAGAATAGGGAAGATTCAAACAAGAGGACATGACTTTAGAATTAAGGGACAGAGGTTTAGGGGTAACATGAGGGGGAACTTCTTTACTCAGAGAGTGGTAGCGGTGTGGAATGAGCTTCCAGTGGAAGTGGTGGCGGCAGGTTCGTTGGTATCATTTAAAAATAAATTGGATAGGCATATGGATGAGAAGGGTATGGAGGGTTATGGTATGAGTGCATGCAGGTGGGACTAAGGGAAAAAAGTTGTTCGGCACGGACTTGAAGGGCCGAGATGGCCTGTTTCCGTGCTGTAATTGTTATATGGTTATAATATTCGGAGAGGAGTGACCGATGAAGTTTAACCTGGACATTGGTGAGACAGTGTGCTTTGATAGGTCAAATAATATCAAATTGTCATAGACTCGTAGAGCTATACAGCACAGAGACAGGCCCACCTTGAACATGCTGATCATGGAGGTCTAAGATAGACACAAAATACTGCAGTAACTCAGCGGGCCAGGCAGCATCTCTGGAGCCAAGGAATGGGTGACGTTTCGGGTCTTCAGAACTATTCGATCCAACTCGTCTCGACCGGTCTCGATCCGAAATGTCACCCATTCCTTCTCTCCAGAGATGCTGCAGGTCCTGCTGAGTTACTCCGGCATTTTGTGGCTATGCTTTAAAGCAGCATCTGCAGTTCCTTTCTATATGAACAGGTACGTCTTCTGGGCTTGAGCATTGGCTTGAATTTGGCCCCCACCCCTCTACACACTTCTAATCGATTATTCTACACAGCGAGTGGTATTGGGTGACAGGTATTGTTTTGTTTTGCCACGTGTACCAAGGTTCAGTGAACATCTCCGTGCGCTATCTAGTGACATTACACTAAACAAGAGTGTAATGAAGCCATGCACAAGCACAATTGGTAGTGAGAAGAGAAAAATACCAGAGTGCACAATATATTGTGACAGCGTTACAGTTACGGAGAAAATGTAGATACAAAAAAAAGATACTGCAGTAATGATGTGGGTTGGGAGATTGGGACTGTGTCTTTAGGTTACGGTTTTAGATTAATCCCAGGAATAATTGGGTTAACATATGATGAGCGTATGATGCCAAAGGTCTGTACACGCTGGGGTTTAGAAGGGTGAGGGAAGACCTAATTTAAACTCACCGAATAGTGAAAGGTGCGGACAATGTGGAGAGGATGTTTCCACTAGTGGGAGAGTCTTGGACCAGAGGCCATAGCCACAAAATAAAAGGATGTACCTTTAGAAAGGAGATGGGGAAGAATTAATGCAGTCAGAGGGTAGTGAATCTGTAGAATTCTTTGTCACAGAAGGCCGTGGAGGCTTTTTTTTAATGATATTTTTAAGGCGGGGATTGACAGATTCTTGATTAGCGAGACTTCCGGTGGCGCTATGGAGGGCTAGGGAGCAACGTCAGCCAGCTCCTTGAGAAAAACGCAAAAAACCGGGGAGAAAACGACCTACCTGCTGCTTGCTGCTTCAGTACCGGCTGCCGTGAGTGACGTCATCAGGCGCGCGACTTGAAATGTCTACGCAGCACAGCCCCCCCACTGAAAAATTGAAAAGTCGGTTTACAAGGCAGAAACCGGCAGAACAAGAACAAGGCCCGATTGAAGCCTCGGGCGCAGGTAGGACGCTATCCCAAGAAGATGTATGGGAAAAATCAAAGAAAAAATCGGAAAGTGAAGATCTCAGAACTTTTATTGCACAAGAAATTGCAGATTTGAAGGATGAAATAAAGCTGGAATTAAAGAGTGAACTTGCAAAAACGAATGAAGAATTAAAGACAATGAATTTCAAGGAAGAAATTAAAAAAATCAAGGAGGAGATGAAGGAGTTAAAAATTGAAATTAATTCCATGGCTACGGATTTATCGGACAAACCGAAGAAGGAAATTGCAGAAATACTGACTGAACAAGCTGCAATTATGACAAAAGAGACAGATGTTGAAATCAGAAAGCTGGTAACTGATTTTGAAGAAAAGCTGGATCCCGTGGAAGAAGCACTGAATCAACAGACGACAGCCATAAAGAGCCTTGAGGAGATAGCCGAAACAAGTGCTCAGACTGTGAAAACACTCATCAGAGAAAATCAACGTCTATCTGAACTACTGGGCAAAATAACTGATAAATGCACTGAATTGGAAGGACACCAGCGAAGACAGAATCTAAGAATTGTGGGTATTCGAGAAGGGAGAGAGGCGAATCAAGATCCCAGAGAATTTACTGCAAACTTACTGCAAATAGTTTTATTTCTGGATCAAAAGCCTTTACTTGCTCGAGCACACAGAGTGATGAGACGTCAGACAAGACATGATGCCCCCCAAGCCAAATGATAATAAAAGTCCAGTATGACCATGTCCTGGAGGAGATGATGGAAAAAATTGTAAGAAGCAGAAATCTTACATATGAAGGAGATAAGATCAGTATTTACCGAGACTATCCAGCAGAGGTCTCCAGGAAATGAAACGCGTTTAAAGAGACCAAAAGAATTTTGAAGGAAATGAAGAATTTGAAGTATGGTCTGAGGTATCCAGCTACCCTAAGAGTCACTTACAATCGGAAAGAATATTTTTTCACCAACCCTGTGGAGGCACTGGACTTTGCCCAGAAGACTAAGGATCGAGAGGAAGATTGAATAATATCTTTAAAATTGAACTACATCAATGAATAAACTGGCTTTGCAGGATTGGATGGAATAAGGACTTGTCTAAGGAAGCCGGAGAAAGATGCAGATTGGAAACTCTTCCATGGATACTAATAATTAGAATAGCAGCACTACTAATCTAAATAACTAATAAATACTAAAACTATAGCGCGGTATCATTACTAATTAGAGTTAATAATTATCATCAATGACTAATATTTAATCATAACTGAATTATTTAGAATCAGATAAATATTAATTATAATTGTGCTGAATATAAAATTTGATTTCACTTGTCCTCCTTGGAATCTTTTTTTTTAATTCTCCTCCCTTTTCCCCTTTTTTTAAAATTATATTTTAAAATATGTTTTAAATATATGTATGCAAGCAAACGGGGTTCACGTGCTGCTGCATGGCCCTTCTCCCTGAGCCCTCGTGGAAGAGCCAGGGATAGAGCTCGTCTACCTAGCCCTTCACGGGCGGAGGTTTCACCAGAGACCGCTAGATTGCGGACTGGTGGATTGGCGAGACCCGAGTCCACTGGCAGACCTGGGAGGGCCAGCGTAGACTCACCACCCAGCAGGACCAGGAAGAGTCGCACAGGTGGCTATACAGAGCACCCCCTACACCACCACCCAGACAGTTATTCGGAGAAGACCTCCCGAAGCAGGTCAAGGATTTGGATGACCATGCAAAGACAGTGGGTCTTATGAGGTCACATACCTTGACCAGACAAACGGCCAGAAAAACACCATTCTTCAGGCCACGAGGTCAAACCAAAAGGCCAGCAAGGACCTACGCTCCAGCGCCTCCGCAATATCAGCAGCCTCAACAGCCCAGGCCTTTTTTAGGGCTAGGCCCGCAGCGGCCAGCATGGAAAATGCAGACTCCGCATTACCAGCACAACCCAGCACCTCCACGTCCCACCAAACATGTCAGGGACCGCCGATAACCATGAAGGTAAGGCGGTCTGGATTTCATGTACTTGCATGTCTAACCTCACATGTTGGGGGTAGACTGTGGTTTTTTAAGGAGGCATGGGAAACCATCACTTCTGATGAGTTTATCTTACAAAGTATTCAAGGCCATGAGATTGAGTTCATAAATGGTCAAATTCCTCCACCTCAGCATATGCCGAATCGCAAATTTATACTTTTCAGCAAGGAAACGGCAGTAGGCTATGCTGAAATCTTGAGGCTACAAGGAAAAGGCGTGATAGAAAGAACTATACACGAACCAATTGAATTTGTATCTAACATATTCACAAAAACCAAGAAAGATGGAGGATGTCGGGTTATTATTGATCTGACCCATTTGAATAATTTTGTAAAATATACCCATTTCAAAATGGACACGTTCGAAACAGCCAAATCTTTGATTTCTGAGGGCTGCTTCATGGCATGCATTGATTTAAAAGATGCATACTATTCAGTATCCATTCAGAAACATCACAGGAAGTTCTTGAAGTTTACCTGGTGGATCAGCTTTTGCAATACAAAGCTTTGCCTAATGGGCTTACCACAGCCCCCAGATTGTTTACTAAATTACTCAAGCCGGTGCTGGCTACACTGAGGAGGCAAAATCACATGGTTATGGCTTATCTGGATGATATCCTAATCATTGGAAACACTCTGGAATCAGCAAAATTGGCAGTCTCAGCCACTGTGGAAAATTTTCAAAAAGTGGGATTCATTATCCATCCAGATAAATCAAAGTTCTGTCCTTCACAGGTCATGGATTATCTGGGATTCACGGTGGATTCCAATCGCATGATGGCCACCATACCAGCTAACAAAATTGGGGATGTCATTCAAGCATGTAAGAATCTGGTCTGCGCCAGTATACCATCAATTAGACAAACTGCTAAGGTGATTGGGAAAATCGTAGCAGTTTTTCCAGCTGCTCAATACGGACCTTTGCATTATCAAAATTTGCAAAGATCCAAGATTTCAGCGTTAAAATTGAACGCTGGACATTTCGATAGACCTGTGCAGCTGCCTCTCAAGGCAAAAATTGAGTTACAATGGTGGATTGATAATATCCATAATTCATTTAAACCCATCATTGTGCCTAGTCCGATGGTATACTTACAAACAGACGCAAGCTCCCATGGCTGGGGAGCCACGGACAACTACACTAGTTGTGGAGGCAGATGGGACACCCTTGAATCTACCCTGTTGTTATCACAAGGGATAAATTATTTGGAGATGCTTGGAGCATTTCACGGACTTAGAGCTTATTGTTCAAACTTTACTGACACTCATGTCCGTCTCCAAATAGATAATACCACTGCGGTGGCATATCTAAATCATATGGGCGGTACCAGGTCAATTTCATGTGATGAATTGGCAAATACAATTTGGCTCTGGTGCATACAATGGAATATTTGGATTTGAGCTACATATTTACCAGGTAAGCTCAATACAGTGACGGACACCAGGTCACGGAAATTTAATGACAACATCGAGTGGATGTTAAATCCCCAAATATTCGCAAAAATTACAGCCAAATTTGGTAAACCGGATATTGACCTTTTTGCGTCACGGTTGAACCATCAGGTACCAACATACTTATCATGGGAGCCAGATCCTGGGGCAATGGCGATGGACGCGTTCTCGCTAGACTGGGGGAAATGGTTTATCTATGTATTTCCTCCATTTTGCCTCATCAGTCGGGTATTGCGGAAAATACAGTCAGATGCTGCTAAAGGCATTCTTATCATACCCGACTGGCCTACGCAGCCATGGTATCCGGTGGTCCTTGATATGATCAGTCAACCATGGGTCCTCTTAGAGGGTTGCCCACAACTGGTGACGAACCCTGTCTCAGGAGAACTACATCCCTGCCATAGTCACTTAAAGTTATTGGCTTGCAGGTTCTGAACAGGCCACTACTGCAGTATGGTCTATCATCAAGGACAATGGATACTATTGGAGCATCATGCAGGGAGTCCACAAGGCGGCAATATCTTACGCATATCAGGAAATGGGAAACCTACTGCGGCCGCTCCAACATTGCATATGACTCCGTTACTATCACCGATGTGCTGGAATTCCTTGCGGGGTTGCATCATGACGAACACCGCAGCTACAGTGCCATCAACAGCGCCAGGAGTGCGCTATCATTCTACCTCAATATTGAGGTAGGATCCAACAAGCTGGTGTCCAAACTTATGCGGGGAATATTTAATTCCAATCCGCCAAGACCTCGTTACAACATCACCTGGGATGTTGGGAAAGTACTAACCCTGCTCAGGACGTGGTCGCCCATGGAAGGGCTTGAATTGGACAAACTCACCCTGAAGCTGGTGATGTTACTGGCACTTACTTCAGCGCAAAGGGTACAGACACTTCACAAGGTCAAGATTGACAGAATGATCTCTACCCCAGAAAAAGTAATCTTCTTTGTTGATGAATTACTTAAGCAGCATAGACCTGGATACACAGGGCTGCAGCTGAAGTTTCCAGCATACCCCGCTGATGCAAGGCTATGTTTAGCCACCCATATCCGCCACTATATAAAAGTGACGCGGAAATTAAGGGGAATGGAGAAATACCTACTTATCAGCCGCAAAAAACCTCATAATAGAGTGACGGTACAGACAATTTCCAGATGGCTCAGGATCGTCTTGAACGAAGCAGGTATTGACACTAATGTCTTTAAATCCCATTCCACCAGGGCTGCATCGACGTCGGCGGCAAGGGTCATGGAGGTGCCCATGGACCATATTCTTGCCACAGCGGTTCAACGGTTTTATAATAAACCTGTTACCGCTCCTGTATTGTTCGCAGAGGCCGTGCTGAATGCGGGTCAAGAGCATACAGATTCTCCCCAGTGAGGGTTTTTTTCTTTGTTGTTATTAATAAATATTATTATTTTTCAGTACAAGCAGTCTGAAAATTTGATTACTCCTATCCATCCTTTCAGTGGCGTGTGTGACAGCATGGACGTTGTCCAGGGCATGAAATCACAGAGCTTTGAAGTCTTCACGAAGTCACTCACGTGACTCCGAAATGAAATAGTAAGATTAAACGAGAACTTACCAGTTTTAAGTTTGATCTTTATTTAATGAGGAGTTGCGATGAGGGATTTCGTGCCCTCCGCTCCCAACCCTCGACCATAAAGTCAACTGGTAATTAGAGTATCTTCAATCTTACTATAACAAGTCATTTCTTTGTTTGTTGGTTCTGTGATTCCACACCGCTGCTTTGAAGAATGTCGCGCATGCGTGCTGGCGGGTTCTTCACGAAATCCCTCATCGCAACTCCTCATAAAATAAAGATCAAACTTCAAACTGGTAAGTTCTCGTTTATTCTTACTATTTTATTCACCTGTACATAAAACGTATTCAAGGATAGATTATTTTTTGGTAGACTCTAAACTTATCTCACTCACTTACAATTCAAAATACCATAATATTACAATCTCAGATCATGCACCTTTAACATTTATGATCAAAATAAATGGTAAAACGGAAAAACAGAGACAGTGGAGACTTAACCTACAAATTTTAAAGGACAAAGTAACTCAGGAATACATTACAGAACACCTTAAGATTTTCTTTGAAATAAATGATAAGCCGGAAATATCTGCTTCCCTGTTATGGGAAACTTTTAAAGCATATACCCGTGGAATTATGATTTCCTCTCAAGCATTTGATAATAAAGAGAATCGGAGGGAACAACAGGCATTGGAAAAGGAGATTAAACAATTAGACACAGAGAACGCTGCTAATCCAACCATGACAAAACATAATAAAATCGCTGCATTGAAATATAAATTAAATAAAATATATTCAGACCAAGTTGTAAAACTCTATCAATATACCAAACAATTACAATTTGAATTCGGAGATAAACCCCAAAAATTATTTTCTCGTCAATTACGGAAATTGGAGGGAGAAAAATTAATCCATAGGATTAAATCATGCAATGGCGAACCACTAGTACATCCTAAAAATATTAATGAGAGATTTTTGCAATATTATAAAAAACTTATATCCAGTCAAAACGTCAGAAAACCGGATAGGAATAGAAGCATTAAAAAAAAATGTAATCTAAAAGGATCTGTAATCTAAAAATCTGAAATAACAGCAAAAGAAATCGGAGAATCTATCAGATCATTAAAAAATGGTAAAACTCCGGGACCAGATGGTATTGGTTCGGAATTTTATAAAACATTCTATGATCTGATTGCACCACGTTTGAAGACACTCTATGAATACATTTATGCCCAACAGAAATTACCAGAAACCTTAAATGAATCTATAATAACACTTATAACTAAAATAGACAAGGATCTGGATGATCCAGGATCATATAGAGCTATAGCTCTTTTAAACACTGATCAAAAAATATTAACCAAAATACTAGCACAAAGACAAACACAGTGATCAATAAATTAATTCACCCGGATCAAACAGGATTTATACCAAAACGATATTCCTCATATAAATTGAGACGATTATTCAATATTATATATTCGAAAAGAGGTATTAATAAAGACCTAGTAATTATCTCGTTAGATGCTGAGAAAGCCTTTGACCAGGTGGAATGGTCTTATCTGTTTTCGGTCATGGAAACTTTTAAGTTGGGAGAGTAGTTTATAACATGGGGTAAATTATTATACGCTAATCCAACAGCTAGAATACTAACAGATCAAATGTTATCAACTAAATTAAACTTATTCCGAGGCTGTAGACAAGGTTGTCCCTTATCCCCACTATTGTTCGCACTCGCAATTGAACCATTAGCTGAAAGCGTGAGATTACATCCTGAAATATATGGGTACGAAACCAGAGAAACTGAAAATAAAATATCCTTATATGCAGATGATGTATTACTTTATATTACAAAACTGGAAATTAGTATTTCAAATTTATTAAATTTTTTAACTGAATTTGGCTCGTTCTCAGGATATAGCATTAATTGGAATAAAAGTGAACTTACGCCAATAATGGTAAATAACCTACATATATTACAACAATTTCCTTTTAAGATAGCAAAAGAAAAAATCAAATATCTTGGAATTTATGTAACAAAAAGGTATGATTCTTTATTTAAATCTAATTTCCCACCCTTACTGAATAAATTACATAAGAATATTTTATATTGGAAAACATTACCTATTTCAATGCTAGGTAGAATTAATGCAATAAAAATGATTTTTCTTCCGCAATTACTGTATCTTTTTCAATTGATTCCGATATACCTTCCTAAATTTTTTTTTAAGAAGGTTGACTCCATAGTCACCAACTTTATCTGGGATTATAAGAGCCATTGAATAAATAAAAAAACATTTATGTAAATCAAAAATAAATGGAGGTCTAGCACTGCCAAATTTTATGTTTTATTACTGGGCAGTTAATATTAAAAATATGAATTTTTGGCTGGATGAATCAGATAAACAACCAAATTGGTTAAAAATGGAAAAAGATTGTTCACCTTTTGAAATTAGCTCGATTTTATTTGCCAATACTAAACTAGGTAAGAAAACCTATAGAGAAAACCCTATAATAGAAAGTGGGATACGTATCTGGAAACAACTAAAGAAAACATTAAAATTGGAATGGATACCACTAGCTCTCCCCATTGTAAACAATGTTACATTTAAACCCTCAATGATGGACAAAGGTTTTTTTACAATGGAAAAACTATGGAATTAAAAAAATGGGCGATCTCTACAGGGAAAACTCCTTTCTTTCATTTCAAGAATAACAACAAATTTATGGATTACATTCAAAAGATTACTTTAGATATTTACAAATTAGAGACTATGTAAAATCAAACACACAGGAATTTAGAAATAGAAAGACAGAAATTTTAGATGAATGTCTAAATAAACACCCAAATACAGAATAAATGATATCATATATTTATAACATTTTATTGGAAAACGACGTACCAATGACAGAAATATATAGGCAATCATGGGAAAACGAATTAGGTCAAATAATCAGACCAGAAGTATGGAATTAAAGTTTACAACATATACACCACTGTTCGTTAAATGCTAGACACTCTTTGATACAATTTAAAGTATTACATAGATTGCATTATTCAAAATCAAAATTATATAGATTTTTTTCAAATATATCTGCCATATGCGATATATGTCAACACTTAGAAGCTAATTTAACGCACTCTTTCACAAATTGTATAAAAATTGCTAACTTTTGGACAGAAATTTTTAAGATAATTTTGAATGTTGTTAATACGAATTTGGTTCCTGACTCAAAATTAATAATATTAGGAATATTAGAAACAGATCAATTAATAACAACGAATCAAATAATTTTTTATTGATTACAGTTTAATAATTGGGAAAAAATTAATATTGAAATTTTGGAAAGGTCCTACATCCCCCACAATCAAAATGTGGATCACCGGAATGTCGGAGACACTTCACCTGGAAAGATTAAGACTTGTCCTACTGGGCAAGTTGGATCATTTCAGAGGGATATGGTCTCCATTTATTGAATATTTAAAGGGTCAAAATGGCTCAGTGCGAGAACCTGACTGAAGCCTGAATGAATGAAGGAATAGATGAAGAATCACATATAGTAATCCATGGATATATCTCCAATCTCCAACTGCTTAATACTTCATTCATCTTTTTGTTTTTTTATTTTTACTTTATTTTTCTGTATTATTTCCTACCTGTATTAAAAGTAAAATGTTCTATGTATCTAATTTGCTGTTATTGACATGGCCATCCTCGCCTCCGCTGCCTCTCTTCTTGCCGAGTCTGCTCCGTTAGTCCTTAATTTCTGAAAACAGAAACGTCTAAAAACAGCCAATTTGCAATGGTGACATTTGATCGACTACGTCGTCCTAACTTCCATCCCCACTCCACCGCAAAGAAAGCCTGCTGCCGTACCATCATACCATCCCAGCCAACACCAACTTCATCAGTGTCTGATCTGTTCCTTGGACGTTGCCCCAACACGGCTGTTCATTCTTATCCTTGATAACTCGTTATGGTTCCGCTTTCACAATATCTCAGACTGAAAATCACAGTTGAGTTATGAAGAAGGATCCCGACTCGAAATGTCGTCTATCCATTTTCTCGAGAGGTGCTGCTTGACCCGCTGAATCACTCCAGTACTGTGTCTTTTTTTGTAAACACCCAGTGTCTTCAGTTTGTTTTTTGGTCAATTCGTGTAGTTTAGTTTAGAGCGGTTTACTAATTCTAACTATTTTAGAGCGATTAATTTCGGCAATGGTTTGAAATGCCAACGTTCAAATGCTCACGTTTGGCAGAGGTAAACTCTATTCGCCATACCTTGGCATTTCTTTGAACTGATCTGGATGTAAACAAAAGGGCCTGTCCCACTTGGCCGTAATTTGCGGGTATTTTACGCGACATCAATTACGCGTTGCGACGCACGACGCGCCCATCGTGACACGCACGTGATGCGTGCATGGTGCGTGATGACGTCGGCAAAGACGCGCAGCCGACGTCATCACGCACCATGCGTGATGAACTCCATTCTTCTCTTTTTGTTTCATATGATACTCTTGAGATATGGACAATCCATGTTTGAAAAACCCGCCAAGTAACTTGCACTGCGCAGTACTGCGAAGGTAGAATTTTAGCTACCTTCAGCTCCCCTTGTCATTGACGGCTTGAAGCAGCGACGATGGTACGTGGGCTGCACAGACCTTCTCGTGTTGCAAGTACTGCGGATGGAAGGCACGGAGAATTATGCCTAAATTCATTATTATGCCTACCTTTACTATTTATATTTAATAATTACTATTTCATAATTTTAGTCAGGGTAGGCTGTCCCTGACGGCACGTGCCTGTGATTAATGCAGCAGTCAGGCAGCATGTGTGGAAGAAAACGGACAGTGGAAGGGTCCGTTCGGGACTCTTCACCTGAACACCACTGAAGTCCAAATAAAGAACCCGGACCGCAAGCGTCCACTGTTCATTTCCCTCCACAGATGCCGCCTGGGTGACTGTGGTGCATGGACATTGGGTCACATAACACGTAATTCAGGCCCTTGAGTTCCACTTGACACCGTCACCCAAGATGCCTCGCCGAATCGCGTTCCAATGGACCTGCGCTACACCCTCGTCTCCTGAACCTTCTCTATCCATCTCCCCATGCAGTTGATCTTTACAAGTTGTTATTGTTTTCTGTTCAACTACATGCTCTGGCAGCTCGTTCCATACATCTACCGCCCTCTGTGTGAAAAAGCTACCCTCAGTTTCCCATTTAATCTTTCCGCTCTAACCCTAAACCTATATCCTCTAGTTTTCATTCCCTCGCCCTGGGAATAAATAAAACTCCGTAATCACCTTATTCATGCTACTCGTGATTTTAATACCTCTCTATATGGTCTCCCCTCAGACCCTGCACTGCAAGGAATAAACTCCCAACCTATCCAACCTTCCCTTACAGCTCACGCCCTCGCGTCCGTTGCACCATTTGGGTAAATCTTCTCTGCGCTAGTTCCAGCTCAATGCCATCTCCCCTTTAACAGGCTGATCATATAACTGTGCAGAATACTCCACGTGCGGCTTCACAGGGATTTTGTTTCTCCAGCAGGTTGTTTGTTGCTCCAGATTCCAGCATCCACAGTCTCTTGTCATACCAAGCTGGCTGGCAATGGGTGATGTGAGTTTAGATTGACCTTGGTCACTGTGCATGACGATGGTACTGGGGATACGTACAATGAGAAGGACAAATTACATTTATTGTCTCATACACCAATTAGTGGAGTGAAATTTGAGTTTCCATTGCAGCACACCAATAAGATAAACACAACGTTATAGAATTTAATGGTGTCAGAAGACCACTCTCAGTGGCTTGCAGTTCCGAAACGGCCGCTTGCTACCGGAGACCGCGGCTCCCGAAGTCCACAGGCCTCGCTGGTCGGAGTTCCAACACTGGCGATCGCAGTAAAAGATCCGAGGCGGCGCGCCGCCGCGGCTGGACGCTCTGCAGACCACAGCTCCACGATGTGAGAGTCGGCAGTCCCAGCACTCCGGAGCTTCCAACACGGCGACCCCAGTATCGCCCGCTCCGCGATGGTACCTCAGTGCTGCGCTGCTGCTGAAGCTGTAGCTCGAAGCTCTGGGTGGCATCCGGCAGGAAAGGCCGCGCCAATCCGAATGGCAGGCCGCGAGGAGGGGGCGAAGGTACGGCTCGGAAGAAGGACGCATCCTCGCCCAGTGGTTTTCCGTTACAATTCGTTTGGTGTCAACTAAGGTTTGCTGAGACCACGACTGGGATCACAACAACGTTAGATCTCCTGCCCCATTAGCATCCTTAAAATAGACCAGGTTACATCATAAACAGTGCAGGAAAACGCTTGGGTGCACCGTGTTCAGACTAATCAACTGATTGCTTTACAAGGCTAATTGTTTCACTGGAGGTTCGGTCCGAACATATACATCGGCTTCTTTGAGCACGTTATGACATTTGATCAGTTGGAATCAGCGTATCCACCGCGCCAGGCATTTCTCGGAGGTAATGGATTACCCAGTAATCTTCCAGATCAAGCGCATTTACTACCTTGTCCTTGCGGCCATTGGAGTTGTCGGTAAGGCGCAGTACCGGTCTCGAACGCGATGGTCGTATGTCGCTGTTCTGCTCATATTGTAAAGATGCATGTTCACTGTCAACGGTTCAGTCATCGGGACTATTGCCCGGGAGATCTAGCTCCCATAATTGTAGTTCCTGCTTCTGAATGACTTGGTTTTACTGAGCGCTGTATGAGCGTAGCTCGGGAGGAGAATGTGGATTCAGTGAATCAGTGGAACAACAAGAGTGTAGGGGAGAGACACACAAAATGCCGGAGTAACTCCGCGGGTCAGGCGGCATCTCTGGAGAAGAGAAATAGGTGACGTTTCGGGACGGACCATTTCTTCAGAAGCGTTCCAAAACATCACATATTCTTTCCCACCAGATATGCTGCCTGATCCGCTGAGTGAATCCAGCTTTTTGTCTCCATGTTTGGTTTAAACCTGGTTCTGCAGTTCATACCTACACAAGAGTGAAGATGAAGTGGTTGATATTACATTCCTTGAAGTTGATTGGGACTTCCGCCGTGTGAGAGCGTTGAAGGAGATACTTTGATCTTTGCATTCAGGAGAGTTTCTTGCCTTCTTGTTTGGTTAATTCGCCAAGGTAAAGGGGTCAGACTGGATCCTTAATTGGGAAATGCGCCTGGCCGTGTGATCGGAGTTACATTGGGAGAGTATTTGGGGGAATAGTGGTCACATCTCCGTACGTTCTCAGGTAGTTGTTGATAGTGGCTGCACTTCGATGGAACGTACTAAATTGAAGGGAGATTTAGACGGGTGCAGGGGTGGATTGAGAGCTCAGCGGCTCAGGCAGCAACTGAATCTGGGCCAAATTCTGCCAAATAGGGCTAGGCCAGAATGCCACCATTCCGGCATGGATAAGGTCAGGCACAGGCCTAGTTTTCATACTGTACAGCTTCAATACTCTATGTGGCTCAAACGCGCTGCCAGGAGAAGTGGAGAAGCATGTTCGGGAGCAATATTCAACGTGTTAATTTTCAGACTATGAAGATGCAGCGAATGGAGGGGTCTGGACAATGTCCAGAATTAGTTTAAATTTGTATCATGCTTGGCACAAAGTTCGTGAGCAGCTGTGCCTGTTCCCTGAACCCATACCGATGCAACGTGCCTAGCCCACCCCATTTGGCTCCATGGAAAAACGGCCTCCTTTGTCCTTGATTGTTCCTTTCATCTCTCTGGTTACGCATTTATCGTTTGTATAAAACGTCTTGTGATGTTTCTAAAGCCACCTCACTTCTGTCAGGTTTACGTCGACAATGTTGCTGTTTTATTTCTTTTCTTGCAGTTAATCTCGTGGCGATTGTGATCCTCCGACGAGGGAAGTGCGGTCTCTCCAAATGCATCACCAGCTACCTGGTGGCAATGTCGGTTGCTGACCTGTTGCTCGTCGTCTTTAATGTGATATTGAATCGAATTAATAACATCTACTTCCCAGTTAATTTCCTTTTCATTACTCCCGTCTGTGCCGCTAGGATTGTTTTGCTTATGGGAGTTCTGGACTCTTCTGTCTGGTTCACAGTTGCGTTCACCTTTGACCGATATGTTGCCATTTGTTGTGTGAAGCTCAAACCGAGATATTGCACCGATAAAACGGCGGCTGTGGTTTTGGGCGTAGTGGGCGCCTGTGGTTTTCTGAGATCCGTTCCGAGGTACTTCGCGTTCATGCCTTCTGTTGTCATCGACAATGTACCATGGTTTTGCATCCAAACGCCCGCCTATTACACGTCACTCTTTTGGACTGCTTACGAATGGATTGACAGTTTTCTAACGCCGCTGATTCCGATCGCAATGATCCTGGTCTTTAACGCTCTGATTATCAGGAACATTGTTAAATCCAATCGCCTCCGCAGGGGACTCCGCGCGGACAGCAAGGGGGAGAACCGCGCCAATTTACAATGGTGACATTTGATCGACTACGTTGCCCTAACTTCCATCCCCACTCCACCGCAAAGAAAGCCTGCTGCCGTACCATCATACCATCCCAGCCAACACCAACTTCATCAGTCTCTGATCTGTTCCTTGGACGTTCCCCCAACACGGCTGTTCATTCCTATCCTTGATACCTCGTTATGTTTTCCGCTTTCATAATATGTCAGACTGAAAATCACAGTTGAGTTATGAAGAAGGATCCCGACTCCAATTTTCTCGAGAGGTGCTGCTTGACCCGCTGAATCACTCCAGTACTGTGTCTTTTTTTGTAAACACCCAGTGTCTTCAGTTTGTGTTTTGATCAATTCGTGTAGTTTAGTTTAGAGCGGTTTACTAATTCTAGTTATTTTACAGCGATTAATTTCGGCAATGGTTTGAAATGCCAACGTTCAAATACTCACGCTTGTCAATGGTAAACGCTGTTCGCCATACCTTGGCATTTCTTTGAACTGATCTGGATGTAAACAAAAGGGCCTGTCCCACTTGGCCGTCATTTGCGCGTAATTTACGCGACATCAATTACGCGTTGCGACGCACGACGCGCCCGTCGTGACATGCACGTGATGCGCATTACGCGTGCATGGTGCGTGATGACGTATGCAGAGACGTGCAGCCGCGCGCGGCGTCGCAGGATTTTGTGATGTACAAAATCTTCGCGCGCCATCTGCATAAGTATGCCCCAGTGGGACAGACATAGATACCCTTTGAATGAATGACTATGATTCTATGACTCCATCACCATGACTCTATGACTTTGCTCCATGACTCTGTAAACATTACAGAGGGAAAAAAGATGGTATTTTTACAACATATTAAATAACAGAGAACATAGGACGGAACGGTAGAGAAACATGCTTTTCTGTCGACGAAGTTTGTGCCGCCCATAATGCCAAATACAACTGATCCCATCTGCCTGCGCATGGTCCACATCCCTCCATTCCCGACATATCCACATGTCTGTCCAAATGGCTCTGAAATGTTGCTGACGTTGAAGCTGCCACCGATTTCCCCGGCTACGTGAATCTATTTTAAACGTTTCCCTGCCCCTGGGTTAGATCCTATTAGGCGCTAGGGATTTATCCACCTTCGTATTCTTCAAGAGATCCAACATCCCCTCCATGTTACCAACATGCCGTAGAATATAAGCGTACCCCCCCCCCCCCCCCCCACCCCCCCCCATGATCTTGCTTGCCTCCATGTACGTCCCTGGGCCGAATACCAATGAGAAGAACACAGTCCTCTGGCTCTTGCTGTACGTCATCCTTGTGCGGCCCTACACCCTGTTTAAATTATCTACTATTTTGTTTATATTCCTCGAAACCACCATGCAATGTCAACTTCCTAGATCTTACATAGGCCTCACGGGAAGTGTGGTCCCTCCGGGTGCATGACCTGCTACCTGGCGGTAATGCCCATGATTGCAGATCTTTCACTTGTCCTTCTTAACGTGATATTTAATCGAATCCATATCCAGCAATTTGCAGTTATTTTCATGTCGATCACTCTCGGTTGCATTGTTAGGACTGCTTTATTATTGGGTGCCCCGAACTGTCCTATCTGGTCCCCAGTCGCCCGAACCTCTGGCCGATATGTGGCTATTTATTGTTTAAATCTTAAGCCAAGGAATTGCATGGACAACACTGCGGCTGCTGGTTTAGGGGCAGTTAGCGCAGGTGCCTGTTTGCTATTCATTCCCCGTGCCTCGTGTTTGTGCCTGCACTTATTATCGACGGTGTCCCGAGGTTTTGTGTCCAAACCCCGCACTATTACAGCTCACCCCAGGCCCGTGCGAAGCTTTTCAAAAAGGGGGGTGGCATGACAGGATTACAAACATTTTAATGTGAAATAATGTTCGCTCTGCGCACATCACAAAGCGTGAAGTCTCTCGATGCCGGGGTCTAGGGCCCGCTCTCTGATGCATTCTGAGCCTTATTTTGGAGCATCTTTGCACCAAATATATGACCAAAATTTCAAAAAACAACACGAATCTGAGAGGTAGCTTTTTCACACAAGGGTGGTGGGTGTATGGAACGAGCTGCCAGAGGAGGTAGTTAAGGCTGGGACTATCCGAATGTTTAAGAGACACTTGGACACGGACATGGATAGGACAGGTTTAGATGGATATGGGCCAAACGCGTGTGAGTGGGCCTAGTGCAGATGGGACATGTTGGTCGGGCATGTTGGTCCTCCCCTTCCCGGCTCTCCCTCAGCCCCCTGGCTCCTCCTCTTCCTTTCTTCTTCCCCCCCCCCCCCCCCCCCCCCACCCTACATCCGTCTGAAGAAGGGTTTCCGCCAGAAAAGTTGCCTATTTCCTTCTCTCCATAGATGATGCCGCACCCGCTGAGTTTCTTCAGCACTTTTGCCTACCTTCTATTTTCCAGCATCTGCAGGTTCTTCTTGAACATGTTGGTCGGTGTGGGCAATTTGGGCTGGAGGGCCAGTTTCCACACTGCATCACTCTATGACTGAAAAGTTAATAAGATAAATGTATGCACATATGTAGAGCAGATTTGAAAGAAGAGTGAAACGTAAAGGCAGAAAGAGGTTTATGGGTGGAAAGGAACATAGGAAATGAGGGGATTGTGCAGATAGGTGAAGGGAAAAGTGGGCTTGGGCAGATGGGTGAAGGGAAAATAGACACAAAATGCTGGAGTAGCTCAGTGGGTCAGGCAGCGTCTGTGGAAAACATGGATAGGTGACGTTTCACAGAGTGCTGGTGTAACTAAGTTAGTCCGGCAGCACCTCTGGAGAATACGGATAGGTGACAATTCACAGAGTGCTGGAGTAACTCAGCGGGTCAGGCAGAATCTCAGGACAAAGGGTATAAATTATATTTCGGGTCAAGACACTTCTTCAGTAATATTCATGATGTGACATGTATAGACATTCCTGAATGTTACACAAACCATCGTGAGCTACTTGGACGGTGCTTGCCCTCTCCTATAACGTCTCTGCTGCCTTGGGTGATGCAGGACAAGACACGAGCTTTGGGACATGCTGTGAAGCTGTTGCAGTCTGGCCTAGCCTGGTAAAAACCTGGATGGCATGGATGTGGAGAGGATGTTTCCACTAGTGGGAGAGTATAGGACCAGTGGCCACAGCCTGATAATTAAAAGACGTTCCTTTAGGAAGGAGATGAGCAGGAATTTCTTAAGTCAGAGGGTGGCGAACTGTGGAATTCATTGCCACAGACAGCTGTGGAGGCCAAGTCAATTGACATTTTTCAGGAGGAGATTGATAGACTCTTGATTGATACGGGTGTCTGAGGTAATGGGGAGAAAGCAGGAGAATGGGTTTGAGAGGGAAGTATAGATTGAGTCTTAGAGTGATACAGTGTGGAAACAGGCCCTTCAGCCCAGCATGTCACATCTAGTCCCACCTGCCCACGTTTGATCAATATACCTCCAAACCTGTCTTATACATCTACCTGTCTAACTGTTTCTTAAACGTTGCTATAGTTCCTGCCTCAACTACCTCCTCTGGCAGCTTGTTCCATACACCAACCACCCTTTGTGTGAGAAATATACCCCTCAGATTCCTATTAAATATTTTCCCCTTCACTTTAAACTTATGTCCTCTGGTCCTCGATTCACATACTCTGGGGAAAAGACTCAACCTGATCTATCCAAATTATGATTTTATACACTTCTATTAGATCACCCCTCATCCTCCCATGCTCCCAGCCTACTCAGCCTCTCCCTATAGTTCTGGCCCTCTAGTCCTGGCAACATCCTCGTAAATCTTCACTGTACCCTTTCCAGTTTGATGACATCTTTCCGATAACATGGTGCCCAAAATGCGGCCTCACCAACTTCTTATGCAACTGCAACATGACCTGACAACCTCTATACTCAGCCCGACCCGCTGAGTTACTCCAGCACTCTGTGAAACGTCACAGAACAGGGCAAGATTAGCAAGTTTGCTGATGATACAAAAGTGAGTGGTTTTTCAGATCGTGATGATGTATGTGAAAGATTGCAACAGGATCTGGATCAATTGGCCAGGTGGGCAGGGGAATGGTTGATGGTTGCATGGTTCCTTGAAGGCCGAGTCGCAGGTACATCAGGTGGTCAAAATGTATTTTGGCACTTTGTCCTTCATCAGTCACAGTATTGAGTATAGAAGTTGGGAGGTCATGTTGCAGTTGTATAAGACGTTGGTGAGACCGCATTTAGAATATAGTGTTCAGTTCTGGGCACCATGTGAAAGGAAAGATGTCAAAGTGGAAAGAGTACATAGAAGAATGTCTGACGAATCTTGTGGAATTTTTCGAGGATGTAACTAGTAGCGTGGATAGGGGAGAACCAGTGGATGTGGTGTATCTGGACTTCCAGAAGGCTTTCGACAAGGTCCCACATAAGAGATTAGTATATAACCTTAAAGCATACGGCATTGGGGGTTCAGTATTGATGTGGATGGAGAACTGGCTGGCAAACAGGAAGCAAAGAGTACGAGTAAACGGGTCGTTTTCACAATGGCAGGCAGTAACTAGTGGGGTACCGCAAGGCTCAGTGCTGGGACCCCAGCTATTTACAATATACATTAATGATCTGGATGAGGGAATTGAAGGCAATATCTCCAAGTTTGCGGATGACATTAAGCTGGGGGGCAGTGTTAGCTGTGAGGAGGATGCTAGGAGACTGCAAGGTGACTTGGATAGGCTGGGTGAGTGAGCAAATGTTTGGCAGATGCAGTGTAATGTGGATAAATGTGAGGTTATCTACTTTGGTGGCAAAAATAAGAAAGCAGACTATTATCAAAATGGTGGTCGATTAGGAAAAGGGGAGATGCAGCGCGACCTGGGTGTCATGGTACACCAGTCATTGAAAGTAGGCATGCAGGTGCAGCAGGCAGTGAAGAAAGCCAATGGTATGGTAGCTTTCATAGCAAAACGATTTGAGTATAGAAGCAGGGAGGTTCTACACCTGGAATATTGCGTACAGTTCTGGTCTCCAAATCTAAGGAAGGACATTATTGCCATAGAGGGAGTGCAGAGAAGGTTCACCAGCCTGATTCCTGGGATGTCAGGACTGTCTTATGAACAAAGACTGCATAGACTGGGTTTATACTCCTAGAATTTAGGAGATTGCGAGGGGATCTTATAGAAACTTACAAAATTCTTAAGGGGTTGGACAGGTTAGATGCAGGAAGATTGTTCCCGATCTTGGGGAGGTCCAGGACAAGGGGTCACAGCTTAAGGATAAGGGGGAAATCCTTTAGGACCGAGATGAGAAGGACTTTTTTCACACAGAGAGTGGTGGGTCTCTGGAACTCTCTGCCACAGAGGGTAGTTGAGGCCAGTTCATTGGCTATATTTAAGAGGGAGTTAGATGTGGCCCTTGTGGCTAAGGGGATCAGAGGGTATGGAGAGAAAGCAGGTACGGGATACTGAGTTGGATGTTCAGCCATGATCATATTGAATGGCGGTGCAGGCTCGAAGGGCAGAATGGCCTACTCCTGCACCTAATTTCTATGTTCTATGTTTAAGATTTATGAGGATGTTGCCAGGACTAGAGGATGTGAGCTATAGGGAGAGGTTGATTAGGTTGGGACTCTATTCCATGGAGCGCAGGAGGATGAGGGGAAATCTTATAGAGGTGTACAAAATGATTAGAGGAATAGATCGGGTAGATGCAGCGTCTTTGGCGCAGAGTAAGGGAATCGAGGACCAGAGAACATAGGTTCAAGGTGAAGGAGAAAAGATTTAATAGGAATCCGAGGGGTAACTCTTTCACACAGAGGGCGGTTGGTGTATGGAACGAGCTGCCAGAGGAGGTAGTTGAGGTTGGGACTATCCCATCGTTTAAGAAACAGTTGAGGAGGTACATGGATAGGACATTTGGAGGGATATGGACCAAACACAGGCAAGTGGAACTAGTGTAGCTGGGACATTGTTAGTCGATGTGGGCAAGTTGGGCCAAAGGGCCTGTTTCCACACTGTGTCACTCTATGACTCTATCCATGTTCTCCAGAGATGCTGCCAGACACGCTGTGACAGATTGTGCTTCCTCAGCTGCCGTAGGAAGTACATCCTCTGTTGTGCCTTTTTGGCTGTGGAGTCGATGGTAGCCCCCAACTTAAGGCCATTGGAGATGGTGGTTCCCAGGAACTTAAAAGACTCCACAGATGTGACTGCGGTGTTGCTAATGGTGAGTGAGGTGAGGGGAGGGTGAGCTCTCCTTAAGTCTACAATCAATTCCACTGCCTTAAGAGCATTGATCTCCAGGTTGTTGCGATGGCACCAGGACTCCAGCTGTGACACTTCCTGTCTGTAGGCAGATTCCTCCCCATCCTGGATCAGTCCAATCAGGGTTGTGTCGTCCGCAAACTTGAGAAGCTTGACAGAGATGTCTGTGGAGGTGCAATCATTGGTGTAGAGAGAATAGAGGAGAGGGGAGAGTACGCAGCCTTGCGTTGCTCCTATGCTGAGCGTTTGCGGGTCCGAGATGTGCTTTCCGAGCCTCACATGCTGCTTCCTGTCTGTCAGGAAGCTGGTGATCCACCGACAGAGTGGTTCAGGCAAAGCCAAATCGGAAATTATGGGGTGTAGTAGCTCTGGCACAATGCTGTTGACAATGATGGAAATGTGTTTTAGGAACTGGGGGCACTCTAAGGTCCGCGAGGTTGAGGTTGGGAAGGAAGGGGGGGGGGGGGGGTTATGTGTGGTCATATCCATGTAAGAGTACAAGAATGCATAACTTGTTTATTGTGTATTTATACTATAGTTTATTGTGCATTATATGTGATAGCTGCTTTCTTGTATCTCTCTCTCTCTCTGTTTACATTACAAAATGTTCCATAATGGTGTATAATCTCCATTTTCCCCGTCACCTCTTTCTTTCTGCATGCCGTTTCTTTACCACGCCTTCTGTCACCAAGAATCCATGTCCTCACATATTCTTCGGCATTGAATTTTGACAGAGGAGGTCCCACTACATTAATAAATGGATGAGTTGAGAGATGGTCAGTTGGAAGTCCTGCACGGTGTGGTGACATGTAGAAATTCATGCCACTGAAGCTTCTTTCAACTTCTGCTGTTGATACCGGAATTGTATTTAGAACCGTTAGCAGCTGCTGAAAATCAGCAGAAATCTTCCCTTTAGATTCCATGAATACTCTGAAGGCTCTGATACAAAGCCGACCATTGAAACCGAATTTTTCTGCTATTTCTTCAACATCATTATCGCAAGCGGGTTACTGGCAAGATCCCCGATCCACGACCCCCTCCTTCTCAAAACTCCTGCCTTCCCCGCAACTTTACCCCGGGCCATTCCCCACAGGGTGTGAAAGGAACTCTCCTCCCCCCCCCCCCCCCCCCCCCCCACCATGGGATATGCGGTATTTAAAGACATATAGCGCCAAGAAATGTACTAACCACATTATCGGTACACGAACTCCATTCTTCTCTTTTTGTTTCATATGATACTCTTGAGATATGGACAATCCATGTTTGAAAACCCGCCAAGTAACTTGCACTGCGCAGTACTGCGAAGGCAGAATTTTAGCTGCCTTCAGCTCCCCTTGTCATTGACGGCTTGAAGCAGCGTCGGCGGCACGTGGGCTGCACAGACCTTTGTGTGTTGCAAGTGATGCGGATGGAAGGCACGGAGGATTATGCCTAAATTCATTATTATGCCTACCTTTACTATTTATATTGAATAATTACCATTTTATAATTTTAGTCAGGGTAGGCAGTGCCTACCTTGTCTACCCTGACGGCACATGCCTGTGATGAATGCAGCAGTCAGGCAGCATCTGTGGAGGAAAACGGACAGTGGAAGGGTCCGTTCGGAACTCTTCATCTGAACACCACTGAAGTCCAAATAAAGAACACGGACCGCAAGCGTCGACTGTCCATTTCCCTCCACAGATGCTGCCTGAGTCACTGCGGTGTCACAGTGTATAGGGTCATAGGGTCACATAACACGTAATTCCGGCCCTTGGGTTCCACTCGACTCCGCCGATTCGAGTTCCAATGTACCTGCGCTACTCCCTCGTCCCCTGAACCTTCTCCATCCATCTACCCATCCAGTTGACCTTTACAAGTTGTTATTGTTTTCTGTTCAACTACCTCCTCTGGCAGCTCGTTCCATACATCTACCGCCCTCTGTGTGAAAAAAAAAACACCCCTTAGTTTCCCAGTTAATATTTCTGCTCTAACCCTAAAGCTATATCCTCTGGTTTTCATTCCCTCGCCCTGGGAATAAATAAAACTCTGTAATCACCTTATTCATGCTCCTCGTGATTTTAATACATATCTACATGGTCACCCCTCAGGCCCTGGACTTCAAGAAATAAACTCCCAACCTATCCAACCTCCCCTTACAGCTCACGCCCTCGCGTCCGTTGTACCATTTGGGTACATTTTCTCTGCGCTCGTTCCAGCTCAATGCCATCTCCCCTTTACAGGCTGATCAGATAACTGTGCAGAATACCCCACGTGCGGCGTCACAGGGATCTTGTTTCTCCAGCAGGTTGTTTGTTGCTCCAGATTCCAGCATCCACAGTGTCTTGTCATTCCAAGCTGGCTGGCACTGGGTGATGGAGGTTTAGATTGATCTTGGTCACTGTGCATGACGATGGAACTGGGAATAGGTACAATGAGAAGGACAAAGGACATTTATTGTCTCATACACCATTTGGTGGAGTGAAATTTGAGTTGCCATTGCAGCACACCAATAAGATAAACACAACGTTATAGAATTTAATGGTGTCTGAAGAACACTCTCAGTGGCTTGGAGTTCCGAAACGACAGCTTGCTACCGGAGACCGCGGCTTCCGAAGTCCACAGGCTGCGCTGGTCGGAGCTCCACCACTGGCGATCTTGGCGAAAGATCCGAGGCGCCACGGTGTTTAAGGTCAGCGCCGCCGCGGCTGGACGCTCTGTAGACCACAGCTCCACGATGTTAGAGTCGGCAGTCCCAGCACTCCGGAGCTTCCAACACGGCGACCCCAGTATCGCCCGCTCCGCGATGGTACCTCAGTGCTGCGCTGCTGCTGAAGCTGTAGCTAAAAGCTCTGGGCGGCATCCGGCAGGAAAGGCCGCACCAATTCGAATGGTAGGCCGCGAGGAGGGGGCGAAGGTGCGGCTCGGAAGAAGGACGCATCAGTGGTTTTCCGTTACAATACGTTTGGTGTCAACTAAGGCTTGCTGAGACCACGACTGGGATCAAAACAATGTTAGATCTCGTGCCCTATGAAAATTCTTAAAATAGACCCGGTTACATCATAAACAGTGCAGGAAAACGCTTGGGTGCACCGTGTTCAGATGAGTGTAACTAATCCACTGATTGCCTTACAAGGCTAATTGTTTCACTGGAGGTTCGGTCCGAACATATATATCGGCTTCTTTGAGCACGTTATGACATTTGATCAGTAGGAATCAGCGGATCCACCACGCCAGGCATTTCTCGGAGGTGATGGGAGACCCAGTAATCTTCCAGATCGAGCGCATTTACTACCCTGTCCTTGCGGCCATTGGAGTTGTCGGTAAGGCGGAGTACCGGTCTCGAACGCGATGGTCGTATGTCGCTGTTCTGCTCATATTGTAAAGATGCATGGGGGTTACACATGCATGTTCGCTGTCAACGGTTCAGTCATCGGGACTATTGCCCGGGAGATCTCGCTCCCATAATTGTAGTTCCTGCTTCTGAATGACTTGGTTTTACTGAGCGCTGTATGAACGTAGCTCGGGAGGAGAATGTGGATTCAGTGAAACAGTGGAACAACAAGAGTGTAGGGGAGAGACACACAAAATGCAGGAGTAACTCAGC
The DNA here is from genome assembly GCA_963514005.1 of Raja brachyura. The sequence goes on from OY740785.1 coordinate 18,535,440, forward strand.
GGGTCAGGCGGCATCTCTGGAGAAGAGAAATAGGTGACGTTTCGGGACGAAACATTTCTTCAGGAGCGATCCAAAACATCACCTATTCTTTCTCACCAGATATGCTACCTGATCCGCTGAGTTACTCCAGCTTTTTGTGTCCATGTTTGGGTTCTGCCAGGAGAAGTGGATAAGCATGTTCGGGAGCAATATTCAACGTGTTAATATTCAGACTCTGAAGATGCAGCTAATGGAGGGGTCTGGACAATGTCCAGAATTAGTTTAAATTTGTATCATGCTTGGCACAAAGTTCGTGAGCTGCTGTGTCTGTTCCCTGAACCCATACCGATGCAACGTACCTAGCCCATCCCATTTGGCTCCATGGAAAAACGGCCTCGTTTGTCCTTGATTGTTCCTTTCATCTCTCTGGTTACGCATTTAACGTTTGTATAAAACGCCTTGTGATGCTTCTAAAGGCACCTCGGCAAAGAAATTTCATGTGTGTTTTTGGCCCTCCTGATTCCCCGTTTCAGCCCCCCTGCTTCATTTATATTCCTCAAAGGCTTTGTGAGATGTCACCTTCTCGGCCTGCTTATCAGTGGATCGACAATATTCTAACACCACTGTTTCCCACTGCATTGATCTTGGCGTTTACCGCCCTGACGGTCAGGAACAGACTTGCCGCCAATTCGCTCCGCAGGCCGTTCTAATTCTATTCGGTTTTCATTTGATTCGTTTTTGTTCATGGCTATCATAACAGATGTTTCTTCTCTCAGTTTATTCCTCGACAGTGTTGCTGTTTTATTTATTTCCTTGCAGTTAACCTCGTGGCGATTGTGATCCTCCGACGAGGGAAGTGCGGTCTCTCCAAATGCATCACCAGCTACCTGGTGGCAATGTCGGTTGCTGACCTGTTGCTCGTCGTCTTTAATGTGATATTGAATCGAATTAATAACATCTACTTCCCAGTTAATTTCCTTTTGATTACTCCCGTCTGTGCAGCTAGGGCTGTTTTGTTTATGGGAGTTCTGGACTCTTCTGTCTGGTTCACAGTCGCGTTCACCTTTGACCGATATGTTGCCATTTGTTGTGTGAAGCTCAAACCGAGATATTGCACCGAGAAAACGGCGGCTGTGGTTTTGAGCGTAGTGGGCGCCTGTGGTTTCCTGAGATCCGTTCCGAGGTACTTTGAGTTTATGCCTTCTGTTACTATCGACAATGTACCATGGTTTTGCATCCAAACGCCCGCCTATTACACGTCACTCTTTTGGACTGCTTACGAGTGGATTGACAGCCTTCTAACGCCGCTGATTCCGATCGCACTGATCCTGGTCTTTAACGCTCTGACTGTAAGGAACATTGTCAAAGCCAATCGCCTCCGCAGGGGACTCCGCGCCGACAGCAAGGGGGAGAACCGCGCTGACCCAGAGGCGGAGAACAGGAGGAAATCCATCGTCTTACTCTTTGGCTTGTCTGCCAATTTTATACTGATGTGGCTTACTTATGTTGTACATTCTTTAAACTGGCGGGTTGTAAACTACAATTATACAGACAGAAGTATTAGTAATCCAATCTATATTGCCCAACAGTCTGGATTCATGTTGAGACTTCTCAGCTCATGTACCAACACGTGTATTTATGCTTTAACACAGAGTAAATTCAGAGAGGAGCTAAAAAATGGGGTTGCATATCCGTTCACTCAAATTGTTAAGTTATTTAAGCAATAACATAAAACTCACCTTGAAGCAGAAGCGGAGATTATGATCGCATTTGCTGTTATTGACATGGCCATCCTCGCCTCCGCTGCCTCTCTTCTTGCCGAGTCTGCTCCGTTAGTCCTTAATTTCTGAAAACAGAAACGTCTAAAACAGCCAATTTGCAATGGTGACATTTGATCGACTATGTTGCCCTAACTTCCATCCCCACTCCACCGCAAAGAAAGCATGCTGCCGTACCCTCATACCAGCCGAGCCAACACCAACTTCATCAGTCTCTGGACATTTTATATTCCTTGTCAGGTTTCATTTATCTGTTCCTTGGACGTTGCCCTAACACGGCTGTTCACTCCTATCCATGATAATTCGTTATGTTTCCGCTTTCACAATATCTCAGACTGAAAATCACAGTTGAGTTATGAAGAAGGATTCCGACTCGAAATGTCGTCTATCCATTTTCTCGAGAGGTACTGCCTGACCCGCTCTTTTTTTTTATAAACACCCAGTGTCTTCAGTTTGTCTTTTGATCAATTCGTGCAGTTTAGTTTAGAGAGGTTTACTAATTCTAGTTACATTAGAGCGATTATTTTCCGCCATGGTTTGAAATACCAACGTTTAAATGCTCAGGCTTGTTAGAGTTAAACTCTGTTCGCCATACCTTGGCCCATCTTTGAACTGATCTAGATCTGGATGTAAACTTGGATACCTTTTGAAGCAAAGACTATGATTCTATGACTCCATCACCATGACTCAATGACGTTGACTCCATGACTCTATACACATTACAGAGGGAAAAACAGAGGGCCTTTCTACAACACATTAAATAACAGAGAGCATAGGACGGAACGGTACAGAAACAGGCTTTTCAGCGGACGAAGTTTATGCCGCCCATAATGCCAAATAAAACTGATCCCATCTGTCTGCACATGGTCCACATCCCTCCATTCCCGACATTTCCACATGTCCAAAAGGCTCTGAAATATTGCTATCGTTGAAGCTGCCACCGATTTCCCCGGCTACGTGAAACTCTTGTAAACTTTTCCCTGCTCCTGGATTAGATCCTATTAGGCGCTAGTGCTTTATCCACCTTCGTATTCTTCAAGAGATCCAACATCCCCTCCATGTTACCAACATGCCGTAGAATATAAGCGTACCCCTCCATGATCTTGCTAGCCTCCATGTACGTCCCCGGGCCGAATACCAATGTGAAGAACACAGTTATACCTCTTCATCTGGCTCTTGCTGTACGCCCATCATTGTGCGGCCCTATACCCTCCATTCTTACCCTGTTTAAATTCTGCACTATTTTGTTTATATTCCACGAAGTCACTATGCAATTTCAACTTCCTAGATCTTACATAGACCTCATGGGAAACGCGGTCTCTCCAGGTGCATGGTCTCCTGGCCCATGATTGCAGATGTTTTACTTGTCCTTCTTAACGTGATATTTAATCGAATCAATATCCGGCAATTTCCAGTTATTTTCATGTCGATCACTCTCGCGTGTGTAGTTAGGGCTGCTTTATTAATCGGTGCCCAGAACTGTCCTATCTGGTCCACAGTCGCCGCAACCTCTGACCTATATGTGGCAATTTATTGTTTAAAGCTTAAGGCAAGATATTGCATGGACAACACTGCAGCTGCTGGTTTTGGTGAAGTTAGCGTCGGTGCCTGTTTGCCTCCATTCCCCGTGCCTCATGTTTGTGTCTCTCATAGTCGCCCCCGCCATATGCACTATTGAGGCGTCTACCCTCCATCTCAGCACCGACGACCTCATTTCTCTATTCAATACTACTTGCTCTTCCATTCTGGATTATGTTGTTCCTCTTAAAATGAAAAACCTAAGCCTAAAGGCGGGCCGTGGCTCAATGACACCACCATAGCCCGAAGAAGAGAATGCAGAAAATCGGAATGGAAGTACAAATCTGATAAGCTTCAAATTTCCTTTGAACTCCCGAAAAACAATCTTCACAAATACCAGGAAGCAGCAAAATCTGCAAGAACAAAATACTTTTCCACCCTTATCTCCAAAAACACTCATAACTCTAAGGACCTTTTTTTAACACCACCAACATCATTTGTCCTGCCCCCAGCACCAGCGTAACTGGGTCCCCTGCTAAGTGCGAGGCATTTACTTCATTTCTCAACATCAGAACGAATATTTCCCCTCCTACCCGTGACCTGGCGGTCTCATCGGTCTGTTCTTCAAAATTAGATTGTTTCCAACCTGTTACTCTGCCCTCCCTTGTGAAACTGGTCACCACCATGAAACCTACTACCTGCCCCCTCGACACTGTCCGCTCTGCCCTTCTAAAGGATGTAATTACAATAGCCGGTCCGAGCGTCCTCGCCATCTTCAACAGTTCTCTGGCCACTGGCACTGTACCTACCTGCTTCAAGCAAGCGGTTGTCCAGCCACTCCTGAAAAAACATTGCAAAGCAACTACAGACCCATGTTTAAACTGCCTTCCCTCTCAAAAGCCCTTGAAAAGGTAAGTTTAAGTCAACTTATGCCTTACCTTCACAGAAATACTATCTTGGAAACGTTCCAATCAGGTTTCAGGGCCCACCACAGCACAGAGTCTGCCTTGTTGTACATAATGACTTACTGCTCACCGTTGACTCCAACGACTGTGCAATCCTGCTCCTTCTCGACCTCAGCGCAGCATTTGATACAGTCGACCACACCATTCTAATTGACCGTCTCTGGTACGGGGTTGGTATTGATGGCACTGCCCTGAGCTGGTTCAACTCCTACCTTAAAGGTAGGAGTTTCTCTACTAACATAGGCAACTCTTTCTCCTCCCCAGCTAGTCTCTGCTGTGGGGTTCCACAAGGTTCCATCCTTGGCCCCATTCTCTTATCCCTGGATTTGCTCCCCTTAGGCCAAGTCATTGAAAGGCACGGCATTTCCTTCGATTGCTACGCAGACGATACACAACGCTATCGCCCCCTGAAGCCCAAAAACGAATTAAATGTGCTTAACCTTATCCGCTGCCTTGAGGATATAAAGTATTGGATGACCAGAACTTCCTCCAACTAAACGAGAGTAAGTCTGAAGTCATCCTTCTTGGCCCCTCGGACTTAATCCAAATGATAGCAGGCATCCTTGGAAGCCCTACCCCATTACGCAAACCTCATATCAAAAACCTTGGCCTGATATTTGACTCAGTATTGAAATTTGACAAACAAGTCAATGCCGTGGTAAAAGCCAGCTTCTTTCAGCTTCAGACAATTGCTAAAATAAAACAATTCCTCTGGTTTGATGACCTCGAAAAGATCATCCACACATTTATCTCTTCCCGCCTTGATTACTACAACTCCCTTTACACTAGCATCAGCCAATCTTCACTGTCCCACCTGCAACTGGTCCAAAACGCCGCAGCGAGACTCCTGACGGGCACCGGAAAAAGGGACCACATCACCCCGATCCTGGCCTCTCTCCACTGGCTCTCTGTGCGGTTCCGAATACATTGCAATGTCTTCCTTTACGTTTACAAAGCCCTCAATGGGCTTGCCCCCACCTACATTAAAAGTCTGCTCACCCACTACACCACCTCCAGGTCCCTCAGATCGGCCGACTTGGGGTTACTGAACATCCCGCGGTCTGGGCATAAGCTCAGGGGCGATCGCGCCTTTGCGGTTGCAGCTCCTAGACTGTGGAACAGCATCCCTCTTCCCTTCAGAACTGCCCCCTCCATCGACTCCTTTAAGTCGAGACGGAAAACTCATGTCTACTCCCAAGCCTTTCGTGACGTCCCCTGAGCGAGGGCTATATGTATGTAGCGATGTTTGTAGTTAATCTATGAACCACTGTTGTTTGTTAACTATTCTTATACTAATGTAAAGCACTTTGGCAAACGAGAGTTGTTTTTTAAATGTGCTATGCAAATAAAAGTGACTAGACTTGATTGACTACTTATTATCGACGGTGTCCCGTGGTTTTGTGTCCAAACCCCGCACTATTACAGCTCACCCTCATGGACCGTGTACGAGTGGATTGACAGACTTCGAAAAGGCCGCTGTTTCCGATCGCACTGATCATGATATTCAACGCTCAGACTGTCAGGAACATTGTTACAGCCAGGGGTGGGGAACATGCGGCCTTAAGGCCACATACGGCCTTCTAGGCCATTAAGTGCGGCCATTTGAATGAATCCAAATTTTGTAGAACAAATCCTTTTATTTTTGTTAACATGTTTTGTTCGTATTTTATTATTTTTATTTTAATCTTAAAATGAACGTATTTAAAATACCAGTGAGTAAAAAAAGGTTCAAAGAAATAATCCTCCCCGACTGACGGCCACAATTAAAACATTAGTAAGTCATGAGGGCTATTTTAACACCTGTTCTGCTCATGATGTAGTTCTCATGCGATTGTAGAATGTACGTTAACCTGCCTGCCTCACTGGCGCCACAACCGCCTGAGGCTGGTTGACGAGAGGGAAATTGTCCGGGAGAGTTCCCTGGCCGTCCAGTCTTCAATATTATCAACTTTTGATAGCGGTGCTTTGTGATACTGCAATATCCACATTGAAGAAGCTCATCAACATTATGCCACTCGTAAAGACCACACATATTTCAAATTAGAGAGTTAGGTTCGAAAGGTTGCATTGCAGAAATTAAATGATGAAAAGCAAAGGCAAAGGCAGTTATTTCAAGCAGCGGAAAAACCCTGAAATAATGCCGCTGAAGGGACTTATAAAGTAGCTTATATACTTAAAAAGGGAAGCCATTTAGCGATGTAGAAATCGTAAAAGAATGCAATCTTGTTGAAGTTGTAAGATGCTTAGACCCCGATAAGGTTTCAAAGTGCAAACAACCGCCTCTTTCAAGGAGAACTATAACTGATCGGCAACATAAAGTAGCTCTCAACGTAAGAGAACAACTTCACGCAATATTCCAAAAGGAAAATATATATTATTCCATCGCTTTGGATGAATCAACTGATACTACTGACTTGGCGCAGGTTTTATACTTCATTCGGGCCATGACAGAAGATTTTCTTTGCTACGAAGAGTTACTCGCTTTGAGCACTCTTACGGGTAGAACACGAGGAATAGATTTCTTCAACGACTTTCAAGATAAATGTCGTGAACTTGGACTGCATTTGGTTAATTTAGTGAGTGTATGTGTATAGACGGTGCACCTTCCATGACAGGAAAACGTGAAGGGTTTATTGCACAGATAAAAAAAGTATCAGATCCAGATGCTCTAATTTATTTTCATTGTATCTTACTTCAGCAAAATCTCTGTGCTAAATCTACTATTTTAAGTGACACTTTGCAACAAGTTATAAGTATTGTTAACTATATTTGTGTAAATGCAACACAGTATCGCCAGTTTCGTAATATGCTAAAGTTGGACGAAGAGGCATTCAGTGTGGATTTGCCGTATCATTGTAAATGGCGTTGGCTATCGCAGGGCCAAGTGTTAGCAAAATGTTTTTCTTTGCGAGAACAGATAGTTAAATTTCATGAAGAACAGAATCAGCAATGTGAATTATTAAATGAAGACTTTTATATACTGCATTTCTGTGTGATATCATGTCAAAGCAAAATGACTTGAATGTTTCTTTGCTAGATAAAACTAAGTCTATATATGATATGTGGCAAAAAATACAATCATTTCAAGGAAAGCTATCTTTTTTTCAAAACTCTTCTTCTTCAAAATGAAATTTCGGATGAACATTTCCCCCAGTTGGTGATGGTCATTGATGAGCAGGAGAATTCATGCGGATCATTTGAAGAATACGCGGCTGTTATAGACTTATTAATTAAAGAATACAATGAAAGGTTCACTGACTTTGAGAATCATGACATTACAATCATATCAATTTCAACGACACGGACAGAAGTATTAGTAATACGGTATCTATTTTTCACAAACCTCGAATAATGCCGATACCGCGGTTCGCACACCAACACTGGTACCTATGCTTTATCCCGAGCAAATTCAGAGAGCAGTTGAAATGGGGTTAGGTATCCATTCACGCAATTTGTTAAAGTATATAAACAATAGTATAACAAAGACCTTAAACCGGAAGATGAGATTGGCATCTCATTTGCTCGCATTGACCGGGACATCTTCGCCACTGAGCTTCTGTTCATGGTGACGCAGCAGCTGTCCCGCTAGTAACAGCCTGGACATACCTTCTGAACCAGACCATTTGCAACGGCAACATTTAATCTGCCTTTCTGCTATATCTCCCACCCTCTCCATTACTCCGACAGTTTGCTTCCATCCACAATATAGAGTCACGGAGCTGTACAACACGAAACTGGTTCAGAGTTATTATTGCACCTGCCTCAACCACGTTATCTGGCAGCTTTTCCATATAATGAACCCTCCGTGTGAAAACCTTGCCTCTTATCTCCCTATTAAATCCTCCCCATCTCTTAAACCGATGGCTACTGGTTCTTAATGTCTGTCCTCTGGTGCAAAAACTCGGTGTATTCGCTCTATCTGTCGACCTCACGATGTTAGGCATGTATCAGGCATTGTGTATTAATGATTTGGACGAGGGGATTGAAGGCTTCGAGGCAAAGTTCGCGGATGATACGAAAATAGGCGGAGGCACAGGTAGTATGGAGAAAGCAGGGATTCTGCAGAAGGACTTGGACAGGTTGGGAAAGGTTATGGGGAGAAGCCAGGAGAATGGGGTTAGGAGGGAGAGATAGATCAGCCATGATTGAATGGTGGAGTAGATTTGATGGACCGAATGGCCTAATTCTACTCCTCGTCCTTATGATTTATGATGTTATAACTTCCTCGTACACATGCACTCTTTCCACCACAATCACATCCTGCCCACAGAAGGATGACCAAAACTGAACACAATACTCTATGTGCTCCCTCGACGACATATTGTACAACTGTAAATTAACGTCCCAACTTCTATATTAAATTCCATAAACCGTCAATCTTATCAACCCGTGACGCCACTTTCAATGAACTATGTACCTGCATGTCTAGATCTATTTCCTCTACAATACTTCCAGCTCCCTGCCATTCACTGTGAAGACCCTGTCTGGTTTGACGTGTATGAGTGCAACATCTAGCACTTATTTGCATTCAACTCAATTTGTCATTCATCAGCCCACTTTCCCAACCGATCAAGATCTGTTCTAATTCTTGATCATCATCTCCACTATATACAATCTCGTCCATTTTAATGTCACCTGTAGACTTCCTATCATTCCTTGCACACCCGAGTCAAACCATTGATTAAGATCACAAACACCTATGGGCCCAGCACAGATCTCTGGATCGCGAGCAGTCACGGGCCTCTAGTCCGAAAAACAACCATCCACTACAATCCTCTGCCTCATGCGATGAAGCCAATTCTGTATCCAGTTAGCTCGCTCTCCCTGGATCCTATGCAATCTAACCATCCGGGGCATCCTCCCATGATCTTATTGATCAGGCATTGTTGATGTCGAGAAAGACCATGTCTATAGCCCAGCCCTTGGCAACCTTAAAAAAACTCCATCAAATTTATGTAACATGATATCCCACGCACAGCAATATGCTGAATATTCCTAATGAACTCCTACCTTTCCAACTGCATGTATATCATATTCTTCAGAATCCTCCCGAGTAAGCTTCCTGGCACAGACGTAAAGCATATTAGTCCATAATTGCCAGATTATACTTTAAATCGTCCCCTTCTCTACTCAAACCTAATGGGAAAAAAACTTTGCAACTATCCACCTGCTCAATGTTTGTCTCGAGTCTGTTAAGCCCACCGTGCCCGCGTCACAATGCATCACAACCTGGTTTGGTAACAGCTCTGCCCGAAGTATTGCAGAGTTGTGAACGCAGCCTAGTCGATCATACAAAAGATGGGTCTCGACCCAAAACGCCCATTCCTTCTCTCCAAAGACGATGCCTGTCCCGTAGAGTTACTCCACCATGTTGTGTCTATCTTCGGTTTAAACCATCACCTGCAGTTCCTTCCTACGCAACCTAGCTTGTCCCGAATCGCCTCAATCTACACTTCACGCTGTCTCAGGAAATCAGCCATGGTGATCAAGGACTTTTCAACTCCATTCACTTCAACGTCACCTCTCTCCCATCGTGCAAATGACACAAAGGCTTGAAACCACGTACCAACAGATTCAGGAACAATTTCTGCCTTGCGGTTACCAGACGGCTGAACGTTGCACCCAGATGCTAGGATGTAGTCCGGATCTTCAAATCAACCTCACAATGGACCCTGTTTTTTCTCTAGAACAGTAACCCTGGTCTTCCTTTATTTAGACTCCTTGTTGTACTCATGTACTTGAATGTACTTATGCATAATATAACTTGACTGGATAGCATACTAATAAAACGTCTTCACTTGAAATCGTGCACGTAACTATAATAGTAAGATTAAACGGGAACTTACTAGTTTGAAGTTTGATCTTGATTTTATGAGGAGTTACGATGAGCGATTACGTGAAGAAGGTCGTCAGTCCGCTTAGCGTGTCAATCTACAAAGCAGCAGTGAGAAATCACAGATAACAGTAGTTGAACTGAACATAGTAAGATTAGAGAAGAGGAGAACTACCAGATTATCTTAATAATATGAGGGTTGGGCGCAGTGGGCACGTAATCGCTCATCGTAACTCCTCATAAAATCAAGATGAAACTTCAAACTGGTAAATTATCGCTTAATCTTACTATTTTACTTTGGAGTCACGTGAGTAACTACGTGAAGATTTCAAAGCTGTGTGATTTCATGCCCGAAACGAATCCTTGCGATACTCACTGCATGAAGTGACCATGGGTGAGTGAAAAAGATTCATGCATTCAGACATGCCTTAACTTTTTAAAATGCTGATGCTTTAATCATCAAAATAAAATAATTGTGACCCCTTTCGTCAAGGGGGAAACTATAAAACAGAGTCTAAAATGGAGTTGGCAAATACCCCAGGTTTGGCAATGGGTTATTTAAAATGTTGGTAAAGTATGTCCGTTTGACAATCCTGCAGCTGCTGGTCCTGTGGAATGTACATTACCCTTGGAGCTGATGTAGTAGAAGCCCTGGTGGAGTGAGTGTGGTAAATATTAGTATCAACTCATACATTAGCCAAAACCACGGTTTTACCACCTGGAGATGGTGGAACTAATACTTCTATGAAGTTTTTTTTCTTTTTTTTTTAACTAACAAACATTGCCAGAGAGGAGCCTTAGAGGCTCTAGGTGACCTAGACGTATTATGTAAAGGTGTGACCACACATTACCGAAGGGCCATAGGGTATGCCATCAAGCTTTTTTGAGACCTAAGCCCCTGGTTAGTTCTGGTTAATTAAATCAAAAACATAAAATGTTATGTATTAGCAGATGTACCGCCCTGTGCAGTCGCAATGTACGTTGTGACTGGACCCGTTGCACTGAGGTCAGTGCCACCAGGATAAGAACCTCTGAGAGCTGGCTGAAGCTTAGGGTGTAGCTGGCGCCCCCTGGTGAAGTAATGTTAACATTACGTCTATGGCCCATACTGCCGTGGTCCCACTATGTCCCACTGCTGCAGCAAATGTGATGAGGAAGCACGTAGGCATAGCGAATGGCACTTTCCTTAATTATTGTCATGGACCATTTGAAAATGAACTATAAGAAACCAGTATCCGTGATGTGTTGTACGTAACATGTATTAATTCCATACTGATCACTCGCACTCCCCTCCACAGAGAGGTAGATTCGTAGGCAGCCATGAAAACAGGCCCCTGAGGCTACCTGCGTTGACATGTCCCCTCCAGCGGCTCTATGTCAGGTTTTTGCTCTGGTTCAGACTGAAACTGACCCTGAATGCTCCCCTCCTCAGAGAGGGAGACATTGTGCAGCCTGAAAACAGGTGCTACTGCCTGCGGGTTCTCCATAATACCCGGGCTGATAATTCCCTCCTTTGGAGTATATCATCGTGGAGCACCTCTCCATCAGGTGCTCCATGTGGGTTTGAACGTTTGAAAACGTTACCCACGTAGGAGGGGATCCTGTCCACCAGGAAACCACCAGGCCTGACTCCCGTAGTCCACGGGCCTGACCGTCTTACCTTAGGTTTGACCCCCTTTCTGGGGACCCACAGTGGTCTGGAAGCGGCTGACCGCAATATGTTGGTGGGCTTCTCCTGGCCTGACTTCCACAGGCCTGCCCCACTGCTGTAGGTTTACCCCCTACGTGGGGAACCACAGCGGTCTGGTTATAGCTGGCCCCTGTATGTGTGGGGGAGGGGGGGGGGGGTGGTGGGGGGTCGGGCTCCTTGCCTGACTTCCTAGACTTTGCCGGCCTGTGGTTCGTTTTACCCCCTACGTGGGAACCACAGCCAGCCTGGAAGCAGACGTCCCCTGTAGTCGGGTAATGGGAACCTGCTGTCCTGCCTCACAGACTTTGCCGGCGTGTGGTTGGCTTAACCCCCGCCTGGGGAATCACTGCCGGTCTGGAGCAGATGTCCCCTGTGTGTCACGGAACTCTCCTGGACAGGCTATAGACCTTGCCGGCGAGTGGTAGTTTAACCCCCTTCCGGGGAGCCACAGCAGGTCTGGAAAGCACTGACTGCGATGTCAGTGACCTTAGGGGAGGGGGGAGGGGGGGGGGGGGGTGTCCGTAGCCGGGTCCGTAAGTCTCTGTCAGGGTTCCCCTCTGTCCCGGTATCCGTGGCTGAGACCGGGATTCCCCGCGGTCCGTCCGGACTTCACCCCAGTCATGCAGGTACCTCTCTGAACAGAGACTCCTGCAAAAAAGAAAACAGAAGAAACCTGGAAAAAAAGTTACTTACCGTCGAGTTGAATCTTACAGCTAAGACCTCACGTGACTCCGAAGTAAAATAACCAATATAATACATGTTCCAGATACTCATCATTTTCTGTGTGAAAATTATTGAATTCAGGTCCTTTTCAAATCTTTCTGCTCTTAAGCCCTTTCGATTTTAACTCCCCTCCTCTTTGTGAACGATTAAGCCGAATTAAACTGATCCCATCTGCTTGCACACGGTCTATCTCATCCATTCTATGCTCGTCCGTGCACTTATCCAAATGTGTCTCAAATGCTGCTATGATGTCTGCGTCCACTATCCTTAATGACACTGCGTTCCATTCTCGGTGTGAAAACCTCAACACTCTTACCGTAAAACTACGTTCTGTGGTATTTGACACTTAAACCCTGGGCTTTTTATGTGTTTATCCTCTTTATGTCTCATGCTTTTATAAAGTTGCTTCAGGTCTCCCACAGCGTCCGACGCTCCAGAAAGAACAATCCATATTTATCTAACCTTTTCTTATAGCTACTACCATCTAATCCAGGTAACATATTCTAATCCGGTACGCCTCTTCTGCACCCTCTCCAAAGCCTTCACATTCTTCCGGTAACTGCGACCAGAACTGCACACAATTCTCGAAATCTGTCCCAACCAAAGTTTTATTACGCTGGAAATGACTTGACGACTATGTGCACAGTGCCTCGACTAATAAAGGAAAGCGTGTGTTCTTCATCACCCGATGCACTTTTTTTGCCACTTTCACTGAGCTATAGCTTTGCGCCACAAGTATCCTCTGTTCACCATGAGTCCAGAGGGTCTTACCGATTACTGTTGACTCTCTCCTTGCATTCCCTATGAGCAAGACCTCACACTTGTCCCTCTTAACCTCCAACTGACATCACGCTGCTCATTTCTCTATGATCCCGATCCCTGCTCCAGATCTAGAAGCGGTTAGAGCCTCTTATTTTCTCCACGGATCCATTAATGTTTGCGTCGTCACAAAATACGCTTCAGCTGCCTACATTTCCGTCCAAATCATGTATATACATGACAATATATACATTATTATAGGCCAAGTCAGTGGATATTTTTAAGGCAGAGATAGATAGATTCTTGATTAATACAAGTGTCAGAGGTTATGGGGAGAAGGTAGGAGAATGGGATCAGGAAGGAGACATAGATCAGCCATGATTGAATGGTGGACTAGACTTGTTGGGCCGAATTACCCTATTCGACGCCTATCACATATGACCTTATGCCCACCCACGCATACCATCCACGTTCTGTGATCCTGTCACCTCATCGTGATTGCTGGTGGGCAATGGGAGCGGGCAACTGAGAGTGGTGCATGCCTGGAGCCCACAGCTAGGAGTGGTGTGGGCAGAGGCTATTGTGGCGTTTAGTTTTTGTTTTTGAACTCCACATTTATTGATATAACAAAATACACATACAGGCAAAACAAAGAGACACACAAAAGACAATAGAAAAATGACAAAATACAAATCACCTATTTGCATCACATCAGATCCTCTTAACATTCTACCATAGAAGAATCTTATTCACAGGCACCATAGCAAGCTCGTCCATTCATATCCTTAATCAATCTTGGCATTTGTAATAGTACCGGATTCCATATAATATTAAAGGCATCGGTCCTCAACTGGAGTTTAGCAGTTATACTTTCCATCAGGTATACATTTTTCAATCTTCCCTCCACTGTTGAACATTTGGTGACATTTCCTTTCTCCATCGCACTGTTACCATCTTTTTAGCAATCAACAGCATCACCCCAAGCAAATAATTCTGATTTTGAATATCTGTTGCTGCTGGAGTATCTCCTAATACAAAACAAGCCGGTTCCAAAGGTAGATCCACTCCCAGAATTAATTTAATCTCTACCTGGATATCTCTCCAGTATTGGTACAATTTGGGACAATCTCCAAAAATATGTGTGATCTCCCCACATTGTCTCCAGCATAAATTTGAGGTGTTACTGTATCTTGCCAAAGGGGTCCTAAATACTCTCATTTTAATTTTACAGTCAAACTCCCTCCAACAGGGGCTGCTTGTCAGCCTATGGCCCAAGAGACATGTCCTTTCCCATGTTTCATCTGTAATAATAATGTTCATTTCCAATTCCCATTTCTGTTTTGTTTCTGTAGTATTTCCTTTTATATAGTCTTGAAGTCCTTGATATAAATGGGATATCAAATTCGTTTGTAGCACTCCCTCTATAGTCATCAAGAAAGTATTTTACAAATTTGAAGGTAGTCTACATATCTGCTCCCAATCTACATGTGTCTGTAAGTAGTGCCATATTTGGAGGAACCTAAAAAAATCCGACCCTGACAGTCCAAATTCATTCTGCAAGTGCTCGTAAGATTTCAAGACTCCCCCACAAAAAAGCTGGTCCACAGTAATAAGCCCTTCATCTGCCCAGTTTCTAAATCCTTTATCAATTTTGCTGGGTATAAAATTGGGACTAGCAGCTATCTTCATTGCTCTCGATATTGAATTTAAAAGATTTAATTGATTTCTTATAGCTGACCACGTTGTCATCATGAATTTAATCCAATCGTTATCTACTTTTAATTTCTTCCAATTTACTTGAGTTCGAAATGGGAGCCCAGCCAGGGCAATACTAGGACATGCATTTTGTTTTATTTTCACCCATCCCATTTCCTCATCGTACATTAACCACGCTATCAAGGTTCTCAGCTGTGTTGCCCAATAGTAATATTTAAAGTTGGGCATATTTAGGACCCTTTTTTGTTTTGATAACATCAGTGTCTTCAGTCTGACTCTGGGTCTCTTATTTTGCCATACAAATCTTATTAACTCTTTGTCTAACACCTTTAATGCCACGCCAGGGACCCCTACTGGTAAAGATTGAAATAAGAAAAGCAGTTGGGGCAAAATATTCATTCGAACAACTTCCACTCTACCAATTAAAGATAAAGGGAGAATTTCCCATCTGTGCATGTCTACCTTAATATTCTTGAGTAATTTACCATAATTAGCTTCATACAATGCGGTGATAGAGGAAGTGATGACAATACCTAAATATCTAAAACCCTCCCGAGACGAATGGAACCTGACCTGATCATTTAATTGCGAGGGCCACAGACCTGACAGCATCATTGCTTCTGATTTTGAGTCATTTATTTTACATCCCGGTATTTCTCCATATTCCTGTAAGACTTGCATTAGGCGAGGCACTGAGGAAATAGGATTACTCACATAGATCATAACATCATCTGCAAATAGTGACATTTTTTGTTCCCCCCCCCCCCCCCCCCCCCCCCCCCGATCATCTTTAATGCCCTCAATATAGTCATCTTGCCTAATAGTTTCTGCAAGCGGCTCTAAACACAAGTCAAAAAACAGGGGACTCAAACTGTCTCCCTGTCTAACTCCCCTCTTTAATTAAAAAAACTCAGAGCAACATCCATTTACCCTCACTCTTGACTTTGGAAATAAATATAATGTTTTCACCCAATTAATACATTTTGTGTGAAACCCCATTTTATCTAGTGTATATTCAAGATAGACCCAATCTACTCTGTCAAAAGCCATTTGAGCATCTAAACTTAATTGCATTGAAGTCTGATGCTTCCTTTTTGCACATGTCATGATATTCAGGACCCGTATAATATTATTAGCTCCCTGTCTGCCCAGTATGAACCCTGTTTGATCAGGATGTATCAATTGTTTTATAATATTTTGGGTTCTCTTAGTTAATGTAGCACTGAGTATCTTTAAGTCATTGCATAAGAGACTTATCGGTCTGTAGCCTTCACATCCTGTGGGATCCTTCCCTTCCTTATATTCTGCAATTCATTCTGCAAGTGCTCGTAAGATTTCAAGACTCCCCCACAAAAAAGCTGGTCCACAGTAATAAGCCCTTCATCTGCCCAGTTTCTAAATCCTTTATCAATTTTGCTGGGTATAAAATTGGGACTAGCAGCTATCTTCATTGCTCTCGATATCGAATTTAAAAGATTTAATTGCTTTCTTATAGCTGACCACGTTTTCATCATGAATTTAATCCAATCGTTATCTACTTTTAATTTCTTCCAATTTACTTGAGTTCGAAATGGGAGCCCAGCCAGGGTAATACTAGGACATGCATTTTGTTCTATTTTCACCCATCCCGTTTCCTCATCGTTCATTAACCACGCTATCAAGGTTCTCAGCTGCGCTGCCCAATAGTAATATTTAAAGTTGGGCATATTTAGGACCCTTTTTTGTTTTGATAACATCAGTGTCTTCAGTCTGACTCTGGGTCTCTTATTTTGCCATACAAATCTTATTAACTCTTTGTCTAACGCCTTTAATGCCACGCCGGGGACCCCTACTGGTAAAGATTGAAATAAGAAAAGCAGTCGGGGCAAAATATTCATTCGAACAACTTCCACTCTACCAATTAAAGATAAAGGGAGAATTTCCCATCTATAGTCATCTTGCCTAATAGTTTCTGCGAGCGGCTCTAAACACAAGTCAAAAAACAGGGGACTCAAACTGTCTCCCTGTCTAACTCCCCTCTTTAATTAAAAAAACTCAGAGCAACATCCATTTACCCTCACTCTTGACTTTGGATTTAAATATAATGTTTTCACCCAATTAATACATTTTGTGTGAAACCCCATTTTATCTAGTGTATATTCAAGATAGACCCAATCTACTCTGTCAAAAGCCTTTTGAGCATCTAAACTTAATTGCATTGAAGTCTGATGCTTCCTTTTTGCACATGTCATGATATTCAGGACCCGTATAAAATTATTAGCTCCCTGTCTGCCCGGTATGAACCCTGTTTGATCAGGATGTATCAATTGTTTTATAATTTTTTGGGTTCTCTTAGTTAATGTAGCACTGAGTATCTTTAAGTCATTGCATAAGAGACTTATCGGTCTGTAGCCTTCACATCCTGTGGGATCCTTCCCTTCCTTATAAATAACAGATATTATAGCCTCGACCCATGATCTCGGTGGGTTGCCTTCAGCCAAGGCATAATTATAGACTCTAGCCAGAATCGGAGAATGCTCATTCTCAAAACATTTATAAAACTCTCCTGGAATCCCATCTGTCCCTGGGGACTAGTTCTTTAATTTTTTTATTACTTCTTTTATTTGCTCCTCTTCTATTTGTGTTGTCATATTTCAAATGTTATACATGTTGAATTTTTCTGTTGCAATTCTAAAAGGGAATTTCAACAGCTGTGTCGGCTCTTGAGGTTTATCATCATAATTTCGCTTTTGTTCCAGTTTATTCTATATCCTGAGAAATAACCAAATTTCTCTATTAAATTTAGTATATTTGGTATGCTGATTTTCAAATTTGTAATATATAATAATATGTTGTCTGCATGTAATGACATTTTATTATTTGAGTGGAAGATTGCAACCTTCACGTGGTCCACCCTGTTTCGACTAATGCAATCAACTCGACGTGCACAAACAAAAGATCAAATAGAACAAGTTGTCCTACAACTTTAGGCTGTGCACACCACATGAAAGAAGATTATTTGAGTGTTTGGTATTATATCCATGAATATTTGGATGACTTCTTATGCTTTCTGCTAAAGGCTCTATCACTAGTGCAAATAGCAGGGGCGATAATGCACATCCCTGTCTATTGCCCCTTGATAATTGGAATTTTGGGGATCATATATTATTAGTCAGTGCTCTAGCCGTCAGCTTATTGTATAATAATTTTACCCATGAGATAATATTACTCCAATATTAATTTTTTGCAATACTTTGAATAAATATTGCAAATTCTACTTGATCAAAAACTTTTTCTGCATCGAATGAAATAATTGCTAAGTCTTCCTCTTCAGTTTTATGTGAGTACATTATATTAAACAGCCATCTCAAATTGTTGAATGAATATCTCTTGGGTATAAACCCCGTTTGGTCCGGGTTTATTAGTTTGCTAACATATTTACTCAATCTTATCGCTAGGATCTTTGCTAATATTTTTTGATCTGTATTTAGGAGTGCTGTGGCTCTATATGAGCCTGGGTCTTCTAGATCTTTATCTTTTTTAGGTATGTGTAATAGTTGACTCGGTTAGTGTTTCTGGTAGTATATTTTCTTTAAAAACATGTATATATAAATTTTGCAAGCGTGGAGAAATTATCTCGTAGAATCTTTTATAGAATTCATTACTAATGCCATCTGGTCCTGGCGTTTTACCATTCATCAACGAATTTATTGTTTCTTCTATTTCCTGAAGTGTAATCTGAGCTCCTAATTCCTCTTGATCCACCGTATTCAGTTTTGGAAGATTACAATTGTCTAAGAAGTTTGTAATTTTAGTATTATTTGCAGAAGTTTTAGATGTATATAGAGTTTGGTAAAATTGAGCAAATCTTTTATAATGTCTTTAGGTATGTTAGTAATTCACCTTTATCTGATTTAATTTTAGTGATTGTATTTTCTGTTTCCCGTTTTTTTCAGTTTACGTGCTAAGAGTTTGTGGTTTATCACTGAATTCAAAATGTCATGTTTTGTAATTTGAAATGATCTTATTATTTTTGCCGATAAAATGTTATTTAATTTTTATTTTAATATTGTTATCTTATTATGTTTATCTATAGTTGGTTCTTTGGCATTTTCTAAATCTAATTGTCTAATTTCTTGTTCTAACGGAAATTGTTCCGTGGTATTCTTTTTATTTTGGAAAGCTTGATATGAAATGATAATTCCTCTAATAAATGCCTTAAAATTTTCCCATAATAAAGAGGCTGAAATATCTGGTGTATCTCAAAGAAGAATATCATCTGCTCATTTAAATATGTACAACCTTGTGAGCTGTTTAAGATTTGGGGGTTAAACCTCCAGAACGATTTTTTTTATCAGACATTCCTTCTATTTAAAAAAGAAGGGGTGTGATCAGAAATAATACTATTATGATATTTAGAATTATATGTATAGGGAATTAATTTCGTGTCCACTAAAAAATAATCAATACGTGAATATATTTTATATACCGTTGAATAAAATGAAGATTCCTAGCTATGGATTAGCGATTCTCCATACATCTGTTATGTTTGTGTTTTTTTATGTATGTACAGTATTTAGGAGTTCACTAGGTTTAGATTTTATGTTAATCCTTTTTTGTTTTGCTGATTTATCCAGATATGGATCTAGAACACAATCGAAATCTCCCCCTATTATCACATTTTGATAGTTAAATTCTGAAATTATATCCAGAATTTTACTAAAGAATTGGGGGTTATCAAAGTTTGGTGCATAAATATTTATCAAAGTAAGTGGAGTAGAGTGAATTTCTCCCATAACTATGACGTACTTCCCCTCTTTATCTGCTATGATATTCTTTAATTTGAATGGCATACCTTTACGAATAGCTGTGCCTCTAGATTTAGAAGTAAATGAAGAGTAGTATGTTTGCCCGATGCAATTTGCCTTCAATCCTATCTGTGTTTGATGTTTCAGATGTGTTTCTTGTAAGAAGATTACAAGATAATCTTTTAGCTCTTTTAATTGGGCAAAGATCTTACCCCTTTTAATTGGTTCATTAGCGCCCCTTATATTCCAGCTACAGAACGTGATTCCTCCAGTTTTCTTTTATTTATCGTCTTGCATTGTAAATCATGTTAATACCTTTCATTCATAGGATGCAACCAAGTACCTCAGAACTCTAGGTGATCAAATCAAATCAAACAAACTTTATTGTCATTTAGAAATACATCGATATATGCAATTCCAAACAAAATTCTGTTGCATTTGGCTCCCCGTGCAACACGATAATAAACAGAAGGATAAAATGGAAAAAAGATAAAATGTATAAAAGGATAAGATAGACAATGGTGGCAGCCCATTACATGGCATTCAGGAGTCTGATGGCTCATGGGAAGAAGCTGTTGCAGAACCTTGATGCTACGATATCTTTTGCCCGAGGGCAGCAGAGTGAACAGTCCGTGATGGAGATGTGTAGGGTCCTTTATAATACTGCTGGCCTTAGACACGCAACGTTTGGTCGCAATATCCCCGATTGAGCGGAGAGAAGTCTAGATGAATTTTTTCAGCTGGCCTCACCACTCTCTGCACGGACTTCCAGTTGGAGGCTTTACAGTCACCAAACCAGACAGAGATACAGCTGGTCAAAATACTCTCTATGGTTCCCCTGTAGAAAGTGGTGAGGACGGGATGGGGGAGGTGAGCTATTCTCATCCAGCGCAGAAAGTGCAACCGCTGCTGCGCTCTCTTAACTATTGATGTGATGTTATTTAACCAAGTCAGACTGTTAGTGATCTGCACCCCCAGGAACTTAGTGCTACTGACCAACTCCACTTCACTGTCATTGATGTGAAGTGGTGAGGGACTGTGCCGGTTTTTCCTGAAGTCGACGATGACCTCCTTTGTTTTTTTCGACATTCAGGATCAGGTTGTTCGTATGGGTGGTCATCCCCAGCTGTTACATTTTGTTGGCATCTCCCCTTCAAAATAGATCTTAGAAAAGACCAGAAGGTGTAAAGTGGTGAAAAGATAATTAAAAAACCAAAAGTGATATAATATCTAAAAATAATATTATAATTTAAAAAAAATCAAAAGATGGTAGAAAAATTCTTAATGACTTCCGTAGCTGTTGTTATACATTTTGCTCTGCCCACTTGATCAATTACTATTAAAGGGAAGAGAGACCGGTTCAAAATTACAAACTATACATAAGATAAAACGCATTTCAAATCTAACTATTGGAACGTATCTTCAAAAAAAAATTCCAACATTAAGTATATACTTAAATATAGCAGTAATTATGTTAGTTATATACCCATATCTGCCGATATGCTGAGAATTATTACATTTCACTCCCCAATTAAGTCTCATTCTTCTGTATTAGACAGCAGCAGGTTCCAAGGGGTTAACCAGATTCAGACCCTTGGATAACTTCCAAGTATCTGAATCTCCCCCCCACCCCCTTTATGCACAATTTAAACTAGATCTACTATATCCATAACATTTGTTAGTATATTGTTAATTCTCATCAAACATATTTAACTCATTACTCTGATGCTTAGCAATTAATTAACATCATGAGATAAAAATCAGTCATTATTACGCTGTGTTTTAATATTACACAATAGTGGGTTATTGTTATTGATTTAGTTCTATTAGTTAAATGTTTTATGTTAGTATATAATTGTATGTTTCTTAAGTCATAAATTTCTGTATACAAGTCCATTAATATTGTTTTTCCGTATTCCCAAATTCCGTCTTTTTCCACCACGGTTTTTCTTGTTTTCCAAGTTCTTTGTTCAGAATGAAACATAAAGTTCGACCTTGAGTTAACATTCCAAAGATAAGTTGTCTAGACAGCACCTCATGGAGAAATCCGCCATCTTAACCAGAGCAATCTTTTTTATAAATAAAAGTCCTTTCTTCGCCACTTCTCCTCTGTATTGTTGTGAGAGACCGACTCCTGATAATCAGTATATTTGTGTTACTTTGTGTGACACCTTGTGCATATTTAAATGCCTCTTCTGGGTCCGTGAAGGCACGTTGAACAGAGTTATAAGTAATCCTCATCTTTGCAGGATATACTATTCCATATCTTACTCCAGAAATTTCTTTCAATATCACCCGTGTCTTTGCGAACATGTCTTTCTTTTTCACGATTTCAGCTGGATAGTCACAAAAGAATCTTACCTTATCCTCTCCAAACATCAAATTCGATCCGTATGGAATCCGTTTCATAATTTCTTCCAGGGTAGAGATGTCATAAAATTTCACAATGATCTGTCTTGGGGTGGGGGGGGGGGGGGGGGGGGGGGTCAGCTAAGCTTGCTTGAGCCTTAGGTCGAACCCGGTGAGCCACGTCTATTCTCAGGGTTTCAGGCAGCTTGAGTACTTGTTTAAGTAAGTTGGCGGCAAACTCCTGAGGGTTTTGTCCACTCTCCCTTCCCTCTTTTACTCCAACTATTCTTAAATTCTGCCTCCTCGATCTCGCTTCCAAGTCCAGACATTTATCCTTCATTTTAGCAAGTTGTCCCCCAGTACTTTCTTGTTCCATTCTTAGTCTCGTTATCTCCTTAGACATCTCGGTCATCATATTATCCATTTCTTCCATAGTTGAATCAGTATTCTTGAGCATTGTATCCAACTTCTTATTACAGTCTTTTTCAACCCGCTTAATTTTTTTGTTTAAATCCTCCTCAATCTCTGCAACACGTTTATTTAAGTTATCAATTTTCCCCATCAACTTCTCATTACCGTGTTTAATTTTTTCAGAGATACTTTTGTTCAGCGCGGCATTCCCCTCTCGTATCGTTTTTGGTAACTGAAGCTGTTACTGACTTTTCTAGTTGTTCCATCTGTTCATCCTTTGAAGTCATTTCTGTAGGAGGACTTCGAGAGTCAGCTTCTTCTTCCGAGCTTTCAGCTGATGTTTGAGGGGTTTGAGGAGTCTTACCAAGTTTTTTCAGGTGAAGTCTTTTAGCAGGTCCTGCAGCAGATTTGCAGGCTTCTGGTGGGGTTTCCCTCTTTTCATTTAAAACTGCCGGTAATTTCCGTGTTTTCGCAGCGATTTCTGATGACATCACTTTCGCGACGTAAAACAGCTCCGGTGAATATTTTTAGATCGGTCCCGTCCTCCAAACCGTTTTTTTTCAAGATTTAGCGGGAGCAGAGCTCGATGCTGCGCCCTTGTTATTTCATGGCACCACCGGAAGCTCCATAATTTTCTCAGAGCTTTAAAATCTTCACAGAATCACTCACGTGACTCCGAAGTAAAATAGTAGGATTAAATGAGAACTTACCAGTTTGAAGTTTGATCTTTATTTTGTGAGGAGTTACGATGAGCGATTACGTGCCCTCTGCTCCCAACCCTCATATCATAAAGGTCATCTGGTAGTTCTAGTCTTCTCTAATCTTACTATGTCACTTCAACTACTGTTATCTGTGATTTCACACCGCTGCTCTGAGGATTGACACGCATGCGGACTGGCGGGCTTCTTCACGTAATCGCTCATCATAACTCCTCATAAAATAAAGATCAAACTTCAAACTGGTAAGTTCTTATTTAATCTTACTATTCTATTGGCTGTTAATGAGCCATTAGCAATACCTGGAGACTATTGAATAACAATAAATAAACTATCTTTCATCTCACAGGTACTAGCAAGCTCAGTGCACTTGTATACCTAATGACACCCCCAATCTCTGCTCTGGTGGGTATGCTGTCAACTTCAAATGTACGCAATCATGCCCATTTTGCTTATGAGATAATTCCCATAACAAGCTACCCTAATGTCAGTTATGACCCAGAGATCAAGCCAGAGATTGAGTAAAGAATGTGTTCTTTTTGCTGAGATCAGTTGCTGAAAGCATAATCATCTTAAAAATACTGCTCCCATTAGGAATACAGTAGAAGAATATTTGCATAATAATTTACTGATATACATCGCACACTACAATGAGTGTAGGCTATTTGAGTGGTCATATAAAAGACACCCCGCATAACATTAGTGAGCAGCGGGTGAATAACCAATCATTTATTGTCCCACTTATGGTACTATAGAGAATGACAAAGCAGCACAAGCAGTGTCAATTGTGCTATCACATAAACACTTCTCTAGGCTCAAACTGAAAGCCACACAAACCTCTGTTACTTCCGTTTAAAAGTAACTCACATATTTTGTTCACAAGCTTCCAATATAATCGTGCAGAGCTAGCTGCCCGAGAAGACAGGCTGCCCCAGCCATCACTCTTGTCCTTGGCCAGACCACTCAATCTCGGATGAGGTCACTGATTCCACTCTACATTATCTAGTTATTCATACATTTAGCTGATAACATATAATCAGAACCTTATGACTAGAGCTGAAAACACAGTCTCCCTTTGAGACAGCCTGCCTCAGCCATCACTCGTGACCGAGTAAATAGGAATTGTTTCAGCCGCCTTATCATGCATGGCCTGAATGAATAGGTGAAATTGGCACTATTAAATTTCATGTTGCCTCATTATTAATATTGCAAGAGGTATCTACTGATAACCCCTAAGTTTTATCTGCTGCAAATTTTGCATATTATCTAAACTCGATGACACAATGCCCTTTGATCTGAGTAGGGCAGCATTGGCTTCCACCACTGGCTTTGTTATCAAACACTAGATAATCTGTGCCTCATGTGTATAGATATGGCAAAGTATGCATCTTCAAGATCGATTCTCTGATTCAGTTAAATTGGTGAAAGCCAATCATCCATCTTAACTGGATAACTAAACACATGATCAGATTAGCCAAATGCTAACCTGATTCGCAATGCTCCATGTTTCTGTGATCTTGAGAAGTATCAGAAATATACCCCTCTTGTCCTTGGCCAGACCACTCAATCTCGGATGAGGTCACTGATTCCACTCGGAACCCCCGTTCCTCTATTGACCATATGGACGGAAAATATTTGGCTTCTCTTGTCGTGGAAGATACATTATCTAGTTATTCATACATTTCGCTGATAACATATAATCAGAACCTTATGACTAGAGCTGAAAACACAGTCTCCCTTTGATGTGGGAATACGAGTTCCCTGTCAACTCTTGACTATAAAAGTCACCACGAATATTCAGTGTTCTTCCTCAGAGTGGAATTTAGTATAATGCAAGTCTGAATCAGGAATTGCTTCACAGTCCTCTGACTGAAACACTTGTCTGAGTCGCCAGAGTGCACAACACAATCTCTTCGACCCGCCACTCAATCAGAAATACTGGTATTGAGAGCCTACGGTATATGCCAGACCAGCTTCCTGCTGGTAGCTACCTATCCCAAAGAGGAGGGCAATGATGATTCCAATGAACCGGCAACTCTACTAACTGAGGAGAAATTAAAACATGTGTTGAGGAAGACTTCAACTACTCCTAATGGAGTTTCCACGGTGGCCTAAAATCAGGCCGCCTGCTCCCGTTCGGAGCTCCAACGGCGGCAGCCACAAATTGAATCTAGTTCCTAATGGAGCTTCCATGGCGGCCCAAGACCGGCCGCCTCCATCAGCTACCCTAGGCCCGCTGTCACAGCGGCCCGCTGAAAGTAAAATCACTTACCTGCCAGAGCAGTTGCGAACTGCTCCTAATCGCGCCTCATGCGTTGACGCCATTGACGCGCACGTGGACTGGCGGGCTCTTCATGTAGTCACTCACGTGACTTTGAAATGAAATTAGAATTAGAATGCGTTTATTGGCATTCAAACAAACAAAGGTTTGAACGAAATTTTGTTCCCTGCAGACATAACAGCAAAAAAAACAAAATGCACAATTACCACAGTTCCACACAAACATCCATCACAGTGAATCTCCAAACACCTGCTCACTGTGATGGAAGGCAAAAGTCTTATCTCTTCCCTGTTTTTCTCCCGCGGTCAGACAATCAAACTGCTGCGTTGAGGCGATCGAGGCTCTTGATGTTAAAGCCCCCGGTGGGCGATGGTAAGTCATGCGGGGCGATGTAAGGCCCTGCGCCGGGCCGATTCAAACCCCGCGATTTGGGGCGGGCAAAGTTGCCATTGCGGGAGCTCCTGAAAATCGGTCTCCTACCAAGGACCTGTGATCTCCCGATTTTACCGTCCGCAGGGTCTGTGGCCGAAGCTCCGAAGTCAAGTCGCAGCCACAGTGCCACCACAGCCTCCGAAGTCAGCCAGCTCAGTGATGGTAAGTCCGCAGGCTCTACGACTGGAGCCCTCAGGTCGATTCCGGTTGGAGGCCGCAAGCTCCACAATGGTAGGCCCCAGCGAAATGGAGAACCGACAAGGAAAAGATCGCGTCCCCGTTCAAGGAAGAGATTAAAAAATTTCCTCCAACACTCCCCCCCCCCCCCCCACCCCCCACCCACATGTACACAACTAAAAATAAACCAAAAACATACTCCTGACAAGACAAAAATGAAAAGAAAGACAGGCAAGCCGCAGCGCGAGGCGCCGCCACTGGAAATATCAGCTGTTCTTTAGTAGGCATTGTACCATCCCACATGAAGGGCACAATCAATAAACATTTTTACAAACGTGTGAAATTTGCCTAACCTAGAACAGTGATATCACCCGTCAGGAAATTAGTCTCGATCTGGCAGGTGTTTGTCCTAATTAACCATCTTATTTTGCAGCACTAATATCCCAAATAACCTCACAAACAGCACACACTCAAAACTCCTCTCCTCGCAAAGTTTCAACCTCATTTGTCCAAATAGTGAAATAGAGAATAGTCTGGTTCCACAAACACATGTCTCTTGTAACCGTGCTCTATACAGGACCTGCTCTCCAACTGCCTTATTTGGCTACATTATGATGTATCCATTGAACATGCAAGTGTTGCTTGACTACTTTGTTCAAGAAGCTACAGTAGTTCCACCTGCCTGTGTTTGTGTATATCCCTTCAAGCCTGTCCTATCCATGTACCTATCTAACTGTTTCTTAAATGTTGGGATAGTTCCTGCCAGAACTACCTGCTCTGGCAGCTGGTCCCATACACCCACCGCCCTTTGTGTGAAAGGGTTGCCTCTCAGACTCCTATTAAATCTTTTATCATTCACGTGAAAAGTGAGGTGTTGCATTTTGGTGAGTCTAACGTGGGTAGGACCTACACAGTGAATGGTAAGGCTCTGGGGATGGTTGTAGAGCAGAGGGATCTAGGAGTGCAGGTGCATAGTTCCTTGAAGGTGGGGTCACAGGTAGATAGGATGGTCAAAGAGGCTTTTGGCACTTTGGCCTTCATCAGTCAGATTTTCAGTTGTATAAGGTGTTAGTGAGACCGAATTTAGAGTATTGTGTTCAATTCTGGAGATAGGGTGAGATAAGGATACTGGAAAGCACAGTGAGGAGTGGGATTATTGGATATAACGGGTCTATTCTTGCACAAATACCTGGTACATTTTTTCTGACATCCATGGAATCAACAGCCAGAGAGTTAATTCCACCAAGCCAATCACAGGGATAGACCCATGCAGCATTGCCATATCTGCTGTTCTTTAGTTGGCATTGTGCCATCCGACATGAAGGGCACTGGATCAATAGACATCTTTATAAACGTGTGAAATTTGCTTAACTTAGAACAGAGTGATATCACCCAACTGGAAAGTAGTCTCGATGATCTGGCAGGTGTTTAACCACCTTATTTTGTAGCATTAATATCCCAAACAAACAGCACACACACAAAACTCCTCTCCTCACAAAATTGCATTCTCAATTGTCCGAGTAGTGAAATAGAGAACAGTCTGGTTCTACAAACACATGTCTCTGGAAACCGTGTTCTATAAAGGACCAGCTCTCCAACTGCCTTCTTTGGCTACACTATGATGTATCCGTTGAACAAGTAAGTGTGGCTTGACTGCTTTGTTCTAGAAGTTTAAGTCACAGAAACTCATTGTTTCCTTGTCAATGCCGCTCCTCACAGCTTGCCTCTCACACTTATATAAGAGACCTCACATAAATGGCTTATTAAAATTCACAACATTTTAGAAACCTATCCTTCAGTGCCCGCACAATGTTGAATGCAGAGGGGCATTCGTTTGCATTAGAAGTGCAGGCATTTGTAGTCAAATGTTAGCATTGTGCCAATGGTAGCAAAAGGAACATAGACACAAAATGCTGAGGTAACTCAGCAGGACAGGCAGCATCGTGTCGAGACCCTTCTTCAGACTGAGAGCCATGGAGAGGAAAACTAGAGATATGGAAAGGGACAAAGAGAATGTAAGGTGTGAAAACGACAGATCAAAGCAGACGATAGTCAAGGAAATGTAGAATGGTTCATTGCAGGGTGAGGGGGAGTTGACAAAGAGGCATACATACAGTAAAATTAATCAGGAGGACAGTGAAACTAGTCGGAGGACTAGGGTAGGGTATGGACAGAAGGAGAGGGAAAGCAAGGGCTACTTGAAGTTAGAGAAATCATTATTCCTATCGCAGAGGTAACTTGCACATGTTGGATTTTACTGCTTGTTATATTACAATATAGCATAACAGTAATAGAGAAACGTGCAATTTTACAACAACAAATAACTAGGACCTGATTTGTCAACAGCGATATCAGAAGATCCCTGTGGTAAGTGGGGTTGTTAGATATAATGGTCTTCTTGCCTTGGATTAATCAAGACGTGGTAACTGAATGTCCATGTCCTAACTGAATTTTACACTTTTTAGACAATAGACAATGGACAATAGGTGCAGGAGTAGGCCATTCGGCCCTGTGAGCCAGCACCGCCATTCAATATGATCATGGCTGATCATCCCCAATCAGTACCCCGTTCCTGCCTTCTCCCCGTATCCCCTGACTGCTAGTTTTAAGAGCCCTCTCTAGCTCTCTCTTGAAAGCATCCAGAGAACCCACCTCCACCACTCTCTGAGGCAGAGAATTCCACAGACTCACCACTCTCTGTGAGAAAAAGTGTTTCCTCGTCTCTGTTCTAAATGGCTTACTGCTTATTCTTAAACTGTGGCCCCTGGTTCTGGACTCCCCCAACATCGGGAACATGTTTCCTGCCTTTCCTACCTCTAGCGTGTCCAAACCCTTAACAATCTTACATGTTTCAATATGTTTACAACTAGAACAAGTGTGTAGACCACACAGGGACAGGGCATGTGCCTCTCCCTCCCTCCAAGGTGACATATTGGACAAATAATTGTATCCGTTTGACCTGAGAGTGGACTGTATGCGCAGGAACAGGATCAGATAAACGTGTAGCAGAAGCATTCAAGAGCATGATCTGTTCTCCATTGTTAAATGCCACTGTGTCTGAGGTAAGTACTGTTGGGAATCAGCAGAGGTGAATGGTGGGGAAGAAAGGATATTTGCTGTTCCACACTCGGCTCGGTGTTAAGTTCGACAATGGTTTAAAACGCATCCCTGACAATCTTCTGTCATACATTGTTCTGTGTTGTGGAGCCGACAGCCAAGTGCGGCCCAGTGCCAACCGGAGGAACAGCACCTCATATTTTGCTTGGGCAGCTTACACCCAGCTGTATGAATATTGACTTATCGAACTTCAAGTAACACTTGCTTTCACTCTCTCTCTCCATCCCTCACCCATCCTAGTTCTCCAACCAGTCTGACTCCCCCGATTTAATCTTTTCACTGTTTGTTTCGTTGTCACCTTTTACTAGCTTACAATGATCTATTCTACATTTTCCTTGACCTTCTTCCCCTTTGGTGTCTTGTTTTCCCACCTTACACTTCCTCGTCACTGTGTCTCCCTCTCCCCTCACTCTCAGTCCAAGGAAGGGTCTCAACCCGAAAATCCAGAGTTTCTGCCTGTCCCGCTGAGTTACTTCAGTATTTTGTGTCCATCTTCGGTGTAAACCAGCATCTGCAGTTCCTTCCTACACAGACATGGATGGATCTTGGACTCTGTTTGCTCAGTGTCTCCACATCTTCACTCCCTTCTGGAGTTTATCCCAGAGGAAATGGTGGGTGGGTGAGGAATGTTACCGGATCACATCAGTGTACTGACTGCAAAATTGTTAACATTATCAGTCTCAGCTGAAATTAAATCATCACATTAAAACTATCTGTTAACATTTTAACACATGAACAGTAAAAGATTATTGAGTTGGATAATATTTGAAATATTACAGAAAACAATGTGACCTAATGCTTGAGGGTGTGTGAGTGCGGAGAACAGGTGGCAAGGGGGGAATTTTATTTTGTTCAAGTCCCCAGGATACGGGGGGAGTGGGATTGTACCAGCTGAAGGCAGTGAGGAGAATGGGAATGAAGGATTCATATTTTGTCTGATACACTGGGCTGCAATGACATTTCTTGTTCACATGAAAATCACAGAGAAACCGGTATTCACACAGTAATGATCAATTGCACAATAAATACAAGGGTTAGTGCAAAGCAACAGATTTATCTCTATCAATCTGCTGCAATGTTCTGCTATCCATTGGGTGGCACCACAGCAGTGGCTGCCTCGCCAGCAGCTGGTAGTCCATTCGCCCTTTTTGTTATTTTGAGTGTCTAAATGTTAGTTTTATTGGTTCTTAGTATGTCTTATGTGGGGGGAAGAATAGGGGGAAACCGTTTTTCAGTCACTTGCAGTGCATTCAGAAACTATTCAGGCCCCTTGAATTTTTCCACATTTTCTTACGTTACAGCCTTATTTGAAAATGGATTAAATTATTTTTTTAAAATCATCAATCTACACACAATACCCCATAATAAAAAAGCAAAAACAGGTGTTTAGAAATTTTTGCGAAGTAATTAAAAATAAATAATTGAAATATCACATTTACACAAGTATTCAGCCCCTTTGCTATGACACTCAAAATTGAGCTTCGGTTCATCCTGTTTTCATTGATTATCCCTGAGATGTTTCTACAACTTGATTGGAGTCCACCAGTGGTAAATTAAATTGATTGGACATGATTTGGAAAGGCACACACCTGTCTATGTAAGGTCCCACAGTTGACAGTGCATGTCAGAGCAAAAACCAAGCCATGAAGAAGAAGGAATTGTCCTGAAGAGCACAATGGCTTCCGTCATTCTTGAATGGAAGAACGTTGGAGCCACCACAACTCTTCATAGAGCTGGCCGCCCGGCCAAACTGAGCAATCGGGGGAGAAGGGCTTAGTCAGAGAGTTGACTAAGAACCCGATGGTCACTCTGACAGAGCTCCGGAGATCCTCTGTGGAGATGGGAGACCCTTTCAGAAGGATAACTATATCTGCAGCACTCCACCAATTAGGCATATTACGGAAGCCACTCCTCAGTAAAAGGCACATGACAGCCCGCTTGGAGTTTGCCAAAATGCATGAGAATCAAGATTCTCTGGTCTGATAAAATCAAGATTGAACTCTTTGGCCTGAATGCCAAGCGTCATGTCTGGAGGAAACCAGGCTCCGCTCATCACCTGGCCGATACCAATACCTACGGTGAAGCATGGTGGTAGCAGCATCATGCTGTGGGGATGTTTCTCAGTGGCAGGAACTGGGAGAGTAGTTAGGATCGAGGGAAAGATGAACGGAGCAAAGTACAGAGAGATCCTTGATGAAAACCTGCTCCAGAGCGTTCTGGACCTCAGACTGGGGCGGAGGTTCACCTTCCAACAGGACAACGACCCTAAGCACACAGCCAAGACAACGCTTTGTGACAAGTTTGTGAATGTCCTTGAGTGGCACAGCCACAGCCCGGATTTGAACCCGATCGAACACCTCTGGAGGGACCTGAAAATATCTGTGCAACGCCTAATTTAACATCGTGGAGGCCTGGGATCTTTTGCCGAGGATTGCCAGTGTTGGAGCTCGGCCTGTGGTCTTTGGAAGCCGCGGTCGTAAGAAGCAGCTGATTCGGAAACTCCAAACTGCACAGTGTGTTCCTCTGTTCCGATGCCGCAGTTTCGATCATCCGGGGGCGGGGGGGGGGGGGGGGGGGGGGGTTGTGTCAGGATCACACAGAATCAGGACCAAGCTTAGAATAGCTGTGAACTGACTGAGTGATGAACAAGCTGCAGGCTCTCTCTGATCCCCTCCAGCTCCCACTAAAATGCTGTTGCCTCTTGTCTGTGGGCAGGAAATAAATGGTCGGGTGTGTTAACTGTTGCTGGACAGCGAGGTCTGGGGAAGGTGGAGTCAGCAATGAGGATGGTCATGAGTTTGTGAGTGGTGGGGGAGTGGTGTTCCCAATCCACCAGCATCCAAGTCTGAGCTCTGGACCTCCCCATCTACAGTTCAGTCTGAATCACCAACTGAGATGGAGTAGGTTGTCAGAGACCGTGGGTCGAGGTGCCTTTTCGTTTCATGTTGTGGCCCACATCCCATATCTACCTGTATTTATAACATATTGTGTAAAAATATTATAGAAATTATATCTGAAACTCATCAAGAACAAAACCTGCACATATTTCTAAAATTTGGAAAAAACCTCAAATGTTGTCCATTTTTCGAGTAGTAATTGTCCAATCAAAGCACGTTTGACATTGAGTCGGACGCCGAGTGACCAATCCCGTGCTTTGTTTCAGGCTACCTAGGCAGGGAGCCCACTGGGATCTTGGCGGAGAGTATTTCGTCTGGTGCTAGTGTGATGGAAGATTCTGAGGAAGGTTCTTCGGTCTTCTGTGCAATACATGACGTCAAAACCCATAGGGAGGTCATTGCATTTAGTGAGAGAAGCTTTAAGAAGTCTCACGAATGTGCAGCTAAGTGGATAGAAGTGGAAGAAAGTCTGGAAAGCAAAGTCACTGCTAAGGCGCTGAAACACAAACACGACAGCCAAGGCGTGGGACCAGTGAAACTTGCGAACGAAAGCCGTGCAGCTGCAGGCGGTGATGATGATGGTCATTCTCATGGACATTGGGAAGCAACTGGAAGTGGAAGGTACGATCTAATGTCAGAATTTACGAAAATTAAACCAATCTTGACAACTAGTTTCATTTTGATACATCTTATAATGTGAGATATGAGATCTTGAAGCTGAAGTTGAGGACTTGAACTTTGTCTTTAATGAACAAAATAAATTAAAAGCTGTCACTAATGTAGCTATCCTTTTTATGAATCCGCTAGCCTCAAGTCATAAAATAACTTTCAAAATACCTCTGCCCCACCACTCCTCAGAGCCCCATACACATTCACACACAAAAGTGTTATGTGTGGACATGCACTGGAGGCACTGTGCCACATAATGAACACTAATATGATCATTTGCTGACCTGCCATCCCATTAACCTGAACATGCATACATGTATATTGCTCCAGTGATATATTGATATTGTCTTGCATAATATCAAAAATGAAAAGAGGTAAAATACTCCCTTACACATTTTATCTTCTATTATTAGGAGGCAGCAGTGTATCCCGGGTTATCATGCCGAGTGCAATCGTCACTTCTGCAACATTACAACAATAAATCGAGCTAAAGCAAGGTCTCGAAGGACAAAAGGTAATGCTAACCACTTGCTGATAATTTTGTTTTACAACTGATTTCGAACATGCAAAATAAATCTGATGAAAATCAGAAATTGACTGAGACGGACTGCCAAAGATCATAGAGCGGATTATTTTTGTAAGCATTGATATACCACAGTGCTTGAGTTAAGTGGCTGGAATCTCTCTATCTCTATCTCTCTCGTTCTTTCTCGCTCTCCCCCTCTCCCATCATCATTTGGCGTTTTGCAAAGACAACTGCCTCTGCAGTTCCTTCGTATTGAAGAAGAACCCTGGCCCGAAACAATTCCTAGTCCATTCCCTCCAGGGATGCCGCCTAGCCCGCTGAGTTCCTCCAGCACTCTGTGTTTTTTATTTAACTCTGAAATTGAAGATTGAGAATCACAAGTACTCCCACCGACGAGTTCAGTTCAGTCTGAAGAAGGGTCACGACCCGAAATGTCACCCATTCCTTCCCTCCAGAGTCGCTGCCTGTCCCGCTGAGTTACTCCAGCATTTGGTGACTATTCACAAGTACTCGTTGTATCTCTGTGGAATATAGACCCCGTGGAGGCATTATATCGAATTATGTAACTAGTTTGGACTGATGGTGTATTGAGGTACAGGAACAATGAAAATACTTGCTTGCCGCAGCATTGCAGGCACACATAGACAACACACAGAAACATAAATTATACATAAATTGTACAAGACAGTGAAAAGAAAAATACTGTGCAATGAAATAGTAAGATTAAATGTGAACTTACCAGTTTGAAGTTTGGTCTTTGTTTTATGAGGAGTTACGATGAGCGATTACGTGAAGAAACCCGCCAGCCTGCCTGCACGTCAATCTTCAAAGCAGCGGTGTGAAATCACAGGTAACAGTAATTGAAGTAACATAGTAAGATTACAAACCTAGAGCTACCAGATGACCTTTGTGATATGAGGGTTGGGAGTGGTGGGCACGTAATCGCTCATCGTAACTCCTCATAAAATAAAGATCAAACTTCAAACGGGTAAGTTCTCATTTAATCTTACTATTTTACTTCAGAGTCACGTGAGTGATTCCTTGAAGATTTCAAAGCTCTGTGATATCATGCCGTAGATACGAATCCAGGTGTCTCACTGCAGCGATTGACCTCGGATGAGTGAATAATAAACAATGCACTGAACCATGGCATTGATTTGAACATGTAAATGGTTAATTTAACAAAAGAAAACAATAGCGACCCCTCTCTCCCAGGGGAACACTATGAAACAGAACCTAAAATGGATTGTGCAAATACCCCCGGTCCGGTAAGCGGCTTGTTATAGAACCTTTGAAAATCAGTTCATTTGACCATCCTGCGGCCGTGAGGATATGGTCGAGAGGGATGTTCATCGCCCTCGCTGCTGACGTTGATGCCGCCCTGGTAGAGTGAGATTTAAAATTGTCAGTGTCTATTCCTGCACAAACCAGAACCTGTTTCAGCTACCTTGAAATGTTCTGTACCGACACTTTCTTACGCGTTTTTTTGTGGCTGATAAATAATGCTGATTCCGAGCCTCTTGGTGACCTTGATATAATGTTGCAGGTGCGAAACTACACACAATCGTAAATCCGTGGGGTATGCCGAAAAATTAAGCTTGAACCCTGACACCCCTGGTCTGTGCTGTATAATTAAATCATAAATGTAAAACGTTACATTATTTCCAGATGACACCATCCTGTCCAGTCGCAGCTTCTGCAACGTCTGGACCCGTTGCGCTGAAACCAGCGCCATGAGCATGAACACCTTTAGGGTGATTTTGGGCAAAGACAGGGATGTGGCTGGAGCCCACTGACGAAGCAACGTGAGTACCACGCTCACATCCCTGATTTCAGAGTACCTGGGCCTGGGGGGATTGGAATTAAATACCCTTCACAAACCGGGATATTAAAGGGTGAGATCGAACAGAATGTTGTTCCGACCCCAGCCATAAATAAGATGACAGGGCACTCATGGCATTATTGATGGCACTATAGATCAACCCTTCATCAAAATATAGCGGAGACAGAAACACTAGCACATCTGAGATGCGCGCCGTGTGATATGTTATGTTCCCCCGTAAACAGAACACCTCCCATTTCCTGACATGAGAGGTGTACTGTTTTTTGGTACTATCCCTCCAGGCCGCAGTGATCAAATCCATGGTACAATCGGATAGTCCAAGCCCCAGGTATGGCCTCCTTAGAATCTGCAAATCAATAATAATAATATAATAATAATAAGAACTTTATTACAGACTCAAGGTCCAGACAAGGGGCAACATTATATTAAAAATGCATTGCATATCAAATATCATAAATATATACAAAATCATGGTAAATTGCATAAAAACATCATCATTTATACATTAAAAAACCCCACAATACTTAAGTTAAAAATCCAGAGTGAAAGGTGATCAATGTCATACAACGAGACAACGATACCAGTGTCTCCACAGCTGGGATTCGTAGCATGTAGTGCTAACCCTTATGTTTGTCAAGGCCACAATAAGCACATTTTTAGAGTCATTTATCCTGCAAATGAATTTGTACATGTGGTGTCTTTGGATAGCTTCTAAAGTACTGACTCCTGCAGCCACAAACATATTACTGGCACTACACCATGACTATATAAATATCCTCATCATCTGTCATTTGTTCTGTAATAATATGCCCTAGATATTTTATCTTATTACAGACACTAAGATTGTTGTCAGACAATTTAAAATCAGGATATTTTTGGCTTTTAACCTCTTTGGTTCTACAGACCATAACAGCACTCTCACTAGCATTATATTTAATGTCATGTTCCAAACCATACACGGAACATGTAGTAAGGAGCTGCTGAGGGCCTGCGCTAGATGGATTAAAGACCACAAGATCATCTGCATACATAATATGGTTCACTAAAATATTACCAATCACGCACCCAGTGTTACAGGCTTTCAATTGTTTAGACAGATCATCAATATATAGGTTAAAAAGGACTGGGGACAAAATTCCCCCTTGTCTAACACCATTGTTAACCCCAAATGGGGCTGAGACCCAATTGCCCCATTTTATTTGCATGGTCTGGTGGGCATACCAGTAGGCCAATGTATTTAGGCACCCCTCTTTGACTCATTTTACCAAACAGCTTTCTGTGATTAACACGGTCAAAGGCTTTGGAAGCATCAATAAAGCACATAAGGATTGAATAGTTTTTGCCTCTATATTTGTATATAATCTCCTTTAGGGCATATATGCAAAAGTCAGTGCCATGTTTAGCTTTAAAGCCAAACTGGTTATCTGTGGAGTTAACAAACTCATTTATTGTATCCAGCAGAACTCTTTCTAAGGCTTTTGACAATATGCTGGCTAAAGCTATGGGCCTGTAATTATTTAGACTGCCTACTTTACCAGCTTTGTCCTTAATAACTGGCACTAACAGGACAGACAACATTGAGTCTGGTAACAAGCCATGAATCATAAAGCCAGTAAAACAAATAGCTAGGAGAGGAGCTATCCTCATGCTCGCTTACTTAAGATGTTCAGCAGAGATATGATCCAAGCCACTTGCTTTGTTGTTGGACAGCTTGTTCATGGCATGATACACCTCATCTGACATAATCACCATTGAGTCATTACTCTCAATATTGTCCACCCTACAAGTCACCTTGGACACAGTTGAATAAAGTGCTATAATGTTGTCGCCATAACTCCGTGATATTAGCTGTTCCGGAGACTCCATCTACAGCACATGGTAGAGATGTTTAGTTCGCCTGATGGCGAACCACATGAGCCGGCCCCAAAGAGACTGCTTTGGTCCATGACAAGTGATGGTCAACAAACAGCTGCCATCCGAGCACCCTGACCGCAGGCATGGCCGACCAGTGTATTGCGTCATCTGTAAAGTCACAAAGTACATCAAAGAACAAGCCGCGGGTAAACGAAAAGTAGAGAAAGTGGTACGATGTGAAATAAAACATCGGGGGCAGTTACTAACTGCTGCCACCATGAAGCGAGATGAAACATTGCTATGACACATAACAGATAGAGATCTTGTAGCTATTGAAGCAAGGTACCATCAATTGTGCTACCTTAGAAACACAAAAGATGTCACTAATTTTAGTAAGATGTTACAAAAATTAGTAAAGATAATCAGCAGCAGGTGTATGAGGTCCTAGTCAAGTTTCCGCAAAAGTCATGGAGGAGAGAATCATCGGTGGCAAAGAGTTCTTAAGACTTGCTAAACTTAACCAACTTCTCATCAAGGAGGTTCGAGAAGTTGAGGGCTTGGATGCATAATCTCAGAAGACAGGCCACTTGAAGGCAAGGTTGAAGAGATCCCATCCTGTTTTATGTTTTATGTACCAGACTGATTCCTGGGATGTCAGGACTGTCTTATGAACAAAGACTGCATAGACTCGGTTTATACTCTCTAGAATTTAGGAGGTTGAGAGGGGATCTTATAGAAACTTACAAGATTCTTAAGGGGTTGGACAGGCTAGATGTAGGAAGATTGTTCCCGATGTTGGGGAGGTCCAGGACAAGGGGTCACAGCTTAAGGATAAGGGGGAAATCATTTAGGACCGAGATGAGAAGGAATTTTTTCACACAGAGAGTGGTGGGTCTCTGGAACTCTCTGCCACAGAGGGTAGTTGAGGCCAGTTCATTGGCTATATTTAAGAGGGAGTTAGATGTGGCCCTTGTGGCTAAGGGGATCAGAGGGTATGGAGAGAAGGCAGGTACGGGATACTGAGTTGGATTATCAGCCATGATCATATTGAATGGCGGTGCAGGCTCGAAGGGCCGAATGGCCTACACCTGCACCTAATTTCTATGTTTCTATGTTTCTATGTCTATGTTTTACAAGGCCATCTAGGCAAGTAGAAAGTGATATTGTATCCAAAGAATCACTTGCTGTTGAAGAGCTGGTTGAAGGTGTTGTACAAGATAATTCAAGTGAGGACTGTGAGAGCAGCGGAATTGTCGGTGAAAATCATCAAGGAGGATCATGGTCCCATCACCTCAGAGACATGTTTCAGGCAGCCCAGATTGTGCGGAAAAGCATTGGCAACTCTCCAAATCCCATTCAATGGCCCCCACCTTCTGAAGACGCAACATTAGGTAAGGCTGAAGAAATTGTCCCAGCAGAACTGTACAACTTTTTGGCATGTACCACCATAGCAAACAGTCAGCCTCAAGAATCTGGGAAAGTTGGTGTGTCTGACCGTGTGCGGGCGGGGCGTCGAAGGACAAGAAGCCGAAGCGAAGGAGTGGAACCCAAAATACCGAACGGAAACGACGCTGAAATGCCAAATAACTGAATGGACACGACGCCGTAAAGCCAAATAACCGAACGGACGCAACCCCAAAAAGCCAAATAACGCACATGACGTCTTCGGGGATGGGATTTGCCCAAGACCTTGTCAGTGATGGGTCCAGACGCCCGCGTCCATCACATCACTGTCTGGGGGAAGACAGGAGGGTGGGGGGGGATTTTTAATTTTCCTTTGCCGCTTTCGGACTGCCTAAGACCATAGAGCGGATTATTTTTGTAAGCATTGATATACCACACGAATTGAGGTTAAATGGCTGGAATCTCTCTATCTCTCTCTCTCTCTCTCTCTCTCTCTCATTCTTTCTCGCTCTCCACCTCTCCCATCATCATTTGGCGTTTTGCAAAGACAACTGCATCTGCAGTTCCTTCCTATTGAAGAACCCTGGCCCGAAACAACTCCTAGTCCATCCCCTCCACAGATGCCGCCTAGCCCGCTGAGTTCCTCCAGCACTCTGTGTTTTTTATTTAACTCTGAAATTGAAG
Organism: Raja brachyura; assembly: GCA_963514005.1. The sequence goes on from OY740785.1 coordinate 18,574,548, forward strand.
ATTGAGAATCACAAGTACTCACACCGACGAGTTCGGTTCAGTCTGAAGAAGGGTCACGACCCGAAATGTCACCCATTTCGTGATGTCCTCCAGAGTCGCTGCCTGTCCTGCTGAGTTACTCCAGCATTTTGTGACTATTCACAAGTACTCGTTCTATCTCTGTGGAATATAGACCCAGTGGAGGCGTTATATCGAATTATGTAACTTGTTTGGACTGATGGTGTATTGAGGTACAGGAACAATGAAAAAACTTGCTTATAGAACCTTTGAAAATCAGTTCATTTGACCATCCTGCGGCCGCGAGGATATGGTCGAGAGGGATGTTCATCGCCCTCGCTGCTGACGTTGATGCCGCCCTGGTGGAGTGAGATTTAAATTTATCAGTGTCTATCCCTGCACAAACCAGAACCTGTTTCAGCTACCTTGAAAATGGTCTGTACCGACACTTTCTTTGTGGCGCGTTTTTTTGTGGCTGATAAATAATGCTGATTCCGAGCCTCTTGGTGACCTTGATATAATGTTGCAGGTGCGAAACTACACACAATCGTAAATCCGTAGGGTATGCCGAAAAATTAAGCTTGAACCCTGACACCCCTGGTCTGCGCTGTACAATTAAATCATAAATGTAAAACGTTACATTATTTCCAGATGACACCATCCTGTCCAGTCGCAGCTTCTGCAACGTCTGGACCCGTTGCGCTGAAACCAGCGCCATGAGCATGACCACCTTTAGGGTGATTTTGGGCAAAGATAGGGATGTGGCTGGAGCCCACTGACGAAGCAACGTGAGTACCACGCTCACATCCCTGATTTCAGAGTACCTGGGCCTGGGGGGATTGGAATTAAAAATACCTTTCAGAAACCGGGATATTAAAGGGTGAGATCCAACAGAATGCTGTTCCGACCCCAGCCATAAATAAGATGACAGGGCACTCCTGGCATTATTGATGGCACTATAGGTCAACCCTTCATCAAAATATAGCGTAGACAGAAACTCTAGCACATTTGAGATGCGCGCCGTGTGATATGTTATGTTCCCCCGTAAACAGAACACCTCCCATTTCCTGACATGAGAGGTGTACTGTTTTTTGGTACTATCCCTCCAGGCCGCAGTGATCAAATCCACGGTATGATCGGATAGTCCAAGCCTAGGTATGGCCTCCTTAGAATCTGCAAATCAATAATAATAATAATAATAATAATAATAATAACTTTATTATGGACTCAAGGGGCAACATTACATTAAAAATGCATTGCATATCAAATATCATAAATATATACAAAATCATGGTAAATTACATAAAAACATCATCATTTACATATTTAAAAAACCCACAATACTTAAGTTAAAAATCCAGAGTAAAAGATGATCAATGTCGTACAACGAGACAACGATACCAGTGTCTCCACAGCTGGAATTTGTAGCATGTAGTGCTAACCCTTATGTTTGTCAAGGCCCCAATAAGCACATTTTTAGAGTCATTTATCCTGCAAATGAATTTATGCATGTGGTTTCTTAGGATAGCTTCTAAAGTATTGACTCCTGCAGCCACAAACATCTTACTGGCACTACACGACTACATAAATATCCTCATCATCTGTCATTTGTTCTGTAATAATGTGCCCTAGATATTTTATCATGCTACAGACACTAAGATTGTTGTCAGACAATTTAAAATCAGGATATTTTTGGCTTTTATCGTCTATGGTTCTACAGACCATAACAGCACTCTCACTAGCATTATATTTAATGTCATGTTCCACACCATACACGGAACATGTAGTAAGGAGCTGCTGGAGACCAGCGCTAGATGGATGAAAGACCACAAGATCATCTGCATACATAATATGGTTCACTAAAATATTACCAATCACGCACCCAGTTTTACAGGCCTTCAATTGTTTAGACAGATCATCAATATATAGATTAAAAAGGACTGGGGACAAAATTCCCCCTTGTCTAACACCATTGCTAACCCCAAATGGGGCTGAGACCCTATTGCCCCATTTTAAATGCATAGTCTAGTGGGCATACCAGTAGGCCAGAATTCGAACAATATATTTAGGCACCCCTCTTTGACTCATTTTACCAAACAGCTTTCTGTGATTAACACGGTCAAAGGCTTTGGAAGCATCAATGAAGCACATAAGGATTGAATAGTTTTTGCCTCTATATTTGTTTACAATCTCCTTTAGGGCATATATGCATAAGTCAGTGCCATGTTTAGCTTCAAAGCCAAACTGGTTATCTGTGGAGTTAACAAACTCATTTATTCTATCCAGCAGAACTCTAAGACTTTTGACAATATGCTGGCTAAAGCTATGGGTCTGTAATTAAATAATTACAGACCCATAGCTTTAGCCAGCATATTGTCAAAAAGACTGCCTACTTTACCAGCTTTGTCCTTAATAACCGGAACTAACAGGACAGACAACATTGAGTCTGGTAACAAGCCATGAATCATAAAGCCAGTAAAACAAATAGCTAGGAGAGGAGCTATCCTCATACTCGCATACTTAAGATGTTCAGCAGAGATATGATCCAAGCCACTTGCTCTGTTGTTGGACAGCTTGTTCATGGCATGATACACCTCATGTGACATAAACACCATCGAGTCATTACTCTCAATATTGTCCCCCCTATACAAGTCACCTTGGACACAGTTGAATAAAGTGCTATAATGTTGTCGCCATAACTCCGCGACATTAGCTGTTCCGGAGACTCCATCTACAGCACATGGTAGAGATGTTTTGTTCGTCTGATGGCGAACCACATGAGCCAGCCCCAAAGAGACTGCTGAAAAGCCAAATAACTGAATGGGCATGACGCCGAAAATCCAAATAACCGAACAGGTACGACGCCGAAAAGCCAAATAACCGAACGGACGCAACACCAAAAAGCCAAATAACGGACATGACGTCTCCGGGGATGGGATTTGTCCAAGACCTTGTCAGTGATGGGTCCAGACGCCCGCGTCCATCACATCACTGGCTGGGGGAAGAAGGGAGGTTGGGGGGGATTATTAATTTTACTTCGCCGTTTTCGGACTGCCAAAGATCATAGAGCGGATTATTTTTGTAAGCATTGATATACCACAGTGCTTGAGGTTCAGTGGCTTGAATCTCTCTATCTCCATCTCTCTCATTCTTTCTCGCTCTCCCCCTCTCCCATCATCATTTGGCGTTGTGCAAAGACAACTGCATCTGTAGTTCCTTCCTATTGAAGAAGAACCCTGGCCCGAAACAACTCCTAGTCCATTCCCTCCACAGATGCCACCTAGTCCGCTGAGTTCCTCCAGCACTGTGTTTTTTATTTAACTCTGAAATTGAAGATTGAGAATCACAAGTACTCACACCGACGAGTTCAGTTCAGTCTGAAGAAGGGTCACGACCCGAAATGTCACCCATTACTTCCCTCCAGAGTCGCTGCCTGTCGCGCTGAGTTACTCCAGCATTTGGTGACTATTCACAAGTACTCGTTGTATCTCTGTGGAATATGGACCCCGTGGAGGTGTTATATCGAATTATGTAACTGGTTTGGACTGATGGTGTATTGAGGCACAGGAACAATGAAAAATCTTGCTTGCAGCAGCATCGCAGGCACTCATAGACAGCACACAGAAACATAAATTATACATAAATTGTACAAGACAGTGAAAAGAAAAATACTGTGCAATGAAATAGTAAGATTAAATGAGAACATACCAGTTTGAAGTTTGATCTTTATTATATGAGGAGTTACCATGAGTTATTACGTGAAGAACCCCGCCAGCCCACCTGCACGTCAATCTTCAAAGCAGCGGTGTGAAATCACAGGTAACAGTAATTGAAGTAACACAGTAAGATTAGAAACCTAGAGCTACCAGATGACCTTTGTGATATGAGGGTTGGGAGAGGTGGGCACGTAATCGCTCATCGTAACACCTCATAAAATAAAGATCAAACTTCAAACTGGTAAGTTCTCGTTTGATCTTACTATTTTACTTCAGAGTCACGTGAGTGATTCCTTGAAGATTTCAAAGCTCTGTGATTTCATGCCGTAGATACGAATCCAGGCGTCTTACTGCAGCGATTGACCCAGGGTGAGTGAATAATAAACAATCCACTGAACCATGGCATTGATTTGAACATGTAAATGGTTAATTTAACAAAAGAAAACAATAGCGACCCTTCTCTCCCAGGTGGACACTATTTTAGGGGGAACACTAAACCCCCGGTCCGGTAGGCGGCTTGTTATAAAACCTTTGAAAATCAGTTCATTTGACCATCCTGCGGCCGCGAGGATATGGTCAAGAGGGATGTTCATCGCCCTCGCTGCTGACGTTGATGCCGCCCCGGTGGAGTGAGATTTAAAATTGTCAGTGTCTATTCCTGCACAAACCAGAACCTGTTTCAGACCCCTGGAACATCTGCATACATAATATCACGCACCCATTGTTACAGGCTATCAATTGTTTAGACAGATCATCAATATATAGATTAAAAAGGACTGGGGCCAAAATTCCACCTTGTCTAACACCATTGTTAACCCCAAATGGAGCTGAGACCCTATTGCCCCATTTTATTTGCATAGTCTGGTGGGCATACCAGTAGGCCAGAATTCTAACAATGTATTTAGGCACCCCTCTTTGACTCATTTTACCAAACAGCTTTCTGTGATTAACACTGTCAAAGGCTTTGGAAGCATCAATAAAGCACATAAGGATTGAAGAGGTTTTGCCTCTATATTTGTTTACAAACTCCTTTAGGGCATATATGCATAAGTCAGTGCCATGTTTAGCTTTAAAGCCAAACTGGTTATATGTGGAGTTAACAAACTCATTTATTCTATCCAGCAGAACTCTTTCTAAGACGTTTGACAATATGCTGGCTAAAGCTATGCGCCTGTAATTATTTAGACTGCCTACTTTACCAGCTTTGTCCTTAATAACCAGCACTAACAGGACAGATAACATTCAGTCTGGTAACAAGCCATGAATCATAATGCCAGTAAAACAAATAGCTAGGAGAGGAGCTACCCTCATGCTCGCATACTTAAGATGTTCAGCAGAGATATGATCCAAGCCACTTGCTTTGTTGTTGGACAGCTTGTTCATGGCATGATACACCTCATGTGACATAATCATCATCGAGTCATTACTCTCAATATTGTCCACCCTATACAAGTCACCTTGGACACAGTTGAATAGAGTGCTATAATGTTGTCGCCATAACTCCGTGATATTAGCTGTTCCGGAGACTCCATCTACAGCACATGGTAGAGATGTTTTGTTCGCCTGATGGCGAACCACATGAGCCGGCCCCAAAGAGACTGCTTTGGTCCATGACAAGTGATGGTCAACAAACAGCTGCCATCCGAGCACCCTGACCGCTGGCATGGCCGACCAGTGCATTGTGTCATCTGTAAAGTCACAAAGTACATCAAAGAACAAACCACGCTTAAACGAAAAGTAAAGAAAGTGGTACGATGTGAAATAAAACATCGGGGGCAGTTACTAACTGCTGCCACCATGATGCGAGATGAAACATTGCTATGACACATAACAGATAGAGATCTTGTAGCTATTGAAGCAAGATACCATCAATCATGCTACCTTAGATACACAAAAGATGTCACTAATTTTAGTAAGTTGTCACAAAAATTAGTAAAGATAATCAGCAGCAGGTGTATGAGGTCCTAGTCTAGTTTCCGCTAGAGTCATGGAGGAGAGAATCATCGGTGGCAAAGAGTTCTTAAGACTTGCTAAACTTAACCAACTGCTCATCAAGGAGGTTCGAGAAGTTGAGGGCTTGGATGCATCATCTCACAAGACAGGCCACTTGAAGGCAAGGTTGAAGAGATCCCATCCTGTTTTATGTTTTACAAGGCCATCTAGGCAAGTAGAAAGTGATATTGTATTCGAAGAATCACTTGCTGTTGAAGAGCTGGTTGAAGGTGTTGTACAAGATAATTCAAGTGAGGACAGTGAGAGCAGCGGAATTGTCGGTGAAAATCATCAAGGAGGATCATGGTCCCATCACCTCAGAGACATGTTTTATGCAGCCCAGATTGTGCGGAAAAGCATCGGCAAATCGCGATATCCAATCCAATGCCCCCCACCTTCTGAAGACGCAACATTAGGTAAGGCTGAAGAAATTGTCCCAGCAGAACTGTACAACTTTTTGGCATGGACCACCATAGCAAACAGTCAGCCCAAAGAATCTGGGAAAGTTGATGTGTCTGACCGTGTGCGGACGGGGCGTCGAAGGACGAGAAGCCGAAGCAAAGAAGTGGAACCCAAAATACCGAACGGAAACGACGCCGAAATGCCAAATAACTGAATGGACACAACGCCGAAAAGCCAAATAACCGAACGGACGCAACCCCAAAAAGCCAAATAACGGACATGACGTATCCGGGGATGGGATTTGTCCAAGACCTTGTCAGTGATGGGTCCAGACGCCCGCGTCCATCACATCACTGTCTGGGGAAGACGGGAGGGTGGGGGGGATTTTTAATTTTCCTTCGCCGCTTTCGGACTGCCTAAGACCATAGAGTAGCAAAGTTACAAAATTTTGAGATTTAAAAAATCAAGTCTGCAATTTATCCCATCAGATAAAGCATAAAAAGAAGTTTAATTTGACACCTAATTTACTTTCATATTGTCAGTATTAAGAAAGTTATGGCCATTTTCACACTCGGAAATTAGCATCTTGCTCCCCATTGCCTTTCAATTGACTTAACTCAAAAGCTGTGATCTGGAAAGGTTAAAAGCCCATAACTTTCTTAAAAATTAAGAGAACTCAATGAAATTTTCAGTTATTATAGATTGAAGCATTCTGAAACAAATATTAAACAATCTTACTTGGATTACCTGAAATTAAAGCATATAATTAGTTGGTTATCTAATTGTAGCTAATTACAAAATTCAATGAGTAGATCTAAACATCTATCCATTTCTTAAGAAAAGATAAACTTTTTTCAAATTGCCTAAGTGTCCAAATAACATTCACACAATAATCCACACTATAACATAATTTTTAAATCTAATTTTCATGAATTTCTGGGCCAAATGGAAGGAATTTAGTGTTTGATTCCTGTAAATTAATGGCCATTTAAATCAACTAGTGAGTGTGTTTTAGTGGAATGCGGTGGATTAGAACGTTGCGGTTAGCGATGAAGTCGGGGGGAAAAATACTGTTTGTTCATACATTTTTTGGGACCCTATTTCGCAACATAAAAATATTATTAAAGCCTCCCGAAAAACCAACTTTTAATATAAAAATAAACTATTTACCTTTTTTTCTCCCCTACGGAAAATCCTTCCGGTTGTCTGCGCTCAAGGCTTTTGAAGGTGATTTTTAAATTACTCTAGTTAACAAATAATTTAGAGTAATTTAAAAATACCTTAATTGATGAAATGTCGGAGCGATTTTTCTTCCGCAACAAAATCGCCCGACATTCATCGATTATCCCAGTCTGTCGAAAAACGGCACTTTAAGCCCGCCCCCCTCTGAAAGGCGCCAAAGTCGCACACACGGGGAGCGGCAGAACTGCAGCACCGCTAAAGGTAATTTTTGCAACATACCTACATAGAGCGGATTATTTTTGTAAGCATTGATATACCACACTGCTTGAGGTTAAGTGGCTGGATTCTCTCTATCTCTCTCTCTCTCATTCTTTCTCGCTCTCCACCTCTCCTATCATCATTTGGCATTTTGCAAAGACAACTGCATCTGCAGTTCCTTCCTATTGAAGAAGAACCCTGGCCCGAAACAACTCCTAGTCCATTCCCTCCACAGATGCCGCCTAGCCCGCGGAGTTCCTCCAGCACTCTGTGTTTTTTATTTAACTCTGAAATTGAAGATTGAGAATCACAAGTACTCGCACCGACGAGTTCAGTTCAGTCTGAAGAAGGGCCACGACCCGAAATGTCACCCATTCCTTCTCTCCAGAGTCGCTGCCTGTCGCGCTGAGTTACTCCAGCATTTTGTGACTATTCACAAGTACTCGTTGTATCTCTGTGGAATATAGACCCCGTGGAGGCATTATATCGAATTATGTAACTAGTTTGGACTGATGGTGTATTGAGGTACAGGAACAATGAAAAAACTTGCTTGCAGCAGCATCGCAGGCACTCATAGACAACACACAGAAACATAAATTATACATAAATTGTACAAGACAGTGAAAAGAAAAATACTGTGCAATGAAATAGTAAGATTAAATGAGAACTTACCAGTTTGAAGTTTGGTCTTTATTTTATGAGGAGTTACGATGAGCGATTACGTGAAGAACCCCGCCAGCCTGCCTGCACGTCAATCTTCAAAGCAGCGGTGTGAAAGCACAGGTAACAGTAATTGAAGTAACATAGTAAGATTAGAAACCTAGAGGTACCAGATGACCTTTGTGATATGAGGGTTGGGAGTGGTGGGCACATAATCGCTCATCGTAACTCCTCATTAAATGAAGATCAAATTTCAAACTGGTAAGTTCTCGTTTAATCTTACCATTTTACTTCAGAGTCACGTGAGTGATTCCTTGAAGATTTTAAAGCTCTGTGATTTCATGCCTTAGATACGAATCCAGGTGTCTCACTGCAGCGATTGACCCAGGATGAGTGAATAACAAACAATGCACTGAACCATGGCATTGATTCGAACATGTAAATGGTTAATTTAACAAAAGAAAACAATAGCGACCCCTCTCTCCCAGGGGGACACTATGAAACAGAACCTAAAATAGAATGTGCAAATACCCCCAGTCCGGTAAGCGGCTTGTTATAGAACCTTTGAAAATCAGTTCATTTGGCCATCTTGCGGCCGCGAGGATATGGTCGAGAGGGATGTTCATCGCCCTCGCTGCTGACGTTGATGCCGCCCTGGTGGAGAGAGATTTAAAATTGTCAGTTTCTGCACAAACCAGAACCTGTTTCAGCTACCTTGAAATGGTCTGTACCAACATTTTCTTACGCGTTTTTTTGTGGCTGATAAATAATGCTGATTCTGAGCCTCTTGGTGACCTTGATATAATGTTGCAGGTGCGAAACTACACACAATCGTAAATCCGTGGGGTATGCCGAAAAATTAAGCTTGAACCCTGACACCCCTGGTCTGCGCTGTATAATTAAATCATAAATGTAAAACGTTACATTATTTCCAGATGACACCATCCTGTCCAGTCGCAGCTTCTGCAACGTCTGGACCCGTTGCGCTGAAACCAGCGCCATGAGCATGACCACCTTTAGGGTGATTTTGGGCAAAGACAGGGATGTGGCTGGAGCCCACTGACAAAGCAACGTGAGTACCACGCTCACATCCCTGATTTCAGAGTACCTGGGCCTGGGGGGATTGGAATTAAAAATACCCTCCAGAAACCGGGATATTAGGGGGAGATCCAACAGAATGTTGTTCCGACCCCAGCCATAAATAAGATGACAGGGCACTCCTGGCATTATTGATGGCACTATAGGTCAACACTTCATCAAAATATAGCGTAGACAGAAACTCTAGCACATTTGAGATGCGCGCCGTGTGATATGTTATGTTCCCCCGTAAACAGAACACCTCCCATTTCCTGACATGAGAGGTGTACTGTTTTTTGGTACTATCCCTCCAGGCCGCAGTGATCAAATCCACGGTACGATCGGATAGTCCAAGCCCCAGGTATGGCCTCCTTAGAATCTGCAAATCAATAATAATAATAATAACTTTATTACGGACTCAAGGCCCAGACAAGGGGCAACATTACATTAAAATTGCGTTGCATATCAAATATCATAAATATACACAAAATCATGGTAAATTACATAAAAACATCATCATTTATATATTTAAAAAACCCACAATACTTAAGTTAAAAATCCAGAGTAAAAGATGATCAATGTCGTACAACGAGACAACGATACCAGTGTCTCCACAGCTGGGATTTGTAGCGTGTAGTGCTAACCCTTATGTTTGTCAAGGCCCCAATAAGGACATTTTTAGAGTCATTTATCCTGCAAATGAATTTATGCATGTGGTTTCTTAGGATAGCTTCTAAAGTACTGACTCCTGCAGCCACAAACATCTTACTGGCACTACACCATGACTACATAAATATCCTCATCATCTGTCATTTGTTCTGTAATAATGTGCCCTAGATATTTTATCTTATTACAGACACTAAGATTGTTGTCAGACAATTTAAAATCAGGATATTTTTGGCTTTTATCCTCTATGGTTCTACAGACCATAACAGCACTCTCACTAGCATTATATTTAATGTCATGTTCCACACCATACACGGAACATCTAGTAAGGAGCTGCTGGAGAGCAGCCCTAGATGGACTAAAGACCACAAGATCATCTGCATACATAATATGGTTCACTAAAATATTACCAATCACGCACCCAGTTTTACAGGCCTTCAATTGTTTAGACAGATCATCAATATATAGATTAAAAAGGACTGGGGACAAAATTCCCCCTTGTCTAACACCATTGCTAACCCCACATGGGGCTGAGACCCTATTGCCCCATTTTAAATGCATAGTCTGGTGGGCATACCAGTAGGCCAGAATTCGAACAATATATTTAGGCACCCCTCTTTTGACTCATTTTACCAAACAGCTTTCTGTGATTAACACGATCAAAGGCTTTGGAAGCATCAATAAAGCACATAAGGATTGAATAGTTTTTGCCTCTATATTTGTTTACAATCTCCTTTAGGGCATATATGCATGTCAGTGCCATGTTTAGCTTCAAAGCCAAACTGGTTATATGTGGAGTTAACAAACTCATTTATTCTATCCAGCAGAACTCTAAGACTTTTGACAATATGCTGGCTAAAGCTATGGGTCTGTAATTATTTAGACTGCCTACTTTACCAGCTTTGTCCTTAATAACCGGAACTAACAGGACAGACAACATCGAGTCTGGTAACAAGCCATGAATCATAAAGCCAGTAAAACAAATAGCTAGAAGAGGAGCTATCCTCATACTCGCATACTTAAGATGTTCAGCAGAGATATCATCCAAGCCACATGCTTTGTTGTTGGACAGCTTGTTCATGGCATGATGCACCTCATGTGACATAATCACCATCGAGTCATTAATCACAATATTGTCCACCTTATACAAGTCACCTTGGACACAGTTGAATAAAGTGCTATAATGTTGCCGCCATAACTCCGCGACATTAGCTGTTCCGGAGACTCCATCTACAGTACATGGTAGAGATGTTTTGTAACTGCTAAGAGCTCTCACTTCCTTCCAAAAATCTGTAGCATTGTTACTTAGCAGCTTCTTAGCCATGGAATCAGCCCTCATAGCTTGCTCATTTTTACAGATGAAGCGAACAGCATACTTATGCCTTGCATTAGTGAGCTTCTTGTGCTCAAACACAGGACCCTCTCTGTGTCTACCTGCCATAGCCCATGCTTTGGTGGCTTCACGGGCTTCAGTATGATACTCAGCTACATACTTATTCCAGCATGGTCTGATGTTATGTGTCTTATTTTTATGCTTGCAGTGGGGCTTACTGCCTACATATAAGGCGCTTACTATATAATTATACATGGAGCAGATATCTCTCCTATGCTTCATATCTTTACAATTAACATTACTACATATTATTGCAACTTTAAGGAGATGAATATTGCTTAAGGATTTATCTGTATGGGCATAATAGGCTAAGATGTCTTCTTTTGTAAGCGTTGACCAGTCCAGTTTTTCTGTTTTAAAGCTATTTCTATCTCTGGATACCACAGGTATGTGTTCAACATTTATTGTCATAGCAACAGGTATATGATCAGTCATTGCTGCCCCGTACAGAATGCTCATACACCACAATGAGGCATGTGCATCAGCTGTACTAATACAGTGGTCCAGCCATGATGTGGTGTGCCAGGCCTCACCAATATAAGTATAGCTATCTGTAGGTAAAAACACTTTGCTTGACAATATTAAATTATTATCTTGACAGAACTGAGCCATATGATTGGCAAATAATGAGTTCCTATCTGAGATATCTGCATTCATATCCCCAATGACATATACACCAGTAGGTTACTACGTTTCGGGACAGTCATAAGCGACTGTGTTATTATTCCCAAAATGAGTGGGAACAATGTTTTAGGCCAGTCGGGTACCAGCAAAACTCCTGAGGCGGCATACTGCTTGATTTTGAGCAAGCAGGACCGATGAGGTAAAATGGGGGAAATGCATATAAAAACATTCCATCCCAGTGTAGCGAGAATGCATCTACCACTACTGCCCCAGGGTCTGGTTCCCATGAAACATACTTCGGTAACTCACGTGACTCCGAAGTAAAATCAAAACAGTCCAAACTCTGATGCAACCCGTTCCACCTTAATCCCTCTGCCGTGATGATTTTGAACCAAATCTCATCTCAGACTTTGCTCCTCCCAAAAGACATTTCATTTCGGAGTCACGTGAGTGACTTCGTGAAGAACCCGCCAGCACGCATGCGCGACATATCGTCGCAATGCGTTGCTGCCGACGGCTGGCGGTGGGGTGCGCTCCCCGCCAGTCCTTCATAAGGGACCGCTAAGGTAAGTTATACTAACCTTAAGTTGGTTGGTCCTTGCTGGTAGTGTTTTTGTCTTTCAGCAAGGACATGGACGGGAGTTTGAGAGGCCGAAAGACGTCCGTCCGGAGTCGCCGGCCACCTGTCCCGGAGCCCTCATTATCGGCTGCACCTGTGAAACAGGACGGGAGGAAAGCGGGGAAACCGGGGAGCCCTGTTGCTGCAGGGCCGGACCCGCTGATACACCGCAGCTCCGGGGAGGAGTTCGAGGAGCAGGACTGCGGTGTGCCGCCGGAGCAGGTAGACCCTGCCTCGGCATTCAGGTCGCCAACGGGCCCGTTGGCGGCCGTGGGCAAGGGCTCGCATGCGGCTGCACGGCCCTTCTCCCTCAGCCCTCCGAGTAGGGGGAGGGAGGCAGCCCGAAAGCCTAACCCTTCAGGGGCCAAGGCATCACCTGCCGCCAAGTTGCGGACTGGTACAAAGGCGGGACCCAGGTCCACTGTGAGGTCCAGTGTCGACTCCCCAACCACCGACGCCGGGACGGGTCATTTGGGTGAGATCCCGCCACGGTCGCCGAGTCCCCCATGGATGGGAGGACGAGACCATGCGTCGGCAAGGTCCACGACGTGGGCAGCCGGCAAGCCCGCGCGGGCGTCGGGTCTCCATGCTAAGGGTGGTGCCGACTCCCCGCCGCATTTGCCCTCCGTGGCAGCGGCATCAGGTCCCGCCAAACGAAGGCGGTTGAACATACCTCCCGCGCGGGAATCGCTCAGCTTCGCTGCGGCGGCTGGCAGCGACATATTCCGGCACCGGGTTCACCTCGACGAGGTGCGGGCCGATGATAGGAGCCTCGGTAGTATTTCAGAGCCTGAGGACTCCGACCGCCCGAGTGTTCAGGGCGAAGGGCGTATTGACCGTATGGAGCGGCTACTGGAGCTCCTGTTGCATAACCAACGGCAGGAGGCATCCAGCATCAAATGGCACAGGGAGGTGTCACCGGTCTCTATAGCCAGCCTGGGGCAGCCAGAAGAGGAAGACTTCGCAGACCCTACACCGGTTCCCTTGGAAGTGCCGCCGGAAGAACTTCTGGATGTGGCGGCAAAATTTGCTGCCCCAGAGACAGCAGGGCTTCCCCTCAACCCGAAACTGGCTGCCACCGTGGACTTCCTCACCAACCACCAGCTCCAGGAGGAAGTTCTCTCTCAGGCCATCAATCGGCATAAGGCCCCTTCCAACTGCAACTCCCTCAACGTGCCTGTGGTCAATACGCCAATATGGGGCAACATCGGTTCGGCCATCAGAACCCAGGAGTTAAAGCTCCAACGAATTCTGAGGCTGCTCACGGCCGGAATTACTGCGTTTGTGCGGTCGGTAGATGGTGAAGACCTCAATCTGGAGCAGGAGGATGCCCTGGCGCTGCTTTGTGCCACGCAGCATGAAATCAATGCTTTCAGAAAAAGCAGCATCCGCCCCACGCTCAACCCAAAATTTGCTGGGTTGTGCAAGGCGTCGCCTCCGCCGCCGCCTAGACAGCTCTTCGGGGAAGACCTCCCGAAGAGGGTCAAAGAGCTCGATGAACATGCCAAGACGGTGGGACTCATGCGGTCTCAGATCGCCCCCAGACAGCTGGCCCCGAAAGCTCCATTTGTTCGGCCGCAAGCCCCTGTGTCCAGATCGACAAGGACCTACGCTCCAGCTCCGCCTCGCTACCAGCAGCCCCAGCAGCCGCAACCTTTTTTAGGGCAAGGCCCGCAGTGGCCCCAGTGTAAGATGCGGACACCGCAGCACCAGCCCAACCCAGCACCTCCACGACCACCCAAACATGTCAGGGACCGCCGGTAACCAGGGAGGTAAGGCGGTCTGGTTTTCACTTATCTGTGCATTTAACTTCACATGTTGGTGGGCGCCTTCGGTTCTTTTTGGGGGCATGGGAAACTATCACTTCCGTTGAGTTTGTTTTGCAAAGTATTCAAGGTCATGAGATTGAGTTTATTAACGGCGACATTCCTCCATCCCAGCATATCCCCAATCGGACGTTTACGCTGTCTGCCGTTGAACAGGCAGCAGGCTATGCTGAGATCTTAAGGTTAGAAGAAAAAGGCGTGATAGAAAAACCAATTGAATTTGTATCAAATATATTTACTAGGCCTAAGAAGGATGGAGGCTTTCGAGTGATTATTGATCTGACCCATTTGAATACTTTTGTAACATACACCCATTTTAAAATGGACACTTTTGAGACAGCCAAGTCATTGATTTCTCATGGCTGCTTTATGGCATGCATTGATTTAAAAGATGCATACTATTCTGTATCCATTCGGAAACACCACAGGAAGTTCTTAAAATTTGTCTGGATGGGTCAGCTCTGGCAATACAGGGCTTTGCCAAATGGGCTTACTACAGCCCCTAGATTGTTTACTAAATTACTGAAACCCATCATGGCCCAGTTACGGAAGCAGCATCATATCGTGATGGCCTATTTGGATGATATATTGATTGTTGGCAATACCCTGGAGTCGGCTGAATGGGCAGTCTCAGCCACTGTGGCAATTTTTCAGCGGCTGGGGTTTATTGTCCATCCAGACAAGTCGAAGTTCTGCCCTTCCCAGGTTATGGACTATCTGGGGTTCACGGTGGATTCCAATCGCATGAGGGCCACCATACCGACTAATAAGGTTGGGGATGTCACCAAAGCATGTCAAGATTTAGCCTGCGCCAGTATACCATCAATTAGACAAACAGCTAAGGTAATTGGCAAGATCGTAGCATTGTTTCCAGCAGCTCAATACGGGCCTTTGCATTATCAAAACTTGCAAAGAGCCAAGATCTCCGCGTTAAAGCAGAATGCCGGTCATTTCGACAAACCAATGCAGCTGCCTCCTAAAGCTAAGATTGAGTTACAATGGTGGGTGCGCCATATTAGTAGCTCATTTAAACCCATTATTGTGCCCAATCCGATGGTATACTTGCAAACCGATGCAAGCTCCTATGGCTGGGGAGCTACGGACAACTATTCTAGTTGTGGGGGCAGATGGGACACCCTTGAATCTACTATGTTGTTGTCACAAGGGATAAACTATTTGGAGATGCTTGCAGCATTTCACGGACTTAAAGCTTATTGTTCCAATCTTATTGACGCTCATGTCCGTATCCAAATGGACAATACCACGGCGGTGGCATATTTAAACCATATGGGCGGTACCAGGTCAATTTCATGTGATGAATTGGCTAATACAATTTGGCTCTGGTGTATTGAAAGGAATATTTGGATTTCAGCTACCTATTTACCAGGTGAGCTCAATACTGTGGCGGACACCAGGTCACGCAAGTTCAATGACAACATCGAATGGATGTTGCATCCTCAAATTTTTGCTAAAGTTACAGCCAAATTTGGTAAACCGGATATTGACCTCTTTGCGTCACGGTTGAACCATCAGGTACCAACATACGTTTCGTGGGAACCAGATCCTGGGGCAATGGCGATGGATGCATTCTCGCTGGACTGGGGGAAGTGGTTTTTCTATGCATTCCCCCCCGTTTTGCCTCATCAGTCGGGTATTGCGAAAAATCCAGATGGATGCTGCTAAGGGCATTCTTATTATACCCGACTGGCCTACGCAGCCATGGCATCCGGTGGTCTTTGACATGATCAGTCAGCCTTGGGTCCTCTTAGAGGGTTGCCCACAATTGGTCACCAACCCCGTATCGGGGGAGCCACATCCCTGCCATAGTTATCTGAATTTGTTGGCTTGCAGATTCTAAACTGGCCATTACTGCAGTATGGCCTATCCCTCAGAACTATGGATACCATTGGAGCGTCGTGCCGAGAGTCCACCAGGCGGCGATACCTCTCCCACATCCGAAAATGGGAAGCCTGCTGCCGCCACTCTCAAATCACATATGACGATGCCTCCATAGCCGACGTATTGGAATTCCTCGCGGGGTTGCACCATGATGAACACTTGAGCTACAGTGCCATCAACAGTGCCAGGAGCGCACTGTCATTCTACCTCAATATTGAGGTAGGATCCAACAGGCTAGTGTCCAGACTCATGAGGCGTATATTTAATTTGAATCCGCCTAGACCACGCTATAATATCACCTGGGATGTCAGGAACGTACTAACCCTGCTCAGGACGTGGTCGCCCATGGAGGGGCTAGAGCTGGACAAACTCACCATGAAGCTGGTGATGTTACTAGCACTGACTTCAGCGCAGAGGGTACAGACACTGCATAAACTCCGCATCGACAGAATGATCTCTACCCCTGCAGAAGTAGTCTTCTTTATCGATGAGCTACTAAAGCAGCATAGACCTGGGTGCACAGGGCTGCAGCTGAAGTTCCCGGCATACCCCGCAGATGCAAGGCTATGTTTAGCCACCCATATCCGTCACTATATCAAGGTGACGAGGCACATAAGGGGAATGGAGAGATACCTGCTTGTCACTCACAAGAAACCTCACCATCGAGTGACAGTCCAGACGATATCCAGGTGGGTCAGGATCGTCTTGGGTAAGTCAGGTATCGACACTAATGTGTTCAAATCCCATTCCACCAGGGCTGCATCTACGTCGGCGGCGAGGGTCATGGAGGTGCCCATGGACCATATTCTGGCTACAGCAGGATGGGCGAATGAAGCTGTGTTTCAGCGATTTTACAATAAGCCTGTTGCTGCTCCTCTACAGTTCGCGGAAGCCGTGCTGAATGCAGGTCAAGAGCATGGAGGTGTCCCCGAATGAGGGGTTTTTTGCTTTGTTTACTAATAAATATTCTTATTGTTTTTCAGTATAACCAGTTTGACAGAATTGTTTACTCCCATCCATCCTTGCTAGCGGTGTGTCAGCATGGACGTGGTCCAGGGCGTGCAATCACAGAAGCTTTGAAGTCTTCACGCAGTCACTCACGTGACTCCGAAATGAAATAGTAAGATTGAACGAGAACTTACCAGTTCGAAGGTTGATCTTTATTTCATGAGGAGTTGCGGTGAGGGATTTTGTGCCCTCCGCTCCCAACCCTCGATCATACTCGACTGGTAATTAGAGTCTCTTCAATCTTACTATGCCAAGTCATTTCTGTTGTTGGTTTCTGTGATTCCACACCGCTACTTTGAAGAATGTCGCGCATGCGTGCTGGCGGGTTCTTCACGAAATCCCTCACCACAACTCCTCATGAAATAAAGATCAACCTTCGAACTGGTAAGTTCTCGTTCAATCTTACTATTCTCCAGCATTGCAACCAAGGTTCCAGGTCACAGGGCTGTTCTAAGAAATAGACACAAAATGCCGGAGAGAAGGAATGGGTGATGTTTCGGATCGACTGTATAATGCTATTATTATAATATTATGCTATAGAAACATGGCATAATGAGTTTCTCATTGCGCCTATTTGCCCATTTCATCTGCTCTCCCCTTTCACGGATACTCCCTCTGTTCCATCCATACCACCTTCCATATTCTCTACAATTAAAAACTAACTTTACACACTTCCACTTTTCTTATTTTTCAATTGTGAGAAATATCATTTCCAGGGATACTGGAAAGCACAGTGAGGAGTGGGATTGGTGGATATAACGGGTCTGTTCTTGCAGAATACCTGGTACAATTGTTCAGACATCCATGGAATCAGCAGCCAGAGGGTTAATTCCAACAAGACCTTCACAGCGATAGAACCAGGCAGCATTTCCATATCTGCTGTTCTTTAGTTGGCATTGTTGGCATTCATCCCACATGAAGCGCACTGGATCAATAGATGTCTTTATAAATGTGTGAAATTTGCTTAACTTAGAACAGACTGATATCACCCATCTGGAAATTAGTTTAAATGTTTTGGTGGATGTTTGTCCTCCTTAGCTCCTTATTTTCCATCATTAATATCCCAAATTACCACAAAACACCTCACATACAAAACCTATCTCCTTGTAACTTTCAACCTCAATTGTCCAAGTAGTGAAATAGAGCAGTCTGTTTCTACAAACATATTGGAGTCCCTTGGACTATCTTGAATCGGATTCTACTAGATTTTATCTTACACTCAATGTTATTCCCTATCCTGTATCTGTATTTTGTGGATGGCTTGATTTTGATCAAGTATAGTCCTCTGCTTCTTCTTCTTTCTTGTGGCGTGCACAGCCTAAAGTTGTTGGACAACTTGTTCTATTTAATCTTCCGTTTGTGCACGTCGAGTTGATTGCATTAGTCGAAATATGGCGAACCACGTGAAGGTTGCAATCTTCCACCCAGACTTCTGCTGACTGGATAGCACACAACAAAAAAGCTTTTTACTGTACCATAGTAGACGTGACTATAATAAGAAACTAAACTAAACCACTCCTCACAGATTACGTCACACTCTTGCATCAGAGGCCTCACATAATTGGCATGTTCAAACCCCAGAAATCTTTAATTATTTTTTTCTTCAGTCCCCACGGAATGTAGAATACAGAGGGGCTGCAGAGAGTGGTGGTCGCATCGCAGCCCATCATGGACACAGCCATATCCGCCATGAAAAGCACTTGCATGAAGTGTTGCCTCAGGAAGGTGACATCTATCATCAAGCTCCTTACCATCTGGGTCAGGTCCTTTTCTCACTGATGCAGTTGGGCAGGAGGTACTGAAGCCTGAAGTTACCAAGCACTCTTCACAGGAGAGTCTCGCCAGGGAAGTCTCTGATTTTTCTACATGAACCCACCTCTCTCCATCAGGCTTGAGGAAGCTGCTGATTGGTGTAAGCGGACTAGAGGAAGCAGCTGATTGGGAGTCAGATCCCTGCTGATTTCTTCCAGCACTTTGTATTGTATTGTATTGTACTTTGTATTGTATTGTATTGTACTTTGTATTGTATCCTGGGTAAGGGGGGAGTATGATGGCCAGGGCAGTTTACTGTTCTGGATGTCAGATGTGGGAGGGCATGGAGTCTGATAGCCTTCCAGACGTCCACATCTGCGCCAGGTGCGTCGAGATGGGGCTCCTAAGGGACTGTATTAGGAACCTGGAGCAGCAGCTCGATGACCTCTGTCTGGTCAGGGAGAGTGAGGAGGTCATAGAGAGGAGTTACAGAGAGGTGGTCACTCCAAAACCATGGGAGGCAGACAAGTGGGTCACGGTTAGGAGGGGCAAGGGGCAGAGTCAGGGACTAGAGAGTACCCCGGTGGCTGTACACCTTGGCAATAAGTACTCCTGTTTGAGTACTGTTGGGGGGCACAGCCTACCTGGGGGTAGCAACAGCGACCTGGCCTGCGGTACAGACACCGGCCCTGTTGCTCAGAAGTGTAAGGAAAAGAAGAGGAGGGCAGTAGTAATAGGGGACTCTATAGTTAGGGGGTCAGATAGGCGATTCTGTGGACGCAGTCAGGAGACCTGGATGGTAGTTTGCCTCCCTGGTGCCAGGGTCTGGGATGTGTCTGAATGCGTCCAAGATATCCTGAAATGGGAGGGAGAGGAGCCAGAGGTCATGGAACATATAGGTACTAATGACATAGGTAGAAAAGGAGAAGAGGTCCTGAAAGGAGAGTTTAGGGAGTTAGAAGGAGAGATAAGGAGAAGGACCGCAAAGGTAACAATCTCAGGATTACTGCCTGTGCCACGTGACAGTGAGAGTAGGAATGGAGGGAGGTGGAGGATAAATGTGTGGCTGAAGGACTGGTGCAGAGGGCCGGGATTCAAGTTTCTGGATCATTGGGACCTCTTTTGGGGAAGGTGTGACCTGTACAAAAAGGACGGGTTGCACTTGAACCCGAGGGGGACCAAAATCCTGGCGGGGAGATTTGCAAAGGCTACTGGGGAGACTTTAATATATTGAATGGCGGTGCAGGCTCGAAAGGCTGAATGGCCTACTCGTGCACCTAATTTCTATGTTTCTATGTTTCTATGTCACGTGTACCGAGGTACAGTGAAGA
Source organism: Raja brachyura (assembly GCA_963514005.1). The sequence goes on from OY740785.1 coordinate 18,594,950, forward strand.
GATTTTGTTGCGTGCTAACCAGTCAGCGGAAAGCCAATCCATGATTACATGGAATACGTGGAAGGGGCATGAAAGATATGATCAGATCAGGAGTGTGAGAGGACCGCAGCCCAGAGCTGACAGAGCAGTCACTGTCCCACCAGTAGGACACCATTCCCCTCTCCACTCCATCGTTGCCAGTTGTGGCCCAGACCCCACTCCCTCCTCACACTCTTCCCACCTTTCAGCAGGTGGAGGAGAGTTCAAAGAGGTTTGGTATATCTCCGAATGCAACAAACAATTACAGATGTGCTGACTGGTTGTATCATGGGGTGATATTGCATTTCCAATTTATAGGAATATAAGAGGCTGCAGAGAGTGGTGGACTCACCCCAATCCATCATGAGTTCAGCCCTTCCCACCATTGAAAGCTTCAACATGAGATGCTGTCTTAAGAAGATGGCATCTACCATCAACGATCTTCCCCATTGGGTCACGCATAAAATCAGGCAGGAGGTACATTAGCCTAAATATCACACCATCAGATTCAGGAACTTTTCTCTAGGTTATAATATAACACAGATAACCAATAATGTTCAAGGCAACCCAACAGCCAATTTTACCTGTGTAGGAAGGAACTGCAGATGCTGATTCACATCAAATATAGACATCAAATATAGACACAAAATGACGGAGTAACTCAGCAGGTCAGGCAGCATCTCTAGATTAAATGCAGAGGGTGATGAATCTGTGAAATTCTTTGCCACAGAAGGCTGTGGAGGCTAAGTCAGTGAATATATTTAAGTGAAGTCAAGTCAAGTCAACTTTATTTGTCACATACACAAACAAGATGTACAGTGAAATGAAAGTGGCAATGCTTGTGGGATTGTGCAAAAACAACAGAACAGAACAGAACTAGTATTTACATTAAAAAAAAAGAAGACACAGCAGTATTTACGCCCTGGTGAGATCAGAGTTTACAGTCCTGATGGCTTGTGGGAAGAAACTCCATCTCATCCTCTCTGTTTTCGCAGCATGACACGGAGGCGCTTGCCTGACCGTAGTAGCCCGAACAGTCCATTGCTGGGGTGGTAGGGGTCCTTCATGATCTTGCTGGCTCTGGATCTGCACCTCCTGTTGTATAGGTCCTGCGGGGGTGGGGGATGTAATTCCCGTGGTGCGTTTGGCCAAAGGCACTACTCTCTGCAGAGCCTTCCTGTCCTGGGCAGAGATGTTGCCAAACCAGATAGAGATGTTTCCGGCCAGGATACTTTCTATAGCACCAAAGGATTGAAGGATCCTCAGAGAGACTCTGAATTTCCTCAGCTGCCTGAGGTGGTAAAGGCCCTGCTTTGCCTTACTCACCAGTGCGGCAGTGTGTGTTGTCCATGTCAGATCCTCTGTGATGTGGACCCCCAGGTATTTAAAGCTGCTCACCCTATCCGCAGTACTCCCATTTATCCGCAGTGGCGTGTACGTCCTCGGATTAAGGCAGAGATAGATAGATTCGTGATTAGTACAGGTAATAGAGGTTATGGGGAGGAGGTAGGAATATGGGGTTAGGAGAAAGAGATAGATCAGCCAGAATGATGCCTAGATTAGGGGGTAATAGCTACAGGAAACATCACCCATTCCTTCTACCAGAGAGGCTGCCTGTTCCACTGCGTTACTCCAGCTCAATTTCCCTTGTTGACTATTATACCGTTTGACTATAAATGCCTGCAGTTCCAATGCAGACAAATCCTCCAGAATTCTACATTCCCCAAAATCACAAAAGCTGCAAAGTGATGTGACTTTCAATAACTCCCTGATGTAAGAGTGAGAGGTAAACTGTGAGAAGTGCCAGATACTAGGAAACTATCAACTACTGTGACTTAAAACCCATCGGACCAAGCCAAGGAGTCACTGAAAACTTGTAAAGTCAAAGGGCACTTCGCGGTATGGTTAAAGAAGTGAGTCTGGAGAATTGGTCCTATATAAAACACGGGATCAAGGTAGATGTGTTTATAGAGCCAGAATTTTCTCTGTCTCATTGCTCAGACAACCAAGGTTGAAACATAGAGAAGGAACAAGTTTTGCATTGCACTGTTATTGACGTCATTTGGGATTTTAATATTGGAAAATAAGGTGCTACGTCTAAGGCATTGTTGTAACAAAATAAGGTGTGACAAACACCTGGCAGAACATCTAGACTAATTTCCTTGGTCACTTTGTTCCAGGTTAAACAAATTTAAAACCTTTGTGAAGATGTTTTTGATCCAGTGTCCTTCTGGCAGAGTCGTACAATGCCAATGAAATGGCAGCTGATACATTATGGAAATGCTGCTGGATTCTATCCCTGTGATGGACTTGGTGACATTAACTCTCTGCCTGCGAATACCATGGATGTCTGAACAATTGTATCAGGAAGTTGAGCATGGAAAGACCAATTATATTTAATTATCCCACTCCCTTTGAGGTATTCTGGCTTCTATTACCTCATGGATGAAAATGAACAATGCAGATCATGGAAATCTGAAATAACAACTGAAAATACTGGGAACATCAGTCAGGTCGGGAACATCAGTAAAAAATGAAAATAAGTAAATGTTTCAGGTCAAAGACCCTTATTGGGAATTGGGAAAGGGAGATAAAGAAGGTAGCTTTATGTTGCAGACAAGGAGGAAGGAGGGATGGATGGGAAATGGGGGACATCAGTGGAAGGAAGGGACCTGTGAAGTGGGTTCAGAGGGCCAGTTAGGCAGTGATTGTGAATAAGTCATGAGTCACTAGAGAGTGACTTGCCCACACCTCCTCCAACCCTGCCTCTTGCAAAGATGCCATCCCCTACTCAATTTGTCCATCTCTGCTGCATCTACTCCTACATGAGGCTATGTCTCCTCTTTGCCCAACACTTCTGCAGTTCTGGTCTCCAATTACAGGAAGGATGTGGAGGCTTGGGAAAGTGTGCAGGGGAGGTTCACCAGAAGGATGCCTGGATTAGGGGGTACTAGCTACAGGGAGCAATTGGACAGACTTGGTTTGTTTTCGCTGGAACGTTGGAGGTTGGGGAGAGAGTATATAAAATGATGAGAGGCACAGATAGGATACAGAGTAAGAAAGCTTCTTTCCCCATACAAAAAAAATCAAATACTAGAGGGCATAGCTTTAAGATGAGCAGGACAAAGTTTAAAAGAGATGTGTGAGGCAAGTTTTTTGCACAAAGTGTGGCTCGTGCCTGGAACGTGCTATCAGGGGTGATGTTTGAGTCTGATCTGATAGTGGTATTCTAGAGATTTTTGGATCAACTTACAGATATGTAGGGTATGGAAGGATATGGATTATGTGTAAGAGTTGGTCTTAGCATTAGGTTCGGCACCTTAACTTTAGACAAGCAGGTCCATATCTTCTCATTTTATCCTTGGGCAAGGGGATAAAATGGGCAGTATCTGATCCACTGACTCTCTCCAATAGAAATAAGCAGGAACTAAGACTGGGGAAAAATGAATATGCTCTGGTTAATATTCCACTGACAACCCTCTCCATCTCAGTTGGTGCGTCGTCCTGTCTTGTGGACCAGATTCAAAGATGGGGAAGGTCCCAGGGCTGCGGCTTGGATGTTGGTGGATGAGGAACACCACTCCCCCACCACTCACAAACCGATGCCATTAATGACCATCCTCACTGCTGACTCCACCTTCCCCAGAGCTCGCCGTCCAGCAACAGTTAACACACACGTCCATTTAATTGTCTGCTGCAAGTTCTCAGGCTTCCTCAGATTCGGCACTCTGAGGGTTAATTATTCCATTTGCTCAGAACAATGTTTGCATAATATATAACCTGACTTCATTTCTCAGCAACAATATTCAAAATCATCTTTAAAAAAGTGTATAAAAAGGATTGAACTCAGGGCTCAGACAGCAGATCCAGCTGGAGGTGTGGAGAGTGACTGGGTGCACCCAACAGTGACCAGAGCGGAGCCCAAGATGCTGAGACTCTGTTTAACTCTCTCTGTCCTCCTGGGGCTGCAGGTTGCAGGCACAGGGGCAGATAAACATGTAGTAGATGTGTGCAGGAACATGATGTGTTATACTGTCACGCCAGCCAATGTGTATGATGTAAGTACTTTTGGGAATTATCAGGGATGGATGGTGGGGAAGACGGGATATTTGCTGTTCCACACTCAGCTCAGGGTTAAATTCTTCCATGGTTTGAAACCCATCCCTGAAATCCTCTGTTGTACGCTGTTCTGTGTTGTGGAGTTCACCCTGACAGACCAGGATGGAACTTGGACTCAGTTTGCTGAGTATCTTCACTTCCACACTCCACACTCCCTCTGGAGTTTATCCCAGAGGGAATGGGGAGTAAGGAATATTTCCTGTATACTAACTGCACAACCCCTTCCACTTTCAGAAATTATGTTACAGCTGAAATTTAAAATGTGATGAAGATCCGACAACAGTTTAACATGAATAAATATGATTGGTCTGTGGATCGATGAACGTGAAGTCTGCCAATATTTAAAATATCACAACAAACAATATGATCATTTGGAAACTTTTTTGTTCAAGAATACAGGATGGTGCAGGGAGTGGGGTTGTATCAGCACAGAGAGACAGGGAGAACAGAGGTGGGAATGGTGGGGTCAAGGCCACAGAGACAACATGTGGGGCAGTGTGGTCTGCTAAGTTAAATAACCGCACCCGTCGACAGGAAGGTTGTGTTGATTGTTGACTGGTCTGTAGACTGAGACTCCTCCTGGTCTGGGTGCACCACATGCAGTGGGAGAACAGGTCCAATGTACCACCACAGCCCAGAACTGACAGAGCAGACACTGCCTCACCAGTAGGACTCCATTACCCACTTCACCCCATCGTTACCAGTTGTGGCCCAGACCCCACTCCCTCTGGGGAATGGGCTCAGACTCCTCACACTCATCCGACACTGGAGCCTTTCTTTTTCCAGAGGAGCCTTTCACCCAGTGTCGAAAGCTGGGGTACCTTCTGCTTCTTATTGCAAAGTTGTCAGAAAATAGGGAATGAAAATATTCCAGTATTTCTGTAAATTCAACTCAGTAGTTCAGTCCAGTCAGATCACTCATCAGACTCCCAAATCACAGCTCCCAACACAGATGCTGCCCCTGAACTTCACCACTATTCCATTGATTCCTCTCTTTCCTTTCATCACTCTAGAATTATGAAGATCTCTATTTAACAAACGTGCAATGGCTTTATACGTTTGTTAATGGAACGGATTTGAAGACTGCAACAAAGATCGCCTTGGACAAGTTTTTTGATTATTCACATTTCAATAATGCTGCAGGTACGTTAGATGTTTGTTCAATGTAACATCACGGAACGTGGCTTATGTCTCAGTGTCTGACCCATCTTATTTCAAACTAGTGTGCAGGCAGGCGGACAAGATCCACATTTGGTCACCAGATGGTTTTCTGTGCTGCATGGATGGACTGAAGGACACAGGACAGAAGGAGGCCAGTCAGCCCTTCCTGTCCATGCTGGGCAAAAACGGCAAACTTAACTCTTCCCAATTTCAATCCTATCACCCCCTTCATGTGGTGAGATGACCAGAACTGTACACAGTTCTCCAGTTGTGACTTCATTCATCATCCATACATTTCCAGGTTGAGCTGAGCTGACAAGGGAATTCAACTGTGCAGATACACTGGCTGAGGTTCCATTGGAGGAGTTCTAAAATCCACAATCTGCTGTATGTGTGTGTCTGCATTTGAACACGTGTGTGTATGTTTATGCGGGTGTGCCTGTGTGGGTGTGTGTGTGCGTCTCAGAGCATGCATGTGATTCTAATGCCCCTGTCCCACTTAGGAAACCTGAACGGAAACCTCTGAAGACTTTGCGCCCCACCCTAGGTTTCCGTGCAGTTCCCGGAGGTTTTTGTCAGTCTCCTAATGGTCGAAAGTGGTTTCCGTTTTAAAAATCGGTAATTTTTTAGTCGAAGCCGGCTGCAATGCTAGTTGAAGGTGGTTGCCGGAGAACAAAAACCTCCGGGAACCGCACGGAAACCTTGGGTGGGGCGCAAAGTCTCCGTGTGTCCGTGTGTGCATATATCTGAGTGAGTGTACGTGCATGTGTCTGTGTGTGAGTGTTTGCATGCTGCTAAGTGTGTGTGTGATGCTAAGTGTATGTCTGTGTGCGTATCTGTACTTCTGTGTCTGTACATTTGTGACTGACTGTGTGTGTATGTTTGCGTGTGTGCATGTGTCTGAGTGTTTGTGCGTGTATGTGCATGGGCATGCGTGTGTGCGTGCATGTGTATGTACGTGAGAGAGAGTAATACTCAGCAGGTCAGGAAGTGGCTGTGGAGAGACACAGAGCTAACCTTTCCAGCCCTGAAAAAAATGGTGAACACTAATTCTGTAATTTATCTCCAGGTGCAGGAACCTCTTCCCAACAACCATTAGGCCTTTGAACACGACAAACACTAACTAAACAATGAGCTATGGATTGTCTTGGTTGCTGAAAGGATTTGGGGCTTTTGAAATACTATTGGTATTTATAATTTATTGAAAATTTATGTTTAGTGTGTTATCTATGAATAGTATCTTCACAGGTCTGTTATGCAAGTAAGAATATCATTGTTCTGTTTTCGGTTGATGACAATTAAACATTCTTCACTCTTGACTCTTGTCCATAACAGAAAGTTTCTTCTCCACAGGCACAATCGTTCCCATCTCTGCTGCTTGGGCAATTTACGCCCCATTTGTAGATGGCAGGATAAAACAGGAATTTTCATTTTTCATTACACTGCCTCTTCAAGTCGAAAGTCCACCTGATCCAAATGATCCATCAGTTTCTGTCGTCTTTCATCCTGAAAATTCAGGTTATGTCATGTGAGTTTGTTTTTATTCAATTTTTATTCTGTTATTTCAGTTAGTTGTTTGTTCTTTTGACACGTCTCCACATGGTCTTCCTGACAACACTACACTCAGGCACGGTGGGACTGTGGTGAGTGGGCTGGTCTACACGGGTAGAGATCGTGACCATCATTTGTGGTGGTAAGAATGAGTTGCCTCCTGACTCACAACCTTCACTCCCTCTCCTGAGGACACGACCACGCTCCACACAGACAGGTTCAGCTCAGGGCCGGCCCAATTGGGAACAATTTTGGTGAGCCCCAGGTTCCCAGCCGAGGTCTGTAGAATCATAGAAATATGAATAAAGTCTATTTTACTTCGGAGTCATGTGAGTGACTACGTGAAGAAGGCCGTCAGCCCTCATGTGCGTCATTACGTCTACCGCATTGCGCAACGGCTGACTGGCATGCGCGCTGCTCCTGCCAGTGGTAGGTTTAAACCTGGAAGGTAAGTTTAAACTTATTTCTAGGGTTATTTTTTGAATTACAGGAAGCTCCTCATAGAGTTTGCCAGCTGGATTCGGGGCGAAGTTAGACGGGCCGCAGGAAACCGGTTATGGACCGTGGGGAAATACGGCCCAGACCGCGGAAGCGCGGGTAGCCGGCGGCCGTCGGGTTCGCTCCCAAGTCGCTGACAAGGAGGTCAGCGACACCCAGGAGGGGAATGCGAGTGGGGGTTCCTCCCAGTATGGGCTCCCAGAAAAAGGGGTTAGACTGGCAGTAAGGCGGTCTTGCTACCCCAGTCGCTGACAATAGGGTCAGCAGCCCCCAGACCGCTTAGGTCTTCCTAGATAAAGGGGGAAAACTGGCAGTAAGCTGGTCTCGATACCCAGTCACTCACTATAGGGTCAGCAACTCACAGACCGCTATGGTTCCCCCAGGAAAGGGGTTAAACCACGAGGAAGCCGGTCAGGCCTCGGGACTAGGTCAAGTCGAGCCTGGAGGTTTCCCCCTTCTTCTATGGGTAGTGTCTGCGAACGCCTAAAACCCACATGGAGCACCTGATGGAGAGGTTGCTCCAAAGAGATATGCGCCAGAAGAGAGCTATCTGAGCCTGGGTATTATGGAGAACCCACTGGTAGCGGCACATGTCTCAGCGCTGCACAACGTCTCCCTATCTGAGGAGGGGAGCATCCGGGGTCAGTTTCAGTCTGGCCCAGAGCCATACCCTGATATAGGTCCGAAGAGCCATGTCAGCGCAGGTATCCTCTGGGGCCTGCGGGAGCACCTGTCTCAGGGCTGTCTACGAGTCTCCCTCTCGGTGGAGGGGAGTGCGAAGACATACTCGCAAGGGAAGAGGCAGAAAACCCGGAAGGGGCCAGATTTCCCTCACGCTACAAGTGCCGGCAGTGAACAGAGCTATCAAATGAAACCATCGTATTGGCGATGACACCCCCACGCCTCATCGGCAGAAAGCAGTTCACTGAAGTTGAAGGCTGCTGGAAATTTACCATTCCTACTCTCCAATCAAGGATGGGAATAGAACCCACATCAGGGGCCTTTGGGCTTACCATAAGACCACCGGCAACCATGGAGGTAGGTGGGTCTGGTTCTTCCGAAACATGGGGTAAGTGGTCCATTTACAAGTTGGTAATATTTACACTTGTTTTTGTACAAATGAAAATGATAACATGTGATGGGTTATTATTACACAGTATCAAGGGTGCCAAGCATAGCTTGGAATTGGGGCCTGAATTGTCTTTCGAGGCATGCTCAGGATTACGGCCAGGATTGCCTTCCGCGACCAGCTCGGTAATATGGCCAGATTTGTCTTTCGAGGCAGGCTCAGAATTACGGCCGGAGCAGTTTTAAGACAGGCCCAGTAGTATGGCCAGAGTTGTTTTATGGCTAGGATTATCTTTTGAGACAGGCTCGGGAATCTGGCCAGAGTTGTCATTCAAGGCAGGCACGAAATTATGGCAGGCGTGGCCTGTTCATTGTGAAAGATGGAGGATGTCGGTTCATAATTGATTTAACTCCCATGTGCAACATAGCTTTTCAGTATATGGAATTTCTCTACTGTCTAACTACTGATTTCGTTAGGATCTTTATGGCATGCATCAATCTCAAAGATGCATCACATTCACAGGGATCACCGGAGACATTTGAAATTGATCTGGAAGTTTCTAACACAGTTTCTACCACTGTGTTTTTGCTTAAATCAACTGTTTCAGCTGCAACTATATTTGAGGAATTGAGGTTTCTCAGCCATCCAGTCAAATTTAAGTTGATACTAACTGTAAGTTATTGTTTATCGGATTTACCTTTAACTATTCATTTAGCTGTGATTCTGCCCTGGGGCAACATATTGCAATCAATAGAAGCCTGTAACAACCTTGATATCAAGCAGTCTTCTATTCATTAAGTGTAATTGGCAATATATGCTTCAGCTGTGCAGTTGGGCCTTGCATTATCATAACTTTCAACATGCAAGTAGTAACCTCTCAAGTGCCATTTAGGTCATTGTTAACAGACCTATGCTATTACCATCTGAAGCTACCAAAGTCATAATGGTGGTCGAACTATATTTTACTTCGGAGTCACGTGAGTGACTACGTGAAGAAGCCCCGCCTGGCGCTGGATCGGCATTACGTCGTCGCTGTCGGCAGAGGAAAGAGCTGCAGAGCGCAGCTCCACACAGCGGTAAGGAACCGGCCCGCAGGTAAGAGAGATTTTCGTTTCTAGGGCGGTTTTCAGAACTCCGTAGCCTGGTGGGTAAACCAGGAGGAGTTAGAAAGAAAATGGAGTAAGCCAAAAAACAGCGGGTAAAACGTGCGTCCCGGGGTGCAGAAGAGTCGGGACAGGAGATTATTGCGGAGCAGGTTCCGATACCAGTGGCCGTTGAAATACCCGTTAGTGAGGCTTTGATTGCTCCACAAACAGAAACTTTGGAGGAAAACCCAGTGCCTAAAAAATGTAAAAGAAAAGCTGAAAGGCCTGAGGTTTCTGAGGACTCTGATTCAAAAGGTCCAGAAAGAAAAGCCTTATGGCTCAGAATGGATCAAATGGATCAAATGCTCCAAACTATAATCAACCAAGGGTCTAAGTACCCAGAATATTCCCAGGCAGCCCCTGAGGGGGTTCCATATCATGAATATGGTGCCAGTTTGAATTGGGAATTTGAAACTCCAGTGCCTGGGATTGGACTGGAGGAAGTCTCCTTGAACAAGTTTCAGGAGTACCAGGGCTGTATGAGACAGACCCTGAAAGTGGTGATTGAGGTCTGGAGTACACACCACAATACAAATATATCGATCCAGGTGTGCCTGATGTGGCACAAAGTTTTGCTATAACTGGAGGAGGTCATGGAAGAAAACCTGGCAGCCAATATTAATTATATGGTCTCTCACCCGCTTCAAAAAGCTGTTATGGTTGAGACTGCAGAATTGTATAAAACACCTATTAATTGTGCCTCATTGAAGGTACCTACAGTGAATCCGGGTGTTTGGGCGCCAATGTCATCGATGATGCGGGCGCAGGAGATTCGATTTCAAAGAGTCCTCAAGCTGATTTCAGCTGGCATTACTGCCTTTGGAAGACAAGTGGAAGGTTGTGGAATGACCAAAGTTTAGAAGCATATGTTGGCTTTATTTTGCAACTCATTTTTGAGATAAATTGTATGAGGAAGATTGCCATTCGGCCTCTGTTACATCCAAGATTTGCAGGGTTGTGCAAGCCAAGCAATGTTCAAACTCCTGGTTTATTTCGGAGAGAATTTGTCTAAACAAATTAAAGAAATGGATGAAGAGGCAAAAACTATTGGCCTTATGAAACCCTTCACTTTTGGCCAGAGAAGGGCTGGCCATATGAAAAGGGGATTTGATTTTGGAGCTGGAACAAGTTGAGGCAGGAGTATGATAAGAAAGAATTTCCAGCCAGCACAGCCGAATGCACACCCATTTATTGGGAAAAGGAGATCATTTCGTCCAGTTGGAGAGGTACATAAATTTATCCTATTAAAGAAGAATGTTTGGATGAACCTCAGATTGGTGGTAGACTCCGAATGTTTTATAATGAATGGGACAGTATAACAGCTGATCGTGTTGTATTAGATACTGTGTTAGGATCTACCATTGATTTTGTAGAAGGTATGGATCCATTGGGACAGAATAAGCCTAATCATTCTTTGATGTTTTCAGCTCTTGAAAAAATTCAAATTGACGAAGAGGGTAAGAATTTGTGTGAAAAAGGAGTTAATGAGGAAACAGGAGAGGATCCACAACAATTTGTATCAAATATTTTCCCCAGACCAAAGAAAGATGGGGGTTGTAGAATCATTTTAGATCTCACACAATTGAATACATTTGTCCAGTATAAACATTTTAATGGACACATTCAACACTGCAATGCAGCTGGTATCAACAGGTTGTTATATGGCTACAATAGATTTGAAGGATGCATATTATTCGGTCCCAATTCATCATAGTTTTCGCAGGTATTTAAAGTTTAAATGGATGGGGCAGCTGTGGCAATACAAAGCATTACCTAATGGGTTAAGTTCAGCACCTAGATTGTTCACTAAATTGTTGAAGCCAGCACTTGCACTGCTAAGGGCACAAAAACACATTGTTATGGCTTATCTAGATGACATTTTAATTGTCAATGCTAATCAGGAGTCAGCTGAAAAATCAGTCTCAGCAACTACAAGCTTGTTTGAGAAGTTGGGATTCCTGATTCAAAATCTAAGTTACAGCCATCCCAAACCATTGAATATCTGGGGTTTGTGATTAATTCAGTTACCATGTTGGTAACTTTACCAATGGATAAGGTGATACATTTGACAAATGTGTGTCAGAACAGCTTGGAGGAATAGCACTAAAAAACAATATGTCGCATATAAGAAAATGGGAAGCTTTTTGTACACAGTCAAAGATATCTTATCATACTGCAAACATTTCAAATGTATTGGAGTTCCTTGCTGGGCTACACTTTGATGAGCATTTGAGTTATAGTGCCATTAATTGTGCTTGTAGTGCATTGTCATCCTATTTAGGACAAATTTCTGATCGAGATTCAGTAGGGTCTCACCCATTAGTATCCCGATTCATGAAAGGTATTTTTAATAAAAATCCTCCCAAGCCCAGATATACAGAAATTTGGGATGTTAGCATTGTTCTCACTTTGCTTAAGCAATGGACTCCAATTACTTCAATGTCTTTGCAGAAATTAACATTTAAGGTGGTTATGTTAATGGCATTGGTATCAGCTCAAAGGGTACAAACTTTGCAATAGTTACGGTTGGATTGCATGCATGTGACTACAGATAACATTGTGTTTTATGTTTATGACCTCATCAAACAAAGCAGACCAGGGAGAACTGGAATGAAGGTAATGTTTAAAGCATATCCTATTGATGAAACATTTAACTCAATACATTGAGGTAACCAACAATCTCAGAGGTTCTGAGAAAGCGTTATTGATAACACACAAAAAGCCACATACAAAAGTTTCAGTTCAAACCATTTCTAGATGGTTAAAACAGGTTTGGGTCTAGCAGGAATAGACACTGATGTGTTTAAATCTCACTCCACTAGGGCGGCAGCTACGTCCGTGGCGAAGGTACAGGATGTACCACTCGATCAAATTTTAGAGGGTGCAGGGTGGTGTAGAGAAGAAACATTTTCAAAGTTCTACAATAAACCTGTTGTCACGGTGCCAGGATTTGGACACGCAGTACTGGGTTCTCTTTAAATGCTTGCTTTGTTTTATATTATCAATTTATATTATCGATTTATGTTATCATTGACATCATTTATCAATTTTTCTTTTGTAATTTTTCCCTGTGATAGAGGGGTTATTATTAAAAAAGTTGTTCTTTTTTATGATTAAAGGACTTACTACATAAATTGTAACAATGTCTTAAAATACTATTTACTCACTACTGTTTTGACTAAACAGAGTCGTATGGAATGAATTTACGACATAAAAAATACAGAGCTTTAAAATCTTCACGTAGTCACTCACGTGACTCCGAAGTAAAATAGTAAGATTAAATGAGAACTTACCTGTTCGAAGTTTGATCTTTATTTTATGAGGAGTTACGATGAGGGATTACGTGCCTTCCACTCCCAACCCTCATAATATAAATGATCATCTGGTAGTTCTAGTCTATCTTGAGCCTTACTATTTTACTCCGGCTATTGGTTCTGTGTTTTTCATGCTGCTGCTTTGAAGTATGCCGATCCAGCACCAGGCGGGGCTTCTTCACATAATCCCTCATCGTAACTCCTCATAAAATAAAGATCAAACTTCGAACAGGTAAGTTCTCGTTTAATCTTAATATTCTGCATTGCTCCAGTAGTTTTTGGTCAAATAATCTTCAGTTATATTACTAACAGATGCTAGTGCTCAAAGATGGAAAATTACGAATGCCATCTCTAGTAACGAAGGCAGATGGGATTTGCATGAATCACCAATTCTTCAGTTATTGGTATCAACTACCTATAGACACTAGATGCATACTATGGGTTAAAGGGTTATTGTGCGAATATGCAAAATCTGCATGTTCAGTTGCAAGTTGATACACTGTGGTGGTGGCGTATGTTAGTCACATGGATGCAATAAAGTCAAAGTATCCTGTCATAATTTACCCAACCTTTTTTGGTGCTGGTGTATCATCATGCAAAATCAATGAGAACACAGTATGGATCTTATATCACAAATTGTTTTAGGATCTATGGCTCAATGGCACCCAATATCGATATGTTTGCACATAGGCTCATTCACCAGTTATAAAACATGTGGCATAACAGTGGCGAGAGATACATTCTCGCTACATGGGGGAGTAATGCTCTTTTATATGGTTTCTCCATTTTTGCCTCATCAGTCGGGTCTTGCAATAATTCAGCAAGATCCCGCTTCAGGGTTCTCGTACTGTCTGACTGGCCTACGCAGCCATGGTTTCCCACAAATATTGGGAATAACAATAGAACCTTATATGGGGTTCTAAACATAAAACTGCTGGTTCAGCCTGGGATTTGGGGAACCAGCCTCTACATGATTAATCAATTCATTGCTTTACAGAATCTGAGAAGACCGCTCCTGCGGCTCAGGCTGTCAGACTGATCCATGTATGTGCTCACAGCAGAGTGCAGGGATAGCACCAAAAAAGCAGTACTTTCCTGCTTCAGGAGATGGGAAGCTTCTTCTGGTAAATGTTATGTTATATATAATACGGCATGGACACTTGACATTTGATAATAAATTAAGTTATAGTCCCATTAACTGTGCCCAACGTGCTTATCATCATAGTTGCTGCAGCAAGTGGGACTCGCTCTCTCGGGTCTCACCCTCTGATGTCCAGTTATTAAGGATATCATTAACACAAGTTCTCCCAGACCCAAGTACACGGAAGTATGGGATATTGACATTTATTCACCATGGGGCTCCAGCTATATCTCTATCTTTGGTTCAGCTCTCATAGGTAGTTAATCCCCTGGTGCTGCCCTCAGCGCACGGATCCAGTCATTACATAAATTGCGACTGGACAGGATGGCTACACCTGCTATATAATAATTCATGTTTACATACCCCATGCACCTTCGATTACGTGTGGTCACACATTTACAACATTACGTCAAGGTCATCTAGAGCCTTAGAGGCTCTGGTACTAGCTATGTTTGTTAGTTACAAAAAATTAAAACAATTAAAAACCTCATAAGAAGGTGTCAGTTCAGACGATCTCCAGGTGGTTATACGAGGTTTTGGCTTATACAGGAGTAGATACTAATTTCTAATCTCAGTCCACCAGGGCTGCTACAAGATCAGCAGCAAGGTTTATGTGCGGTCTTCTGGACCACATCCTGTCAACTGCAGGATGGTCTAACGAACGAGATATCCAACATTTTATTTTATCTCATTGCCAGACCAGGGATATTTGCCAACTCTATTTTAGATTCTATTTTATAGTTTCTCCTTGGATAAGAGGGGTTACTGTTATTATTATTGTTTGTTTATCAGCATCAGCATGTTTTAAATCTATGTCATGTCTGTATGCATTATGAATGTTTCCCTTATCTGTGGTCAACTGATGCAGTCGTGCTTGTGTGGACTCGTTTTTTCCAGGGCATAAAATAACAGAGCTTCAAAATCTTCACAGTCACTCATGTGACTCCGAAGGAAAATAGTAAGATTAACTGGGAACTTACCAGTTCGAAGTTTGATCTTTATTTTATGAGGAGTTGCGATGAGCGATTACGTGCCCTCCGCTCCCAACCCTCGTATCATAAAGATCATCCGGTAGTTTTCTAGGCATCGCTAATCTTACTATGTTAGTTCAACAACTCTTATCTGTGATTTCACACCGCTGCTTTGAAGATTGACGCGCATGCGGGCTGACTGCCTTCTTCACGTAATTGCCCATCGTAACTCCTCATAAAATAAAGATCAAACTTCAAACTGGTAAGTTCTCATTTAATCTTACTATTATAGACTTTATATCTCTATGGTAGAATGGAAAGTCATCAAAATGTGCACTAAAAAAGTGCCTGCGAGTTAGTGGACTAAACAGATCTAAGCTGCATTTCAATATAAAATTGCATACATGTAAGCGTACAAGTAACAAACAGAATGTGTTGATCACCTCTGAAAAGTACATAGTTATAATACCACTTGTTTTAGTGACTGTGAAAAGAAAAAAAAGTAATTTAATTAACTAAATCCTGGAAAACCAATAACTATTGGCGAAAAACCTGTCCAGGCATTAAATTTTGGGCTTCAGTCCCATCCTACCTTTTGGGGTTCTACCCCATCCTAACTTAGTTGTGTGTGCCTGATGTGTGTGTGTGTGTGTGTGGTAGGGAAGGAGAGAAGGGAGGGAGAGGAAGGAGAGAAGGGAGTGAAGGAAGTAGAGAAAGAAAGAGGGAGGGAAGGAGAGAAGGGAAAAGAGAGCGAGGAAGGAGGGATGGAAGGATAGAAGGGAGGGAGAGGGCCGGCAGCAGGAGCGGATGCCGGGGTCCGGGCGGACGAGTGTGAGCTGAGGCCGAGGTTTATAAACATTGCTCCAACCCCCTACCCTGCCCTCCCTGTATTGTTCACTGCGTCTCCCCGGGGAGAGAGAGGGTGGAGCTGGAGCTGTATGCGTGAAGCACGACGACTGGAGGGGCGGGAGTGCTGCCCTGGGACCATGAGGCGACGTCCCACCTCCCCCTTCTCCATTCCCCCTCACACCCCCTCCCCATCTACCCCTTTCTTCCCCCTCCACCCCTCTACTCTCTCTCCACCCCTCTCTCCCCCCCTCCACCTGGGGTAGATCTACCCGAGCCGAGAGTAGATTACTCTGGTGCGGGCCCCCATAGGCGCGGGGCCCAATTGAGAGCAATTGGTCCTATTGGCTAAAGGCTGGCCTTGGTTCAGCTAGAGACTGGATGTGACCGACATTCGTTTCCACCTGACCCGATCTCTGGTGAGGGCACTGTACCTGAAAATTAACATTGTTAACAATCCCTTTGCCAAACTTTCCGTTTAGTATTAGAACACTTACTGATGCAAATATACTGGCTCGTATTGTTCAGGAATCACACAGTAAATAGGTGCAGGAATAGGCCATTCGGCCCTTTGAGCCAGCACCGCCATTCAATGTGATCATGGCTGATCATCCACAATCAGTACACCGTTCCTGCTTTCTCCCCATATCCCTTTATTCTGCTAGCCGAAAGAGCTCTATCTAACTCTCTTTTGGATGCCTCCAGTGAATCGTCCTCCACTGCCTTCTGAGGCAGAGAATTCCACAAATACACAACTCTCTGGGTGAAAAAGTTTGTCCTCATCTCAGTTCTAAATGGCCTGGTTTGTGCTTTCCTGAATCCGTATCACATCCAAATAAACCATTTTTTCAATGCAAATTAATAAAAGCTACAAATGGCGGAAATCTGAAATAAAGAACAGAAATGCTGGAAACACTCAGCAGGTCAGGCAGTGTCTGTGGAAAGATAAACAGTTAACATTTCAGGTTCGAGACTCTTTTGTGTAGGAAGGAACTGCGGATGCTTGTTTACACTGAAGATAGACACAAAATGCTGGAGTAACTCAGCGGGTCAGACAGCACTTCTGGAGAAATGGAAGAGGTGACGTTTCGGGTCGAGGCCCTTTTTCAGAATCTTTTTGCATCCTTGTTAGCCAAGGGTGAGGAAGCAGAAGACTAGAAGGTGGCCATTTCTGTGCCTTTGTTTCACAAGTGAGGTGAGGACAAGCAGGGAACTACCCGCTAGTGAGCTTGACATCACAGCTGAGAACATTACTGCAGGGCAGTCTGAGAGACAGGATCTCGCAGTGTGTGCAAAGGCAAGGACTGATTAGGGATAGTCAACATGGCTTTGTACATGGAAAATGAAGTCTAACAAATTTGAATGTGTTTATTGAAAAGTGACCAAGGAGATTGGTGAAGGTTTAGTTTAGTTTAGAAGTACAGCACACACTCAGGCCCTTCTGCCCACCGACCAGCATTGCCCACACACCAACACTATCTGACACACTATTTACATGTTTTTAAATTCCAAGCCAATTAACCTACAAACCTGTATGTCTTTGGAATGTAGGAGGAAACTGAAGATCTCAGAGAAAACCCACGCGGACACAGGGAGAACATACAAACTTCATACATACACCACCCAGAGTCAGGATCGAACCTGGGTTTCTGGCGCTGTAAGCGGTGGAAGGCAGCAACTCTACCATTGTGCTGCCCAATTGAGTTCAATTGATTAAATTTAATCTGTCGTTTCTCGGTCCATTTCTGGAACTGACCGATATCCCACTGTATACGTTGACAATATTTCTCACTGTCTGCATCAGTTCTGGTATTGCCTGCAAAATCCATGTTTGAAACATCCACTGCTACTCTGATTGATCACCTTCTCAATCCTTACATATTATTAGTATTCTCTGTACAGGTGTCACTGTTTTCTATGTTCCTTTCCTGAGTGAATACTGATGCAAAGTTATCCTTTACTATCTCATCTACATCCTCTGACTCCAAGCATATATTCCCTCCTTTATTCTTGAGCAATACTACCTTCCCCTTTTTTACCCTCTTGTTGTAATGTACATACAAGAAACCTTGGGATTTGCTTTAATTCTACTTGACATTGACATTTCATGGCCCGTTTAAGCTTTTCTAATTGCCTCTGTGTACTTTCCTGGTTGCTTTATATTCTTCAAGGGAAGATTATGTAAGGTTTAACTCAGCGGGACAGGCAGCATCTCTGAACAGAAGGAATGGGTAATGTTTCGGGTCGAGACCCTTCTTCAGACGCTTGTTGACCTGAAACATCACCCATTCCTTCTCTTCAGTGATGCTACCTGTCCCACTGAGTTACTCCTGCATTTTGTGTCTATCTTCAGTGTAAACCAGCATCTGCAGTTTCTTCCAACACATCTTGAAACTTATGGGCACATAGTGCTGGAGTAACTCAGCAGGTCAGGTAGTATCTCTGGAGTCTGAAGAAGGGTCTGAAGAAACGCCACCTATCCATGTTCTCCTGAGGTGCTGCCTGACCCCCTGTGTTACTCCAGCACTTTTGTTGTAAGCCAGCACCTATAGTTCCTTGTTTCTACTTATGGAGTTGTGATTACTGTTCCCTAAATACTGTTCACTGTAACACAGTCCTGTGTTGACAATAAACAAATCTGGGATCTGGTAACATACCTGAATCGCTCCATGCCAGATAACATCCTGGTGAATCACCTCTGCACCTTCTGCAGCGTCATCACACCTTTTCCACAGTAAAGATGCCTCCACATCCCCGGTATTTCCATTTGCCGTTCCCCACCAAAAGAACTTGCTGCCTTGACTTAATTCCTTCCCCACCTCTAGTCTCTACAGAATTACCATCAGTTTCCCAAGATTCCACCCCCAGACACATTGCCCCTCCCCCTCTCATTCAGTTGTTTGAAAGGTTTGCTTCAATGGGGCCTTTAGGTCGGCATGGACAAGTTGTGACAAGGGGCCAGTTTCCATGCTCGATTATCCATGACTTGTACAAAGAATTCCTGAATTGAGTCCTACACCAAGTAACTGCCAACAGAGGTCAGCAGTCACACACGGGAGGAAAGCCGTGTATTGCAACGGTGGTGTTCAATGATCTGAGAGGAGAGTGGTGAGGGTGGAGAAAGGAAAGCAGTGAGGGAGGAAAAAATAATTCAGACCATTAAAAGTTGTGCCAGAGGAACTCAGCGGGTCCGAGTGTATCTGAGGAGGGGTAGGAGTTGTCGGTGTACTGGCCTAAACCCTGCATCAGGACTGAATTCTGAGTCTCCCAGTGGGGAGCAGACTCTGTTTCTCATTGTCTGGGGCCGACTGTATTCCCAGCCCAGAGGGAGCGATGATATCAGCTCACTTTCAAGCTCAGCGATCCGGAAAGTGGTATTTTGTTTACTTAATGGAACAATTGTTCTTAATTGTTGACAGGACATTTGAGCAGAAAACTGAAGACTTGGAGAGACTGGCCAATGAATTCAAAAAGGACTTGGAGAAAGACCACCGTTCCTTTCGCAGCCATTATGTCTATATCGCATTTTATAACACACGGGGACTTGTGCAAATAGCATTTGACAAAAAGTGAAACATAATCTCTCTCTCAGAGGTTCTGCTACATTTACAGATACCAAACAGTGAGATGTGCTAAACTCTATTCTTCACTTTAACAAGAGTCTCCCACCTACTGCAACAACAACATGTATTTCTGTGACAACTTTATGGAGCAGAACCAGCTCTGGGTGATTTAATGGAATCAATGGATATGGGGAAAAAGCAGGAATGGGGTACTGATTTTGAATGATAACATCCCCGGTATTTCCATTTGCCCTTCCACACCAAAAGAACATCTTGCTGCCTTGACTTCATTCCTTCCCCAATGGCTTACTCCTGCACCTATTTTCCATGTTTCTATGTTACACACATTGAATGAACCCTGTACATTTGCCACTATTGGAGTTTTGAACCATCCCCTGTACCCTGTGTATAAACACTGCCCTCTAATGCAGTTGCCAGTTCCCATCTCACACCCATAGGGCTCCAGTGAAGGGGGCTCGCACTTCAGTCACAATGAACCAGCTACATTCACTCCAATGTGAGGCTTTCCCTGGTTGGACATCTGGGTGTTTGGGGAAAGAGCCATCAAGGCAGAGATATCTGCTCCAAGTCTCCGCACTGCACAGTTGTACATGGGTGGGGGCCTCCTCTGGGCAATAGTGTCCTGTCCTCTGCAATGTGGAGAGTGTAATCCCTGGGTGCTGTAGGAAAAGCAACTCATTGACTGGAGGAGCTACTAGTGGGCAATTGCTCCTGTTAACACCAGTCCATTCTCAGCTGCTCTTACGGCATTAATAAGCTCTTGTCTTTAGATTCTTTGTGTGTGTTTTGTTTTCCAAACTGCTGGGAATGTACTCTCACTGTGAAATAAAGAGGGTGATCACAACACTGGGTCTCCGGGTCGATTCTTGCTCAGAAACAGAACTGGTCACTGATCACATCTCCAGTCCCACAGTGACTCCTTGGCTCAGCACTGAGTTGGGGAGACGCACGATGTGTTCACTGATGATTGGTGAAAGTGCATCAGGAAGTCTTGCTGCATTTGTACACAGCTTGATTAGACCACACCACAAATACGATGATTAAAAGCAAAACATTAGTGCTGTTAGACTGACAGAACTACAAGATATAATGGCAATATGGAAATACAGTGTGTAGGTTTGGTCAACATACTCAGATACTCTGGTCATGGAGACACATGAAACTGCAGATGCTGGAATCTTCAGCCATGAAACTAAACGCTGCAGGAACACGGCAAGTCAGGCTGCACCTGAAGAGGGAATGGACAGATAACACCTCTTCTCACCTTTCATCCCACCAGCCACCGCATCCAAGAAATGACTCCGATATTTCCGCTACCTTCGCCTTCGTAGTAGGAAAGCTATTGGAGAGGTTTCTTTGTGATAGAATTTACCCTCATTTGGAGAAGAATGGGTTACTTAGGAACATTCAGCATAGCTTCGCATATGGCAGGTTGTGACTAACTAACAGTCACAGAATCATAGTGATACAGCTTGGAAACAGGCCCTTCGGTCCAACTTGCCCAACCAGCAAACATGTCCCATCTACACTCATCCCACCTGCCTGCATTTGGCTCTTATACAATATAATACAATACAATACAATTTATTGTCATTTGAACCTCATTGAGATTCAAACAAAATTTAGTTTCTGCAGTCATACAAACAAGAAAAGAACCAAGACACAACACAATTTACACAAACATCCATCACAGTGAATCTCCTCCTCACAGTGATGCAGGCATGTGCCGTCAAGGTAGGCAAGGTAGGCACTGCCTACCCTAAAATTATAACATAGTAATTGCTAAATATAAATCTTAGGTAGGCATAATTCTCCATGCCTTTCATCCTCAGCACTTGTAACACGGTCTGTCTGTGCAGCCCACGTGCCGTCAGCGCTGCTGGAAGCCGTCAATTTCAAGCGGGGCTGAAGGCAGCAGAAATTCTGCCTTTTCAGCACTGCGCAGGCGCAGCGGCCTACTGTGCATGCGCAGTGCTAGTTTCTTGGCGGGGTTTTCAAATATGGATTGGCATTATTTTAAGTGTATCTTGGGAAACAGGGAGAGAAGGAGAATGTGGTAAGTACATTTTGTGTTTATGTTTTTAAATAACGTATTTCCCTGGGTGTGGGGGTGGGGGGAGAGCTCCTTTCATAGCATTTGGGGAGTCTGGCCGGGGTAAAGTTGCGTGGAGGGCACGAATGTTGTGAAGGAGGGGATCGGGATAAAGCCACCTGCGATGCTCCTTGCACGGAGGCGTGCAAAACCTCTCTCCTGCCGCTCGCTGGCCTCACTCATGTCCCGCAAATCCTTAACTTCCGACAGTGCGATTGAGGTTACTTGTCTGTGGGAATTTAAGGATTTGCAGGAAGCCGCTGACATGAGCGAGCGGCAGGTGAGAGATGTTCAGACGGAGAGCACTGCCAGAGGTGAGCGAGCTGGCAGAAGGCACTGAAGTGGCGGAGAGTTTGACTGTCGGGTCCCGGCGACTGCTCGCAGCTACCCAAGCTGCTTCTATCCCTGGCTACAATGTGGTGGCTCCATGCCTGGAGTGCCACAGCAGAGGTAAGTGAGTGAGTTACTGGCATTATCCCCGACCCCCTCATTCTTAACAGTCCTGCTCTCCCCAAAACTTTACCCCTGGCACAGACTCCCCATACACTGTGAAAGGAACTGTCCCCCCAATTGGTCCCTTGAACAAGTGTTGTCATTCAATAAGATGACACCTGATTCAACTTTTCCCTGTGTGCTCCCATTTTTCCCACCATCTCTCCACCTGCCATCACCCTTCACCCCCCCCCCCCCCCCCCCCCTCTTCAGTAATTCAGAATAAAGGAGACGAGGAAGCCTTGGGCAAATTGACGTTACTGTTTTTATTTTTACGGAGATAACAATCTGCGCTTGCGTGGTTTTTATCCGACTGAGTGCCTACCCTGAGTAATTACTCACGGCACGTGCCTGCTGTGATGGAAGGCAAAGTCTTATCTCTCCCCTGCACTCCCCATTCTCCTCCCGATGTCAGAGTCAAAGCCCTCAGCGGGCGATGGTAAATAAGTCCTTTTATTCATCAGTACATAAAACCTATACGTGTATCGACTACTTCCTAGTGGACATGAAATTAATTCCTTTTACCACTAATCCTAAATATCATAACAGTGTCATTTCTGATCATTCTCTGTTAATTTTTTTTTTAAACTAGAGGGAATGTTCAATAAAAAATCGTTTTGGAGGTTCAATCCTCAAATACGAAATAACCCGGATGGTTGTAAATACTTAAAACAACAAATGGAACTCTTCTTTGAGAGTAATGACACCCTAGATATCTCACCCTCCCTATTATGGGAAACCTTTAAGGCGTTTATTAGAGGTTCTATTATTTTATACCAAGCTTTTCAAAATAAAAGGAATAGGATGGAACAATTGCAACTAGAAGAACAGATTAGACAACTTGACTTAGAAACCACGAAAGAAACAACTACAGATAAACACAACAAGATAGCAATATTGAAATGTAAACTAAACCAAATTTTATCTGCAAGATTTATTAGATTTTTTCAAATTACAAAACAGGACCATTTCGAATTTGGTAATAAGCCACACAAACGTTTTGCACGTCAGTTGAAAAAAGTGGAAAAGGATCACACTATTCTAAAAATCAAATCAGATAAAGGTGAATTGCTAATGTTGCCTAAAGACATTAATAAAAGATTTGCTCAATTTTATCAAAATGTATATACATCCAAAACATCAACAGACAGCATCAAAATTACTGGATAACTGTAACCTCCCAACACTTAACCCGTTGGAACAAGAAGAATTAGGAGCACAGGTTTTAATCAAAGAAATAGAGAGACAATAAACTCACTGAAGAACGGTAAAACACCGGGACCAGACGGGTTTAGTAATGAATATTATAAAAGATTTCATGAGGTAATTTCACCATGTTTACATAAGCATTATACATATGCATTTAAAGTACAGACACTACCAGAAACACTAATGGAATCAGCTATCACACTTATAACCAAAAAAGATAAAGATCTAGAAGACCCTGGTTCATATAGAGCAATTGCACTACTAAATACAGATCAGAAAATATTAGCGACAACTTTGGCAAGAAGATTAAGCAAATACGTTAGTAAGTTAATACATTCGAATCACACGGGGTTCATACCTAAGAGACACTCATTTAATAAATTGAGACGTCTTTTTAATATAATGTATTCACACAAAAATGAAGAAGAAGACTTATCAATTATTTCATTAGATGCAGAAAAAGCATTTGACCAAGTAGTGTGGGAATACCTCTTCGCAGTACTGCAAAAATTTCAGATGGGAGAGAATTTTATTTCATAGATAAAATTACTATATGACAGGTCGGCTGCTAGGATATTGACCAACCACATACTCTCTCCAAAATTTCAATTATACAAGGGTAATAGATAGGGTTGGGCATTATCACCCCTGCTATTTGCCCTTGCGATCGAACCCTTAGAGGAAAGTACAAGAATACATCTGAACATTCATGGTTATAATACTAAACATTCCAATAATAAAATATCATTATATGCAGATGATGTATTATTATACATCACCAACTCTCAAGTTAGTATTCCAAATATATTAAATCTTATTGAGGAATTTGGTTCCTTCTCAGGATATAGAATAAACTGTAATAAAAGCAAAATCATGGCAATAAAACCCCAAGAGTTGACACAGCTTTTAAAATTTCCTTTTAGAACTGCCACAGAAACATTTAGAAGAAAAGGTGCCTTTTGATATGGCTACAAGATTTAAAACAGATTTGGCCAAGGACAAAGAAATTGAAGAATTAAAGCTTTCGGTAAGTGAACTGAAAGATGTAAAGGTGGATGGAAAAAAGATGGAACACATGATGGGAGTGATGATGGAAAAGATAGAAAAGCTGACGCTAAATATGATTTTTGTAACCAGAATGTTATTGAGTCTGTGAAGGATTCGATTGGCACTATTAATAAACGGATTGACGATGTGAGAGATGAACTATCGGAGAGAATTGATAAGGGTGAAGAAGACACCATGAAGAGGTTCGGCACTGTGCTGGACACTGTATCAACCTGTATGTTAACAATGCACGAGATGGATGAGATGCCAAGAATGGTGGAAGAGATGAAGAAGGTGAGGTCAGAACAAGACCTTGCTACATGACGGATGGCGACTCAGCTGGCTAAAGTTTCAGTCAAATGTCTGGATCTCAAGGCTCGTTCGAGACGCCGTAACCTAAGATTAGTTGGTGTACCAGAGGGAGCCAAGAGAGATGACATTTGTGAGTTCGCTGCGGGATTAATTAAAGAAGCTCTTAAGCTCCCTAACCTACCAAAAATTGAAGTAGCACACCGAGTTCCTTGATTCAAACACAAATCTCAGGATGGCTCAGAACGTACACAACCGATTATTGTGAAATTCCGGGACATTGCTGACGTGCAAGAGGTTATGAAGAATATCAAATATGGTGTGCCTCTGATGTATGGTGTAACCAGTTTTAAAATCTTCAGGGACTATCCTTATGAAATTATGCAAAAGCAAAATCAGTTCTCTAAGGCAAAGCAGGCTCTCCAAGGATATAAGGAGGTCAGATATGGTGTTTACTGTCCAGTTAGAATGCGCATCACCTGCATCAACAGCAAAAATTGTTCACAAATCCCGAATTAACATCCTTAACAATATTAACATAGAACATTAACATAGAAATAGTACTGAATGCTAATCAGAAATGCAGAAATGAGGATTTTCAAATTAACATTTTAATTTAACCTTATAATTCTCAAGTAGATTTATAACCGGGGTGTGAGGGGCAGAGGTGGGCTCCTGGCTCAGTTCCAGGAGCCAGAAATAGGTTCACCCCTTCAACCAACAGTTGATGATTTCTGAGGTTCAAATATACGCTTAACACTTAATAGATAAAAATCATAGTTATATCCGGAAATACTGAGGAAATGGCCATATATACTGTAAATGGGTACTGTACATCTGATTTTGAAACCGGTCCCGTTCCAGTATGTTATGATTAATCAAGGGAGCGGAGCTATTCGTTTGTTTTATATCGACAACGGAAATCAATAAAATGCTATTTCCCACCTACAGGTGGGTCACTTGTTACAGTGCCGACAAGCTCGGGCACTGTATTTTCACGAATTAGTTTTTTAAAATCATTTCCACATTTAGTGACTTGTGTGTTTTTTTAATTCAAGGACTATCGCAAAGGGAATCTACTAACTGAACTTTGTAGGGTAAATGATCCCCCTATATCTAAATACCTGCGGTACGAATGCACCGCAAGACACACAGGTATTAAATCTATTCAAAATGCAAGACGATAACCAAAATAAACTGGGAGGAATCTCATTTTGTAGTTGGAATGTTAGGGGTGTTAACGAACGCATTAAAAGGGGTAAGATTCTAGCTCAGCTGAAAGCATACAACACAGATATTGCTTTCTTACAAGGGACAAGATTTCTTACAATTTTAAACTTCAAGACCAAACTAGATTGAGGGCGAACTGGATAGGACAAACTTTTCACTCGTCATACTCGTTGAAATCTAGAGGAACGTCTATTATTATTCACAAAGGCATTCCATTTAAACCCCAAACTACCTTAACAGATAAGAATGGGAGATATTTGATAGTTACCGGGGAGATCCATGCTGCCCCAATTACCTTGGTAAACATATATGCCCCAACTTTGACAACACGCACTTTTTCAATAAAATCTTGAATATAATTGCAGAATATAACTACCAAAATGTCATAATCGGCGGAGACTTTAACTGTGTTTTAGACACTTACTTAGATAAATCCAATCAAAAACAGAGAGGTGAGACTTCCGGTGGCGTCAATGGTGGGCTGAGAGACGCTGTTGTTTCGCTCTGCTCCCAAAGACTGTTTTAATGAGCTAAAATATGAGTTGGAAGACGGAGGAGTTATAAAAATAACTACCGGAGCTGTTATTTAATTGTGTGTTATCAGAAGTCCTGCTGATAACAGAGAATAACGGCAGTTTTAAATGAAAAAGACTAAAACTCGCCAGAAGCCTTCGAAAGCTGCTACAAGACCTGTACGAACTTATCTGAAAAAACCTGGAAAGACTCCTCAATCCCCGCAAGCATCAGCTGGAAGTTCAGAAGAAGAAACTGACTTTCAAAACCCTTCTTCAGAAATGACTTCAATGGAGGAACAACTGGTAAAGTCAGTAACAGCTTTAGTCACTGAAAACATCTCTAAATTCATACGAGAGGGGAATGTTGTGCTGGAAAAAAGCCTTTCCAAAAGCCTTTCCAAAAGCCTCTCCGAAAAAATTAAAGAAGGTAATGATGAGCTGATGGGGAAAATAGACGACTTAACCAAACGTGTGGTCGAGATTGAGGAGGACTTAAACTATAAAATTAAGCGGGTTGATAAGAACTGTAATAAAAAGCTGGACGCGATGTCAAAGTCTACTGAAGCGGCTATAGAAGGAATGGATAATTCGTTAACTGAGATGGCTAAGGAGATAAAGAGACTAAAAAAGGAACAAGAAAGTACTGGGAGGGAGCTTGCTAAAATGAAGTATAAATGTATGGACCTGGAAGCAAGATCGAGGAGGCAGAACTTGAGGATACTAGGTGTAAAAGAAGGAAAGGAGAGTGGACAGAACTTTCTGTCCACAGAAAGTTCTGTCCACTCTGGACAGAACGTTTGCTGCCAACTTACTGAAAAACAAGTACTTAAGCTGCCTGAAACCCCGAGAATAGATATGGTTCACCGGGTCCGACGTAAGGCTCAAGCAAGTTCAAATGCTCCCCCAAGACAGATTATCCTGAAATTCTACGATATTTCAACCCTGGAAGGAATTATGAGAAAGATTCCATATGGAGTGAATTTGATGTTTGGAGAAGACAAACTAAGATTCTTCCGTGATTTTCCAGCTGAAGTCATGGAAAAGAGGGACAAGTTTACAAACACGAGAAGGCTACTGAAGGAGGTCGAGGGAATAAGGTATGGGATAGTATATCCCGCGAAATTGAGAATTACTTATAACTCTGTCGAACGTGCATTCACGGATCCAGAAGAGGCATTTAAATATGCGCAAAGTATCACACAGGAGGCCTACTGATAATTCGGAGTTGGTCTCCCATAATAACATAGAAGAATTGTGTTTCCCTTTTTTTTTAACATACTAAAAAGACTGCTCTGGTTCATCATGGCGAATTTTCATTGAAGCGCTGACTAGACATCTTATCTTTGGAATGTTAATTCAAGGTCGGATTTTAAGTTTCACTTCAGCAAAGGATTGGAAAAGAAAAAAACTGTGGCGGGGAAAATAACTTGAGAATATGGAAAAATATTATCAGTGGACTTGCAGATAGAAACTTATGACTTAAGAAACACACAATTATATACTAACATAAAATATAATTAATAAAATTGTGTAATATTAAGACATAGTGTAATAATGGCTGTTGTTTATTTCATGATGTTAATTACTTGCTAAATATAAGAATAACGAGTTAAATATGATTATAAGTATTAACATACTAATAAATTTTATGGATATAGTAGATTTAGTTTAAATTGCGAGCAAAGTGGAGGGGAGGAGACTCAGATACTTGGAAGTTATCCAAGGGTACTTGGAAGTTATCCAGGCTTTTGTGTCGGAAAACAGCGGGCTCCAAGGTTAACCCCTTGGAGCCTGCTGTTGTCTGATACAAATGTTTGAGACTTAATTGTAATAGATCTTGGTATATCGATAGATGTGGATATATAATTAACATAATCACTGTTATATCTAAGTATATAATTAACGTTGGAAACTCTCTTTTATTTTGTTTTTTCTCTTTGAAGATACATTTCTAATCTATATATCGAAGTGTGTTTTATTTTATATATATATTTTTTAACTTTGTATTGCTCTCTCTTCCAAATAATAATAATTGGTCAAGGGGGCAGAGCAAAACATATAGAAACATCTACGGAAGTCAATAAGAATTTTTCTATCACCTGTTGGTGGTTTTTTTTTAGTTATAATATCTTTATTTTTGGATATTATAATTTCACTTTTTGTTTGTTAATTATCTCTTCACGATTCTACACTTTCTGTTTTTTTTCAAGGTCTATTCTGAAGGGGAGATGCCAACAAAATCTAATAGCTGGGGATGATCATCCCTCACCTAGAGTAATGAGGTTCTTGGTTGCACCATATGAAGTAAAGGTATTAACATGATCCATAATGCAAGACGATAAACAAAAGAAAACTGGAGGAATCACGTTCTGCAGTTGGAATGTAAGGGGCGCTAATGAACCAATTAAAAGGGGTAAGATCTTTGCCCAATTAAAAGCTTTAAATAGTGACGTAATTTTCTTACAAGAGACGCATCTGAAATATCAAACACAGATAAGATTGAAGGCAAACTGGATCAGGCAAACATACTACTCTTCATTTACTTCTAAATCTAGAGGCACGGCCATTATCATTCGTAAAGGTATACCATTTAAATTAAAGAATACCATAGTAGTTAAAGAGGGGGGGTACGTCATAGTCACGGGAGAAATGTATTCTACTCCACTTACTTTGATAAATATTTATGCTCCTAATTTTGACAACCCTCAATTTTTTAGTAAAATTCTGGATATAATTTCAGAACATAACTATCAAAATGTGGTAATAGGGGGAGATTTGAATTGTGTTTTAGATCCATATTTGGATAAATCTACAAAACAAAAAAGGATTAACATAAAATCTAAAACAAGTGAACTCCTAAATACATACATGAAAAATACCAATATGACAGATGTATGGAGGATCGCTAAACCAGTAGGTAGAGAATATTCATTTTATTCAACAGTACATAAAACATACTCACGTATTGATTATTTCTTAGTGGACACAAAATTAATTCCATACACATATAATGCAAAATATCACAATAGTATTATTTCTGATCATTCCCCGTTAACTTTCTCTTTAAAATTCGAAGGAATGCCTGACAAAAAATCGTTTTGGAGGTTTAACCCCCAAATATTAAACAACTCACAAGGTTGTACATATTTAAAAGAGCAGATGAAATTCTTCTTTGAGACAAATGAAAAACCAGATATTTCACCCTCCTTATTATGGGAAAGTTTTAAGGCATTTATAAGAGGAACTATAATCTCATATCAAGCTTTCCAAAATAAAAAGAATAATACTGAACAATTACAGCTAGAACAAGAAATTAGACAATTAGATTTAGAAAATACTAAAGAACCAACTATAGATAAACACAATAAGATAACAATACTAAAATATAAATTAAATAAAATTTTATCGGCCAGAATAATAAGATTATTTCAAATTACAAAACAAGAAAATTTTGAATTTGGTGATAAACCACATAAACTCTTAGCACGCCAACTGAAAAAACGGGAAACAGAAAACACAATTACTAAAATTAAATCAGACAAAGGGGAATTACTAACACTACCTAAAGATATAAATAAAAGATTTGCTCAATATTATCAAAATTTATATACATCGAAAACCTCTGCAAATAATACTCAAATTACAAATTTCTTAGACAATTGTAATCTTCCAAAATTAAATAGGGTGGAACAAGAGGGATTAGGAGCTCAGATTACACTTCAGGAAATAGAAGAAACAATAAGTTTGTTGAAGAATGGCAAAACGCCAGGACCAGACGGCTTTAGTAATGAATTCTATAAAAGATTCCACGAGATAATTTCTCCACGCTTGCAAGAATTATATATATATGCTTTTAAAGAAAATAAATTACCAGAAACACTAACTGAGTCAACTATTACACTTATACCAAAAAAGGATAAAGATCTAGAAGACCCAGGCTCATATAGAGCTATTGCACTCCTAAATACAGATCAAAAAATATTAGCAAAGACACTAGCGAGAAGATTGAGTAAATATATTAGCAAACTAATAAACCCGGATCAAACTGGGTTTATACCAAAGAGATACTCATTTAACAATTTGAGACGGCTGTGTAATATAATGTACTCACATAATACTGAAGA
Source organism: Raja brachyura (assembly GCA_963514005.1). The sequence goes on from OY740785.1 coordinate 18,625,385, forward strand.
AGACCTAGCAATTATCTCATTGGATGCAGAAAAAGCTTTCGATCAAGTAGAATGGCAATATTTATTCAAAGTATTGCAAAAATTTAACATGGGAGATAATTTTATCTCATGGGTAAAATTATTATATGATAAACCAACGGCTAGATTACTGACTAATCATTTATTATTCCCGAAATTCCAATTGGCAAGGGGCAATAGGCAGGGGTGCGCACTATCACCCCTGCTATTTGCACTAGTGATAGAGCCTTTAGCAGAAAGTATAAGAAGTCATCCGAATATTCATGGATACAATACCAAACACTCAAATAATAAAATTTCATTATATGCAGACGACATATTATTATATATTACAAATTCACAAATTAGCATACCAAATATACTAAATTTAATAGAGGAATTTGGTTCTTTTTCTGGATATAGAATAAACTGGAACAAAAGCGAAATTATGACGATAAAACCTCAAGAGCCGCTACATCTGTTGTAATTCCCCTTTAGATTTGCAACAGAAAAATTTAAGTATTTGGGCATCCAAATTACTAGGAAATATAAATCATTACTCAACGCAAACTATATGCCTTTAATAACTAAATTAAATGGGTTGATTAAATTCTGGAAAACACTGCCAATGTCCTTAATAGGTAGAATAAATGAGATAAAAATGATCTTCTTACCACAAATACTGTACCTATTTCAATCAATACTAATATACTTACCTAAAAAAATATTTAAAAAAATAGACTCTGATATTATAAACTTCATATGGGATTATAAATCACATAGAATTAAGAAAAAACACTTGTGTAAATCTAAAGAATCAGGGGGACTGACACTCCCTAACTTATTGTATTACTATTGGGCAGTGAATATTAAAAATATAATCTACTGGTTGGACAGTTCTGCCCAACAGGTAGATTGGATCAGAATGGAGAAAGAGGATTGTTCCCCTTATAATATAGGAGCGATCCTTCTTTCCCCGATGAAACGGAACAATATAATATATAAGAAGAATCCAATTATTCACAGTACAATACAAATTTGGAATCAAATAAAATTATCTTTAAAATTAAGGAAATTATCGCTTCTTTCTCCAATAACTAATAATCCCTCATTTAAACCATCTATTATTGATAAAACGTTTATCCATTGGGAAATATTAGGAATTAAAACAATGGGAGATATGGATGATATGGGAAAACTTTTATCATTCCAACAATTACAATTAAAATATAATTTGAAAAATAATCAATATTTCAAATATCTTCAAATTCAAGATTATTTGAAGAAATATATACAAGGATATCAAACCTTAACCCCAGATTTATTGGAGGAAGGAATGAATAGAAAGGCAGAATCAAGCAATTTAATATCTTTCTTATATAATATAATTTTAAATATAGAAACGCCAATGACAGAGACAATTAGAAGGGACTGAGAACAAGAGTTATTGATAAAAATTCCTAACGATAGATGGGAAAAAAATCTATTATATGTAAATAAATGTTCAATTAATGTAAGACATAACCTAATTCAATTAAAAATTTTACATAGATTATATTATTCTAAAACTAGACTGAATAAAATATTCCCAAATGTTTCCCTCATCTGTGACAAATGTCTTACTCAAAATGCCACTATACCACATTCCTTTGTCTCGTGTATAAAACTATAAATTTTGGAATGAAATTTTTGGAATTTTTACAAAACTATTTAACACAAAATTGAACCCCAATACAGAACTGATTATCTTTGGATCAATGGAAGAGGGAAATAAACTAACTATATTCCAAGAAACTTTTCTTAATTATGGTCTAATAACAGCAAAAACACTTATACTCAAATTTTGGAAAAACGCAACTACGCCAACATTCAAAATGTGGATTTCAAGTATGTCTGAAACGCTTCATCTTGAAGAAATGAGATTTCTCCTAATAGGCAAAGTAGACCAATTCTTAAAGACTTGGTCTCCTTTTATTAACTTTTTGCAAGCATATGGTGCAACACAACATAACCTCAGAAATTAAATGGTTTAGAACCGGGTGACGGATGGGCAAAAATACGAAATAGGTATATCTCTCCTAATCTCTCTTTTCTTTACTTTCCCCTTCTATTTCAATCTTTTCAGCTTCTCTTATCTGCCCTTTATTTCTTTTGCTATCTGTTTCTACTCGCTTTTCTATCTATTCTGACACTCTTTATTTATTTTTTCTTCCACTGTTCTTTTATTATTAAATCAAAAGTATGAAGTTGTACAAGAATGGAAATATGTATGTATGTATTAGGTACTTATGTACCACACTATTGTACTTACTTCTAACAAAAATAAACAAAAAACAAAAAACAAAAAAAAAAAGAGAGGTATTACGAAATCCAAAACTAGCGAACCTCTAAACACATATATAAAAAACACAAACATAACAGATGTCTGGAGATTGCAAATCCGACCGGCAGGGATTACTCGTTCTATTCTATGGTACACAAGACATATTCACGAATAGATTATTTCCTGGTGGATACAAAACTAATACCCCACACTTCGAAACCAAAATACCACACAAATACGATCTCAGATCACTCCCCAATTACTTTTTTCTAAAAACGGAAGGAATGACTAAGAACAAACCGTTTTGGAGGTACAATCCTCAAATTTTAAAAGACCCACAAGGGAGTATATATTTAAAAGAGCAAATGGACTTTTTTTTTCAAAATAAAGACACACCAGACATTTCACCTATACTATTATGGGAATCTTTTAAAGCATTTATTCGATGTGTGATAATTTCATACCAAGCTTTTCAAAATAAGAAAAATAAGAATGAACAAAGACAGTTAGAAGAACAAATTAGACAACTGGACATAGAAAACGCTAAAGACCCCACTACGGATAAACATAATAGAATAATAATACTGAAATTCAAATTAAATAAATTATTATCAGAGTAAATCATAAGATTATTACAAATTACAAGACAGGAACACTTTGAATTTGGGGATAAGCCCCACAAACTTCTGGCACATCAGTTAAAAAAACGAGAAAAGGATCACACAATTTTAAAGATTAAATCAGACAAAGGGGAAATATTGACCTTGCCGAGTGATAATAAAAGATTTGCACAATTTTACGAGAATCTGTATACATCTAAAACAATAATGGACACCAACAAAGTTTCTGAGTTCTTGGATAATTGTAACCTTCCTAAATTAGAGTTGCAGGAACAAGAGGAATTGGGAGCACAAATCTCAAATAAGGAAATAGAAGAAACAATAATCTCATTAAGAAATGGAAAAACACAAGGTCCCGGCGGATTTAGTAATGAATTCTATAAAAGTTTTTATGACATATTTACTCCTCGCCTACAGAAAATGTATACTTATGCCTTCAAAGAACAAATACTACTGAAACACTAGCAGAATCCACGATCACACTAATACTTAAGAAAGATAAAGATGTGGAAGAACTTGGATTATACAGATAAATAATTGTTGTTAAACTCAGATCAAAAAATATTAGCGAAAATACTAGCTAGAAGACTAAGTAAATATGCTAGTAAATTAATACATTTGGATCAAATTGGGTTTATCCCTAAGAGACAATCATTCCATAATTTGAGACGTCTGCTCAATATAATGCATTCACACCAAATGGAAGATCAAAAACTATCAATCATATCGTTGGATGCAGAGAAAGCATCCAATCAGGTCGAATGGGAATTTATGGTCAGGGTATTGCAAGAATTTCAACTGGGGGAGAATTTTATTCTATGGATTAAATGACTATATAATAAGCCAACGGGCAGAATATTTTTTTTTTGTTTAATTTCTTTTATTAGAAGTAATCAATTTACAATAGTGTAAACAGCTTTACAAACATCAACTTAATTCCATATTTTTTTAAATAACCCGTTAAAAGTTATTATCTTCTATTTTTTTGGAGATAAAGATAAGGATAGAGTAGAGTAGTTTTAAATCAATAAGGGAGTGATTAAATAATAATTTGATTATATATAAGAGGAAAAGAAAAAAGAGAAAAGAAAAAAGGTTAACAAAAAGTAAAAAGATATTATATATATATATATATAAATGAAAATCAACAAAATATATTGTAACTAAAACCATTACAAATGATAATATCAATAAAGACATGCATATTAATCCTAGTATGAAAATAAGTTATTCTCATCAAATCCCGCAGGGTACCCGTCGGGCAGAATATTAACTAACAATAATTTATCTATGAAATTTCAATTGACAAGGGGTAATAGACAAGGATGTTCATTATCACCTTTGTTATTTGCTCTCATAATTGAACCCCTAGCGGAAAGAATTAGAACTCATCCGAATATCCATGGATATAAAACAAAATATTCCAACAATAAAATATCATTATACGCTGATGATGTACTATTGTACATCACAAAACCTCATATTACTATACCAAATAGTTTAAAATTAATAGAGGACTTCGGATCATTCTCAAGATATAGAATAAATTGGAATAAAAGTAAAATCGTGTCAATAAAACCGAAAGACTCTACACATCTTTTACAGTTACCTTTCAAAATAGCTACTGAAAAATTTTAATACTTGGGCATTGAAATTACTAGAAAATATCAAGATATGTTTGACGAAAATTATAACCCTCTACTTAAGAAACTATATAATTTGATTAAATTTTGGAAAACGCTTCCAATGTCCTTAATAGGCTGAATAAATGCCATAAAAATGATTTTTCTACCACAAATTTTATACCTGTTCCAATCTATTCCAATATACTTACCCAAAACGTTTTTTAAAAAACTGGACTCAGATATCACCAATTTTATTTGGGATTATAAATCCCACAGAATACAGAGCTCATCTGAATAAACCCAAAGTAGCACTCCCCAACTTTATGTATTACTACTGGTCTGTAAATATCAGACACATAATCCAATTGCTGGATAATTCTCCCCAGCAACCGGATTGGACAATTATGGAGAAAGAGGATTGTTCTCCTTATAATATTGGAGCAATCCTTCTCTCTCCAACATTGATGAATAATACAAATTACAACAATAATCCAATTATATACAGTACAATTAGAATTTGGAACCAAATAAAACACAATTTAAAATTAAGAAATTTATCTCTCTTATCTCCTATCGGTAAATACCCCTCATTTAAACCTTCAACTATAGATAAAGCATTTATACAATGGGAAAGAGCTGGAATTAAAATATTTGGAGATATGTCTGAATTGGGAAAACTATTATAATTTAAACAAATACAACTAAAATACAATTTGGGAAACAATCAGTATTTTAAATATTTCCAAATCTGTGACTATCTGAAAAAATACGCACAAGACTATCACAATATGCCTCCAGACTTACTGGAAGAAGTAATGAATACAAAGGCAAAATCAGCAAACCTAATATCACATATATATAATATTATTCTAAATGCAGAAATACCAACAACAGAAGGTATCAGGAGAGACTGGGAAAAAAAGAATTAAGTATAAAAATTCACAAAGAAAGGTGGGAAGAATATTTATTAAATGTGCATAAATGTTCAAATAATGTAAGACACACCTTAATACAATTTAAAATCTTACACAGATTATACTATTCAAAAACTAAAACAAGTAAACTTTTTTCCCAACGTCTCACCTATATGTGATAAATGTTAATGTCAAGAAGCTAATATAGCACACTTATTTGCCTTTTGTACAAAAATTCAAACATTTTGGACTGAAATATTTGAAATTTTCACAAAAATATTAAAAAAAATACTGACTCCAAAAGCAGACTGGATTATCTTCGGGATATCGGAAGATAGCCCTGAATTAAATGTGTTTCAAAAGACTCTATTTGAATATGGCTTAATAACTGGAAAAAAGCTAATCTTAAAATTCTGGAAAAATACTCCTATACCAACAGTTAATATGTGGATTTCAACTATGTTCGAAATACTGCACATGAGACTCCGACGCAGGAACATCAGACTGTTTCTATAAGACGTGGTCTGCAGTTATAAATCTACTACAAGGATAAGGTGCAAGAATACCTCAAAAAAGTACCGGTGTCGGGCCTTGGTAAAGGGCGAAGAAAAACTGTCGAGTTGGTAGATTCCTTTTGTGCGATGTTTATAATAAAGTAACTGGCTTTTCTTCTTTCTTTCTCGTTCTTCCCCTTTTTTCTTTTTTTCCCTCTCCAGGGTCTATCTCTTAATCTCCAGTCTCTAACTCTTCAAGGGTTTCCTTTCCCTCTGTCACGCTTTTGCACTTTCACATCTCTTTTTCACTCTTCTACTTTCTTTGCTAAGAAAAATAAATTACATTTTTTTTTAAAAAAGAAGAACTGCCACAGAAACATTTAAATACCTGGGTATTCAAGTAACCAGAAAATATAATTCTTTATTCAATGCAAACCTCCTGCCTTTAGTTACTAAATTAAACGTTCTTATTCAATTCTGGAAAACACTTCCGATGTCTCTAATAGGCAGAATAAATGCCATAAAAATGATTTTCCTCCCACAAATTCTCTATTTATTTCAATCAATACCGATATATCTTCCTAACATTTTTTTTTTAAACTTAATTCCCGGATTACAAATTTTATTTGGGAATATAAATCACGTAGAATTCATAAACGACATCTATGTAAACCCAAAGAAATTGGTGGATTGGCGCGCCCCAATTTCCTATGCTATTATTGGGCAGCTAATGTTAAAAATGTAATTTACTGGTTGGATAATGCATGTCAACAAGTAGATTGGTTAGTAATGGAGAGAGAGGATTGTTTGCCTTTTAATATAGGTGTGATCCTTCTCTCCCCAATAAAGTTGAGGAACACAATATACGAGAAAAACCCGATTATTCATAGTACTTTACGAATTTGGAGACAAGTAAAACTTACTCTTAAATTAATAAATCTATGTCTTATTTCTCCAATAGCTATTAACCTGTCGTTCAAACCATCTATGCTAGATAAAACGTTTATTCATTGGGAAAGACTAGGAATTAAAAAGGTTGGAGATTTGTACGAAATGGGAAACCTCCTATCATTCCAGAAATTACAGTCGAAATACAGTCTGAAAGGTAATCAATATTTCAGATATCTTCAAATTCGAGATTGTTTGAAAACATATACCACACAAGTACCAAACTCTGTTGCCAGATATATTAGACGTAATTAGAAGAGAATGGGAAGAGGAAATAGGCCTAAAAATTTCCATAGACAGATGGGAAAATATCTCCTATATATTCATAATTGTTCGATTAATGTTAGACATAATCCAATGTAAAATACTACATAGACTATATTACTCAAAAACTAAACTGAATAAGATTCTTGCAAATGTATCTCCTATCTCCGGCAAATGCCTTTCTCAAGAAGCAACTATAACACACTCCTTTGCCTCTTGCATAAAACTCCATAAATTTTGGAAAGGAATTTGTGAATTTTTTTCAAAATTATTAAAAGCAAAACTGGACCCCCATACACAATTTATTATTTTCAGAATAGCAGGAGCCTGCTCTGAGCTATCAACATTTCAGACGTTTCCTTAATTATGGCCTGATAATGGCAAAAAAGCATATACTTAAATTTTGGAAAAATGCATCTACCCCAACTCTTAAAATGTGGATCCCAAGCATGTCCGACACGCTACATCTTGAAGATATGAGACTCGTCTTAGCAGGAAAATCAGAGCAATTTTCATTTCAATTCAATTCAATCTTTAATTGTCATTGTGCAGTGTACAGTATAGAGACAACGAAATGCAGTTAGCATCTCCCCAAAAGAGAGAACTTAGAATAATGAACGGTAAAATATATATATATATACAAACAGTATCAGTAGTGAAATTATACTGGGGGAAGGAATGTGGGGGGGGGGGGGGGGGGGGGGGGTGTGACTGGCAATCACTGAGGTGCTGGGTTAAGTATTGTAACACCCGCAGTGAAGAAGCTGTTTCTGAACCTGCTGGGCCGGCTACGGAGGGACCTGTGGCACCTCCCGCATGGGAGGAGGGTAAACAGTCTAAAGTAGTTGTCGGGAATGATAGGACAGCCAAGAACATGAACCTCCTAAATTAAGGAAATGGAGAATTTGCAGGCATTATATGTGATTTTGCAGCGATCGATAGGGAGAGCCTGCCTACCGACCATGAGGTCATAAGTGATAGGAGCAGAATTAGGCCATTCGGCCCATCAAGTATATTCCGCCATTCAATCATGGCTGATCTATCTCTCCCTCCTAACCCCATTCTCCCGCCTTCTCCCCTGACACCCGCACTGGTCTAAGGGATAAAGGGACAGCTGGCAAGCAGGAAGCTTTGAAAGGTGAGGTAACAGGCGTAAAGGGACAACATGTTCCTCTTGCAGTGAAGGGCAAGGCTGGCAGGTTTCGGGAATCATGCTGACAAGAGGTGATGAAGGTCTGATCAGGTAAAGGATGGCCGCATGTGATGTATTTAGGCAGTCTCAATCAAGCGAATCCCTCCGCCCGTATATCAAGAGCAGGGATATACTTGAGAATGAAACCAGGAGGGCGATAAAAGATCGTGAAACCGAGCTGGTAAGCAAGGTAAATGAAAACCCGAAGAGATAGGGTGTTGAAAGGGTGGCTCGAGAAATAATAGATCCCCTTAAATATCAACATTGTGGTCTTTCAATCGCTCCACAAGAGACGCGGGAGAGATGAATGGATATTTATTATCCGTTTCTCCCTAGCTGAGATTGATGGAAGCTAAAGAAGAGAGATATGAGTTGTCGGCGGCTATATCATATAGTAATTGACAAACAGGAGTTAATGGTGAGTTTAAAGCACATTACGACCGACAGATCTTCGGGGCCTGACCGGGTCAATCCTCTGACAGTGAGAAAGTTGCGGATGCTCTTGCAGATACAGTATATTTGTATTATCAGTAGCAACAGCTGCAGTTGCGGGAGATTGTAGGGTGGATAATGTTGTTACGGAGTTTAAGCAGTAGGGACATGCCGGGGCCTAAGGGCCAGTGAGCCTGACAATAGTAGTACGTAGTGTACGAAGGAACCTCAGATGCTGGTTTAAACCGAATGTAGACAAAAAATGTTGGAGTAATTCAGCGTGATAGGCAGCATCTCTGGAGAGAAGGAATGGGTGACGTTTCGGGTTGAGACCCTTCTTCAGTAAGTTGTCGGATGAGATACGTAGCGATAGGTTCGGCCCACATTTGGATCCGCATCGACTGGCTAGAGATACTCAACATGGCTTTTCCATGTTGCAAGTCCTTTGACGAAGCCCCGCATGCTGAGCTTGTCTGAAAGGAAGACTGTCCAGTTTGACTCCTGATTTGTTGTTTGAAACGGTGATATCTCGGCAGGCCCGATGATGTCTAAAGAAATAAGTAAACTGACTCGGTCTGTTATATTTCTTCCAGAGCCGCTCAGTGTGACAATTTCCCCGCCTGGTGAATCTGGAAACAGATTTAAGAATCTCAGAATAAGTTCGGATGGAGGGAAATATCTTAATTCGGAGGTTACCAGGTCTCTGGACTTCCCCGGCCCAGATCGATGTGGAGGCTTAATTACGTTTATTAAAAACAGAGGTTAACATCTTTAATTTTGCATAAAATCGAACAGCGCTTCATTCAAGCTGCGTTCCTGTGAATCCATTCCTCGCTCCCTCTGGTTCAATCGTGGCTTACACGAAACCCCTGTCTCACGTTGCGAGTTGGCCCACGAGTGACCCCGAGTTTTCACTCGTGGTGATCACGTACAGCCAACGTAGCGGGAACGTGGGACCTCGCGCGATCAACTTGTCCACTCGTGGCGCTAACGGCAGGTACCCGCGAAACTTGTGAACTCGTGAAAAAAGTCAAACATGTTTGACTTTTTCCACGAGTCAAATTTACTGTTCAAGTTTAAAATTGAAACATTTAGACTCGTTGTAAGAACGTAGGGGCCCGTGCGTTTAACTTAGTGATTCGTGAGTCTACCGTGGGAACTCTTTAAATTATTTCAGTGCCATTCACACTCGAGTCTTAATCACAAAATTTAATTCACCCTAGACTAAATATTCTTTGTTTTTTGATCATTTTCGTCTTATTTTCCCATGTGTACAATTTTATATATAATGTATATCCTAAAAATATGTTTAAAAAAAACTAGGAGTGAAAAAAAAGTTTAATTACCACAGGAGTTGGAAAATCATTCTATTAGAATGATTAAAAAAAACCATTCCAATGTCTAAACACTGGGCTTCAGCCCTATCCTACCCTTTCGGGGGGTGATTACTGCAGTTATTTATTGGAAAATTAGCTATAAAACCATGGAGATGAATCAATGAACATTGGATTTTCCTGACGCGTAGATCTGGTTTTGGGGTCCCGCCAAGAGGAGGTGATGTGGACACGGTTTCAGTTACAGTTCTAGAGGAACATTGCTTCCGATCTAAGTATCTTATGCACTCCTCAGAAGAACTGGGTGTGCTCTTCACCATTATGGCTCCCAGCCTACAGGTTTCTGATCTGAACAACTAACTTCTTCCCAATTTCTCCTCCACCCACTCCCCCACCCCCCCCCCCCCTATTTCCCTCTCCTCCTCGGCGCTCTTGTTCACTCCCTCACTCCCTCCATCCCTCTCGCAGGGCTTGTTTCAAAAGGGGCAACGAGCCAAGCGGGGTCTGAACCCTTTCTGAAAACGAGCGCAAAGAGTAAAAAGTATTGTCAAGCGCTCCAAACATCGTTTAAAATAAGTAAATCCGACCTTGGCTAATAATTTAAAAATAAATCCTTATACAAAACCAACACCCTACAAACTCTCTGTCTCTCACTCTGCCTGTTGCCTTGTGGGGGGTGTGTGTCGGAGAGAGGGGGTGTGGGTGTGGAGGGGACCCGATGTGAATGTTACCACTATAGGATGGCGAGCTTGGGCTCTGAGCTGCAGTGATAGAGAGCAGAGAGAGAGAGAGAGAGGGAGAGAGAGTGGGTGTGCGCGTCAGCAGCAAAGTTATATACAACGGGGGTACACAAAAGGCTGGAGAAACTCAGCGGGTGCAGCAGCATCTAAGGAGCGAAGGAGTGAAGGAGACAGGTGACGTTTCGGGTTGAGACCCTTATATACAACGGGCTTGTACGCGCTGGCAAGATGGGTTTCCTTTGTTCTCATCCGGGGCTTCAGAGAGATCGGAGAGAATTAAGTCTCCCTTGCACACCACTCCTAACCCAAGGGCCTTGTCACCCCAGACAGATTAATGACGCCCCCCCCCCCCCCCCCCCCCCCCCCCAACCTCCCTCACACCTGGGCACCAAAGCAGCTCAGGAGGCGAACCCTGAGCTCCGTCTCCCAACAATCTGATGCGCATTTTCCCTCTGTAGGTCATATTAATAGATGCAGCCGCGCTGATTTCTATCTTTAACTCAAAGCCACAGGATGGAGGTGTTTTCTTTAACATTGTTGCTTTATTAAAACATACCTTCATTCACGGTTGGCTCAAGTGTAACGGGAGAGGAACTTGGTAACTCGGGAGAGCACCTTGGAACATCGTATAAAAACATGCCCGTGGGAACTCGGTTAAACACTTGACCATAAACTTTGAATCTCGTGCATAACCACGAGTCCGTTTTTTTTCTTTCACTTGGGGTCACTCTTGGGTGGAATCGCACTGTGAGACATAACCTCAGCAACGTTCAATAAACGCGCAACATGACATTCCAACTCATGTACTCAAGACCTCGGCCGATGAAGGCGAACGCGCCAGCCGACTTCCTCAGCACCCTACCGAACTGCGGTGCCACCTTCACGGAAATATTTCCTGGTACTCCAAGACCAGTCGTTTGAACAACATTTCCCAAACGTGTACGTGTAAGCCTCCTAAATGACGCACAGCAGAGGTAAAACCAAACAAACAGAAGTTCGACAATTCAGCTTTTAGTCCGTGAGAGCTCAACAGCCCAGACGGAAGATATGGTATTGTTCTTAACGTTTAATTTAGGCTACGTGTAACAGTGCAGTAGATCACAGACTCGATCGGTCAGATTGGGAGATGATATTTGCCTCCCTTGACGTGAGATGTGAGTTGAGGAAAAGGCGCCAGTCTCGGAAACTAACACGGAATAGATGTCCACGCACTTTATATGAAGAGTGAGAGCAAACACCTTAATTTAATAATGGCGAGGACAATGGCAGGAATGCACAGCATTTGCGTTGGCATTTCAAAACAATGTCTGGTCGTTTGCTTCATGAAATATCATGAATTGGATCGTATTGCATCATGTACCTTGGACTAGAATGCTTGGTATCTACCTGCTCGGATAAGTGTAAGTCCAAAGAAGGATCTCGACCCGAAACATCACCCGTCCCTTCTCTCCGGAGATGTTGTCTGTCCCGCTGAGTTACTTCAGATTTTTGTGTCCCTCATGATTGTAATTAACCCACTAATTACATTGTTGGGCTAATTGCCTCACCTGAGATTCGTTCCCAATATAAATGATGCCTTCGCTGAGCACGTTATGACATTTGGTGTGTAAGAATCGGCGGATCCACAGCGCCAGCCGTTTCTCGAAGGAAATGGGATACCCAGTGATCTTCCAGATCGAGCGCATTTACTACCCTGTTCTTGCGGCCCTTGGAGTTACCGGTAAGGCGCCGCTCCGGTCTCGGTTTACCACGCTGCTCGGTTTATAAACGCACGTGTTCGGTGTTCCAGCTAAAATTAAGCGGGATTATTGCCCTAGAGTTCTCGCTCCCAAAATCGTAACCCCCCTGTTTACAATGGAAGTGACTTTCCCGAATGCCTTGCGTTTGTTTACTAACTCTTGAGAGGAAGTGGGATAATAATCAGAAGGGCTTATTCTGTTTGATTTTGTACCACGATACTTCCATGGGTCTGGAGTGAAATCCGACTAATCCCGGCGCTACTCGCTCCCGACAGAATGACCATCATGAGGCCACATCTTGAAGTATGTTCTGTCGCTGGAGCGGAGAGGCCCAATGATCGTCGTGGGAAGGAACTGCAGACGCTGGTTTACATTGGAGAAAGACACAAAATGCTGGAGTAAGTCAGCGGGACAGGCAGCGTCTCTGGAGAGAAGGAATGGATGAGATTTCGCGTCGAAAGCCTTCTTCAGGCGGAGAGTCAGGGGAAATAGAAACAAGATATATTTCACTTGAGGCAACTTACAAACCCAGCCGTGTGAATAATGATTTATCTAACTTCAAATAACCCCAGCTTTTCCCCTCTCTCCATCTCCCCCCACCACCTTCGTTCTCTGTCGAGTTACACTGACTTCCTGATTCTTTTTACTGTTCGTATGTCTTGTCATCACCTTCCCCTCAGCTAATTATGAATCATTGTACATTTCCTTGCACATCGCCAGCTTTGATCTATCGTTTTCACGCCCTGCATGTTATTTGTACCCTTCCATATCTCTAGTCTCCCTCTCCCCTGACTCTCCGTCTGAAGAAGCGACTCGACCCGAAACCTCGCCCATCCAGCGGCGGGGAGTTGCCAGTCCCGCTGAGTTACTTCAGGATTTTGTGTCTACCTTAGACCCAACGATCATGATGGATGAGACTGGAAATTTTCACGGAGGTGAGGATGTCGGTTGCGAATCTGTGGCTCTGACATCGAAAGTTCATGAAATCAGTTCTAAAAACTCCGACTTGGGAGAAGACATTGCGTCATTTCCGCTTGTGCGTGTGTAATTTTCACAACTAACATGTTAAATGACGCTCCTATCGCAACAGACACTAAAGTGTTCCTATTTTATCTTCAGTTAACTTCATGGCGATTGTGATCCTGAGACGAGGGAAATGTGGGCTTTCCAAATGCATCACCCGCTACCTGGTGGCGATGTCAGCAGCTGATCTATTACTGGTCGTTTTGAATGTAATCCTCAATCGAATTAATAACATCCATTTCCCTGTGACATTCCTGTTCATCACTCCGATATGTGCCATAAAGGTTGTCTTGTTAGCGGCAGCTATAGACTGGTCTGTCTGGTTCACAGTCGCATTCACATTTGACCGATACGTGGCCATTTGCTGTCAGAAGCTCAAACCGAGATACTGCACCCAGCAAACGGCGGTAGTAGTTTTAGGAGCAGTGAGTGCTGTGGGATGTTTGCGATGCATTCCCTGGTATTTTGTATTTGTTCCTTCGGTTATTATTAACAACGTCCCTTGGTTTTGCGCTCTAACGCCGCATTATTTCACATCATCTTTGTGGACCGTGTACGAATGGATTGACAGTTTTCTAACGCCACTGCTTCCGATCGCACTGATCCTGGTGTTTAACGCTCTGACTGTGAGGAACATTGTCACAGCCAATCGCCTCCGCAGGAGACTCCGCGCCAACAGCAAAGGAGAGAACCGCGCTGACCCAGAGGCAGAGAACAGGAGGAAATCCATCGTCTTGCTCTTTGCTTTGTCTGCCAATTTTATACTGATGTGGGTCACCTATGTTGTACATTCCTTAACCTGGCCGGTTGTAAACTACAGTTATACGGACAAAACCCTTAGTAATCCAATCTACATTGTCCAACAGACTGGATTCATGCTGAACCTGCTCAGTTCGTGTACCAACACGTGTATTTATGCTCTAACCCAGGCTAAATTCAGGGAGGAATTGAAAAATGGGGTAAGATATCCATTCAATCAAGTTATAAATGTATTTAAACAATAATATAAAACCAGCCTTACTAGAGTTTGAAATTGGCATTCCATCGATCCTCGGAGCTGTTTCATAATTTTACAGTTTATAAACTTCATCAGTCATTGCTGATGATGTACCAGCTGGTCTTCCATATTTTCTCCATTACAAACGTAGATTACTCCAAACACAAAATGTCTCCTCCATACATCCCCGATGAAGCACATTTGTATGTCTTTTTGCTAACTTTCAATTGCGACTCTCCTTGAATTTTTGCCTTACCAAATCTTATCTTCATTGTCCTCGATATCCTTCTATTATGAAAAACAATAGAAGGCCTCGGACCTTATGCAGTTAAATGGGATCAGTGTAGAGTGCTACAATAGGTGGCATGGATATGGTTGCCAAAAAGCCCTGTTTTAAGACTACCGAACTCCATGTCCCCAACTTGGAATTCTCAACTTGGGTTTGGATTGCCAACAGATTTCAAGAAGCGTACCCGTTCTTTGGCAATATCGTGCAGGAGATTCAGTGGCATGAAAGGTGGGAGCAGGACAGGGAGGGAGGAAAGACGAGTGGACCTAAGTATATTGACACCAACGCTGACAGGTAAAGTGGATGCACTTAAGCCGTGGGGCAGCAGCGTGTATCTGGGACTTTAGAGCCATTACAGAAAGCTGGCTAAGGGAAGGACCGGACTGGCATAGTAACGTACCCAGATACAAGTGCTAATGGCGAGATATAGAAATAGAAGTAACAGAGAAAGGAAAGTTGTTTGATTATGAAAGAGAACATCACGATTGTCGGACGAGATGATATTACCAAAGGATCGTCCAACGAGGCTCTATGGATGAAGCTAAAAAATAGAAAGGGGATGAAAACTTCGCTGGAATTATTCTACAGGTAAACAAACAGTTAACTGGAATTAGAAGAACGTATATACCCGGAGAATTATTGGACACGACCAACGTTGAAGGTATTAGACAGGAACTAGCAAAAGTTGAATGGGGTAGGTTCTTTGTGGACAATGAAACATCTGGAAGGCGAAATGCTTTTAAATGTGTGATAGTGGGATTTCAACGTATGCATGTTCCTGGAAGAGTGAAGGGAATCCCACGTCGGAGTAAGTTTGCCTCGGTGACGAAAAGAAAATTACGGCTCCAGTTACGGCTCCAGTCAGGGAAAGGGAAACAGGTGGGCAAAAATGGGGCATGCGATAACTCTGCTAAATCAGTGAATAATCTGAGAATAATATAAAGTTTATAAATATATTGAGGGGAGGGGGTAACAAGGGAGTACAACACAGGATCGGCCCTTTCGTCCTGCATTGTTTGTGCCGAACGCGATACCAAGCTAAGCCGATCTCATCTGACTGTACCTTATCATATCCCTCTTTTCCCTGCACTGCCATGTACCTATCTAATTCCCTCTTTAACGCCATTATCGCCCTGCCTCCTCCACATACCTGGCAACGCCTCCCAGGTCCCCACCACTCTGAGCAAAAAATCTTGACCCGCACATTCTCATTAACCGTCCCCCCTCTCACCTTATCGCTACGCCCTCTAGTGTTGGACATTTGCACATCAGAAAACTGTCCATGCCTGATAATTATATATAGTAGAATTCGAGAGAAGAAGTTGCCTCAAACCAAAGTGGTTGACTACAAGTGGAGCTGCAGAAGATAGACAAGGTCCTCAATGAACATTTCTGCTTTGTTTGTTTGTACCGTGCCGATAGACATGACGACGAGGGACCTTGTGACAGTGAATGGAGATGTCTTTATGGTACTCGGTATTATAAGAGGAGCAGGTGGATGTCTAAGACGTATGAAGACAGATAGATCTCCCAAACTGGTCTTCCATAACTAATGTCACCATGGGGAATTAGAGATGAAATTGCAGGATCATCGTTAAGATATATGAATTACCGTCAGACATGGATCTGGAAGACTGGAGGGTGGCAGCTGTTTTACATCTACTTAAGAAGAGCTGAATAGAAAAAGAAACATGGCAACCGTAACCTGGTAGTCTAACAACTATAGCAGAAAAGTTACTGGAGAGGATTCTGAGGGATATGATATACATGCATTTGGATAGAAAGAGCTCGAGTTAAAGTGGTCCGTGTGGTTTTCTACATAGAGATCGGTCCTTGTGAGTTTCATTGAGGTTATTGAAAAATAACTCGAAGGTTGACGAGGGAAGGGCTGTAGATGTAGTCTATATGGACTTTAGGGAGGCCTTTGATCATGTTCCACATGGTGGATTAAATCGCATGTTTGCCAGGGAGAGCTGGCCAACTGGAAACACAGATGGCATCATGGTAGAAAGCAGAGGGTAGTGGGGGGAGGTTGTTTCTTGGACTGCAAAGATGTAATGTCATAATCTCCCATTGCGATCAGTGTTCGACCAATTGCTGTTTGTCATCTATATCAAAGATTTGGATGAGGATGTACAAGGCATGATCAGAATTCATTTACAGATGACACCAAATTAGGTGATATCAATGGCAGTGAAGATGGTTCTCAAAGGTTGTAGGGTGATCGTAAAGAGCTGGGCGAGTGGGCCAAAGAATGGCTAATTAATAGCCAAAGAATGGATAATGGACCCTATATTAGAGAAGGGTGAGCTGTTGCATTTTGGGGAGTCAAGCTAGGGCAGGATCCTGACTGAACAGTAGAGCCCTGGTGAGGGTTGGAGAGCAGAGGGATCTCGGAATCCTAGTACAGTTATTAAATGTGATATCACAGGCAGACAGTGTTGAATAAAGCTTTCAGAACATTGGTCTTCATCAGTCAGGGAATTGAGTACAGAAGGAGAAATATTATTTTATAATCTGCGAGGCCGCACTTGGATTATTGTGTTCCGTTCTGGTCACCCTGCAACAGAAAATATACTGGTACACGGAAAGGTGTATGTAGGATTCATGAGGAAATGGCCAGGACCTGAGCGCCTGAGCTGTTTGGGGAAATCGGACAGGCCAGGACCTTTATTTATTGTAGTGCTGGGCATTGAGAAGTGATATTACAGCTTGCAATGACGGGTTACAAAGTGATGTCTTGCAGTATGGCTGGGCACAATGTCTCCCTCACCGACGATCAGTTGAGCCCCATTCTATTCTCAATCCATGGGATGACACCGCTATAGTGCACCAGGTCCCAAACAACGATGAGATGTTGTATACTAATGAGACGGAGTTATAGAGCCATACACCCCTTGGACCAACTTGCCCACAACAACCCACATACTCTATCTACCCTCCATAACTTTGTACAGATCTATGAAAACACTCCTCATTCTCCTGCATTGCAAGCACTAAAGTCCTAGCCTTCTCAACCTTTCCTTATAGCGCAGGCCCTCGATTATTGGCAACATCCTCGTAAGCCTTCTCGGTGACCAAAACTGAAAACAATGCTCTAGATGTGGCCTCACCATTGTCTTGCACAACTGTTACATGAACTCCCAACGACAATATTCAATACTCTGACTGTTGAAAGAAAATGTGCTGAAAACTTTCTTGATCACCCTATCTACCTGTGATGCCATCTTCAATGAGCTGTGCACCTGTACTCCAAAATCCCTCTGCTCTGCAACCTTCCCCAGAGACTGTGCCATTCAGTGTGTAGGACCTGCCTTGGTTAGACTTCCCACAATGCAAGGCCACGCACATCTCTGTATTAAATTCCATCAACCATTCCTCAGCCCATCGAACCAACCGACCAAGATCCTGCTGCAGGTTTTGAGAACGATTGCCACTATCTACAATATTACCTATTTTTGTGTCATCTTTAAATTTACTAATTATGCCTTGTATGTTCTCGTCCAAATTGATATGGGTGACAAACATATGTGAGACTCACTGGCCTGTAGTTCCCAGGCTTTGCCCTGGAGCCCTTCTTAAATAGAGGCACTACATTTGTCACCATCCCGTCTTCCAGCACCTCACCCGTACTTGTTGACTCATAAATCCTAGCCAGAGCACCTGTAATTTCAAATCTAGCTTCCCATAATGTTATTGGATGTATCTGATCAAGTCTGGTAGATATGTATACATTCATAAGCATTGGGAACTTCAACATCCCCTCGATTGATTGATTGACCTGAATACTGGCCACCCTCAAGACACTTCCAATGACTGCCCCAAATTCTTCGGTCCTCATGTCTTTCTGCATGATAAAACCAGAGGAGAAATACTCATTGAGGATCTTGCCATCTCCCGAGCATCTCTACAAGTCTTCACCATTTTGATTCCTGAGGGGCCCCATTCTCTCTCTAATTTTCCTCTTAATTTGTAAAGTATCTTGGGATTATCCTTAATATTATCTGCCAGAGCGATCTCCTGTCCCCCTTCTGCCCTACTGATTTCATGTTTTTGCATGCTCCTCAGTTCCCAGGACTCATCGAGATATATACTTGATCCCAGCTGCCTATACCTGCCCCATGCCTCATTTTTACTCTTGACCAGAGCCTCAATTTCTCTCGTCATCCAACCTACGCCCTTATCCTTGCGTTCACCTGCCTTTCCCTAACAGAAAAAAGTCATCAACATGTATGTCCTGGACTATCGTCAGCACACGTTTAAAAACATTCCACTTTCCTGATGTCCATTTTCCTTCAAACAACCTGGTCCTGTCAACCTCAGCGATTTCCTGCCCAGTTACTTCAAAGTTGGACAATTTAGCACTTTAAGTCGTGGGCCCTCTCTGGTTCTAACCATAACTATCTTTAACCTAATAGAACAGTGGTCGCTGGTCCTAAATTGCCCTTCCATGAACATTTCATTCACTTATTCCTCTGAATTTCCGAAGGCTACATCAAGCACTGTCAACTCCTGTGTAGGGGCCTCTACATATTGCCTCAGGAAACCTTCCTGAACAAATTTGACAAATTCTGACCCATCTAAACCTTTTGCACTATGACGATCTCAGTCAATATTGGGAAGGTTAACATCCCCTACTATGACAATCTTGTTAGTCCTGCAGTTGCCTGCAATCTCCTGGCAAATGTGCTCCTCCAACTTGTGTGCCTGTAGTACACTCCCAACAAGGTGATCATCACTTTCTTCTTTCTTAGCTCCACCCATGTAGCCTCTCTAGACAAACCATCAGTAATGTCATCTCTGACCACGGCCGTGACACCCTCCTTGTTCAATTAAGCAACACTCCCACCTCTTTTTCCTCCACCTCTATCTCTCCTGAAGCATCTGTACCCTGGAACATGAAGCTGCCTCTCCTGTGCCTGCCTTAACCAGGTTTCTGTGATAGCTACAATGTCCCGGCCCCATGTACCTATCTATGCCCTGAGTTCACCCACCATGCCCGTCAGGCGTCTCGCTTTAAAATAAGTGCAATTCAACCCGACAGTCATTCCTCGCTCCCTGCCTTTCTACTGCTTATTCTTCAAACTACTCACCTGCCTTGGTCCTGCAGTGAACCCCCCCCTCCTCCACTCCACACAGATATTGAGTTAGTATAATGTCAAGAGAACAACTCCTAAAACTGGAGGATATGGGTTTCAGTTGAGAGGAGAAAGATTTTAAAGGAAATTGAGATGCAGGTCTTTCATACACTGGTTTGTGACCACGGTAAACACGTTACCAGGCGAAATGGTAGAGGCAGTTACAGTTGCAGAATTTAAAAGATACCTGTATAGGTTCATGGCGAGAAAAGGTTTGGAGGGATATGGGTTAAACGCGGCAAACGAGAGTAGCCTCGGGTGAACCACCTGCTGCTGTGGTTGATTTGGGCTGAAAGGCATGTTTCTCTGATGTCTAACTCTCTGCCTCTATCACTGGTTCCTGGAGTAAAGGATGATAGTACAAGGGGCACATTAGGCGGGGCTGTAATGTTGAGAGGACCAGAAAATAATGCAGTCTGTTCCCACCGCTGGATATGTAGAGGACTAGAGGTCTCGCACAACATAAAGGAGAAGGGAATAGAGAATAACAAGAGGAGGAACCACTTTACTCAGTGTGTGGCTCGACTTGATAGAGGTCTTTAAAATGATGAGAGGGATAGACAGAGTTGATGTGGACAAGCTTTTCCCTTTGAGAATAGTGAAGATTCAAACAAGAGAACATGACTTTAGAATTAAGGGACAGAAGTTTAGGGGTAACATGAGGGGGAACTTCTTTACTCAGAGAGTGGTAGCGGTGTGGAATGAGCTTCCAGTGGAAGTGGTGGCGGCAGTTCGTTGGTATCATTTAAAAATAAATTGGATAGGCATATGGATGAGAAGGGTATGGAGGGTTATGGTATGAGTGCAGGCAGGTGGGACTAAGGGAAAAAAGTTGTTCGGCACGGACCTGAAGGGCCGAGATGGCCTGTTTCCGTGCTGTAATTGTTATATGGTTATATGGACTCCTGAACTGCAGATACGGTGGGTTTATGTCCCACTGTAGCCTTCAATTGGTCAATAAATTGAAGGGGCAAGATTGCAAAACAGCCGACCGGTAACCGAGTGGAACTGGGCGAACTGTGTTACTACCATTGTGGGATTATTCCAGCTATCATCTTGCTGGCGATGAAATAAGGACTGATTGTGCAGGCCTGTGCCCAGCTTGGATTTGTACTGCTCCCTTATGGTAAATAGGTGCATGGACAATATTACACTCTGTCAGACAGTGGTGTCATTGTTCTGAAGCAGCTTGGCTATAGACAGAGTCTATTCTACAGTACAGTGCTCCAGGATTACGGGTGAATAGATACTAATGGGATAGATGGATATCGAGGAAACACAGGCAAAACTGACTCGCCCATGCAGGCAAATTGATAGATATGAACGGGCTGGGTCTGCCAGTTGCATATGTTTAGTTCACAAGCAATCCCTTGCTGCAATTTCAGGGGATAAGACAGAAAATACACAAAATGCTGGAATAACTCAGCGCGTGAGGAAACATCTTTGGAAAACACAGATAGGTGATGGCTGGGGTCGGGCCCTTTTTCATTGACCAATGTTGGCCTAACCGGCAGTTTTCAGATGTTATTTCTGAAGTATATTCAGGATGTGGTTCAAGGTCAAGGTCCTAGGTGTCAAGGTCAGTTTATTGTCACATGTACCAATGAAGGTATAGTGAAATTCAGATTGCAATATGACCGTACTAAAAAAAAGCAACGACACACATCTACAGAAAAGGTAACATAAACATCCACCACACCGGATTCCCCACGTTCCTCACTGTGATGGAAGGCAATAAAGTCCAAGCCTCTTCCTCGTTTATTCTCCGCAGTCGGGGCAGTCGATGCTCCCGCAGCCGGCGGTCGAAGCTCCCGCGTCTGAGCGATCGGTTCTCCCGCGTTGGGGTGGTCGAAGCTCCTGCTGCTTGGAGTAGGTATGTTACAAAACTTACCTTTAGCAGCGCTGCAGTTCTGCTGCTCCCCGTGTGCGCGACTTCGGCGCCTTTCAGAGGGGGGCGGGCTTAAAGTGCCGTTTTTCAACGGACATGGAAAATCGATGAATGTCGGGCGATTTCGTTGCGGAAGAAAAATCGCTCCGACATTTCATGAATGAAGGTATTTTTAAATTACTCTAAATTATTTATTAACTAGAGTAATTTAAAAATCGCCTTCAAAAGCCGTGAGCACCGACAACCGGAAGGATTTTGCGTAGGGGAGAAAAAAAGGTAAATAGTTTATTTTTATATTAAAAGTTGGTTTTTCGGGAGGCTTTAATAATATTTTCATGTTGCGAAATGGGGTCCAAAAAAATGTTTGAACAAACAGTATTTTTCCTCCCGACTTCACCGCTAACCGCAACGTTCCAATCCACCGCATTCCACTAAAACCCACTTGCTAGTTGATTTAAATGGCCATTAAATTACAGGCATAAAACACTAAATTCCTTCCATTTGGCCCAGAAATTCATGAAAATTAGATTTAAAAATTATGTTATATTGTGGATTATTGTGTGAATGTTATTTGGACACTTAGGCAATTTTTAAAAAGTTTATATTTTCTTAAGAAATGGATAGATGTTTAGATCTACTCATTGAATTTTGTAATTAGCTACAATTAAATAACTAATTAATTATATGCTTTAATTTCAGGTCATCCAAGTAAGATTGTTTCATATTTGTTTCAGAATGCTTCAATCTATAATAACTGAAAATTTCATTGACCTCTTAATTTTTAAGGAAGTTATGGGCTTTTAACTGTTCCAGATCACAGCTTTTGAGTTACGTCAATTGAAAGGCAATGGGGAACAAGATGCTAATTTCCGAGTATGAAAATGGCCATAACTTTCTTAATACTGAAGATATGAAAGTGAATTAGGTGTCAAATTAAACTTCTTTTTATGCTTTATCTGATGGGATAAATTGCAGACTTGATTTTTAAAATCTCAAAATTTTGTAACATTGCTACTTGGAGTTCCCGAAGTCGGACTCCAGCCAGAGCTCCACTTTGAGAAATTCCGCAGGCTCCCGCGGTGGAGGCCCAAAGTCGACCACGACATGGATCGCGGGCTCCGCGATGTTAAAGTCCGCAGGCACCCACAGTTGGAGCTGCAAAGACGATCCTTGGCAAAGGGATCGCGGGCTCCGTGATATTAAGTCCAGCGAGCTCCAGTGGTGGAGCTCTCGAAGTCGGGCTCCAGCAAAGGCCGCCAACTCCTGGATGTTCGGACGCAGTGCGGACGGAGAGACGATACGGAAAAAATCGCATCTCCGTCCAGGTAAGAGATTAGAAAAACAAATCCCCCAACTTCCCCGCCCCCACTCCCACATAAAACAAGCTAAAGAACACTAAAACCGTACATTTAACACATACAAACAAACAGTAGAGAAGGAAGGGACATAGACTGTTGGCGAGCCAGCCAATGCTGGCGCCACCCGGTGGTTGAATCACGTTTAGGATTTAGGATTTCCATAAGTCAATGGATATTTTAAAGGCGGAAATTGACAGATTCTTGATTAATAAGTGGTGTCGCGGGTTATCGCGAGAAGGCAGGAGAATGGGGTTGGGAAGAAAAGATAGATCAGCCATGATTGATTGGAATAGACGTGATGGGTCGAATGGCCCAATTCTGCTCCTATCATTTATGAACTTATGAACTGAGATATTGTGAAATCGGGATCCAAAACGAATTATTGTCGACAGTGGAGACGAGTCTTGTGTGGGAAATGTCCAAGGAGCAGACCGTTGAACCTTGACAAGGAGCGTAAAAGGATTCAGAAACAAACGGGTTACAGAGAATGCATAGATGTTGTGGTGAGCGGGACCAAGCTGCATTTGTAGTGTCGGGGAAATAGAAAAAATGACACAAAGACCGATCAAATATTACCATTGTAAATTACAAAGTTAGGTTTACATTATTATTTACACGATGTAACAATGTGTGTGAACGGGTATCTAATCCCATTTTTTAACTCTTCTCTGAATTTACTCTGGGTGAGAGCATAAATACACGTGTTAGTACATGAGCTGAGAAGTCTCAACATGTATCCACACTGTTGGGCAATATATACCGGATAACTGAGATATTTGTCGTTATAATTGAAGTTTACAACCGGCCAGTTTAAGGAATGTGCAACATAGGTGACCCACATCAGTATAAAATTGGCAGACAAAGCAAAGAGCAAGACAATGGATTTCCTCCTGTTCTCCGCCTCCGGATCAGCGCGATTCTCTCCTTTGCTGTTGGCGCGGAGTTCCCTGCGGAGGCGATTGGCTGTAACAATGTTCCTGACAGTCAGAGCGTTAAAGACCAGTATCAATGCGATCGGGAGCAGCGGAGTTAGGAAACTGTCAACCCACTCGTACACGGCCCAAAAGAGTGATGTGTAATAATCTGGGCTTTCGACACAAAACCACGGGACACCGTCAATAACAACTCCGGGCACAAATACAAAGTACCAAGGAATGGATCGCAAACAGGCAACGGTGCTCACTGTTCCCAATACCACAGCGGCAGTTTTCTCCGTGCAGTATCTCGGTTTGAGCTTCTGGCAGCAAATGGCCACATATCGATCAAAGGTGAATGCAACTGTGAACCAGACAGAACAGTCCAGGGCTGCTTGAAACAAGAACAGCTTCATTGAACAGACGGGAGTGATGAACAGGAAACTAACTGGGAAATGGATGTTGTTAATTCGATTCAATATCACGTTGAGAATGACGAGCAACAAGTCAGCCACCGACATGGCCACCAGGTAACAGGTGATGCATCGAGAGAGACCGCACTTCCCTCGTCTTAGGATCACAATCGCCACTACGTTAACTGAAAGGAAATGAATTAAAAACAACAATTTACTTCCGCAAATGATAGAAGAAACATGTTATGAAGGAACATGGTTGATGGAAGCAGAGAAAGACACGCGGTCCGATTAGCAGCGCCATGCGATCACGGCTGTTCATTCACTCCAGTCCCTGTCCCAACCTGCTCCCCGCGCTGCCCTCAATCCCTTTGGCAACGGGAAACATATGACCTATGATCTTTTTGAACCTGTCCTATCTGTGGACGAGTCCAATTGCCTTAAATGTTGTTATTCTTTGTGAAATTCTCTGCACAGAAGGCAGTGGCCTATTCACGATGTTTTCAAGAGAAAGTTAGATGCAGCTCTTAGGGCTAAAGGAATCAAGGAATATTGGGAGAAAGCAGGAATGGGGAACTGATTTTGGATGATCAGCCATGATCATATTGAATGGCGTTGCTAGACCTCCTGCACCTATTTTCCATGTTTCTCTGTTGAAGAGCCATAGTCACACAGCACGGAAACAGGTCGTTCAGCCCAACCAGGAGTACAGCAGTTGGGAGGCCATGTTAAAGTTTTACTGGGCATTGGTGAGGCCACATTTAGGATATTGCGTTCACCTTTGGTCACCCTGTTATAGGAAATATGTTGTTAAAATGGAAAGGGTGCAGAGAAGATTGACCAGGATGTTGCCATGAATCGAGGCCCTGAACTACAGAGAGAGGTTCAGCAGGCTAGGACTTTATTCCTTGGAACATGCATCGGGTCCCTTTCAGAGTGGAACAAATCCACTCTGAAGGAGGATTTGTTCCACTTCAGGAACAAATGAAGTGGAGGATGAGGGGAAGAAATCGGGTAAATGCACAGTAGATTACCCAGAATAAGAGAATCGAGACCAGGGTGCACGGGCCAAGGTGAGAGGGAAAGATAGGATACGATTCTGAGCGGCAACCTTTGCACACAAGTATGGGTGTATGCAACGAGCTGCCAGAGGACGTAGTTGGGGCAGGTACTATTAAAAAACATTTGGACAGATACATGGATATGAAAGGTTTAGAAGGGTATGGGCTAAACGCGAGCAAGTGGGACCAGTGTAAATGAGGCTTCATTGTTTCATTGTTCATTGACTGATGAACAAGGACTCTCAGATCCCGTTGTACTTCCCCTTTTCCCATCTTGACACCATTTAGATATTAATCTGCCTTCCTGTTTTTGCTACTACAGTTGATAACCTCACATTTATTCACATTAAACTGCATCTGCCATGCATTTGCCCACTCCCCCAACCTGTCCAAGTCACCCTGCATTCTCATAGCAACCTCCTCACAGTTCCCTCTGCCACCCAGCTTTGTGTCATCTGCAACTTTGCTAATGTTACTTGTAACCCCTTCATCTAAATCATTAATATATATTGTAAATAGCTGCGGTCTCTGCACCGAGCCCTGCGGTGCCCCACTAGTCACTGCCTGCCATTCAGAAAGGGATTTGTTCCACTCTGAAAGGGACCCGATGCATGGAATAGAGGGTTTTAATTAATAGAAAGGATTGGATGGGCTAGGTTTCTTACACTGGAGCCCAGATCGGACAGTGAATTATAAAATTACGAGATGCATAAACATCATAGATAATCATGGTTTATATCAAGAGGATAGGAGAGATTATATGGATTTAAGGGGAAAGCGAGATATGTAAAGGCGAGCTTAGGGGAAAATGTTCACACGAAGCTCATCTCCAAACACGTGCAACTTGGAATCAGCACTCCCCTTTGCAACTGATTCCTCGACTTCCTGACCAACAGGCCATTATCAGTGAGGATAGGTGACAAATCATCCTCAACTATAATTCCCAACACTGGTACCCCGGAAGGATGCGTTCTCAGCCCCCTACGATACTCTTATACACACATAACGGTGCAGACAAATACCAACGAGACTCAACTTACAAGTTCACAGTTGACAGCACCGTAGTTGGCTGAATACCAAATAATGACGAGATGGCGTACAGGAAGGAGATGGAGAACCCTGTGCGAAGACGACAAACTCCCTCGATGTCAGCAACGCAAAGGAGATTGTGATCGATTTCAGGGAAATTAGCGGTAAACACAACCCGTATACATTGACGGAACCAAAGTAGAGATGGTCAACAGTTCTAGGTTCCTCGCAATAAACATCAACAACAAATTGTCCTGGATCAGCCACATCAAAGCTATGACCAAGAACCCACACTAATGCATCTGGTTCCTTAGACGGGTAAGGAAGTTTGTTGTGTCCGCAACAACTCTCATCAACTACAACTGCGTGGAAAGCATTTTATCGGCACGCAGCACAGCATGGTTTGGGAATAGATCCATCTAAGTCCATAAGACATTGGAGAGATTAGTGGACGCAGCCCAGACCATCACATAAACCAACATCCCATTGACTCAATCAACACTTTACACTGCCTCGGCAAGACCACTACAATAATCAAGGACCAGTCTCACCTTGGACATCCCTCGTGCCCCCTCTCCCATCCGGCAACAGCTACAGAAGTTTGAAAACGCACACCTCCAGATTCAGGGAAAATTTCTTCCCAGATGTTATCAGACAACTGAATCTTTCTCTCATCAGCTAGAATACGGTCCTGGCATCCCATCTTGCTTATTGGAGACCTTTGAACTATCTTTAGTCGGAATATATCTTGCACTAAATGCCTTTATCTGTGCACTGTGGTAGGCTTGATTGTATTCAAGTATAATCGTTTCTTTGAATGGTTGGCACGCAAAAAAAGCTTTTCACTGTACCTCGGTACATGTTACAAGAATTAACTAAACTAAAGCGTAGTTATCAGGAAATATCTGTGTAGGGAGGGACTGCAGATGCTGGTTTACACCGAAGTTAGACACAAAAATCAGTCGGACAGGCTGTGTTACACCAGCTGAATTACGCCAGCTTTTTGTGTCTATCTTCGGTGTAAAGAAAGAGCAGGAATGGGTGACCCTTCTTCAGTCATTCCTTCTCTCCAGAGATGCTGCCTGTCCCGTATTTTGTGTATATCAGGAAAGAACTACCAGAGGAGAACGGTGAGGCAGATATAAATACCGACATTTAAAGGCACTCGCACAGGCATTTAGAGATGAAAAAGAATAGCAATACCCGCCCCTGATGCAGGCCAATGCTTTCAGCACCGTTTAGGACGGCATGGATTAGTTGGTCGGAACGTGCCGGTTTTGTTCTCCACGATTCTGATTCCAATATCTCTATCAAATTGTTCCTCTGATCCGGCGCATATTCCCACGCTATGTCTCCCAGAAATACGGAGTGATAATATTTGTTTGATAAAAGTGCCTCGAAATCGGCTAGCTTTGCTAAGGTTTATAAATACACGGGATTTTATTTTTATGTTGCTGTAAATAGCGAGATTCTGAACATAAATCAGGGCGGTATCAAAATATGCGTCCCGTGAATTCAGGCGCTATAATAACCCAACAGAAAAGATTAAATGCAACCGCCATCTTTCCCAACGAAAATCTGTTCGATGCTTTTAATAACAATAATTCAGGAATCCAAATAACAGTTCACTGGGTCAACATCCTCCTCCGGAGTTGCGACCACACGGCGATCAGTAAAAGCGAGACATTCAGCAAAGTTACTTACAGTATAAGCAGTAACGTTACAATTATGGGAGCTAGATCTCCCGGGTAATAGTCCGGTTGGCTGAACCGGTAACACCGAACATACGCCTTTACAAAAGGACCAGAGCAGCGACACGCAAATCTGGGCAGCGTGTTCGAGACCCGAGCGGCGCCTTACCGGTAACCCCAATGATCGCAAGAACAGGGTAGTATATTCGTTCGATCTGGAAGATTACTGGGTATCCCATTTCCTCCGAGGAATCCCTGATGTCGTGCACGCGGCGATTCTGCCCGGCCAAATGTCATGATGTGTTTTGAGAAGCATAATTTATATTGGGAACACATCTCCAGTGTGACAATTAGCGTAGACATGTGATCAGTGGATTAGTTACACACGGCTGAACAGGGAGGCACCAATGCAATTTAATTCGAAGGTTGCCAGGTAATTGGATCTATTGTGAAGGATTATTACGAGGCAGATGATCATATATTGTTTTGAGATGGCAGGCAATATCAGTGCCAAAGGAGGTGCAATGGTACAATTTTCCTCGTCCAGTTAATAAACGGAGTCACCACCCATCTGGGATGCAGAGGTGAACAACTATGGGAGCGATTCCAAATGTAATTCAGCTCAACACAACCTCCACCCTACCCAAGAGCATATATTATTGTTTTTTCTTTCTCGGGGGTCAGATGAGTGGAATTCTATTTCCTGTTGCAAAAAGGAACTGGCTTGGCTTGGGCAGTTGAGGAGGATTTTCGATATGGATGACACAGACTGCAGGCACACTGCATGAGCAGTAGACGACATGAGGCATGTGGAAATGGGTGGTCTTGGGCAGTTAAGGAGGTCTTTCTATTGTTAATGATACAGACTGCAGCCACACTGCTTGGGCAGTGGACGAAATAAGACATGTAGGGCCCTGGGGTGTTTATGAAGGGGACTGTGTGGCGATAATGCCATTCTGTCATTTCCATTCTCTCCCTTTGAAGTTAACCA
This sequence comes from Raja brachyura, assembly GCA_963514005.1. The sequence continues at coordinate 18,654,799 of OY740785.1, forward strand.
TTTTAGTGAGGTCGATCTTACATCCCAAGGAACAATTCCTGTTTCTTGCACTGGAGTGGTTGACCAACAAAATCAATACCTCCTTTATATGGCACGACTTAAATCGGGACATTAACTGACTGGTTTTATCAGGGTCTCTTTGATGTGACGTTCGATCAAATCTGCCTTGATTAAGGTCACTCACTCTCACCCATCTGCCAAATTCAGAAATGTTTGATTCATGCTTGTCCCAATGTTTTGATCAGTTGAGGAACGTTCTAGTCACAATTAGTAATCTGTTTACTGGATAGAATATGCCACTTGATAGTTCTCAAGGAAGGTCAATAAAAGATTGATAATAGACACCTCGGTGTACAATCACATCGTAAATTTTACAGTTTTCTGCGGGTGATGACAGTGGTAAACAGGGGCAGGCATGCGGCGCGAGTGCTTTATCAGCTGCGCCATTCCATACAGGAGTAGGGACGCAATGTTACACTTATGCAAAACGTTGGTTAGACCAAACGTAAAGCACTGTGTGCCGTTCTGATCGCCCTATTCTTCTACGTCTACGTTTTATTTTATGCCTATGACCTTCCCTCCGACGGTACCCGATCATGCCCAATACCCACAGTAACACGCTGAACATGATGCCGACTTAAATTCACCTTTTTTGCTGCATGAGACCCATATCCATGCAGGATCTAAAGGTTTACTAAACGCCACAATAGTCGCTGCCCACACCACTCCTAGCAGCGGGCTCCAGTCACGCACCACTCTCGGTTGCCCGCTCCGATTGCCCACCAGTAATCACGATGAGGTGGCAGGACCGCAGAACGTGGATGGTATGCGTGGGTGGTCGTAAGGTCATATGTGATAGGCGTAGAATTAGGCCATTCGACCCAACAAGTCTAGTCCGCCATTCAATCATGGCTGATCTATGTCTTCCTCCTAATCCCATTCCCCTACCTTCTCCCCATAACCTCTGACACTTGTATGAATCAAGAATCTATCTACCTCTGCCCTAAAAATATCAACTGACTTGGCCTCCACAGTGTTCGACGCTTGTAGAGTTATTTTCGAGGAGGTGACTACGGTGATTGTTGAGGGTAGGATAGTGGATGTTGTGTACATGGGCATTGATAAAGCTTTCGATGAGGTCCTTGGGTGGAAGGCAGATTCAGAATATGAAGATACATGTATCCACAATGACTCCCTACTTTGGAAACAAAATTGGCAGACCATAGAAGAAAGCGGATGGTGGTGGAGGGGGATTTCTCTTACTGTAGGCCTGCGACTGGTGCTGTTCCGCAAAACCAGTACAGTGATCCTGTTGTCGCATGTATATAATGTATACATTGTCATGTATATACATGATTTGTCCCACATAATCCGCACCGACCAGCGATCCCGCACACTAACACTATCCTACATACACACTCGGTGTCAACAGACGTTGGTCCCCAGGCAAGGAAATAAATGGGACTTATTCAGCCCTATCCTAAATGCCAACCTTAGCATCATTGGAGTGGAGGAAACTGAAGATCTCGGAGAAACCCCACGCAAGTCACGAGGTGAACGTACAAATACCGTACAGACAAGCACCCGTAGTGAGCATCGAACCCGGGTCTCTGGTGCACTACGGGAGTAGCACTATCACTAAGCCAACGTGGGGTGGCATATATAGTTGATCGAGCAGGCAGAATCCTCATCCCTCTCTCACGGTGCGAGTCCATCCAAGAGTGACCCCAAGTGAAAGAAAAAAAACGGACTCGTGGTTATGCACGAGATTCAGTTTATGGTCAAGTGTTTAACCGAGTTCCCACGGGCATGTTCTTTATGCGATGTTCCAAGGTGCTCTCCCGAGTTGCCAAGTTCCTCTCCCGTTACACTTGAGCCAACCGTGAATGAAGGTATGTTTTAATAAAGCAACAATGTTAAAGAAAACATCTCCATCCTGCGGCTTTGAGTTAAAGATAGAAATCAGCGCGGCTGCATCTATTAATATGACCTACAGAGGGAAAATGCGCATCAGATTGTTGGGAGACGGAGCTCAGGGTTCGCCTCCTGAGCTGCTTTGGTGCCCAGGCGTGAGGGAGGTTGTGGAGGGAGGGGGGGGGGGGGGGGGGGGGGGGTCATTAATCTGTCTGGGGTGACAAGGCTCTTGGGTTAGGAGTGGTGTGCAAGGGAGTGGTGTGCAAGGGAGGCTTAATTCTCTCCGATCTCTCTGAAACCCCGGACGAGAACAAAGGAAAGCTATCTTGCCAGCGCGTACAAGCCCGTTGTATATAAGGGTCTCGACCCGAAACGTCACCTATCTCCTTCACTCCTTCACTCCTTAGATGCTGCTGCACCCGCTGAGTTTCTCCAGCCTTTTGTATACACCCGTTGTATATAACTTTGCTGCTGACGCGCACACGCTCTCTCTCTCTCTCTCTCTCTCTCTCTGCTCTCTCTCACTGCAACTCAGAGCCCAACCTCGCCATCCTATAGTGGTAACATTCACATCGGGTCCACACCCACACCCCCTCTCTCCGACACCCCCCCCCCCCCCCCCCCCACAAGGCACCAGGCAGCGTGATAGCAGAGAGTTTGTAGGGTGTTGGTTTTGTATAAGGATGTATTCTTTAAATTATTAGCCAAGGTTGGATTTACTTATTTTAAACGAAGTTTGGAGCGCTTGTCAATACTTTTTTTTTCTCTTTGCGCTCGTTTTCAGAAAGGGTTCAGACCCTCGTTGCCCCTTTTGAACCAAGCCCTGCGAGAGGGAGGGAGGGAGGGAGGGAAGGTGTGAGTAAACAAGAGCGCCGAGGAGGAGAGGGAAATGGGGGGTGGGGGAGTGGGTGGAGGAGAAATAGGGAAGAAGTTAGTTGTTCAGATCAGAAACCTGTAGGCTGGGAGCCATAATGGTGAAGAGCACACCCAGTTCTTCTGAGGAGTGTATAAGAGACATCGATCCGAAGCAATGTTCCTCTAGAACTATAACTGAAACCGTGTCCACATCACCTCCTCTTGGCCGGACCGCAACACCAAATCTACGCGTCAGGAAAATCCAATGTTCATTGATTCATCTCCATGGTTTTTATAGCTAATTTCTCAATAAATAACTGCAGTAATCATCCCGAAAGGGTAGGATAGGGCTGAAGCCCAGTGTTTAGACGTTGGAATATTTTTTTTTATCATTCTAATAGAATGATTTTCCAACTCCTGTGGTAATTAAGCTTTTTTTTCACTCCTAGTTTTTTTAAACATATTTTTAGGATGTTAAAGCTGAATAAAATAAACATTTACGAAATTAGTTCATTCATTTATTTTGCTCATGTGACACAAATACATTATATATAAAATTGTACACATGGGAAAATAAGACGAAAATTACCAAAAAAACAAAGAATTTTTAGTCGAGGATGAATTAAATTTTGTGATTAAGACTCGAGCGTGAATGGCACTGAAATAATTTAAAGAGTTCCCACGGTAGACTCACGAATCACCAAGTTGAACGCACGGGCCCTACGTTCTTACAACGAGTCTAAATGTTTCAGTACGAATTCATTACAAGAGCTCTCCCGAGTTTGGCCTGATTCGAACTCGGAGATTACGGTAAGGGCCACTCGTCGGTACTCGGGGCTCTCGTAGACATTTTTCAACATGTTAAAAAATCTTCACTAGTCTTCCCGTGCTTACCTGCCGTTAGCGAGTCTTCCCGAGTACCTACCGTTAGCGTCACGAGCCTCTAAGAGACGCCCCCGAGCTGCGACGTACCCGCTACGTTAATTCTCCGTGCTTTGCACGATTTAAAGTTGTAGACGTTTTATTAGCTATCCAGTCTAGTTATATTATGCACAAGTACATTCAAGTACATGAGTACAACAAGGAGTCTAAATAAAAGAAGACCAGGGTTACTGTTGTAGAGAAAAGCCAGAGTCCCCTGGGAGGTTGATTGGAAGATCGTGACTACATCCTAGCACCTGGGTGCAACGTTCAGCCGTCTGGTAACCGCAGGGTGGAAATTGTTCCTGAATCTGTTGGTACGTGGTTTCAAGTATTTGTGTCATTTGCACTACGGGAGAGAGAGAAGTGAATGGAGTTGAAAAGTCCTTGATCACGATGGCTGATTTCCTGAGGCAGCGTGAAGTGTAGATTGAGTCGATTCTAGACAAACTGGGTTGTGTAGGAAGGAACTGCAGGTGCTGGTTTAAACCGACGATAGACACAACATGTTGGAGTAACTCAACGGGACAGGCATCGTCTTTGGAGAGAAGGAATGGGCGTTTTGGGTCGAGACCCATCTTTTGTGTGATCGACTGGGCTGCGTTCACAACTCTGCAATTTTTCGAGCAGAGCTGTTACCAAACGAGGTTGTGATGCATTGTGACGCGGGCACGGTGGGCTTAACAGACTCGAGACAAACATTGAGCTGTTGGATGGTTGCAACGTTTTTTCCCCCTTAGGTTTGAGTAGAGAAGGGGACGATTTAAAGAAAATATGGGAATTATGGACTAATATGCTTCACTTCTGTGCCAGGAAGGTTACTCAGGAGGATTCTGAAGAACATGATACACATGCAGTTGGAAAGGTAGGAGTTCATTAGGAATATTCAGCATGTTACTGTGCGTGGGATATCATGTCACATACATTTGATGGAGTTTTTTCAAGCTTGCCAAGGGCTGGGTTATAGACATTGTATTTCTCGACAGCAACAATGCCTGATCAACAAGATCATGGAGGCTGCTCCGGATGGTTAGATTGCATAGGATCCAGGGAGAGCGAGCTAACTGGATACAGAATTGGCTTCATCGCATGAGGCAGAGGGTGGTGGTGGATGGTTGTTTTTCTGACTAGAGGCCTGTGACTGCTCGTGATCCAGAGATCAGTGCTGGGCCCATAGCTGTTTGTGATCTTAATCAATGGTTTAACTTGGGTGTACAAGGAATGATAGGAAGTTTACAGGTGACATTAAAATGGACGAGATTGTATATAGTTTAGATGATGATCAAGAATTGGAACAGGAGCTTGATCAGTTGGGAAAGTGGGCTGATGAATGACAAATGGAGTTGAATGCAAATAAGTGCTAGATGTTGCACTCATACAAGTCAAACCGGACAGGGTCTTCACAGTGCATGGCAGGGCCTCGGAAGTATTGTAGAGGAAATAGATGTACATTCCTACTCATCTCCTTCCCAACAGAACGTCCATTAATTCAGAGGCTTTGACCTCTATTCCTGGACTCTTCCACTAATGGAAACATCCTCTCCACATCCACACTATCCAAGCCTTTCAATATTCTCTGTGTTTCAATGAGGTCCCCCCTCGTTCTTCTAAACTCTGCCAAGTACAGGCTCAATGCCGACAAACGCTCATCATACGGCAACCTAATAATTCCTGGGATAATTCTTGTAAACCTCATCTGGACCCTCTCCAGAGCCAGCATATCCTTCCTCAGATATGGTGCCAAAAATTGCTGACAATATTCCAATGCGGCCTTACCATTGCCTTCTAGAGCCTCAACATTGCATCCCTGTTTTTGCATATAAGCCCTCTTGAAATAAAAGCTAGCATTGAGTTTGCTTTCTTTACTACCGATTTGGCTTGCAAATTAACTTTTTGGGAATCCTGCACCAGCACTCCCAAGTCCCTTTTCATCTCCGATTTCTGGATTCCCTCCCCGTTTAGAAAATAGTCTATGCCTTTATTCCTACTACCAAAATTCATGACTCCACACTTTGCTACACTATATTAAATTTGCCACTTCTCTGCCCACTTTCCCAACCTGTCCAAGTCCTTCTGCAGAGTCCCTGCTTTCTCTACACTACCTGTCCCTCCGCCTATTTTCGTATCATCCGCGAACTTTGCCTCGAAGCCTTTAATCCCCTCGTCCAAATCATTAATACACAATGCCTGATACATGCCTAACATCGTGAGGTCGACAGATAGAGCGAATACACTGAGTTTTTGCACCAGAGGACAGACATTAAGAACCAGTAGCCATCGGTTTAAGAGAGGGGGAGGATTTAATAGGGAGATAAGAGGCAAGGTTTTCACACGGAGGGTTCATTATATGGAAAAGCTGCCAGAAAACGTGGTTGAGGCAGGTGCAATAATAACTCTGAACCTGTTTCCGTGTTGTGCAGCTCTATGACTCTATATTGTGGATGGAAGCAAACTGTCGGAGTAATGGAGAGGGTGGGAGATATAGAAGAAAGGCCGATCAAATGTTGCCGTTGCAAATGGTCTGGTTCAGAAGATATGTCCAGGCTGTTACTAGCGGGGCAGCTGCTGCGTCACCATGAACAGAAGCTCAGTGGCGAATATGTCCCGGTTAACACGAGCAAAGAGATGCCAATCTCATCTTAAGGTCTTTGTTATACTATTGTTTAAATTCTTCAACAAAGTGCGTGAACGGATACCTAACCCCATTTCAACTGCTCTCTGAATTTGCTCGGGATAAAGCATAGATACCAGTGTTGGTGTGCGAACCGCGGTATCTGCATTTTTCGAGGTTGGTGAAAAATAGATACCGTATTACTAATACTTCTGTCCGTGTCATTGAAATTTAAAACTGGCCAGTTCAAGGAATGTACAACATAGGAAACCCACATCTGTATACAATTGGTAGATAAAGCAAAGAGTAAGACAACGGATTTCCTCCTGTTCGCAGCGGGGAATCCCCGGCGGAGGCGATTGGCCGTAACCAGGGCTGGGGAAGTCTTTACATGTTGGAATGCCGCATTAAGTTAGCTGTAATCTAATAAGGCCGCATCCAAGAAAATTAATTTAGATATACTTCAAAATGTACATTATTTTGTAAAAATCTAACTACTATGTACTAACTTCAAGAAAATGAAAGCATTTAGTTAATTCTAAGGTTAACTAACCTTTTATTTACTTTGTTGTGACTGCTTTTTGTGGAAAAGCATTTGAATATTTGGTTGCAACATGGAGGTACGCAGTTTCAGCTGATCTTCTAGATGGGTATCCGGCATTTGTGACCTTCAGGGCATCTTGGTTTGGGTTAGGTATTAGAATGTAGGTTTGCAGCAATAAGTGGTTGAAAAGCAAGAAAGCATTTTTCATGCATTTTGCCGAAGACGTGGGTATTCTATTGCATTTTTCCATATTTTAATCTGATCTTTCTAAGCGTCAAATAAGGATTTAAAAATGTCATCTTCTGAGAGCTCAGTCAATTCCATCTGTAATTCTTTAGGAGCCTTGGAGACATCAACTAGGTGAGGTTGAAATGCTAATTTGAGTGTGATGTCATAATTCTCAAAGTCAGTGAACCTTTCATTGTATTCTTTAATTAATAAGTCTATAACAGCCGCGTATTCTTCAAACGATTCGCATGAATTCTCCAGCTCATCAATGACCATCATCAACTGGGGGAAATGTTCATCTGAAATTTCATTTTGACGAAGAAGACTTTTGAAAAAAAGATAGCTTTCTTTGAAATGCTTGGATTTTTTGCCACATATCATATATAGACTTAGTTTTACCTAGCAAAGAAACATTCAAGTCATTTTGCTTTGACATGATATCACACAGAAATGCAGTATATAGAAGTCTTCATTTAATAATTCACATTGCTGATTCTGTTCTTCATGAAATGTAACTATCTGTTCTCGCAAAGAAAAACTTTTTGCTAACACTTGTCCCTGCGATAGCCAACGCCATTTACAATGATACGGCAAATCCACACTGAATGCCTCTTGTCCAACTTTAGCATTTTACGAAACTGGCGATACTGTGTTGCATTTGCACGAATAAAGTTAACAATACTTATAACTTGTTGCAAAGTGTCACTTAAAATAGTAGATTTAGCACAGAGATTTTGCTGAAGTAAGATACAATGAAAAGAAATTAGAGCATCTGGATTTGAACCTTTTTTTATCTGTGCAATAAACCCTTCACGTTTTCCTGTCATGGAAGGTGCACCGTCTATACACATACACTCACTAAATTAACCAAATTCAGTCCAACTTCACGACATTTATCTTGAAAGTCGTTGAAGAAATCTATTCCTCGTGTTCTACCCGTAAGAGTGCTCAAAGCGAGTAACTGTTCGTAGCAAAGAAAATCTTCTGTCATGGCCCGAATTAAGTATAAAACCTGCGCCAAGTCAGTAGTATCAGTTGATTCATCCAAAGCGATGGAATAATATATATTTTCCTTTTGGAATATTGCGTTAAGTTGTTCTGTTACGTTGAGAGCTAATTCATGCTGCCGATCAGTTATAGTTCTCCTTGAAAGAGGCAGTTGTTTGCACCTTATTTTGGCTAAGCTTCTTACAACTTCGACAATGCATTATTTTACGATTTCTACATCGCTAAATGGCTTCCCTTTTTAAGTACATAAGCTAAAGTTGCTTCAGTAGCATTATTTCAGGGTCTTGCCGCTGCTTGAAATAACTGCCTTTGCCTTTGCTTTTCATCTTTTAATTTCTGCAATGCAACCTTTCGCGCCTAGCTCTCGAATTTGAAATATGTGTGGTCTTTACGAGTGGCATAACGCTGATGAGCTTCTTCAATGTTGATATTGCAGTATCACAAAGCACCGCTATAAAAAGTTGATAATACTGAAGACTGGACGGCCAGGGGACTCTCCCGGACAATTTCCCTCTCATCAGTAAGAAACAGGTGAATTGATCATGCGGTACAAGGACATGGCAGACCAATTGAATAACTACTTAGGTTCTGTATTCACTAAGGAAGACAAAAATAATCTGCCGGAAATAGCAGTGGAACGGGGGTCAAATAAGATGGAGGAACTGAGTGAAATCCAGGTTAGCCGGGAGGTGGTGTTGGGTAAATTGAACGCATTGAAGGCTGATAAATCCCCAGCGCCAGATAGTCTGCATCCCAGAGTACTCAAGGAGGTAGCCACAGGAATAGTGGATGCATTAGTGATAATTTTTCAAAATTCCTTAGATTCTGGAGTAGTTCCTGAGGATTGGAGGGTAGCTAATGTAACCCCACTTTTTAAAAAAGGAGGGAGAGAGAAAGCGGGGAATTACAGACCAGTTAGTCTAACATCGGTAGTGGGGAAACTGCTAGAGTCAGCTATTAAAGATGGGATAGCAGCGCATTTGGAAAGTGGTGAAACCATTGGACAAAGTCATCATGGATTTACAAAAGGTAAATCATGTCTGACAAATCTGATAGAATTTTTTGAGGATGTAACTGGTAGAGTGGATAAGGGAGAACCAGTGGATGTGTTATATCTAGACTTTCAGAAGGCTTTTGACAAGGTCCCGCATAAGAGATTAGCATACAAACTTAAAGCACACGGTATTGGGGGTTCAGTATTGATGTGGATAGAGAACTGGCTACCAGACAGGAAGCAAAGGGTAGGAGTAAACGGGTCCTTTTCAGAATGGCAGGCAGTGACTAGTGGGATACCGCAAGACTCAGTGCTGGGACCCCAGCTATTTACAATATATATTAATGACTTGGACGAGGGAATTCAATGCAACATCTCCAAATTTGCAGATGACACCAAGCTGGGGGTATAGTTAGGTGTGAGGAGGATGCTTGGAGGCTCCAGGGTGATTTGGATAGGCTGAGTGAATGGGCAGATGCATAGCAGGTGCAGTATAATGTGGATAAATGTGAGGTTATCCACTTTGGTGGCAAAAACATGAGGGTAGACTATTATCTGAATGGTGGCAGATTAGGAAAAGGGGCGATGCAATGAGCCCTGGGTGTCATGGTACACCAGTCATTGAAAGTAGGCATGCAGGTGCAGCAGGCAGTAAAGAAAGCAAATGGTATGTTAGCATTCATAGCGAAAGGATTTGAGTATAGGAGCAGGGAGGTTCTACTGCAGTTGTACAGGGTTTTGGTGAGGCCACACCTGGAGTATTGCGTACAGTTTTGGTCTCCAAATCTGAGGAAAGACATCCTTGCCATAGAGGGGGTACAGAGAAGATTCACCAGACTGATTCCTGGGATGTCAGGACTTTCATATGAGGAAAGATTGGATAGACTCAGCTTGTACTCGCTGGAATTTAGAAGATTGAGGGGGGATCTTATAAAAACTTACAAAATTCTTAAGGGGTTGGACAAGCTAGATGCTGGAAGATTGTTTCCGATGTTGGGGGAGTCCAGAACAAGGGGTCACAGTCTAAGGATAAAGGGGAATTCCTTTAGGACCGAGATTAGGAAAACATTCTTTACACAGAGAGTGGTGAGTCTCGGGAATTCCCTGCCAAAGAAGGTAGTTGAGGCCAATTCATTGGCTATATTTAAGAGGGCGTTAGATGTGGCACTTGTGGCTAAAGGGATCAGGGGGTATGGAGAGAAGGCAGGTACGGGATACTGAGTTGGATGATCAGCCATGATCACATTGAATGGCGGTGCAGGCTCGAAGGGCCAAATGGCCTACTCCTGCACCTATTTTTCTATGTTTCTATGTTTCTATCAACCAGCCTCAGGCGGTTGTGGCACCAGTCAGGTAGGCAGGTTAACGTACATTCTAGAGGCACATTAGAACTACATCATTAGCACAACAGGTGTTAAAATAGCCCTCATGACTTACGAATGTTTTAATTGTGGCCGTCAGTCAGGGAGGATTATTTCATTGAATCTTCTTTTACTCTCTGGTATTTTAAATACGTCCATTTTAAGATTAAAATAAAAATAATAAAAGACGAACAAAAACATATTAATAAAAATAAAAGGATTTGTTCTACAAAATTTGGATTTAGAAGGCCGTACGTGGCCTTAAGGCCGCATGTTCCCCACCCCTGGCTGTAACAGTGTTCCTGACAGTCTGAGCGTTGAACATCATGATCAGTGTGATCGGAAACAGCGGCATTGTCGAAGTCTGTCAATCCACTCAGCCCATGAGGGTGAGCTGTAATAGTGCGGGGTTTGGACACAAATCCACGGGACAACGTCGATAATAAGTATTCACTCAAGTCTAGTCACTTTTATTTATATAGCACACTTCAAAAACAAGTCTCATTTGCCAAAGTGCTTTACATTGGTATAAGAATAGTATAACAAACAACAGTGGTTCATAGATTAAATACAAACATCACTACATACATATAGCCCTCGCTCAGAGGACGTCAAGAAAGGCTTGGGAGTAGAGATGAGTTTTCCGTCTCGACTTAAAGGAGTCGACGGAGGGGGCAGTTCTGATGGGAAGAGGGATGCTGTTCCACTGTCTAGGAGCTGCAACCGCAAAGGCGCGGTCGCTCCTGAGCTTATGCCTAGACCGCGAGATGTTCAGGAACCCCAAGTTGGCCGATCTGAGGGACCTGGAGGTGGTGTGGTGTGGTGAGTGAGCAGACTTTTAATGTAGGTGGGGGCAAGCCCATTGAAGGCTTTGTAGACATAAAGGAAGACCTTGAAATGTATTCGGAACCGCACAGGGAGCCAGTGGAGAGAGGCCAGGATCGGGGTGATGTGGTCCCTTTTTCCGGTGCCCGTCAGGAGTCTCGCTGCGGTGTTTTGGACCAGTTGCAGGCGGGACAGTGAAGATTGGCTGATGCTAGTGTAAAGGGAGTTGCAGTAATCAAGGCGGAATGTGTGGATAAATGTGTGGATGATCTTTTTGAGGTCATCAAACTGGAGGAATTGTTTTATTTTAGCAATCATCTGATGCTGAAAGAAGCTGGCTTTTACCACTGCATTGACTTGTTTGTCAAATTTCAATGCTGAGTCAAATATCACGCCAAGGTTTTTGACTTGAGGTTTGAGTAATGGGGTAAGGCTTCCAAGGATGCCTGCTATCATTTTGATTAAGTCCGAGGGGCCGAGAAGGATGACTTCAGACTTACTCTTGTTTAGTTGGAGGAAGTTCTGGCCATCCAACACTTTATATCCTCGAGGCAGCGGATAAGGTTAAGCAGATTTGATTCGTTTTTGGGCTTCAGGGGGAGGTAGAGTTGTGTATCGTCTGCGTAGCAATGGAAGGAAATGCCGTGCCTTTCAATGACTTGGCGTAAGGGGAGCATATACAGGTAGAAGAGAATGGGGCCAAGGATGGAACCTTGTGGAGCCCCACAGCAGAGGCTAGCTGGGGAGGAGAAAGAGTTGCCTATGTTGGTAGAGAAACTCCAACCTTTGAGGTAAGAGATGAACCAGCTCAGGGCAGTGCCATCAATACCAACCCCGTACCAGAGACGGTCAATTAGGATGGTGTGGTCGACTGTGTCAAATGCTGCGCTGAGGTTGAGAAGGAGCAGGATTGCACAGTTGCTGGAGTCAACGGTGAGCAGTAAGTCATTACGTACCTTCAACAAGGCAGACTCTGTGCTGTGGTGGGCCCTGAAACCTGATTGGAAAGTTTCCAAGATAGTATTGCGGTGAAGGTAAGGCATAAGTTGACTTAAAATTACCTTTTCAAGGGCTTTTGAAAGGAAAGGCAATTTAGAAATGTGTCTGTAGTTGCTTGGCAAGGTGTGGTCGAGATTAGCTTTTTTCAGGAGTGGCTGGACAACCACTTGCTTGAAGCAGGTAGGTACAGTGCCAGTGGCCAGAGAACTGTTGAAGATGGCGAGGACGCTGGGACCGGCTATTGTAATGTCATCCTTCAGAAGGGCAGAGGGGACAGCGTCGAGGGGGCAGGCTTAGGGTTTCATGGTGGTGACCAGTTTTACAAGGGAGGGTAGAGTAACGGATTGGAAACAATCTAATTTTGAAGAACAGACCAATGAGACCGCCAGGTCACGGGTGGGAGGGGAAATATTCATTCTGATGTTGAGAAATGTAGTAAATGCCTTGCATTTAGCAGGGGACCCAGTTAAGCTGGTGCTGGGGCAGGACAAATGATGTTGATGGTGGTAAAAAGGGCATTGGAGTTATGAGCGTTTTTGGAGAAAAGGGTGGAAAAGTATTTTGTTCTTGCAGATTTTACTGCTTCCTGGTATTTGTGAAGATTGTTTTTCAGGAGTTCAAAGGAAATTTGAAGCTTATCAGATTTGTACTTCTGTTCTGATTTTCTGCATTCTCTTCGTAGGGCTCTGGTGGTGTCATTGAGCCACGGCCCGCCTTAAGTTTTTCATTTTAAGAGGAACAACATAATCCAGAATGGAAGAGCAAGTAGTATTGAATAGAGAAATTAGGTCGTCGGTGCTGAGATGGAGGGTAGACGCTTCAATAGTGCAGATGTCGGGGACGGGTATGAGAGGCACAAACATGAGGCACAATCATGAGGCACAAACATGAGGCACGGGGAATGGAGGGCAAACAGGCACCGGCGCTAACTTCACCAAAACCAGCAGCTGCAGTGTTGTTCATGCAATATATTGGCTTAAGCTTTAAACAATAAATAGCCACATATCGGTCAGAGGTTAAGGCGACTGTGGACCAGATGGGACAGTTCGGGGCACCGATTAATAAAGCAGCCCTAACTACACACGCGAGAGTGATCGACATGAAAATAACTGCTGGATATTGATTCGAATAAATATCACGTTAAGAAGGACAAGGAAAACATCTGCAATCATGGGCATTGCCGCCAGGTAGCAGGTCATGCACCCGGAGAGACCACACTTCCCGTGAGGCATATGTAAGATTTAGGAAGTTGACATTGCATGGTGGCTTCGTGAAATATAAACAAAATAGTGGATAATTTAAACAGGGTAAGCATGGAGGGTGTAGGGCCGCACAATGATGGGCGTACAGCAAGAGCCAGATGAAAAGGTATAACTGTGTTCTTCACATTGGTATTCGGCCCGGGGACGTAGATGGAGGCAAGCAAGACCATGTGTGTGTGTGTGTGTGGGGGGGGGGGGGGGGGGGGGGTACGCTTATATTCTAAGGCATGTTGGTAACATGGAGGGGACCTCTTGAAGAATACGAAGGTGGATAAATCCCTGCGCCTAATAGGATCTAATCCAGGAGCAGGGAAAAGTTTAAAAGAGATTCACGTAGCCGGGGAAATCGGTGGCAGCTTCAACGTTAGCAACATTTCAGAGCCATTTGGACAGACATGTGGATATGTCGGGAATGGAGGGATGTGGACCACGTGCAGACACATGGGACCAGTTTTATTTGGCATTATGGGCGGCACAAACTTCGTTGGCTGAAAAGCCTGTTTCTCTACCGTTCCGTCCTATGCTCTCTGTTATTTAATATGTTGTAGAAAGGCCATCTGTTTTTTTCCTCTGTAATGTTTATGGAGTCAAAGTCATTGAGTCATGGTGATGGAGTCATAGAATCATAGTCATTGATTCAAAAGGAATCCAAGTTTACATCCACATCTAGATCAGTTTCAAAGCTGGGCCAAGGTATGGCGAATAGAGTTTAACTCTAACAAGCCTGAGCATTTAAACGTTGGTATTTCAAACCATGGCGGAAAATAATCGCTCTAACGTAACTAGAATTAGTAAACCGCTCTAAACTAAACTACACGAATTGATCAAAAGACAAACTGAAGACACTGGGTGTTTATAAAAAAAAGAGCGGGTCAGGCAGCACCTCTCGAGAAAATGGGTAAACGACATTTCGAGTCGGGATCCGTCTTCATAACTCAACTGTGATTTTCAGTCTGAGATATTGTGAAAGCGGAAACATAACGAATTATCATGGATAGGAGTGAACAGCCGTGTTAGGGCAACGTCCAAAGAACAGATAAATGAAACCTGACAAGGAATATAAAATGTCCAGAGACTGATGAAGTTGGTGTTGGCTCGGCTGGTATGAGGGTACGGCAGCATGCTTTCTTTGCGGTGGAGTGGGGATGGAAATTAGGGCAACGTAGTCGATCAAATGTCACCATTGCAAATTGGCTGTTTTAGACGTTTCTGTTTTCAGAAATTAAGGACTAACGGAGCAGACTCGGCAAGAAGAGAGGCAGCGGAGGCGAGGATGGCCATGTCAATAACAGCAAATGCGATCATAATCTCCGCTTCTACTACAAGGTGAATTTTATGTTATTGCTTAAATAACTTAACAATTTGAGCGAACGGATATGCAACCCCATTTTTTAACTCCTCTCTGAATTTACTCTGTGTTAAAGCATAAATACACGTGTTGGTACATGAGCTGAGAAGTCTCAACATGAATCCAGACTGTTGGGCAATATAGATTGGATTACTAATACTTCTGTCTGTATAATTGTAGTTTACAACCCGCCAGTTTAAAGAATGTACAACATAGGTAAGCCACATCAGTATAAAATTGGCAGACAAACCAAAGAGTAAGACGATGGATTTCCTCCTGTTCTCCGCCTCTGGGTCAGCGCGGTTTTCCCCCTTGCTGTCGGCGCGGAGTCCCCTGCGGAGGCGATTGGCTTTAACAATGTTCCTTACAGTCAGAGCGTTAAAGACCAGGATCAGTGCGATCGGAATCAACGGCGTTAGAAGACTGTCAATCCACTCGTAAGCAGTCCAAAAGAGTGACGTGTAATAGGCGGGCGTTTGGATGCAAAACCATGGTACATTGTTAATAACAACAGAAGGCATAAACTCGAAGTACCTCGGAACGGATCGCAGGAAACCACAGGCGCCCACTACGCCCAAAACCACAGCCGCCGTTTTCTCGGTGCAATATCTCGGTTTGAGCTTCACACAACAAATGGCAACATATCGGTCAAAGGTGAACGCAACTGTGAACCAGACAGAAGAGTCCAGAACTCCCATAAGCAAAACAATCCTAGCTGCACAGACGGGAGTAATGAAAAGGAAATTAACTGGGAAGTAGATGTTATTAATTCGATTCAATATCACATTAAAGACGACGAGCAACAGGTCAGCAACCGACATTGCCACCAGGTAGCTGGTGATGCATTTGGAGAGACCGCACTTCCCCCGTCGGAGGATCACAATCGCCACGAGATTAACTGCAAGAAAAGAAATAAAACAGCAACATTGTCGACGTAAACCTGACAGAAGAAACATCTGTTATGATAGCCATGGAGAAAAACGAATCAATTGAAAACTGTATAAAAAATGAACGGCCTGCGGAGCGAGTTGGCGGTAAGTCTGTTCCTGACCGTCAGGGCGCTAAACGCCAAGATCAATGCAGTGGGAAACAGTGGTGTTAGAATATTGTCGATCCACTGATAAGCAGGTCGAGAAGGTGACATCTCACAAAGCCTTTGAGGAATATAAATGAAGCAGGGGTGCTGAAACGGGGAATCAGGAGGGCCAAAAACACACATGAAATTTCCTTGCCGAGGTGGCTTTAGAAACATCTCAAGACGTTTTATACAAACGTTAAATGCGTAACCAGAGAGATGAAAGGAACAATCAAGGACAAACGAGGCCGTTTTTCTTGGAGCCAAATGGGATGGGCTAGGCACATTGCATCGGTATGGGTTCAGGGAACAGACACAGCAGCTCACGAACTTTGTGCCAAGCATGATACAAATTTAAACTAATTCTGGACATTGTCCTGATCCCTCCATTCGCTGCATCTTCAGAGTCTGAATATTAACACGTTGAATATTGCTCCCGAACATGCTTATCCACTTATCCTGGCAGCGCGTTCGAGCCACATGGAGTATTGGAGCTGTACAGTATGAAAAATAGACCTGTGCCATAACTTATCCATGCCGAAATGGTGGCAGTCTGTCAGAACTGAACGGGGAGGAGGACACAAATGCAGGCTCAGACACAGGGCAGATCCGTATTCAGAGTTTAATCGGTCCAAGTCGGTACACAGGTAAGAAAGCACAGAAGCTACAGTATAATCTAGGAGCAGGCAAAAACAGTGGTCGAGTTCACAAAGTCACAATATTTCTAGAGCTGGAACGAGGTGATACCAAGTAGCATACACAACGAACTGGCAATGAGAACTAAAACACAAAGGGCTTAAATACAGACTTAACAGGGGATAACAAGACACAGATGAAACACATCAGGGTGGGGCCAACAATCACATGAGGGTAAACGACCTGACAGGAAATGGGACCTGAAACAAGAGGAGATGTGAGACACCAAAATAAAACAAGAATGCAAACTCTAATACTAAAAACCAATAACTAGAAACTAGATCAAACGCGAGACCTGACAGTAACCCCCCCCCCCCCCCCCCCCTCCCTCCACGGCCGGCTCCTGATGGCCCAGGATCGTCAGGATGTTGGCAGCGATATTCCCTGATAAGTTCCCAGTTGCATATGTTGCGAGCCGGCACCCAAGTCCGCTCCTCAGGTCCATAACCCTCCCAATCCCCAAGATACTGACAACCACGACCACGCCGGCGCATCCCCAGCAACCGGCTAACCGTAAACACTGGACCCCCATCAATGAACCGGGGGGGGGGGGGGGGGCGGAGGGGGTGTGGAGGCAGGGACCAGAGAACTCGCCTTAACTGGCTTCAGTTGGGAGACATGGAAAGTAGGGTGGACCCTCATGGCACGGGGGAGTCTGAGACGAACCGCCACAGGATTGATGACCTTCGATATTGGGAAAGGACCAACAAAACAAGGAGCCAGCTTCCGGGATTCCATCCTCAGAGGTAAGTCTCGAGTGGAGAGCTACACCTTTTGGCCCGGCGAGTATACTGGAGCCGGCGTTCTTCCACGATCAGCCATTCTCTTGTAACGTGCAGAACTGCGCAACAGCATCTGACAAGCCCCATTCCCAAACCTTGCAACAGCGACGGATGAGAGCCTGAGCGGGGGGCACACTGGACTCCTTCTCCACAGCAGGGAACAATGGTGGTTGATAACCATAGGCACACTGGAATGGAGAGAGACCAGAGGATGAGCAAGGTAGTGTGTTGTGTGCATACTCCAAAACACCTTCCAAAACCTGGACACGAACTGAGGCCCCCAGTCAGACAGAATGTCTCTGGGAAATCCATGAATTCGAAAAACATGAGACAACATGACCTCTGCCGTCTTCCTGGCAGAGGGAAGCTTGCGCAACGGAATGAAATGGACCATCTTAGAAAATCTGTCCACCACAGTCATGACTGTGGTGTTGCCTTCAGAAGAGGGCAGGCCTGTGACAAAGTCCATGGAGATCTCTGATAGGTGCGTGAGGGGCAGGCAGCGGATTGACACGAAAGGCGAAAGGTGGGCCGATGCGAGGTCTTGTTCTGAGCACAAATACTGCAGGCGGCGCCATACTCCTTAATCCCCTTCTCCATGGAAGGCCACCAAAACCGCTGTTTGGCCACAAACAGGGTTCGCTGGACACCGAGATGACAGGAGATCCGAGACGTATGAGCCCAGTGCATCACCTGTGAATGAAGAGACTCGGGAACAAACAGACGATTAGAAGGACACCCTAGCGAAGACTGAACACCCACAGTAGCCTCGGAAACTCTCCTCTCAATCTCCCAAGTAACCGCCCCAACAAAATAGGAAGCAGGCAGAATGGGAGCTGAAACCTTAGGGGATGGGTCAGGATCAAACTGTCTGGAGAGAGCATCAGGTTTGCCATTCTTGGCACCAGGGCGGTAAGACAGTACAAAATCAAATCGATTAAAGAAGAGAGCCCACCTTGCTTGGCGCGAGTTGAGGCGTTTGTCTGACTTGATGTATTCCAGGTTCTTGTGGTCTGTCTAAACTAGAAACGGCTGCTTGGTACCCTCCAACAAATGTCTCCATTCCTCCAAGGCTGCTTTAACCGCTAACAGTTCACGGTTACCCACATCGTAATTTCTCTCAGCAGGAGAAAACTTTCTTGAGAGGAAAGAGCAGGGATGTAGTCGACCATCTGTGGAGGACTTCTGGGAGAGTACGGCCCTGATGCCCACACCCGAGGCATCCACCTCAACCACGAACTGGAGTGACGGGTCAGGGTAAACCAGGATGAGGGCTGAGGAGAAGCTCCTCTTGAGTCCCATAAATGCAGCTTGTGCTTGAGGGGACCAAGAGAAAGGCACGTGGGGTGAGGTGAGAGCATGGAGTGGTGCAGCAGTGACACTAAAGTTCCGGATAAACTTCCTATAAAAATTAGCAAACCCAAGGAACCCCTGAAGTCGCTTACGACTGGAGGGTGTAGGCCAGGTGACCACAGCACTGACCTTGCCCGGGTCCATCTGTATATCATCAGGTGACACAACATAACCAAGGAATTGAACAGTGTTAACATGAAATTCACATTTCTCAGCTTTCACAAACAGATCATTCGAGAGCAAACGTTCCAGCACCTGGTGTACATGCTGCACATGGGAAGCTTCATCTGGAGAAAAAATGAAAATGTCATCAAGGTACACAAACACAAATTTGTTCAGTATGTCCCGTAATACATCGTTAACCATGCCTTGAAAAACGGCTGGAGCATTAGTAAAACCAAACGGCATGATAGAGCATTTTGTAAGTCTCTATAAGATCCCCCCTCGAGTACAAGCCGAGTCTATCCAGTCTTTCTTCATATGAAAGTCCTGCCATCCCAGGAATCAGTCTGGTGAACCTTCTCTGTACTCCCTCTATGGCAAGAATGTATTTTCTCAGATTAGGAGACCAAAACTATACGCAATACTCCAGGTGTGCACCTGCATGCCTACTTTCAATGACTGCTGTACCATGACACCCAGGTCTCGATGCATCTCCCCTTTTCCTAATCGGCCACCATTCAGATAATAGTCTACTTTCCTGTTTTTGCCACCAAAGTGGATAACCTCACATATATCCACATTATACTGCATCTGCCATGCATTTGCCCACACACCCAACCTATTCAAGTCACCTTGCAGTCTCCCAGCATCCTCCTCACAACTAAGACTGCCCCCCCCCCCCCCCCCCCAGCTTCGTGTCATCCGCAAAATTGGCGATGTTGCATTCAAATACTCTTCCAGTGTAACTCCGATCACACGGCCCGACGCATTTCCCAATTAAGGATCCAGTCTGCCGCCTTTAACTTGACGAATTAACCAACCAAGAAGGCAAGAAACTCTCCTGAATGCACAGATCAAAGTCGCTCCTTCAACGCTCTCACACGGCGGAAGTCCAAATCAACTTCAAGGAATGTGATATCAACCACTTCATCTTCGCTCTTGTGTAGGAACGAACTGCAGAACCAGGTTTAAACCAAACATGGACACAAAAAGCTGGAGTAACTCAGCGGATCAGGCAGCCTATCTGGTGAGAAAGAATAGGTGATGTTTTGGATCGCTCCTGAAGAAATGTTTCGTCCCGAAACGTCACCTATTTCTCTTCTCCAGAGATGCCGCCTGACCCGATGAGTTACTCCTGCATCTTGCTTGTCTCTCCCCTACACTCTTGTTGTTCCACTGTTTCACTGAATCCACATTCTCCTCCCGAGCTACGCTCATACAGCGCTCGGTAAAACCAAGTCATTCAGAAGCAGGAACTACAATTATGGGAGCGAGATCTCCCGATGACTGAACCGTTGACAGCGACCATCTCGTTCGAGACCGGTACTGCGCCTTACCGACAACTCCAATGGCCGCAAGAACAGGGTAGTAAATGCGCTCGATCTGGAAGATTACTGGGTCTCCCATTACCTCCGACAAATGCCTGGCGCGGTGGATCCGCTGATTCCTACTGATCAAATGTCATAACGTGCTCAAAGAAGCCGATATATATGATCGGACCGAACCTCCAGTGAAACAATTTGCCTTGTAAGGCAATCAGTTGATTAGTCTGAACACGATGCACCCAAGCGTTGTCCTGCACTGTTTATGATGTAACCGGGTCTATTTTAAGGATGTTAATGGGACAGGAGATCTAACGTTGTTTTGATCCCAGTCGTGGTCTCAGCAAGCCTTAGTTGACGCCTAACGTATTGTAACGGAAAACCACTGGTGTTTCCTATTATGAGTGGTGGCGTCATAGAAGGTGGCAGCCTCGCCGGCAGCGGTTCGATTTCCACCCTTTTTTGTTATTTTTAGTGTGTTAAAAGTTTTGTTCTGGAGGCCTTTTAGTCTTTTTTATATGGAGGATGGTGGTGGTGGAGGGGGGGGGGTGGTGAGGGGGGGGCTGTAGGAGGAAACTGTTTTCTCCAGTCACTACCTAGGCGAGGATGCGTCCTTCCTCCGAGCCGCATCTTCGGCAACCTCCTCGCGGCCTACCATTCGGATTGGCGCAGCCTTTCCTGCCGGATGCCGCCCAGAGCTTGGAGCTGCAGCTTCAGCAGCAGCGTAGCACTGAAGTACCATCGCGGAGCGGGCGATACTGGGGTCGCCGTGTTGGAAGCTCGGGACTGCTGGGACTGCCGACTAACATCGTGGAGCTGTGGTATGCAGAGCGCTGACTTTAAACACCGGGGCGCCTGAGATCTTTCGCCGAGATCACCAGTGTTGGAGCTCCGACCTGCGCGGCCTGTGGACTTCGGAAGCCGCGGTCTCCGGTAGCAAGCGGCGGTTTCGAACTCCAAGCCACTGAGAGTGTTCTTCCGACGCCGGAGTTCCATCATCCGGCAAGAGTGAAACATCAATAGGCCCCACCCACGGGTGAACATGGAGGAAGTGGACTGAACTTTGCTGCCTTCCCTCACAGTGGGAAACGTTGATCCCGCTGTGGGGGGATGTTTTTATGTTTAATGTTAAATTCTATAATGTGTTTATTTTATTTGTGTGCGGACAACCTGATCCTGAATGTCGAAAAAACAAAGGAGGTCATCGTCAACTTCAGGAAAAACCGGCACAGTCCCACACCACTTCACATCAATGACAGCGATGTGGAGGTGGTCAGTAGCACTAAGTTCCTGGGGGTGCAGATCACTAACAGTCTGACCTGGTCAAATAACATCTCATCAACAGTTAAGAGAGTGCAGCAGCGGTTGCACTTTCTGTGCCAGATGAGAAGAGCTCACCTTCCCCATCCCGTCCTCACCACTTTCTACAGGGGCACCATAGAGAGTATTTTGACCAGCTGTATCTCTGTCTGGTTTGGGGACTGTAACGTCACTGACTGGAAGTCCGTGCAGAGCGTGGTGAGGACAGCGGAAAAAATCATCGGGACCCTCTCCCCTCAATCGGGGATATTACGACCAAACGTTGCGTGTCTAAGGCCAGCAGTATTATAAAATACCCATACATCTCCATCATGGACTGTTCACTCTGCTGCCCTCGGGTAAAAGATGTCATAGCATAAGGAGCAGAACATCAAGGTTCTACAACAGCTTCTTCCCATGAGCCATCAGACTCCTGAATGCCATGTAATGGGCTGCCACCATTGTCTATTTATCCTTTTATCCAATTTTATCCTTCTGTTAATTATCGTGTTGCACGGGGAGCGAAATGCAATGGAATTTCATTTGGAATTGCATATATCGATGTATTTCTAAATGACAATAAAGTTTGTTTGATTTGACTTGCTGCGATGGCAACTCAAATTTCACTCCACCAATTGGTGTATGTAACAATAAATGTCCTTTGTCCTTTGTCCTTCTCATTGTACGTGTCCCCAGTACCATTGTCATGCATAGTGACCAAGATCAATCTAAACTCCCATCACCCAGCGGCAGCCAGCTTGGAATGACAAGAGACTGTATATGCTGGAATCTGGAGCAACAAACAACCTGCTGGAGAAACAAGATCCCTGTGAAGCCGCACGGGGAGTATTCTGTACAGTTATATGTTAAAGGGGAGATGGCATTGAGCTGGAACTAGCGCAGAGAAAATGTACCCAAATGGTGCAATGGACGTGAGGGCGTGAGCTGTAAGGGGAGGTTGGATATGTTGGGAGTTTAATCCTTGAAGTCCAGGTAGGCTGTGGGCCGAGCATCAAAAATGTGTCTAGAAATCCATTTTCGTATCTTTATATTATTATATAAAAAGAATATGCTGAATATAATTGTGAGTGTTTTTTTAATGACACTATCGCAGAGGTCCTGCTCCTGAACCAGCCTAATTGATTGGTGAGGGCAGTTCTTGTGGGTTCCTCCCTTTACTGAACCCCACTGACTGCCATAGTGGGGAGAGTGGGGGTCACGGCCATAGTGGGACTGGGGCAGTGCCAGGCTGGGTGACAGACCTGTAGGGGACCTGTCTTATTTCTGATGTAAATGTCACATCCTGACCAAGAATCAAATGCTCTGATGTTTACTCGACGAGTATTCATTTTAAGCTACAATGAGCCTATATTTATGTTAGAAACCTCCGATGGTGCCTTTGCAAATGAGGGCTAATACCTTTAACCTAAAATAAATCTAAAAGTGGTGCTTTGTTTGAGTATCTGTAGTTTGTGTGTGTGTCTGTGTATACCTGTCAAATGTGTAACTGTGGATGTGCGGATGTAAGTGTGTATGTATGTGTGGATGGGTGGGTGGACTGTCGCAGCAGCCATTCACCAGCACGCCAGTATCATAAGTAATTCACTCATTGTTTAACTAATTTGACCAAATAAATAGTGA
This sequence comes from Raja brachyura, assembly GCA_963514005.1. Next base: position 18,677,999 of record OY740785.1, read on the forward strand.
AACGATCGATATTGAAATAAAACTTTATATAATCATTTATTTCCCCAGTTTATTTGTTCACATTCAATCTGATCTTCATCTAAATATTCTTCATCAGATTCCAAGTCTTTTGATAAGTTTTGATAAGTCCATTGATAAGTTAGTTCATGTTCAAGTGGAGGGTCAGGCAGTGGGCTGTCAAGGACACCTGCAACAAATGTAATCAATCCCCTGCCAACCATAGCCATATGTTTTGGTCTCGCCCTAATCTGGCAGCCTTTTGGAGGAGTGCTTTCAACGTGATAAGCAGAGCCTATGGACAGACTATTCCTCCAAACCCACTGTCAGCTATTTTTGGTACTCCTCTCCACACCAACATCTCTGCTGCGTTGAAGGGGGTCCTGGCTTTTACAACCTTGTTAGCCCGGAGACTGATTTTGCTGAACTGGAGGCTTACCTGTCCCCCGACACACGCCCGCTGGATCAAGGAGGTGCTCTACAATTTAAAGCTTGAAAAACTTAGGTTTTCTCTCAAAGGCTCTACCAAGACATTCCTAGATACATGGAATCCTTTCCTGGAACTTGTTAACTCTCTCAACTTGTTTCCGGACTCGGAAGAGGACTGATTGCCTTTTATCACTGCTCTGCCTTATTGCAGCTGCTCTCCCCTCAACACCCCCTCCCCCCCACCCCCCACACCTTTTATTTGGAAAATTTCTTTTGTTTATCTTATCGTATTTGTGTGGATGTGTACGTATGTGAGTGTTGTTTGTCCCCGTTTGGTTCTGACCGGATTCGGGTGGATTGAGGGGGGGTAAGGGTAAGGGCTTTGAGGGTCGCTTACATACTGTTGCACAATTATGTCGTGACTATCACTGTCTGTTATCATTGTATGTATGCACATTGCTGTGAAATTCAAATAAAAAGATTTTTAAAAAAAAGAAAATCTCATAATCATTAAGTCTGCATGGACATCAATTCATAAAATTTTAACCTCTTCTTAATGTTAATGAGAATAGTAAGATTAAACGAGAACTTACCAGTTTGAAGTTTGATCTTGATTTTATGAGGAGTTACGTTGGTGATTACGTGAAGAAGACCCGCCAGGCCGCATGCGCACCAATCTTCAAAGCAGCGGTATGAAATCACAAATAACAACACTGAAGTGACATAGTAAGATGCGTGACTCAAGAACTACCAGATGATCCTTTATGAGAGAGGGTTGGGCGTGGTGGGCACGTAATCACCAACGTAACGCCTTATAAAATCAAGATCAAACTTCAAACTGATAAGTTCTCGTTTAATCCTACTATTTTACTTCGGAGTCACGTGAGTGATTCCGTGAAGAGTTCAAAGCTTTGTGATTTCATGCCACAGATTACAAATCTTGGCATCCCACTGCAGTGATTGACTCGAATGAGAAATTAATGCATTAGTAATAACATTGCATTTAATGCAGTAATAAAGTTTATTGTAAAAATATAAATAGCATTGGCAAACAACCCTGGATCAGCAATCGGCCGATGATAGAAATTCTGAAACATCAGCTCATTTGCCCATCCGGCGGCCGCCAAAATATGGTCGATGGGCACGCCTCTCGCCTTGGCCACCGACGTAGCTGCTGCCCTAGTGGAAAAAGATGTAAACACACTATCTAAATGATATGCTGACGTTGATGCTGACCTGGTGGAATGAGATATACAATCATCAGTGTCAATACCTGTATAACCCAGAACCTGCTGCAGCCACCTTGAAATAGTCTGTGACCTATCTTTATGTAGTTGTTTGTTTCCTAATAAACAATGTTGATTCCATACTTGGGATTCTGGTGGCCTTGATAACATAGACGTGAGACCGTGGGGTATCCAAAATGATCTTAAATATTGCCACCACTAGTCTACTCTGCTTGTGTAGACCTGAATGTAAAATGTAATGGCACCTGCAGCCAATTCCATCCTATCTTGCCACAGCGTTTGCAATGATTGCCGTCATTGTGCTGATATTAATGTGATAACTAAGGATGTAGCTCAAACCCCTTGGTGAAGTAATGTTCACACATTTACAATAAACAACTGCATAATCTTGTAGTGGGAGATCTTGTGCCAAGATCTTTTAACAACTCAATATCCGGGTTGAACCCGACAGCGTAGTTCCCTTGTGTTGCAGCTGTAGTGCCTCTATAACTGAATTATTGTCAAATACCATTTAAAATGAACTGGAAAACGTCAGTAATCTGTACCGCATTAAATGTAGCATTAACACTTAATAAAAAACACTTCTGATCCGCTCAATAGAAATGTACTGCTTTTTTGGGTGCTATCCCTGCACACTGCAGTGAGCACCTTCATGTTAATCCATTCAAAATGTGTAAGTCAATAATTGTTTTACTGTGCAAAGGTCGGTCTCCTGAACCATAGTTTGAACAGCAAGTTCTTGTTTTTTGAAACCGTATATCATTGTGACATAATGCCTGATGAAGCAGGCAACATGGATGCTTGGACAGTCCGACAGTACAAACCCAAGCGAAGTCTTGCTGACTTTATTAAGACCTGGCTAATGAGGCAAAAATGAGTAAGACATAAAAGACCATTCCTCCTATTGAAGCGAGAATGTATTTCTCTGCACTGTTGTGCCACATATTTTGGCAATCAGTGAATAAACATGCACCACCAACATGTCGATATTCGATGTAGTATTGAACCATACTTTCATCATACTTTGAGATCCAACACTTATTCCGTGTTATCATCGATCTGAAATGGATGATTCACCAGTGGCAAAGGAGATTAATTACAGGATATTTTAACTTAATTACCATGTGACTAAGATATGTCACCATTGTAGAGTAGCAACTTTAATTTGAGTATGTAGAATATGTATATTCGCTCAATAGCCCCTTACCCATGGGTGCATTTAGTGTATATATTTAGTTGATACCAACAAATGAAGAATTGGTAACTCATGCAATCTCCAATACCTCCAAGTAGGTGATGGTATTTGGAACTTCTCATCTTAGAGTCCTAAGCAACAGTTTGTAATAACTGAATTCGACCGACCACACTACTGTAGCAAGTTTCAAGTTCAAGTTCAATTAGTTATTGTCATGTTCAGCAATGCTGAATACTGTTACTTCATCATTGTGGCTGAGGTAGCTTCAGCTGACAACAGCATAAGGTTGTTAACAATGGTGTAATTGCTACTTACACAATATCAGTTCCTTGATTTGTTGGGCTGAAACACAGCTGCTATATTGCTAATTACGCTTGATGAAAATAACCCAGTTTTGTAACAAATTGCTATAACTCCAATCTCTTGCCACAAGGCGGAGTCAAGGCTAATAATAATTAAAGGTAAATCCCAATGACCAACAACAGTTTATCCCATACCCCAAAGCTTTACTGTTATAGTACAGTTATATTGTCTTTGATAACCTCTGTAATTGGATTTGTATAGCATGTATCTCTGACCTTATGAATCTGTTGTAGTCAGGAAAATAAGTTTTCATATTCGGAATGTTCATATGCCCAACACTCTCCATTCTTCATAATAACATGCCACTCCTCCCTTATTCCATGGGTGGTTTGCATGAGAACTTTTGCCCAATTTCCAAACCCTGGCCATAATCCAAACTTGCTTGGAATGCTCCGATTGTGCCTCAACCAAATATTTTTACCCTTTGTGTGTTGTACCAAACAAATGTAAATATTACAACTTGTGAATGGTGCACTACCCAAATTTTGGAAGTGCTAGTCCCATTTTGTTGAGTATGATTGGAAGATGCATGGAATTTCTGAGCTATCATGCTGCCACCAGCTCCAGTGAACCGCTACTGCCATTGAGCGCCTGGTGTACGTTCTGAACGATGACTTTTGCCCGCCATTGGCCTAATTGATTCGTCTGCCAGGCTTTCTTCCCCTGCAGAATAGACCTACCTGAATAACAGATTCAGCGGCTGATTCTCACATCCCCCTGTTGGCGTTGTTCACTGCCAGTACATATGTGCTTAAGTATGTTCTATTGACTTCTTTAGAGCCTGGAGTCAGTTATATCCTGACCTTTTGCTCTTCCCTCCTCAGAGAGGTTGATTCGTAGGCAACCCTAACAGGTGCTGCCGCAGGCCGCAAGGATACCAATACTTATATGAACCCATTGGCCTTAACCCAATAGAATATTCTGCTGGGATGGCAACTTTGTTGTCAGGAAAAGGTACCTCTGACAAGTGCCCTTCATCCCTTGAGGTATGCCCCATGGCCATACCCTGAGACTCAGTGTCAGCAGGATACTGACCCGTCTTGGTCTCTGCCTCCGAGAGGGAGACCTCTGTAGCACTTTATGCAACAGGTGCTGCATTTGGGATAGTCATTTCAAATGCACTATCCAGCCCCGGTGGGGAATTCATCCCCCGACTCTGTCGGCCTTGCTATCCAGCCCCGGTGGAGAATCATCTCCCCACTCCGTGGGCGAGCAGATATGTGTGAACTTGAGCAACCCTCTCCCAGGCGTTGCTGGTGCCGCCTTTCGTAAAGGCTGGCGCTTTTTGACATGAAACAGCACTGCATCAGGTGCTGCTGGCACGGTTCTCCCGTAGGCCGGCACTTCACACATGAAGCAGCCCTGTCAGGCGCTGCTGGCGTGGCTCTCCCATAGGCCGGTAATGTCAGAAATGAAACAGCCCTGTATCAGGCACTGCTGGCATGGCTCTCCAGTAGGCCAGCACTTTCATACATAAAGCAGCCCTGTTCAGCGCTGCTGGCGCGGCCTGTCCCATAGGCCCGCATATTTTTCACATGAAGCAGCCCTGTCAGGCTCTGCTGGCGCGGCCTGTCCCATAGGCCCGCGCTATTATAGTGTAAGCTCACTAAATCAACATTTTTAGTGTACAGCTTTATCTGTGAAGGGTAAAAATAATTCATAGCAACTTGTGCTAAACAACAAGGATTACATTGTCAGAACATATACCAATAACTTTTTATGATTTTAACTTTGCCTTTAGCTTTTAACTTTAAGAAAAACACTATAAAAGACATACATTTTATTATAAGGAGAAACCCTTTATAGCCCGACTCGCCTGAGTCCAAATAGGGCTGAATGAGTCCCATTTAATTCCTTGCCTGGGGACCAACGTCTGTTGATCATTTGTACACTGTGTACATTTCAAGGAGCTCATTTCCATTTGCATTCATTCTGTGGAGGGGGGCACCAGACAGGTATGAATTTCCTCTCATAAACAAGACTTCTTTCTTCGCTGTCGCGGTGTGTATGTAATAGGCTAAACCATGTGGACGCAGACTGTGGCTTTGACCCCTCCTCTTGCTGAAGACGGTCCACACACCCTCATACATGTACAGGTTGGAGATACCCGATCTACTCGGATGGCCTATCATTTCACAAGCAGAAAAGTCCTCAGAACCCGCTGGAGATGATGATTTGAAGGAACTTACCACGAGTTTTATTTTTTTTTAACTCGGGAGAACTCTTGGAATGAACTCGTACCGTACCCCTGTCTCACGGTGCGAGTTGGCCCACGAGTGACTCCGAGTTTTCACTCGTGGTAATCACGTACAGCCAACGTAGCGGGAACGTCGGACCTCGCGCGATCCACTTGTCCACTCGTGGCGCTAACGGCAGGTACCCGCGAAACGTGAACTCGTGAAAAAAGTCAAACATGTTTGACTTTTTCCACGAGTCAAATTTAGTGTTCAAGTTTAAAATTGAAACATTTAGACTCGTTGTAAGAACGTAGGGCCCGTGCGTTCAACTTGGTGATTCGTGAGTCTACCGTGGGAACTCTTTAAATTATTTCAGTGCCATTCACGCTCGAGTCTTAATCACAAAATTTAATTCACCCTCGACTAAAAATTCTTTGTTTTTTTGGTAATTTTCTTCTTATTTTCCCATGTGTACAATTTTATATATAATGTATTTGTGTCACATTAGCAAAATAAATGAATGAACTCATTTCGCCAGTGTTTATTTTATTCAGCTTTAACATCCTAAAAATATGTTAAAAAAAAACCAGGAGTGAAAAAAAAGTTTAATTACCACAGGAGTTGGAAAATCATTCTATTAGAATGATAAAAAAAAACATTCCAATGTCTAAACACTGGGGTTCAGCCCTATCCTACCCTTTCGGGGTGATTACTGCAGTTATTTATTGGAAAATTAGCTATAAAAACCATGGAGATTAATCAATGAACATTGGATTTTCCTGACGCGTAGATTTGGTGTTGCGGTCCGGCCAAGAGGAGGTGATGTGGACACGGTTTCAGTTATAGTTCTAGAGGAACATTGCTTCGGACCGATGTCTCTTATGCACTCCTCAGAAGAACTGGGTGTGCTCTTCACCATTATGGCTCCCAGCCTACAGGTTTCTGATCTGAACAACTAACTTCCTCCCTATTTCTCCTCCACCCACTCCCCCACCCCCCCTATTTCCCTCTCCTCCTCGGCGCTCGTGTTCACTCACACCTTCCCTCCCTCCCTTCATCCCTCTCGCAGGGCTTGATTCAAAAGGGTTAACGAGCCAAGCGGGGTCTGAACCCTTTCTGAAAACGAGCGCAAAAAGAAAAAAAAAGTATTGTCAAGCGCTCCAAACTTCGTTTAAAATAAGTAAATCCGACCTTGGCTATTAATTAAAAAAATAAATCCTTATACAAAACCAACACCAATACAAATTATTTGCTCTCACGCTGCCTGTTGCCTTGTGGGGGGTGTGTGTCGGAGAGAGGGGGTGTGGGTGTGGAGGGGACCCGATGTGAATGTTACCACTATAGGATGGCGAGGTTGGGCTCTGAGCTGCAGTGAGAGAGAGCAGAGAGAGAGAGAGAGAGAGAGAGAGAGTGCGTGTGCGCGTCAGCAGCAAAGTTATATACAACGGGGGTATACAAAAGGCTGGAGAAACTCAGCGGGTGCAGCAGCATCTAAGGAGCGAAGGAGTGAAGGAGATAGGTGTTCCTTTGTTCTCGTCCGGGGCTTCAGAGAGATCGGAGAGAATTAAGCCTCCCTTGCACACCACTCCCTTGCACACCACTCCTAACCCAAGAGCCTTGTCACCCCAGACAGATTAAGGACCCCCCCCCCCCCCCCCTCTCCAACCTCCCTCACGCCTGGGCACCAAAGCAGCTCAGGAGGCGAACCCTGAGCTCCGTCTCCCAACAATCTGATGCTCATTTTCTCCTCTGTGGGTCATATTAATAGATGCAGCCGCGCTGATTTCTATCTTTAACTTAAAGCCGCAGGATGGAGATGTTTTCTTTAACATTGTTGCTTTATTAAAACATACCTTCATTCACGGTTGGCTCAAGTGTAACGGGAGAGGAACTTGGCAACTCGGGAGAGCACCTTGGATCATCGCATAAAGAACATGCCCGTGGGAACTCGGTTAAACACTTGACCATAAGCTGAATCTCGTGCATAACCACGAGTCCGTTTTTTTTCTTTCACTTGGGGTCACTCTTGGGTGGACTCGCACCGTGAGAGAGGGATGAGGATTCTGCCTGCTCGCTCATCTATATATGCCACCCCACGTTTAGTGATAGTGCTACTCCCGTAGTGCACCAGAGACCCGGGTTCGATGCTCACTACGGGTGCTTGTCTGTACGGTATTTGTACGTTCACCTCGTGACTTGCGTGGGGTTTCTCCGAGATCTTCAGTTTCCTCCACTCCAAAGATGTTAAGATTGGCATTTAGGATAGGGCTGAATGAGTCCCATTTAATTCCTTGCCTGGGGACCAACGTCTGTTGACACCGAATGTGTATGTAGGATAGTGTTAGTGTGCGGGTCGCTGGTCGGTGCGGACTCTGTGGGACAAATCATGTATATACATGACAATATATACATTATATACATGCGACAACAGGATCACGGTACTGGTTTTGCGGAACAGCACCAGTCGCAGGCCTACAGTAAGAGAAATCCCCCTCCGCCACGATCCGCTTTCTTCTATGGTCTGCCAATTTTGTTTCCAAAGTAGGGAGTCATTGTGGATACATGTATCTTCATATTCTGGATCTGCCTTCCATCCAAGGACCTCATCGAAAGCTTTATCAATGCCCATGTACACAACATCCACTATCCTACCCTCACCAATCACCGTAGTCACCTCCTCGAAAATAACTCTACAAGCGTCGAACACTGTGGAGGCCAAGTCAGTTGATATTTTTAGGGCAGAGGTAGATAGATTCTTGATTCATACAAGTGTCAGAGGTTATGGGGAGAAGGTAGGGGAATGGGATTAGGAGGAAGACATAGATCAGCCATGATTGAATGGCGGACTAGACTTGTTGGGCCGAATGGCCTAATTCTACGCCTATCACATATGACCTTACGACCACCCACGCATACCATCCACGTTCTGCGGTCCTGCCACCTCATCGTGATTGCTGGTGGGCAATCGAGAGTGGTGCGTGCCTGGTGCCCGCTGCTAGGAGTGGTGTGGGCAGAGACTATTGTGGCGTTTACTAAACCTTTAGATCGTGCATGCATATGGGTCTCATGCAGCAAAAATGGTGAATTTAAATCGGCATCATATTCAGCGTGTTACTGTGGGTATTGGGCATGATTGGGCAAAGTGATAGGCATAAAATAAAACGTAGACGTAGAAGAATAGGGCGATCAGAACGGCACACAGTGCTTTAAGTTTGGTCTAACCAACGTTTTGCATCTGTGTAACATTGCGTCCCTACTCCTGTATGGAATGGCGCAGCTGATAAAGCACTCGCGCCGCATGCCTGCCCCTGTTTACCACTGTCATCACCCGCAGAAAACTGTAAAATTTACGATGTGATTGTACACCGAAGTGTCTATTATCAATCTTTTATTGACCTTCCTTGAGAACTATCAAGTGGCATATTCTATCCAGTAAACAGATTACTAATTGTGACTAGACCGTTCCTCAACTGATCAAAACATTGGGACAAGCATGAATCAAACTTTTCTGAATTTGGCAGATGGGTGAGAGTGAGTGACCTTAATCAAGGCAGATTTGATCGAACGTCACATCAAAGAGACCCTGATAAAACCAGTCAGTTAATGTCCCGATTTAAGTCGTGCCATATAAAGGAGGTGCTGATTTTGTTGGTCAACCACTCCAGTGCAAGAAACAGGAATTGTTCCTTGGGAGGTAAGATCGACCTCACTAAAATGGTTAACTTCATAGGGAGAGAATGGAAATGACAGAATGGCATTATCGCCACACAGTCCCCTTCATAAACACCCCAGGGGCCTACATGTCTTATTTCTTCCACTGCCCAAGCAGGGTGGATGCAGTCTATATCATTAACAATAGAAAGACCTCCTTAACTGCCCAAGACCACCCAGTTCCACATGCTTTATGTCCTCCGCTGCCCATGCAGTGTGCCTGCAGTCTGTATCATCCAAACCGAAAACCTTCCTTAACTGCCCAAGACCGCCCAGTTCCACATGCCTTATTTCGTCTACTGCCCATGCAGTGTGCCTGCAGTCTGTGTCATCCATATCGAAAATCCTCCTCAACTGCCCAAGCCAAGCCAGTTCCTTTTTGCAACAGGAAATAGAATTCCACTCATCTGACCCCCGAGAAAGAAAAAAACAATAATATATGCTCTTGGGCAGGGTGGAGGTTGTGTTGAGCTGAATTAAATTTGGAAACGCACCGTCGCTCCCATAGTTGTTCACCTCTGCATCCGAGATGGGTGGGTGACTCCGTTTAATAACTGGACGAGGAAAATTGCGCCATTGCACCTCCTTTGGCACTGATATTGCCTGCCATCTCAAAACAATATATAATCATCTGTCTCGTAATAATCCTTCACAATAGATCCAATTACCTGGCAACCTTCGAATTAAATTGCATAGGTGCCTCCCTGTTCAGCCGTGTGTAACTAATCCACTGATCACATGTCTACGCTAATTGTCACACTGGAGATGGGCTCCCAATATAAATTATGCTTCTCTAAACACATCGTGACATTTGTCCGGGCAGAATCGCCGCGTGCACGACACCAGGGATTCCTCGGAGGAAATGGGATACCCAGTAATCTTCCAGATCGAACGAATATACTACCCTGTTCTTGCGATCATTGGGGTTACCGGTAAGGCGCCGCTCGGGTCTCGAACACGCTGCCCAGATTTACGTGTCGCTGCTCTGGTCCTTTTGTAAAGGCGTATGTTCGGTGTTACCGGTTCAGCCAACCGGACTATTACCCGGGAGATCTAGCTCCCATAATTGTAACGTTACTGCTTATACTGTAAGTAACTTTGCTGAATGTCTCGCTTTTACTGATCGCCGTGTGGTCGCAACTCCGGAGGAGGATGTTGACCCAGTGAACTGTTATTTGGATTCCTGAATTATTGTTCTTAAAAGCATCGAACAGATTTTCGTTGGGAAAGAAGGCGGTTGCATTGAATCTTTTCTGTTGGGTTATTATAGCGCCTGAATTCACGGGACGCATATTTTGATACCGCCCTGATTTTAGTTCAGAATCTCGCTATTTACAGCAACATAAAAATAAGATCCCGTGTATTTATAAACCTTAGCAAAGCTAGCCGATTTCGAGGCACTTTTATCAAACAAATGTTATCACTCCGTATTTCTGGGAGACATAGCGTGGGAATATGCGCCGGATCAGAGGAACAATTTGATAGAGATATTGGAATCAGAATCGTGGAGAACAAAACCGGCACGTTCCGACCAACTAATCCATGCCGTCCTAAACGGTGCTGAAAGCATTGGCCTGCATCAGGGGCGGGTATCGCTATTCTTTTTCATCTCTAAATACCTGTGCGAGTGCCTTTAAATGTCGGTATTTATATCTGCCTCACCGTTCTCCTCTGGTAGTTCTTTCCTGATATACACAAAATACGGGACAGGCAGCATCGCTGGAGAGAAGGAATGACTGAAGAAGGGTCACCCATTCCTTCTCTTTCTTTACACCGAAGATAGGTCATAAAAAGCTGGCGTAACTCAGCTGGTGTAACACAGCCTGTCCAACTGAGTTACACCAGAATTTTGTGTCGAACGTCGGTGTAAACCAGCATCTGCAGTCCCTCCCTACACAGATATTTCCTGATAACTACGCTTTAGTTTAGTTAATTCTTGTAACATGTACCGAGGTACAGTGAAAAGCTTTTTTTGCGTGCCAACCATTCAAAGAAACGACTATACTTGAATACAATCAAGCCTTCCACAGTGCACAGATAAAGGCATTTAGTGCAATATATATTCCTACTAAAGATAGTTCAAAGGTCTCCAATAAGCAAGATGGGATGCCAGGACCGTATTCTAGCTGATGAGAGAAAGATTCAGTTGTCTGATAACATCTGGGAAGAATCTTTCCCTGAATCTGGAGGTGTGCGTTTTCAGACTTCTGTAGCTGTTGTCGGATGGGAGAGGGGATACGAGGGATGACCAGCGTGAGGCTGGTCCTTGATTATTGTGGTGGTCTTGCCGAGGCAGCGTGAAGTGTTGATGGGTTCAATGGGATGTTGGTTTATGTGATGGTCTGGGCTGCGTCCACTAATCTCTCCAATGTCTTATGGACTTAGATGGATCTATTCCCAAACCATGTAGTGATACGTGCCGATAAAATGCTTTCCACGCAGTTGTAGTTGATGAGAGTTGTTGCGGACATAACAAACTTCCGTACCCGTCTAAGTAACCAGATGCATTAGTGTGGTTTCTTGGTCATAGCTTTGATGTGGCTGGTCCAGGACAATTGCTGTTGATGTTTATTGCGAGGAACCTAGAACTGTTGACCATCTCTACTTTGGTTCCGTCAATGTATACGGGTTGTGTTTACCGCTATTTTCCCTGAAATCGATCACAATCTCCTTTGCGTTGCTATCACCGAGGGAGTTTGTCGTCTTGGCACAGGGTTCTCCATCTCCTTCCTGTACGCCATCTCGTCATCATTTGATATTCAGCCAACTACGGTGGTGTCAACTGTGAACTTGTAAGGTATTTGTCTGCACCGTTATGTGTTTATAAGGAGTATCGGAGGGGGCTGAGAACGCATCCTTCCGGGGTACCAGTGTTGGGAATTATAGTTGAGGATGATTTGTCACCTATCCTCGCTGATAATGGCCTTTTGGTCAGGAAGTCGAGGATTCAGTTGCAAAGGGGAGTGCAGATTCTAAGTTCCATGTGATTGGAGATGAGCTTGGTGTGTACACTTTCCCCTAAGGTCGCCTTTACATATCTCGCTTTCCCCTTAAATCCATATCATCTCTCGTATCCTCTTGATATAAACCATGATTATCTATGATGTTTATGCATCTCGTAATTTTATAATTCACTGTCCGATCTGGGCTCCAGTGTAAGAAACCTCAGCCCATCCAATCCTTTCTATTAATTAAAACCCTCCATTCCATGCATCGGGTCCCTTTCAGAGTGGAACAAATCCCTTTCAGAATGGCAGGCAGTGACTAGTGGGGCACCGCGGGGCTCGGTGCAGGGACCGCAGCTATTTATAATATATATTAATGATTTAGATGAAGGGATTACAAGTACCATTAGCAAAGTTGCAGATGACACAAAGCTGGGTGGCAGTGTGAACTGTGACGAGGTTGCTATGAGAATGCAGGGTGACTTGGACAGGTTGGGGGAGTGGGCAAATGCAGGCAGATGCAGTTTAATGTGCATAAATGTGAGGTTATCCACTGTTGTAGCAAAAACAGGAAGGCAGATTCATATCTAAATTGTGTCAAGTTGGGAAAAGGGGGAGTACAACAGGATCTGATGGACCTTGTTCATCAGTCAATGAACAATGAAACCTCATCTACACTGGTCCCACTTGCTCGCGTTTAGCACATATCCCTCTAAACCTTTCATATCCATGTACCTGTCCAAATGTTTTTAATAGTACCTGCCTCAACTACGTCCTCTGGCAGCTCGTTCCATACACCCATCCTTGTGAGCAAAGGTTGCCGCTCAGAATCGTATCCTATCTTTCCCTCTCACCTTGGGCCCGTGCACCCTGGTCTCGATTCTCTTATTCTGGGTAATCTACTGTGCATTTACCCGATTTCTTCCCCTCATCCTCCTGCGCTCCAAGGAATAAAGTCCTAGCCTGCTGAACCTCTCTCTATAGTTCAGGGCCTCGATTCATGGCAACATCCTGGTCAATCTTCTCTGCACCCTTTCCATTTTAACAATATATTTCCTATAACAGGGTGACCAAAGGTGAACGCAATATCCTAAATGTGGCCTCACCAATGCCCAGTACAACTTTAACATGGCCTCCCAACTGCTATACTCATAGTTGGGCTGTGTGCTGTGTGACTATGACTCTTTAACATAGAAACATGGAAAATAGGTGCAGGAGGTCCAGCACCGCCATTCAATATGATCATGGCTGATCATCCAAAATCAGTTCCCCATTCCCGCTTTCTCCCAATATCCCTTGATTCCTTTAGCCCCAAAGGATTTGTTTTTCTAATCTCTTACCTCGACGGAGATGCGATTTTTTCCGTATCGTCTCTCCGTCCGCACTGCGTCCTAACATCCAGGAGTTGGCAGCCTTTGCTGGAGCCCGACTTCGAGAGCTCCACCACGGCAGCCTGCGGGACTTAATATCACGGAGCCCGCGATCCCTTTGCCAAGGATCGTCTTTGCATGTCTCGAAACATATGAGGCCAGTGTGTGCTGCGAAGGTCTAGATCTAGGCGACAAGCCCAGGTACAAAGCCAGAGTCATGACGTTATACATCATGGTGGGCGAGCCCTCGACCCAGCCCATCCATATCTATCAATTTGCCTGCATGGGCGAGTCAGTTTTGCCTGCGTTTCCTCGATATCCATCTATCCCATTAGTATCTATTCACCCGTAACCCTGGAGCACTGCACTGTAGAATATACTCTGTCAAAAGCCAAGCTGCTTCAGAACAATGACAACACTGTCTGACAGAGTGTAATATTGTCCATGCACCTATTTACCATAAGGGAGTAGTACAAATCCAAGCTGGGCACAGGCCTGCACAATCCGTCGTTATTTCATCGCCAGCAAGATGATAGCTGGAATAATCCCACAATGGTAGTAACACAGTTCGCCCCATTATGTCAGTGCTGCCTGACAAGACAACTCACCAGTTCCACCCGGTTCACCCTTGGCTGTTTTGCAATCTTGCCCCTTCAATTTATTGACCAATTGAAGGCTACAGTGGGAGCTAAACCCACCGCATCTGCAGTTCAGGAGTCGAGCCACGCACTGAGTAAAGTGGTTCCTCCTCTTGGTATTCCCTATTCCCTTCTCCTTTATGTTGTGCGAGACCTCTAGTCCTCTACATATCCAGCGGTCGGAACAGACTGCATTATTTTCTGGTCCTCTCATCATTACAGCCCCGCCGAATGTGCCCCTTGTACTGCCATCCTTTACTCCAGGAACCAGTGATAGAGGCAGAGAGTTAGACATCGGAGAAACATGCCTTTCAGCCCAAATCAACCACAGCAGCAAGTGGTTCACCCGAGGCTACTCTCGTTTGCCGCGTTTAACCCATATCCCTCCAAACCTTTTCTCGCCATGAACCTATACAGGTATCTTTTAAATTCTGCAACTGTAACTGCCTCTACCATTTCGCCTGGTAACATGTTTACCGTGGTCACAAACCAGTGTATGACAGACCTGCATCTCAATTTCCTTTAAAATCTTTCTCCTCTCAACTGAAACCCATATCCTCCAGTTTTAGGAGTTGTTCTCTTGACATTATACTAACTCAATATCTGTGTGGAGTGGAGGGGGGGGGGGGGGGGGGGGTTCACTGCAGGACCAAGGCAGGTGAGTAGTTTGAAGAATAAGCAGTAGAAAGGCAGGGAGCGAGGAATGACTGTCGGGTTGAATTGCACTTATTTTAAAGCGAGAGGCCTGACGGGCATGGTGGGTGAACTCAGGGCATAGATAGGTACATGGGACTGGGACATTGTAGCTATCACAGAAACCTGGTTAAGGCAGGCACAGGAGAGGCAGCTTCATGTTCCAGGGTACAGATGCTTCAGGAGAGATAGAGGTGGAGGAAAAAGAGGTGGGAGTGTTGCTTAATTGAACAAGGAGGGTGTCACGGCAGTGGTCAGAGATGCCATTACTGATGGTTTGTCCAGAGAGGCTACATGGGTGGAGCTAAGAAAGAAGAAAGGGATGATCACCTTGTTGGGAGTGTATTACAGGCACACAAGCTGGAGGAGCACATTTGCCAGGAGATTGCAGGCAACTGCAGGACTAACAAGATTGTCATAGTAGGGGATGTTAACCTTCCCAATATTGACTGGGACCGTCATAGTGCAAAAGGTTTAGATGGGTCAGAATTTGTCAAATTTGTTCAGGAAGGTTTCCTCAGGCAATATGTAGAGGAGTTGACAGTGCTTGATGTAGCCTTCGGAAATTCGGAGGAATAAGTGGATGAAATGTTCATGGAAGGGCAATTTAGGACCAGCGACCACTGTTCTATTAGGTTAAAGATAGTTATGGTTAGAACCAGAGAGGGCCCACGAGTTAAATGCTAAATTGTCCAACTTTGAAGTAACTGGGCAGGAAATCGCTGAGGTTGACTGGACCAGGTTGTTTGAAGGAAAATGGACATCAGGAAAGTGGAATGTTTTTAAACGTGTGCTGACGAGAGTCCAGGACATACATGTTGATGACTTTTTCCTGTTAGGGAAAGGCAGGTGAACGCAAGGATAAGGGTGTAGGTTGGATGACGAGAGAAATTGAGGCTCTGGTCAAGAGTAAAAATGAGGCATGGGGCAGCTATAGGCAGCTGGGATCAAGTATATATCTCGATGAGTCCTGGGAACTGAGGAGCACGAAAAAAAATGAAATCAGTAGGGCAGAAGGGGGACAGGAGATCGCTCTGGCAGATAATATTAAGGATAATCCCAAGAGACTTTACAAATTAAGAGGAAAAGGGTAATTAGAGAATGGGGCCCCTCAGGAATCAAAACGGTGAAGACTTGTAGAGATGCTCGGGAGATGGCAAGATCCTCAATGAGTATTTCTCCTCTGGTTTTATCATGCAGAAAGACATGAGGACCGAAGAATTTGGGGCAGTCATTGGAAGTGTCTTGAAGGTGGCCAGTATTCAGGTCAATCAATCAATCGAGGGGATGTTGAAGTTCCCAATGCTTATGAATGTATACATATCTACCAGACTTGATCAGATACATCCAATAACATTATGGGAAGCTAGATTTGAAATTACAGGTGCTCTGTCTAGGATTTATGAGTCATCAAGTACGGGTGAGGTGCTGGAAGACGGGATGGTGACAAATGTAGTGCCTCTATTTAAGAAGGGCTCCAGGGCAAAGCCTGGGAACTACAGGCCAGTGAGTCTCACATCTGTTTGTCACCCATATCAATTTTGACGAGAACATACAAGGCATAATTAGTAAATTTAAAGATGACACAAAAATAGGTAATATTGTAGATAGTGGCAATCGTTCTCAAAACCTGCAGCAGGATCTTGGTCGGTTGGTCCGATGGGCTGAGGAATGGTTGATGGAATTTAATACAGAGAAGTGCGTGGCCTTGCATTGTGGGAAGTATAAGGCAGGTCCTACACACTGAATGGCACAGTCTCTGGGGAATGTTGCAGAGCAGAGGGATCTTGGAGTACAGGTGCACAGCTCGTTGAAGATGGCGTCACAGGTAGATAGGGTGATCAAGAAAGTTTTCAGCACATTTTCTTTCAACAGTCAGAGTATTGAATATTGTCGTTGGGAGTTCATGTGACAGTTGTGCAAGACAATGGCGAGGCCACATCTAGAGCATTGTTTTCAGTTTTGGTCACCGAGAATGCTTACAAGGATGTTGCCAATAATCGAGGGCCTGCGCTATAAGGAAAGGTTGAGCAGGCTAGGACTTTAGTGCTTGCAATGCAGGAGAATGAGGAGTGTTTCATAGATCTGTACAAAGTTATGGAGGGATAGATAGAGTAAATGCATAGAGTATTTTACCCAGAGTAGGGGAATGAAGAACTAAAGGACATATGTTTAAGGTCAGAAGCGAAAGTTTTAACAGGAACTTTGGGACAACTGTTTTTTACAGAATAGGTGGTAGGTAGTTGGAATGAGCTGCCACAGGAGGTGTAGGTAGGTACTATAACAACGTTTAAAAAACATTTGGACTGGTACATGGATAGGACAGTGTTAGAGGCATATGGGATTCTAGTGTGGATAGGGCATGTGGGTTGTCGTGGGCAAGTTGGTCCAAGGGGTGTATGGCTTTATAACTCTGTCTCATTACTATACAACATCTCATCGTTGTTTGGGATCTGGTGCACTATAGCGGTGTCATCCCATGGATTGAGAATAGAATATGGCTCAATTGATCGTCGGTGAGGGAGATGTTGTGCCCAGCCATACTGCAAGACATCACTTTGTAACCCGTCATTGCAAGCTGTAATATCACTTCTCAATGCCCAGCACTACAATAAATAAAGGTCCTGGCCTGTCCGATTTCCCCAAACAGCTCAGGCGCTCAGGTCCTGGCAATTTCCTCATAAATCCTACATGCACCTTTCCGTGTACCGGTATATTTTCTGTTGCAGGGTGACCAGAACGGAACACAATAATCCAAGTGCAGCCTCGCAGATTATAAAATAATATTTCTCCTTCTGTACTCAATTCCCTGACTGATGAAGACCAATGTTCTCAAAGCTTTATTCAACACTGTCTGCCTGTGACATCACACTTAATAACTGTACTAGGATTCCGAGATTCCTCTGCTCTCCAACCCTCACCAGGGCTCTACTGTTCAGTCAGGATCCTGCCCTAGCTTGACTTCCCAAAATGCAACAGCTCACCCTTATCTAATATAGGGTCCATTATCCATTCTTTGGCTATTAATTAGCCATTCTTTGGCCCACTCACCCAGCTCTTTACGATCACTCTACAACCTTTGAGAACCATCTTCACTGCCTATGATACCACCTAATTTGGTGTCCTCTGTAAATGATTTCTGATCATGCCTTGTACATCCTCATCGAAATCTTTGATATAGATGACAAACAGCAATTGTCGAACACTGATCGCAATGGGAGACTATGACATTACACCTTTGCAGTCCAAGAAACAACCTCCCCTCACCATCCTCTGCTTTCTACCATGATGCCATCTGTGTTTCCAGTTGGCCAGCTCTCCCTAGCAAACATGCGATTTAATCCACCAGGTGGAACCTGATCAAAGGCCTCCCTAAAGTCCATATAGACTACACCTACAGCCCTTCCCTCGTCGACCTTCGAGTTATTTTTCAATAACCTCAATGAAACGCATGAGGACCGATCTCTATGCAGACAACCACACGGACCACTTTAACTCAAGCTCTTTCTATCCAAATGCATGTATATCATATCCCTCAGAATCCTCTCCAGTAACTTTTCTGCTATAGTTGTTAGACTACCAGGTTACGGTTGCCATGTATCTTTTTCTATTCAGCTCTTCTTAAGCAGATGTAAAACAGCTGCCACCCTCCAGTCTTCCAGATCCATGTCTGACGGTAATTCATATATCTTAACGATGATCCTGCAATTTCATCTCTAATTCCCCATGGTGACATTAGTTATGGAAGACCAGTTTGGGAGATCTATCTGTCTTCATACGTCTTAGACATCCACCTGCTCCTCTTATAATACCGAGTACCATAAAGACATCTCCATTCACTGTCACAAGGTCCCTCGTCGTCATGTCTATCGGCACGGTACAAACAAACAAAGCAGAAATGTTCATTGAGGACCTTGTCTATCTTCTGCAGCTCCACTTGTAGTCAACCACTTTGGTTTGAGGCAACTTCTTCTCTCGAATTCTACTATATATAATTATCAGGCATGGACAGTTTTCTGATGTGCAAATGTCCAACACTAGAGGGCGTAGCGATAAGGTGAGAGGGGGGACGGTAAATGAGAATGTGCGGGTCAAGATTTTTTACTCAGAGTGGTGGGGACCTGGGAGGCGTTGCCAGGTATGTGGAGGAGGCAGGACGATAATGGCGTTAAAGAGGGAATTAGATAGGTACATGGCAGTGCAGGGAAAAGAGGGATATGATAAGGTACAGTCAGATGAGATCGGCTTAGCTTGGTATCGCGTTCGGCACAAACAATGCAGGACGAAAGGGCCGATCCTGTGTTGTACTCCCTTGTTACCCCCTCCCCTCAATATATTTATAAACTTTATATTATTCTCAGATTATTCACTGATTTAGCAGAGTTATCGCATGCCCCATTTTTGCCCACCTGTTTCCCTTTCCCTGACTGGAGCCGTAATTTCTTTTCGTCACCGAGGGCAACTTACTCCGACGTGGGATTCCCTTCACTCTTCCAGGAACATGCATACGTTGACATCTCACTATCACACATTTAAAAGCATTTCGCCTTCCAGACGTTTCCTTGTCCACAAAGAACCTACCCCATTCAACTTTTGCAAGTTCCTGTCTAATACCTTCAACGTTGGTCGTGTCCAATAATTCTCCGGGTATATTTGTTCTTCTATTTCCAGTTAACTGTTTGTTTACCTGTAGAATAATTCCAGCGAAGTTTTCATCCCCTTTCTATTTTTTAGCTTCATCCATAGAACCTCGTTGGACGATCCTTTGGTAATATCAACTCGTCCGACAATCGTGATGTTCTCTTTCATAATCAAACAACTTTCCTTTCTCTGTTACTTCTATTTCTATATCTCGCCATTAGCACTTGTATCTCGGTACGTTACTATGCCAGTCCGGTCCTTCCCTTAGCCAGCTTTCTGTAATGGCTCTGAAGTCCCAGACACACGCTGCTGCTCACGGCTTAAGTGCATCCACTTTACCTGTCAGCGTTGGCATCAATATACTTAGGTCCACCTGTCTTTCCTCGCTCCCTGTCCTGCTCCCACCTTTCATGTCACTGAATCTCCTGCACGATATTGCCAAAGAACGGGTAGACTTCTTGAAATCTGTTGGTGATCCAAACCCAAGTTGAGAATTCCAAGTTGGGGACATGGAGTTCGGTAGTCATAGAACAGGGCCTTTGGGCAACCATATCCATGCCACCTATTGTAGCACTCTACACTGATCCCATTTAACTGCATAAGGTCCGAGGCCTTCTATTGCTTTTCATAATAGAAGGATATCGAGGACAATGAAAATAAGATTTGGTAAGGCAAAAATTCAAGGAGAGTCGCAATTGAAAGTTAGCAAAAAGACATACAAATGTGCTTCATCGGGGATGTACGGAGGAGACATTTTGTGTTTGGAGTAAGCTGCGTTTGTAATGGAGAAAATATGGAAGACCAGGTGGTACTTCATCAGCAATGACTGATGAAGTTTATAAACTGTAAAATTATGAAACAGCTCCGAGGATCGATGGAATGCCAATTTCAAACTCTAGTAAGACTGGTTTTATATTATTGTTTAAATACATTTATAACTTGATTGAATGGATATCTTACCCCATTTTTCAATTCCTCCCTGAATTTAGCCTGGGTTAGAGCATAAATACACGTGTTGGTACACGAACTGAGCAGGTTCAGCATGAATCCAGTCTGTTGGACAATGTAGATTGGATTACTAAGGGTTTTGTCCGTATAACTGTAGTTTACAACCGGCCAGGTTAAGGTATGTACAACATAGGTGACCCACATCAGTATAAAATTGGCAGACAAAGCAAAGAGCAAGACGATGGATTTCCTCCTGTTCTCTGCCTCTGGGTCAGCGCGGTTCTCTCCTTTGCTGTTGGCGCGGAGTCTCCTGCGGAGGCGATTGGCTGTGACAATGTTCCTCACAGTCAGAGCGTTAAACACCAGGATCAGTGCGATCGGAAGCAGTGGCGTTAGAAAACTGTCAATCCATTCGTACACGGTCCACAAAGATGATGTGAAATAATGCGGCGTTAGAGCGCAAAACCAAGGGACGTTGTTAATAATAACTGAAGGAACAAATACAAAATACCAGGGAATGCATCGCAAACATCCCACAGCACTCACTGCTCCTAAAACTACTACCCAGCCGTTTGCTGGGTGCAGTATCTCGGTTTGAGCTTCTGACAGCAAATGGCCACGTATCGGTCAAATGTGAATGCGACTGTGAACCAGACAGACCAGTCTATAGCTGCCGCTAACAAGACAACCTTTATGGCACATATCGGAGTGATGAACAGGAATGTCACAGGGAAATGGATGTTATTAATTCGATTGAGGATTACATTCAAAACGACCAGTAATAGATCAGCTGCTGACATCGCCACCAGGTAGCGGGTGATGCATTTGGAAAGCCCACATTTCCCTCGTCTCAGGATCACAATCGCCATGAAGTTAACTGAAGATAAAATAGGAACACTTTAGTGTCTGTTGCGATAGGAGCGTCATTTAACATGTTAGTTGTGAAAATTACAGACGCACAAGCGGAAATGACGCAATGTCTTCTCCCAAGTCGGAGTTTTTAGAACTGATTTCATGAACTTTCGATGTCAGAGCCACAGATTCGCAACCGACATCCTCACCTCCGTGAAAATTTCCAGTCTCATCCATCATGATCGTTGGGTCTAAGGTAGACACAAAATCCTGAAGTAACTCAGCGGGACAGGCAACGTCTCTGGAGAGAAGAAGTGGATGAGATTTCGCGTCGAAAGCTTTCTTCAGGCGGAGAGTCAGGGGAAATGGAAACTAGATATATTTCACTTGAGGCAACTTACAAACCCAGCCGTGTGAATAATGATTTATCTAACTTCAAATAACCCCAGCTTTTCCCCTCTCTCCATCTCCCCCCACCACCTCTGGATGGGCGAGGTTTCGGGTCGAGTCCCTTCTTCAGACGGAGTCAGGGGAGAGGGAGGCTAGAGATATGGAAGGGTACAAATAACATGCAGGGCGTGAAAACGATAGATCAAAGCTGGCGATGTGCAAGGAAATGTACAATGATTCATAGTTAGCTGAGGGGAAGGTGATGACAAGACATACGAACAGTAAAAAGAATCAGGAAGTCAGTGTAACTCGACAGAGAACGAAGGTGGTGGGGGGAGATGGAGAGAGGGGAAAAGCTGGGGTTATTTGAAGTTAGATAAATCATTATTCACACGGCTGGGTTTGTAAGTTGCCTCAAGTGAAATATATCTAGTTTCCATTTCCCCTGACTCTCCGCCTGAAGAAAGCTTTCGACGCGAAATCTCATCCACTTCTTCTCTCCAGAGACGCTGCCTGTCCCGCTGACTTACTCCAGCATTTTGTGTCTTTCTCCAATGTAAACCAGCGTCTGCAGTTCCTTCCCACGACGATCATTGGGCCTCTCCGCTCCAGCGACAGAACATACTTCAAGATGTGGCCTCATGATGGTCATTCTGTCGGGAGCGAGTAGCGCCGGGATTAGTCGGATTTCACTCCAGACCCATGGAAGTATCGTGGTACAAAATCAAACAGAATAAGCCCTTCTGATTATTATCCCACTTCCTCTCAAGAGTTAGTAAACAAACGCAAGGCATTCGGGAAAGTCACTTCCATTGTAAACAGGGGGGTTACGATTTTGGGAGCGAGAACTCTAGGGCAATAATCCCGCTTAATTTTAGCTGGAACACCGAACACGTGCGTTTATAAACCGAGCAGCGTGGTAAACCGAGACCGGAGCGGCGCCTTACCGGTAACTCCAAGGACCGCAAGAACAGGGTAGTAAATGCGCTCGATCTGGAAGATCACTGGGTATCCCATTTCCTTCGAGAAACGGCTGGCGCTGTGGATCCGCCGATTCTTACACACCAAATGTCATAACGTGCTCAGCGAAGGCATCATTTATATTGGGAACGAATCTCAGGTGAGGCAATTAGCCCAACAATGTAATTAGTGGGTTAATTACAATCATGAGGGACACAAAAATCTGAAGTAACTCAGCGGGACAGACAACATCTCCGGAGAGAAGGGACGGGTGATGTTTCGGGTCGAGATCCTTCTTTGGACTTACACTTATCCGAGCAGGTAGATACCAAGCATTCTAGTCCAAGGTACATGATGCAATACGATCCAATTCATGATATTTCATGAAGCAAACGACCAAACATTGTTTTGAAATGTCAACGCAAATGCTGTGCATTCCCGCCATTATTAAATTAAGGTGTTTGCTCTCACTCTTCATACAAAGTGCGTGGACATCTATTCCGTGTTAGTTTCCGCGACTGGCGCCTTTTACTCAACTCACATGTTACCTCAAGGGAGGCAAATATCATCTCCCAATCTGACCGATCAGGTCTGTGATCCACTGCACTGTTACACGTAGCCTAAATTAAACGTTAAGAACAATACCATCTTCCGTCTGGGCTGTTGAGCTCTCACGGACTAAAAGCTGAATTGTCGAACTTCTGTTAGTTTGGTTTTACTTCTGCTGTCTTGGATTAAAGATGTTAACGTCTGTTTGGAATAAACGTAATTAAACCTCCACATCGATCTGGGTTAGAGAAGTCCAGAGACCTGGTAACCTCCGAGTTAAGATATCACCCCCCCCCCCCCCCCCCTTCCGAACTTATTCTGAGATTCTTAAATCTGTTTCCAGATTCATGAGGCGGGGAAATTGTCACACTGAGCGGCTCTGGAAGAAATGTAACAGACCGAGTCAGTTTACTTATTTCTTTAGACATCACCGGGCCTGCCTAGATATCACCATTTCAAGCAACAAACCAGGAGTCAAACTGGACAGTCTTCCTTTCAGACGAGCTCAGCATGCGGGACTTCGTCAAAGGACTTGCTAACGTCCATAAAGCCATGTTGAGTATCTCTAGCCAGTCCATGCGGATCCAAATGTGGGCCGATCCTATCGCTACATATCTCATCCGACAACTTACTGAAGAAGGGTCTCAACCCGAAACGTCACCCATTCCTTCTCTCCAGAGATGCTGCCTATCACGCTGAGTTACTCCAACATTTTTTGTCTACATTCGGTTTAAACCAGCATCTGAGGTTCCTTCCTACACCACGTACTACTATTGTCAGGCTCACTGGCCCTTAGGCCCCGGTATGTCCATACTGCCCTTCTTAAACTCCGTAACAACATTATCCACCGTACAATCTCTAGTAACTGCAGCTGTTGCTACTGATAATACAAATATACTGTATCTGCAAGAGCATCCTCAACTTTCTCACTGTCAGAGGATGGACCCGGTCAGGCCCCGAAGATCTGTCGGTCGTAATGTGCTTTAAACTCACCATTAACTTCTGTTTGTCAATTACTATATGATATAGCTGCCGACAACTCATATCTCTCTCTTCTTTAGCTTCCATCAATCTCAGCTAGGCAGAAACGGATAATAAATATCCATTCATCTCTCCCGCGTCTCCCGTGGAGCGATTGAAAGACCACAATGTTGATATTTAAGGGGATCTATTATTTCTCGAGCCACCCTTTCAACACCCTATCTCTTCGGGTTTTCATTTACCTTGCTTACCAGCTCGGTTTCACGATCTTTTATCGCCCTCCTGGTTTCATTCTCAAGTATATCCCTGCTCTTGATATACGGGCGGAGGGATTCGCTTGATTGAGACTGCCTAAATACATCACATGCGGCCATCCTTTACCTGATCAGACCTTCATCACCTTCGTCACCTTTTGTCAGCATGATTCCCGAAACCTGCCAGCCTTGCCCTTCACTGCAAGAGGAACATGTTGTCCCTTTACGCCTGTTACCTCACCTTTCAAAGCTTCCCGCCTGCCAGCTGTCCCTTTATCCCTTTGACCAGTGCGGGTGTCAAGGGAGAAGGCGGGAGAATGGGGTTAGGAGGGAGAGATAGATCAGCCATGATTGAATGGCGGAATAGACTTGTTGGCCGAATGGCCTAATTCTGCTCCTATCACTTATGACCTCATGGCCGGTAGGCAGGCTCTCCCTATCGACCGCTGCAAAATCCCATCTAATGCCTGCAAATTCGCCATTTCCCTAATTTAGGAGGTTCATGTTCTTGGCCGTCCTATCATTCCCGATAACTACTTTAAATGTAATAGGAGTGTGATCACTCAACCCAACGAGCTCCCACACTAACACATTAAACAACTGCCCTACATTTTTCCTGGACAACTGCCCTAACTTGTTCCTTATGAGGAGATTGGGTATGTCAACAAATAGGTGACAGTATACAGCATATTGATTAGTTGCATCACGGCCTGGCTCGGCAAGGAAGGAACAAGTTGCAAGATGTTGTGAACACTGCCCGGTTCAGCGCTGGTACTGACCTCCCCACCATCGAAGGGATCTACAGGAGCGCTACCTCAAAAAAGCAGCCAGCATCATCAGAGACCCAAAGCCACCCTGGCCACAATCTCATTTCACTCCTGCAATCGGAAAGGAGGTACAGGAAAACCGTATTGTCCAGCTTCAGGAACAGCTTATTTCCTCCAGCGATCAGACCATTAAACACTAAAATCTCCAAATAAGCTCTGAACTACTGGACTTGGGGGCATTGTTTTTGCCCTTGCTCTGTGTGTGTGTGTGTGTGTGTGTGTGTGTGTGCGCGTGCGTGCGCGTGCGTGTGCGTGCGTGCGTGCGCGTGTGTGTGCGCGTGCGCGTGTGTGCACGCACATATATCTATGTGTATATATATATATAGAGAGAGAGAGAAAGCGAGACAGAGAGAGACAGAGAGAAACAACTTTTTTTTTGTTTGTCATGGTCTTTACAGAGTGCCAAGTACACATATCTGTTATGCTGTTGCGAGAAAGAATTTCATTGTTTCTGGAACATACTGTATGGCAATAAAACACACTTGACACTTGACTCTTGAGATGCAGTGTTGTGCCCTCCCCACTACCACTTTCCATATATATATTTAGGAAGATTTCTGGTAAATATTTGATTAATTCTACCTCGTCCATAACCTTTACATTATGGGTGATACAGGATACATAAGGGAAGTTAAAATCTCCCACTAGGAATACTTTATTGTCACATGTGACCAAGCACAGTGAGATTCTACTCTGGCATCTACTGCATCCGTTGCTCCAGATGCCAGCTGATCTACATCGGTGAGACCAAGCGGAGGCTGGGCGATCGTTTCGCCGAACACCTCCGCTCGGTCCGCAATAACCAACCCGACCTCCCGGTGGCTCAGCACTTCAACTCCCCCTCCCATTCCGTATCCGACCTCTCGGTCCTGGGCCTCCTCCACGGCCAGAGTGAGCAACACAGCAAGTTGGAGGAACAGCACCTCATATTCCGCTTGGGGAGTCTGCATCCTCTGGGCTTAAACATTGAATTTTCTCAATTCTGTTAACCCAGACTGCCCCCTCCCCTCCCCACATCTCCCTCAGCCCTCGGGCCCTGACATTCCTTCGCCATCTCCCCCCCCCCCCCCACCCCAGTCGCACTAGCTTCTCGTGTTCACACCACAAACAGCTTACAATGCCCTGTTTCCTTTATCATCAATACTTTTTTGCATATCTTTCATTCATTGTTCTTTATCTCTCCACATCACTGTTTATATCTCTCGTTTCCCTGATCCCTGACCAGTCTGAAGAAGGGTCTCGACCCGAAACGTCCCATATCTCCTTCGCTCCTTAGATGCTGCTGCACCCGCTGAGTTTCTCCAGCTTTTTGTGTAACCCACAGTGAGATTCTTTGCTTGCATACACAATGTGTGAAAATAGCTCTTTGATAGCAGTCACCTTCGGCGCAAAGCGCGTCGGCTCACACTTTTGTCCCCCCACCACCACAGCAGTCCCCCCACGCCGAGTCCCCATTGTCCTTTGTCGTCGTCCACATTGCCCATTGTTCTTCCCCTCTCCCCCCCCCCCCCCCCCCCATGCCGGGTCCTCCATTATTCCTCTCCTCCTCCGTCACGGTAGTTCTCCACGGTCTCATCGACCCGCGAGGAATCGCCGCCGCCGAGGCCCCGTCGTCGCCAGACTAATACTACCCTGCAATTTCCCTGCTATCTGCAATCTCACTATACATCTGTATTAACGATATGGATGACAATGTTGTTAACATTTTTCATAAATTTGCAGACAACACTAAAATATAGTGGACAGTAAGGAAGACTATCTAAGTTTACAAAAAAATCTGAATCAAGTGGGAAAGAGGACCAAGGAATGGCAGACGTTATTGAACTCAGACCAATGTGAGGAATTGCATTTTGGTCAGTTAAACCAGAACATGACTTGGCAGAACTGAATGGCAGGGCAGTGGAGAGTGTCACGGAGGAGAACGTTTTCGTTACAGGTATACAGTTCCTTAAAGTGGCGACATGGGTAGACAGTGTGATGAAGAGCATGATACAAGGTAATTCAGATGTTCGTGTACAAAAGACACAAAGCGCTGGAATAACTCAACGAGTTAGGCCGCATAATTGGAGAATGTAAATAGGTGACGTTTCGGTTCTTCACCCTCCTTCAGATTATGGAGGGGAAGAGATGATGAGGGGGGGTTGGGGGGGGGGAGGGGTGGGGGGTAGCTGGAAGAGAGGAGGAGTAGGAAAAAACCTGGTGAGTGTTAGCTGAATCGTGTGCATGCAGAGGAGATCAGCTTGGCACCATGTTCGGCCCACACATTGTTGGCCGAAGGGCCTGTTCTTGTGCTGTACTCTTCCATATTCTACCTAACGCAAGGTCATTGTTGGTTATGTTGAACAGGATGAATGGGTTATTTGTAGGTAAAAGGGGGTGAGATAAGTGGGAGTTTCAGTGAGATAGCGCGAGTAAAGGCTCACGGTGATCCAGTTGGGGTGAAGTGCAAGATGGGCAGGTGTAGGCAGGTGTAGGGATCCCTGGTGGTGAATCTAAGGATTTTTTAAATAGGGAAGGCTGTAGAGGCCAGGTCAGTGGATATTTCTGAGGCAGAGGTGGCTAGATTTTTGATTAGTGCAGGTGTCAGATGTTATGGGGAGAAGGCAGGAAGGCAGGAAGGCAGGGGGGAGAGATAGGTCAGCCATGATTGAATGGCGGTGTGGACTTGATGGGTCGAATGGCCTAATTCTTACTCCTATCCCTTATGACAGCAAGAGATAACGAATGTACTGGTCAAAGACAGTTGGTGGCGTGGCCGTCACATACATCTCAGCAATTATGTCAGTGAATATTCAACTGCGGTTAAACGATGGGCCGTCACCTTGGACATCAGGTGGAGATCAGTTCCTGCGTTTATTAATGATTCGACGAATTGAGGTCACCGGATATTTCGCCACACTGACGATCTGTTCTCCAAACTTGGACTGAGTCACCACTGTTGGTGCAGCCGTTTAAATTCAGCAGCATAACGCCAAATTGTGCAAGTATATTCTCAGACACAGTGAAATCACTAGGGCTTTTTCCAGTGGCGGTACAATGTAAACATTCTATGACTGTCAACATCCAGAGGAGGATACAACTGGCGAATAGCGTGAAAAGTAAAATGATCGATCTTCTTCTGCTCTCCGTCTCTGGTAATAATGGTCAACAGATCTGTCACTGCCATGGCCACCAGGTAGCGAGTGGTGCAGCGGGAGATGCCGCACTGTCCTCTGGACAAGATGACGATCGCTACTAAATTCACTGTCAACATGAAGGGGGAGAATAGAGAACAGACTGTTAGATCATCTTTCTTCGATCTCCTTGTCCTGCTGAAAAGTGTTGAAAACGGTTCTGGTTTCCCCTCTCTGCTGCTCAGGTTGTTTGCCCAGTCCAAATCTTCACCTGGACAGTCGCTTCTAAATTGCCTTGGCTCCTCCTCTGTGCGGCTAATGCAGGAGAGTTGGAATCATTCAATCGAATTCGCGAGATCCGATGGCCCAAGCACAAGACTACGTCGACTATTCCTAAATAACCTTGCCTTTGCAATTGAATGTAAATCCTGCCTCGCCTCCCAGAGCCTCTGAAATATACTGAACACCACCAATTTTAGGCTCACCTGTCTGTAAATCCCAGCCTTCTTCTTGCAGCTCTCCTTACATGGAAGGATGCCTTTAGGCACTTCCAGTCTATGAATACCTGGCCCATGTTTGTCCATGATATCAGTGTCTTTGCTCTGGGCCCCGCAATTACTTTCAAAGGCACCAGGGCTTTGATACGCACCTGATCAGGTCCCAGGTATTTATCTACCAAAGTGCATTTCTAGACCTTCAGATCCTGATTTTTACCTTTTGATAGTATTCCCGAGCTTCTAGTTGCACCTCATTTCTTTTCCCGCGTTCATCTCTAGAACCAACATGAACCAGTGTTTTGGCTCAAAAGACAAGGCTGTATAAAATCACGAGAGGAATAGATGCACAGTCTCTTGCCGAGGACCAGAGGACACAGGTTTAAGGTGAAGGGAGAACGATTTAATAGGAATCTATTTGCACAAAGCATGGTGGGTGCATGGAACAAGCTGCCAGAGGAGGTAGTTGAGGCAGGGACTATCCCAACATTTAACAACCAGTTAGACAGGTACATGGATAGGATAGGTTTGAAGGGATAACGGGAAGGTGGAACTAGTGTAGCTGGGACATGTTGGCCGGTGTGGGCATTGGGCCGAAGGGCCTGTTTCCACACTGTATCACTCTATGACACTATGACTATGACAACAATCTCCTCCAACTATTAGTCGAGCAGACAATCTCTTGGTTTCTTTCAATGTATTAATATAATTTAATTGATAAGGAGACTACGAATGTACTGTATCCAGATCTTTACTCACCTGTGACATATATGCCTGAAGTTTAGGTGCTTTTACGTTCAAATGATCGAACAATGTGATACCATTTTGCCATCTTTCCTCATGCCTTCCAAACTCTCTTTATGGATCCTTTGCTTATTATTATATCATAGAGGCTTTAGACATTATAGATACAGCGCGGAAACAGGCCCCTTTGCCCTTCGACAAGCGATCACCCGTACTCTCCCAAACAATAGGAGTACCCGGTGAAAACCCACATGATCACAGGGAGAAACATACAAACTCCATGAACGCAGCGCCCGTAGCCAGCATCGAAGCCGGGTGACTGGCACTGGAAGGCAGCAACTATACCGCTGCGCCATTATGCCGCCCTAAAGAGAGATTGGACAAACGTGATTTGTTTTCTTTGGAGCGTCGAGGTTGTCAAGTTCACAGGTTTTAGTAGACTCAGGCCATTTGGCCCATCTAGACCACTCCGCCATTCAATCATGGCTAATCTCTGCCTCATAATGGCATCGGTTTGTGAGTGGTGGGGGAGTGGTGTTCCTCATCCACCAACATCCTAATCCCAGCCCTGGGATCTTCCCCATCTTTGAATCAGGTCCACGAGACAGGCCGACGCACCAATTGAGACGGAGATGGTTGTCAGAGAAATATTATAGACCAGGGTGGAATTTTAACCAGAGAAATCCAATCTCCCCCACTTTCGGTCCCGATTTTTTCAAT
Organism: Raja brachyura; assembly: GCA_963514005.1. The sequence continues at coordinate 18,708,237 of OY740785.1, forward strand.
TGGAGAAAGTCTGTGGATCAAATATTGCTTGTTTTACACCCTTGCCCTAAGATAAACTGAGAAGATGTGACCTGTTGTTTAAACCTAAGAAAAGTGTTTTCGGTGGGGGAGAAGGTAAGTCTGAATTGTAACCAGTCGAACATTCCTTTCCTGACCACTCATCAGTGTTATAATATCTTTCACAGATAGTCCTGCTGTTCCATCCATATCTCCTAGCATTCTCTCTGCAATTGGAAACTGCGTTTTGGCATCTGAACTTTTCTTATTTTTCAGTTGTGAGATATGACTACCATGAAAGCACAGAGGAATGGGGTTGTAGTAGCCATTTAGCTTAACTCCGTATGTTATAACTATAACCAGTTACCTTTAAATTTTGTCTGCCTGTAATTATGTGGGTGGGATTTATACGTAGTCTGAGGCGTGTTTACGGATGGGATTCTGGTGCAGACTCCAAAGGAGTTTTAGTTTAGTTTGATGAAGATCGGGGAAGAGACGTAGTTTTCGACCATGCACGAGCATGACCACGAGTATGATTGAAATGTACTTAAGGGCCTGTCCCACTTGGGCGACCTAATGAGCGAGTTAAAAAGAGTGTCTTCGACCTTCCAGCTCAAGGGCACTCGCTTGGAAAGCCTCGAGCTGGATCGACCGAATCACGAGCTGGATCGACCGAGCGCACACACACACACAAACACATGGCGAGGCGGGGGCCATGGAAAGCGGTGGAGCGGTGTCTGAAAGGCTGCACAGTTACGGTAAGTTCTTTAGAGAGCGTGGGGAGGGGGGGGGGGGGTAGAGAAGGGAAGGTTAGGGAAGAGAAGGAAGAGAAGGGGGGAAAAGTGGGGGAGAAGGGGGAGAGAAGGGCAGAGAAGGGGAGAGAATGTGGGGGAGAAGGTGGGGGGGAGAAGGAGTGGAGACACATTTAATAAGTTTAATAAAGTTTAGCGGGCATTTTACCTACCGGCAGGTCTTCCTGGGTCCTGAAAACACCAATGAGCCAATCAAAATGCCCGGTCAACGAAGAAGATTGCCTACGGCTGCCCTTGGCTGCCTGTAAGTAAATAGCGACCCCACTCTACTGCACTATGAGTTAAAAAGACCCAAGCCGACCAAATGTTACTCACGGAAACATTTTCAACATGCTGAAAATGTTTCCGCGACCTAGCTGAGGCCACGAGTATTCGGGAACTTCCCTCGAGCATGAAGGAGAATTCCAGCGACCTCATAGGACCACCTACGACCACGTGTCGACCATGCTGCGAGTTTGAAGGTCAAAGACACTCTTCTGAACTCGCAGATTATGTCCCTTCATACAAGAAGAAGCTTTTATGATTTATCTTACAGTTTGTACTACTACAATAAAGAAACTATTAATCAAGAGACTGTTTTTGGAAGATTCATCTTTCGACGGCATTGAATGTCTCGTGGAGGGCTCGTGGGTGCGTATAGATTACCTTCTATTCCACGGTCATAAATTGAAGTGACTAGTCAAAAACTCCCTTACTACCAAGACGTAGAAGATTGGTCCCATCGAAGAGGGACAGAAGATGGGGTTGGATGTCTGTGAGAGATTACTGCCAGAAGAGCTGGTTCGATAGATGAGGAAGTGAAGAAGCTAAATCTCTGCCAGAGATTGGAGCTTGACCCGGTTTTAGAGACTATCCGCCGGTAGGTTAGTCGACACAGCCACTCGACTTATCTGAAGATTGAAAACTTCACTAATCGAGATCGTGAGTAATGGGCAACTATTGTATTATGCTGTAAATTGGAAAGCTGGAACGCTTTAATTTGAACAGCTTCTTAACAAGATGCTGGGAAAAATTTGACTGATTTGTCGCATTTTAAAGAGATTAAAAAAGGGCAAATGTAAAGTTTGTGATATAATAGAAGTTTAGGTTCTGCTGACGTTTTGGAAAGCAGCCAGTAGCTTGTTTACCTTAATGCCAAAATAAGCCAGCAAAAGGAAAGCCGTGGCCTTGAAAATAATTGGATCGTTTTGGGGCCAGGACAAGAACGGCTGATAGCCAGCTCTGCACTTGTACAACTATCTGGCAATCATCCAAAGAGGATTAACGAAAGGAGCAAGGGACAGGTGAGTACCAAGAGGAGCCAGAAGGTGGAGCTGTGGAGATAAAATATGAGAAGAGAGATACCAAGCGAATGGAGAAGGGAGAAGCAGCCTACCTGGAAAAAACCCGAGGAAAAAGGAGAGAGACAAGTTATGGAAGCAAATGATCAAGAAAATTGAAATCCAGAAGAAATCAAAAGAAAATGCGAAGATAGTGCGATCTAATGTGGAGCAATTATTCAGCATCGGTCACGAGAATGCAGATAAACAAAATTCATTGGTGAGTTTACAACTGCCCGAGGAAGAACTCGAAAGGCACACCCAGGGGGTTCAAAGAAAAAGTGGGATGTTACGTGATGAGTTTATAGATCATGTGCAGAAGTGGTTACTTGAAATCAAGCAACCTACGCACCCTATAGTTGGAAGTGCGATACCACAAGGTGTTGAAGTAGGAGAATAAATAAAACCACAAGATAATATCTTAAACGTCTCAACACGAAGACCAAATTCTGGTTCCGTAGCCAGTTCATCCACAAGGGTTCCTGTTCGTTTGGAAGCTGAAGCAACTATGGCTACTCTTTCACTACAAGCTGCCGCCTTGGTGCAAATCATGAGATTAATGCACAGGAAGAACAGCTGGAACAGACAAAGAGAGAGACTGAGGCACGTGCAGACCAGATGAAGAGAGAGGTTGAGGAACAAAGAAGGCAGTTAAGGAGAGAGAAGGAACAGTTGGAACTGGACACAAAGTTGGAAGAAGCCAGGACGAAGATTGAGATGCTGACGTGATGGAGGCCTGTGGTAACCGAAAGGGGAAACGTGCGGTGGGAGAGGCCCCGTGGTTAGTGGGGACCGTGGGACGTGGAGGGGTGCAAGGCGTGCGGGGACGGGTGGGAGACATTGCAAAAGGCGGCTGGAAATGGAGCGGTGGAGCATAGGGACCAGCAGGCGGTGGTCGAGACTCCCTCACAGCAAGCAGGTGTTGTCGACTTCTCCGGTACACCACTCCCTCACAGTCTACCAGGTAAGACCGTGGCTCGTTAGTCAGGATGACCACAGTGCCCAGACGGGAATGTCCATTTGAAGTTCTTAGGTGGACGACCTGACCTGGAAGTAAAGGCTTGAGTGGTCTGCTGGAACTGTCGTATGACCGTTTCTGAATATCGTGCTTCTCTTGTAGACGTTTCTGGATAGTGGCAGGCTTCAGCACCTGAGGAACCAGTTGTTGTTGTGCAATGGGTACCGGAGGCCTCGTCAATCTCGACATGAGTCGCTGTGCTGGCGATCCCAGGGTTCCGTCCCTGGCAACATTTCTGAGATTCAGGAGATCGAGATAAACGTCTGACTTTGAAATCTGTGCTCGCTCCAGCAAGTGTTTGGCGCTTCTGACAGCGCGTTCAGTGAGACCATTACTCTGTGGATACTCGGGACTGCTCATGACGTGCTGTAAGTTCCATTGGGCTGCGAAAAGCTAGAACATGTGGATGGTGAACTGCTGACCGTTGTCGGTTCTCAGGCTGATGGGAGGGCCAAAGGTAGAGAAGTGTCTTTTCAGCTTCTGGATGACCATCTCTGATGTGAGGGAGGTCAGTTGGTCTAGTTCAAACCAATTAGAAAAGGAGTTGACTAGAATGAGGTAGTGCTTCCCGCACCATTCGAAAATGTCCACCGCCAGCGATGTCCAGGGCAGAGTTGGTGGAGGTTGTTGCAGAAGGGGCTGCCGCTGCTGATGAGGCGCACGGCTTTTGCATGCGGGGCAGGAGGCTACGCGGTCCCGGATGTTGCTGGCCATTCCTGGCCAGTAGAACAGGCTACGGGCGCGTGCCAGTGTGGCGTCGGCTCCTGGATGACCGCTGTGTGGCTCTTTGAAGTATACGTCTTGTATCACCACCTTGTGACCCTTGACGACAACCCCAACCTGAACTACCAGTTCATCACGAACCAGGAAGAAAGGCTGACCTCTGTGGGCGTGTTGGATTGTCTGTCTGGCCAGCCTGTTTTGATGATGGAGGAGAGGATTTGAAGCGTATCGTTTGTGGCGGTGTACGCAGCCAAGGTGTGCAGTTGCTTGCTGGAGACGAAGTTGACACCGAGAACCGTGAAATGTTCCTGTTCATAGGGATGTTGTTCACAAGATGCCCGAGGTGCACGGGAGAGAGTGTCAGCGACGTGCATGTCCTTACCCTTAGTGTAGGTAATGGAGAAATCGTACCGCTGCAGCTGCATCATCATACGCTGCAAACGAGCTGGCGCGGCAAGGATGGGCTTGTTCAGGATTGTCACCAGTGGTTGGTGTCCATCTCGACCGTGAAGGTGTTGCCAAAGATGAAGTTGTGGAATTTGGAGCAAGCAAAAACGACGGCCAACAGTTCCTTTTCGATTTGTGCGTAGTGCTGTTCCGTGTCGGTCATGGTGCGAGAGGCATACGAGACAGGTAGTAGAGTGCCCTCGGCAGATGGTTGCAAGCAGGCTGCGCCGAGCCCGAATTTCGAAGCATCGCAGGTGATCGTTACCGGATGTATCAGGTACAAAAAATTAGGGTCGGTGTACTGGTCAGTTTGGACTTTAAGACATCGAAAGCAATCTGATGTTGCTGGAGCCATGACCATGCTGTGTCCTTTTTTGTCAGCTCACCCAGTGTGGAGCTTAGTTCACTGAGGTTCGGTATGAACTTGCCGAGATAGTTTACCATGCCCAGAAAACGCTGCAGGCCTTTCACATCTGTGGGGGCAGGCATTTCTGTGATGGCAGTAGCCTTCTTCGGATCGGGTTTGAGACCCTTAGGAGTGACGATGTGGCCGACGTAGGAAACCTCTGGAACCCGGAACTTGCACTTGTCAGGATTAAGCTTGAGGTTGATCTTGCGTGCGTGATCCAAGATGAGCCTGAGATTGTGGTCGTGCTCCGTTGCATCTTTGCCATACACTAGGATATCGTCGACAATGATGGCACAAGGTAGGTACTCGAATAATAACTCCATAGTTCTTTGGAAGACTTCATTGGCAGAGTTGATTCGGAATGGCATTCTCAGAAACTTGTATCTGCCGAATGGTGTGGCAAATGTGGTGACGTTTGATGACTCCTTGTCCAGCGGTATCTGCCAGAAAGAGTTCTTTGCGTCGAGGACAGAAAATAAGGTGGCCGTTCCGACCTTTGCCGCAACATCCTCGACAGTCTTCATAGGATGGTGTGTGCGCTTAATGGCAGTATTCAGTTCTTTCGAGTTGATGCACAAACGGATTTCATTTTTTCCCTTCTTGACTGTGGCAATCATGGTTGAAACCCAGTCGGTGGGGTCGCTGACTGCTTCAATTATAACTGTGGAGGCCATGTCCTTCAGCGCAGGGTGAACCCTGTCCGTCATGGCAAATGACAATCGGTGTGGAAGTCGGATGACGGGTGTCACTTTGGGGTCAATAATAATCTTGTAAGTCACGGGCAACTTGCCCAGGTTATTGTCGAAAAGATCAGGGAATTCACTCAGCAGGTCCAGGGAAATTTGTAGTTTGTGGACCATTTTGTCAAAGGAGATCAGCCCCAGTTCCTGACAGGCCCGGTTGCCAAGCAGACTAACTGAATTAAAGTTCAAGACATAGAAGGTCAAAGTCCTCGTGGTTTTTTCAGCACACATTTCAAGTTGGTTTTGCCCAAAGGCCGCAGAACCTCCTCTACAAACGCATGTAGAGTGGATTTGTCCTTGATCAGTTGCTCGTTAGTTCTTATCTTGTTGAAGAGGTTGATTGACATAGTATTTACTTTCGCTCCCCTGTCTAATTTTGCGCCAAAATGAACATTGTTTACAGTTACTGTCACGGTCGGATCATAATTCTTAGCAGCAGCAATCTGTAATGAGTAAATAGTCAGGTCCTCTTGTGAGTTAATTGGAGTCTGTTCATGGGCAGGTTTGAGCTGGAATTGGGGAGTGAGATTGTTGCTGTCTCGTAGCAAGAAGTTGAGATTAGACCTGGAGCTAGGCGAATTCTTCCCACGGGCCCGACTTGCTTCCCGACATACAGGCGCAAAGTGATTTAACTTTTTACAGTAATTGCATGATTTACCAAAAGCGGGGCAAGCTGATTGTCTGCTGTGTAAGTAGTTGCAATTTGTGCATTTCTTCTGTGGATCACCAAGAGCCGCCTGACTAGCTTGGGTCATAAATCGCCTGTTATCTGTGTTGGTTCGCTGCCTAGTGAAGCCCGTCAGATTGATGGTTTTGGTTTCATGCGAACTGTCTATAGGGTCAATGAATTCCGCTGTCCTGCATGCATGTGCTGCTTCATCCAGAGTCAAATCTGGCCATCTCAGAAGCTCTGATCTGAGCTTTAGGTCAGTAATGCCATTCACAAAAATGTCCCTTGTTAACTGATCTGTCAGCTGATTGACCGGCATATTTTGGAATCGGCTGCGCTGGGCTAAATACATGAAGTCTGAGATAAACTAGTCTACTCGTTCACCGGGGAGTTGACGGCGAGAGAAAAACCTAGCCCTGTCCAAAATGTGATTTGAGGGCAGGTCACAGATCTGGCTAAATTTACGCATCAGAACATTGTCATCAGGAGATTCAGCTGGTGTTATTACCTGGTCGTTGGCATCTAGGACTGCCGGAGCATAACGGAATGTTCTGGATCGCCGAAGGGCATCTGGGCCCGCAAGGTTGAGTAGGAGAGAGGCCTTGACAGCATCAGGTTCATTTCGGTGTGCAATGTTCATGTAGTGTCGGTAATCAATTTCAAACGTGGCCCAGCGTTCGCTGATATCCGCATCAAAGACGAGAGGGTCAGGCTTTCGACAGGAAGAGGCCATCACAAAGCAAAATAAAAACTCACAAAAGGGTAAAACAAAAAAACGCTATACAGAAGGAGTGGATCCATTCGCATCTGACGCCATGTAAATGACTTCCAGATTCAGCACATGATTCAAACACATCTTTAATCAGCACTAAAACTTAACAGCATGAAGGATGATTACTTGTCAACACATCCTGGCTGCTCTAACTGTCGGTGCTGAGAAATAGTATCAGTATAAGTATTACAGTGGGGTGGAATTAGAGATGCTGGCTGGTGTGTGATTGGTTAACATGCAACATCAATCTACAGAGTGGAAATGAAAACTACTAATGAAAGGGATCGCTTATGAATTCTGGAGCAGTACACAAGTGGATATCCAAAGCAGCTTGTTGGAGGAATTTGCCTGCCAGTGAGGGCTATCGTACAGCTAGAGAATTGTTTAGAGAACATTTTGACAACGAACACCCGATTACTAATGCATGAAGAAGGCCTATGCTTGGACGGCTATCAAGCCAGAAGACGCAAAAGCATTGCGTGAGTTCGCAATATTTCTTAGAAGTTGTTGTAGCTCAATGAAACATCTCAATCACATGGAAGAAATGAATGTTGTTAGTAATATGAAGATTATTGTTCTTAACCGCCCTTTAGGCTTCGAGAGAAGTGGAGGGACAAGGCAGGCCAGATACAGGAGGATGAGATGCGAGAAGCCATGTTTCCTGATCTGGTGAATTTCATAGTACGATTTATGTTACATCTACGTCACGGGGATATTCAAGATCCTAAATCAGCAACCGTCAAAGGTTGTACCTTTACTAAAACAAGAGGAAGACCAGGACCTAAGGGAAGTAGTTTTGCTACCGCTAGAATACCTGCAGAAACAACAGGCAAAAAGAAAGAAGATGCATCTACTGTTAAGGCAAAATGGTTCTGCTTGTCATGTAACGAAGTTGGTCACACCATAAGGTGGTGTCGGAAATTCAAGAAGAAGGAATATAAAGAAAAGATGGATTTCTTAAAGTCGATGTTTGAAGAAAGGACACATGGTTAAAGACTGCACGAGTCGCATGACTTGTGATAAGTGTAAACAGGATCATCCTGGATTACTTCACACTGAACAGAAGACGGAAAAGAAACTGGAGCAAATAGTACAGGAGGAAAACCCAGCTACAAGCGATGCTGTCACCTCATCTCAGATAACTGCCCATATTGGGGTCGAGGTAGAAACCTGTATTTTCTCTATCTTACCAGTGCAGGTAAGGAATAACAAGACAAATACATGTAGCAAACATATGCATTTTTTGATAATTTTTGGTCACTACAGGGTTTGTTGGATATAATGAGTTTGTTCTTGCTCAGTACCTGATACAATTGTTCGGAAATCCATGTGTTAAAAATGCCATACTTTGTACATTTTGACAGACTTCTATATAGCCCTTGACCCCAGCAATCTATCTATCCGTCTATCTATCTATCCATCTATCCATCTATCCATCTATCCATCTATCTATCCATCTATCCATCTATCCATCTATCTATCTATCTATCTATCTATCTATCTATCTATCTATCTATCTATCTATCTATCTATCTATCTATCTATCTATCTATCTATCTATCTATCTATCTATCTATCTATCTATCTATCTATCTATCTATCTATCTATACATAACTAAAATTCTGATCTTGTGCTCTTCCAGTTTGTGGGATTTTTCTACTTGCGCAAAAATAGTAAGCGTTACCACTAAGATTTTTCACCAGGTTGCTCACAGTTCTCCTGTGCTGCAAGTGCAACAAGTTTTATTCCGATCAGTGGTATATTGTAAAAGTTACCGAGGTTTACAAATATTAAAAACCGCGCATGCACAGATTGGTCTCCTCTCCTGTCATTCACCCGGGATGGCGATGCCCAGGCCGGGACAGTGACGCCCCTTCCAATGCACCTTTGCCGCACTGATTGGCCGGCTTCTCTGTCACAATAAAGCTGAAAGAGCGGAGTGAGCAGAGATTGTGCATCACCGTGGCTGGAGTGCGGAGCGGCTGGAGTGCAGAGTGGCTGGAGTGCGGAGGGGCTGCAGTGTGGAGCAGCTGGAGTGCACAGTGGCTGGAGTGCAGAAGGGCTAGAGTACCATTGGCCCAGAGCATGGCCGACTGCGAGGCCGACTGCAAGGCCCACTGCTGCAACCTCGAGATCCTGGGGAAGTGAGGAGAGAGAGTGGGGGATTGAGGGAGCTGGGCGCTGGTGGGACCGGGGCTGGGCGCTGTGTAGTCTGGGCGCTGGTGAGGCCGGGCGCTGGTGAGGCCGGGCGCTGGTGAGGCTGGGCGCTGGTGAGGCCGGGCACTGTGTAGTCTGGCCGCTGGTGAGGCCGGGCACTGGTGAGTCCGGGAGCTGGTGAGGCCGGGCACTGGTGAGGCCAGGCACCGATGAGGTCGCGGCCGGGTGTTTCTGCCACCTCCCGCCTGGAGAAAGTGTTGATATACCTTGAGAAACCGGTATTTCAGCATGGACAACTATATGTGGCTCTTAGCCGAGGAAAGGTGAAGGAAAATGCAAACGTTTTCCTGAAGGATGGAACATCGACCAAAGATTTTGTCATTAAACGCGTGCTTGATTGAACGATGACTTCTGAGGTATATTCTCAGATTTTCTTCAAGTTAATGTTTGACCACTCATTAATGTCTCTATATTAAACTTGTGTGTCTTTCTTTTCATCAACAGCAAGGAGACATTGAGACGCATTGAGCAGCAGAACGCAACAAGAGACACAAAAAGAAAGAACTGAACTGAATAAATCTCATCTTTAAAAAATAAATAATTAATATTTTTATTAAAAGCAGTGTACAGTAGTATAAACCGCGGCATGTGACAAAATGCATTTATTGTACATCCTCCATTTTAATTTTAACAAAAAGGAAATAGAAAATGAGAGAAAGGGAAAAAATTGTGAATGTGTAAACCCCTAAACTACCAGTGTAGTCAAAGAGTGAATAAGGAAAAAAATAAGAACACAAAACAAAAAAAAACAAAAAAAAAAAACCCACAAAACGTGTTGATATACCTGCTTCGTTTCTCATCACACCATCACCCTGTCCGTAAATCTGTTTAATTCCGAAGTCGTGTTGCACCATACTATCCTTGTAGTGAATCAATGAAAGGAGACAATATCTTTGAACTTCAACAACATCTCCGACCCCCGACGCATGTGGCAAGGCATCCAGGCCATCACGGACATCAGACCCACCAACACCACCCCCACATCCAGCGACTCATCCTTCCTTGAGGAGCTCAACCACTTTTATGGCCGCTTTGACAGGGACAACCAAGAGATGGCCATCAAGGCTATGCTCCCTGCTGATCACCAGCCCCTCACACTCACCCCTTACGACGTGTATCTAGCACTGACTAGGATTAATGCATGTAAGGCTGCTGGCCCTGACGGCATCCCCGGGCGCGTCCTCAGGACCTGTGCTGCTCAGCTGACAGACGTCTGGACTGACATCTTCAATCTGTCACTTGCCCAAGCAGCAGTCCCCACGTGCCTTAAAACCACCTCCATCGTGCCGGTGCCAAAACACTCCACTGCGGCGAGCCTCAACGACTTCCGCCCAGTTGCACTTACTCCCATCATCACCAAGTGCTTCGAGAGGCTGGTCCTGGCACACCTCAAAGGCTGCCTACCTCCCACACTGGACCCTTATCAGTTTGCCTACCGCAAGAATAGGAGTACAGAGGATGCCATCTCAACGGCACTCCACTCCGCCCTGTCCCACCTCGACAACAGAGACACCTACGTGAGGATGCTGTTTATTGACTTTAGCTCAGCATTCAACACCATTATCCCCTCAAAACTGATCACCAAACTCGGCGACCAAGGCATCAACCCCTCCCTCTGCAACTGTTAGGTTGGAGAACCACACCTCTTCAACCCTCACACTGAACACCGGCGTTCCACAGGGCTGTGTGCTGAGCCCTCTCCTCTACTCCCTCTTCACCTACGACTGCACACCTGTACATGGTTCTAACACCATCATCAAGTATGCAGATGATACAATGGTGATTGGCCTCATCAGCAACAACAATGAGTCGGTCTATAGGGAGGAGGTTCAGCTCCTAGCAGCATGGTGCACTGACAACAACCTGGCCCTTAACTCCAAGAAGACCAAGGAGCTCATTGTGGACTATAGAAGGTCTAGGGGCTGCACGCGCACCTGCATCCATATTAACGGGACGGAGGTGGAACGTGTTTCCAGCTTCAGGTTTATGGGGGTCAACATCTCTGATGACCTCTCTTGGACCCACAATACCTCTACACTAGTCAAGAAGTCTCACCAGCGTCTCTTCTTCCGGAGGAGACTAAGAAGGTCCATCTGTCTCCTCAGATTCTGGTGAACTTCTACCGCTGCACCATTGAGAGCATCCTTACCAACTGTATCACAGTATGGTATGGCAACTGCTCTGTTGCTGACCGGAATAACCTGCAGAAGGTGGTGAAAACTGCCCAACGCATTACTGGTTCCTCACTCCCCTCCATTGAGTCTGTCCATAGCAAGCGATGTCTGCGAAGGTCGCGCAGCATCGTCAAGGACATCGTCACCCCAGCCACAGACTGTTTACCCTCCTCCCATCCGGGAGGCGCTACAGGTCCCTCCGTTGCCGGACCAGCAGATTCAGAAACAGCTTCTTCCTTGCGGCTGTTACAATACTTAACCCAGCACCTCAGTGATTGCCAGTCACCCCCCCCCCGGACATTCCTTCCCCCAGTATAATTGCACTACTGATACTGTTTGTACATATATATATTTTACCGTTCATTATTCTATGTCGCTCTTCTGGGGAGATGCTAACTGCATTTCATTGTCTCTGTACTGTACACTGCACAATGACAATTAAAGATTGAATTGAATTGAATTGAAAATTGCTCTGATTTTCCTGCTAAGACGAGTCTCATATCTTCAAGATGTAGCATCTTGGACATGCTTGTGATCCACATTTTAAGAGTTGGGGTAGATGCATTTTTCCAAAATTTAAGTATACGTTTTTTTGCCATTATCAAGCCATAATTAAGGAAACGTCTGAAATATTGATAGCTCAGAGCAGGCTCCTGCTATTCTGAAAATAATAAATTCTGTATGGGGGTCCAGTTTTGTTTTTAATAATTTTGAAAAAAATTCACAAATTCCTTTCCAAAATTTATGGAGTTTTATACAAGAGGCAAAGGAGTGTGTTATAGTTGCTTCTTGAGAAAGGCATTTGCCGGAGATAGGAGATACATTTGCAAAAATCTTATTCAGTTTAGTTTTTGAGTAATATAGTCTATGTAGTATTTTATATTGGATTAGAATATATCTAACATTAATCAAACAATTATGAATATATAGGAGATATTTTTCCCATCTGTCTATGGAAATTTTTAGGCCTATTTCCTCTACCCATTCTCAGCTAATATATCTGGCAACAGAGTTTGGTACTTGTGTGGTATATGTTTTCAAATAATCTCGAATTTGAAGATATCTGAAATATTGATTACCTTTCAGACTGTATTTCGACTGTAATTTCTGGAATGATAGGAGGTTTCCCATTTCGTACAAATCTCCAACCTTTTTAATTCCTAGTCTTTCCCAATGAATAAACGTTTTATCTAGCATAGATGGTTTGAACGACAGGTTAATAGCTATTGGAGAAATAAGACATAGATTTCTTAATTTAAGAGTAAGTTTTACTTGTCTCCAAATTCGTAAAGTACTATGAATAATCGGGTTTTTCTCGTATATTGTGTTCCTCAACTTTATTGGGGAGAGAAGGATCACACCTATATTAAAAGGCGAACAATCCTCTCTCTCCATTACTAACCAATCTACTTGTTGACATGCATTATCCAACCAGTAAATTACATTTTTAACATTAGCTGCCCAATAATAGTATAAGAAATTGGGGCGCGCCAATCCACCAATTTCTTTGGGTTTACATAGATGTCGTTTATGAATTCTACGTGATTTATATTCCCAAATAAAATTTGTAATCCGGGAATTAAGTTTAAAAAACAAATGTTAGGAAGATATATCGGTATTGATTGAAATAAATAGAGAATTTGTGGGAGGAAAATCATTTTTATGGCATTTATTCTGCCTATTAGAGACATTGGAAGTGTTTTCCAGAATTGAATTAGAACGTTTAATTTAGTAACTAAAGGCAGGAGATTTGCATTGAATAAATAATTATATTTTCTGGCTATTTGAATACCCAGTTATTTAAATGTTTCTGTGGCAGTTCTTCTTCTTTTTATTTTTTTTTTAATTAGTTATTTTTAGCAAAGAAAGTAGAAGAGTGAAAAAGAGATGTGAAAGTGAAAAAGCGTGACAGAGGGAAAGGAACCCTTGAAGAGTTAGAGACCGGAGATTAAGAGATAGACTATGGAGAGGAAAAAAAAGAAAAAGGGAAAGAACGAGAAAGAAAGAAGAAAAGCCAGTTACTTTATTATAAACATCTCGCAAAAGGAATCTACCAACTCGACAGTTTTTCTTCCCCCTTTACCAAGACCCGACACCGGTACTTTTTTGAGGTATTCGTGCACCTTATCCTTGTAGTAGATTTATAACTGCAGACCACGTCTTATAGAAACAGTCTGCTTTTCCTGCTAGTCGGAGTCTCATACCTTCCAAGTGTAGTGTTTCGAACATAGTTGAAATCCACATATTAACTGTTGGTATAGGAGTATTTTTCCAGAATTTTAAGATTAGCTTTTTTCCAGTTATTAAGCCATACTCAAATAGAGTCTTTTGAAACACATTTAATTTAGGGCTATCTTCCGATATCCCGAAGATAATCCAGTCTGCTTTTGGAGTCAGTATTTTTTTTAATATTTTTGTGAAAATTTCAAATATTTTAGTCCAAAATGTATGATGTTTTGTACAAAAGACAAATGAGTGCGCTATATTAGCTTCTTGACATTGACATTTATCACATATAGGTGAGACATTGGGAAAAAGTTTACTTGTTTTAGTTTTTGAATAGTATAATCTGTGTAAGATTTTAAATTGTATTAAGGTGTGTCTTACATTAATTGAACATTTATGCACATTTAATAAATATTCTTCCCACCTTTCTTTGTGAATTTTTATACTTAATTCTTTTTTCCCAGTCTTTCCTGATACCATCTGTTATTGGTATTTCTGCATTTAGAATAATATTATATATATATATGATATTAGGTTTGCTGATTCTGCCTTTGTATTCATTACTTCTTCCAGTAAGTCTGGAGGCATATTGTGATAATCTTGTGCGTATTTTTTCAGATAGTCAGAGATTTGGAAATATTTAAAATACTGATTGTTTCCCAAATTGTATTTTAGTTGTAGTGTTAAAGAAGGAACTGCAGATGCTGGAGAATCGAGGGTTACACAAAAAGCTGGAGAAACTCAGCGGGTGCAGCAGCATCTAAGGAGCGAAGGAGATAGGCGACGTTTCGGGTCGAGACCCTTCTTCAGACTGGTCAGGGATCAGGGAAACAAGAGATATAAACAGTGATGTGGAGAGATAAGGAACAATGAGTGAAAGATATGCAAAAAAGTATTGGTGATAAAGGAAGCAGGCCATTGTAAGCTGTTTGTGGTGTGAAAATGAGAAGCTAGTGCGACTGGGGGGGTGGGGGGGGGGGGGAGGGGGGGGGGGGAGATGGAGAAGGAATGTCAGGGCCAGAGGGCTGAGGGAGAGGTGGGGGGGAGGCAGTCTGGGTTAACAGAATTGAGAAAATTCAATGTTTAAGCCCAGAGGATGCAGACTCCCCAAGCGGAATATGAGGTGCTGTTCCTCCAACTTGCGGTGTTGATCACTCTGGCCGTGGAGGAGGCCCAGGACCGAGAGGTCGGATACGCAGTGGGAGGGGGAGTTGAAGTGCTGAGCCACCGGGAGGTCGGGTTGGTTATTGCGGACCGAGCGGAGGTGTTCGGCGAAACGATCGCCCAGCCTACGCTTGGTCTCACCGATGTAGATCAGCTGGCATCTGGAGCAACGGATGCAGTAGATGAGGTTGGAGGAGGTGCAGGTGAACCTCTGTCGAACTTGGAATGACTGCTTGGGTCCCTGAAAGGATTGGATGGGGGAGGTGAAGGGACAAGTGTGGCATCTCTTGCGGTTGCAAGGGAAAGTGCCCGGGGAAGGAGTGGAGCGGGAGGGAAGGGAAGAATTGACGAGGGAGTTGCGGAGGGAGCGGTCTTTGCGGAAGGCAGACAGGGGGGGAGATGGGAAGATGTGGCGAGTGGAGGGGTCACGTTGGAGGTGACGAAACTGGCGGAGGACTATCTGTTGTATGCGCTGGCTGGTGGGGTGAAAGGTGAGGACCAGGGGGACTCGGCCCTTGTTGTGAGTGGGGGAATGGGGAGAGAGGGCAGTGTTGCGGGGTATGGAGGAGACCCTGGTGCGAGCCTCATCTATAGTGGGGGAGGGGAAACCCCGTTCTCTGAAGAACGAGGACATTCAAAAAACTTTTTGGGTAAGTATATTGGAATAGATTGGAACAGGTATAAAATTTGTGGTAGAAAAATCATTTTTACGGCATTTATTCGGCCTATTAAGGACATCGGAAGCGTTTTACAAAATTTAATCAAGTTATATAGTTTCTTAAGTAGAGGGTTTTTTAGTTGTATTTGTTTAAATTATAATAGTTTTCCCCATTCATACACATCTCCGAAGATTTTAATTCCAGCTCTTTCCCATTGTATAAATGCTTTATCTATAGTTGAAGGTTTAAATGAGGGGTATTTACCGATAGGAGATAAGAGAGATAAATTTCTTAATTTTAAATTGTGTTTTATTTGGTTCCAAATTCTAATTGTACTGTATATAATTGGATTATTGTTGTAATTTGTATTATTCATCGATGTTGGAGAGAGGATTGCTCCAATATTATAAGGAGAGCAATCCTCTTTCTCCATAATCGTCCAATCCGGTTGCTGGGGGGAATTATCCAGCAATTGGATCATGTGTCTGATATTTACAGACCAGTAGTAATACATAAAGTTGGAGAGTGCTAATCCCCCTATTACTTTGAGTTTATTCAGATGAGCTCTTTGTATTCTGTGGGATTCATAATCCCAAATAAAGTTGGTGATATCTGAGTCCAGTTTTTAAAAAAACTTTTTGGGTAAGTATATTGGAATAGATTGGAACAGGTATAAAATTTGTGGTAGAAAAATCATTTTTACGGCATTTATTCGGCCTATTAAGGACATCGGAAGCGTTTTACAAAATTTAATCAAGTTATATAGTTTCTTAAGTAGAGGGTTATAATTTTCTTCAAACATATCTTGATATTTTCTAGTAATTTCGATGCCCAAGTATTAAAATTTTTCCATAGCTATTTTGAAAGGAAACTGTAAAAGATGTGTAGAGTCTTTCGGTTTTATTGACACTATTTCACTTTTATTCCAATTTATTCTATATCCTGAGAATGATCCGAAGTCCTCTATTAATTTTAAAATATTTGGTATAGTAATATGAGGTTTTGTGATGTACAATAGTACATCGTCAGCGTATAATGATATTTTATTGTTGGAATATTTTGTTTTATATCCATGGATATTCGGATGAGTTCTAATTCTTTCCGCTAGGGGTTCAATTATGAGAGCAAATAACAGTGATAATGAACATCCTTGTCTATTACCCCTTGTCAATTGAAATGTTATAGATAAATTATTGTTAGTTAATATTCTGCCCGTTGGCTTATTATATAGTAATTTAATCCACAGAATAAAATTCTCTCCCAGTTGAAATTCTTGCAATACCCTGACCATAAATTCCCATTCGACCTGATTGAATGCTTTCTCTGCATCCAATGATATGATTGATAGGTTTTGATCTTCCATTTGGTGTGAATGCATTATATTGAGCAGACGTCTCAAATTATTAAATGATTGTCTCTTAGGGATAAACCCCATTTGATCCAAATGTATTACTTTACTAGCATATTTACTTAGTCTTCTAGCTAGTATTTTCGCTAATATTTTTGGATCTGTGTTAACAACACAATAGCTCTGTATAATCCAGGTCTTTCCACATCTTTATCTTTCTTAAGCATTAGTGTGATCGTGGATTCTGCTAGTGTTTCAGGTAGTATTTGTTCTTTGAAGGCATAAGTATACATTTTCTGTAGGCGAGGAGTAAATATGTCATAAAAAGTTTTATAGAATTCATTACTAAATCCGTCGGGACCTTGTGTTTTTCCATTTTTTAATGAGATTATTGTTTCTTCTATTTCCTTATTTGAGATTTGTGCTCCCAATTCCTCTTCTTCCTACAACTCTAATTTGGGAAGCTTACAATTATCCAAGAACTCTGAAACTTTGTTGGTGTCAATTATTGTTTTAAATGTACACAGATTCTCGTAAAATTGTGCAAATCTTTTATTAATATCACTCAGCAAGGTCAATATTTCCCGTTTGTCTGATTTAATCTTTAAAATTGTGTGATCCTTTTCTCGTTTTTTTAACTGATGTGCCAGAAGTTTGTGGGGCTTATCCCCAAATTCAAAGTGTTCCTGTCTTGTAATTTGTAATAATCTTATGACTTTCTCTGATAATAATTTATTTAATTTGAATTTCAGTATTATTATTCTATTATGTTTATCCGTAGTGGGGTCTTTAGCGTTTTCTATGTCCAGTTGTCTAATTTGTTCTTCTAATTGTCTTTGTTCATTCTTATTTTTCTTATTTTGAAAAGCTTGGTATGAAGTTATCACGCATTGAATAAATGCTTTAAAAGATTATCATAATAGTATAGGTGAAATGTCTGGCATGTTGTTTATTTTGAAAAAAAAGTCAATTTGCTCTTTTAAATATATACTCCCTTGAGCGTCTTTTAAAATTTGAGGATTGTATCTCCAAAACGGTTTGTTCTTCGTCATTCCTTCCATTTTTAGAAAAAAAGTTATTGGGGAGTGATCTGAGATCGTATTTGTGTGGTATTTTGGTTTCGAAGTGTGGGGTATTAGTTTTGTATCCACCCGGAAATAATCTATTCGTGAATATGTCTTGTGTACCATAGAATAGAACGAGTAATCCCTGTCGGTCGGATTTGCAATCTCCAGACATCTATTGTGTTTGTGTTTTTTATATATGTGTTTAGATGTTTGTAGTTTTGGATTTCGTAATACCTCTGTTTTTGATTGGATTTATCTATGTAAGTGGCTAAAACACAGTTAAAGTCTCTGCCAATTATGACATTTTGGTAGTTATATTCTGCAATTATATTCAAGATTTTATTGAAAAAGTGCGTGTTGTCAAAGTTGGGGCATATAAGTTTACCAAGGTAATTGGGGCAGCATGGATCTCCCTGGTAACTATCAAATATCTCCCGTTCTTATCTGTTAAGGTAGTTTGGGGTTTAAATGGAATGCCTTTGCGAAAAATAATAGACGTTCCTCTAGATTTCGATGAATATGACGAGTGAAAAGTTTGTCCTATCCAGTTCGTCCTCAATCTAGCTTGGTCTTGAAGTTTAAGATGGGTCTCTTGTAAGAAAGCAATATCTGTGGTGTATGCTTTCAGCTGAGCTAGAATCTTACCCCTTTTAATGCGTTTGTTAACACCCCTAACGTTCCAACTACAAAATGAGATTCCTCCCAGTTTATTTTGTTTATCGTCCTGCATTTTGAATAGATTTAATACCTGGGTGTCTTGCGGTGCATTCGTACCTCAGGTGTTTAGATATAGGGGGATCATTTACCCTACAAAGTTCAGTTAGTAGATTCCCTTTGCGATAGTCCTTGAATTAAAAAAACACGCATGTGACTAAATGTGAAAATGATTTTAAAAAACTAATACAAGTGAAAATGCAGTGTTCGAGCTTGTCGGCACTGTAACAAGTGAAAAAGCATTTTATTGACTTCCGTTGTCGATATAAAACAAACGAATAGCTCCGCTCCCTCGATTAGTCATAACATACTGGAACGGGACCGGGTTCAAAATCAGATGTATAGTACCCATTTACAGTATATATGGCCATTTCCTCGGTATTTCCGGATATAACTATGATTTTTATCTACTAAGTGTTAAGCGTATATTTGAACCTCAGAAATCATCAACTGTTGGTTGAAGGGGTGAACCTATTTCTGGCTCCTGGAACTGAGCCAGGAGCCCACGTCTGCCCCTCACACCCCGGTTATAAATCTACTTGAGAATTATTAGGTTAAATTAAAATGTTAATTTGAAAATCCTCATTTCTGCATTTCTGATTAGCATTCATTACTATTTCTATGTTAATATTCTATGTTAATATTGTTAAGGATGTTAATTCGGGATTTGTGAACGATTTTTGCTGTTCCTTGTAGGTGATGCGCATTCTAGCTGGACAGTAAACACCATATCTGACCTCCTTATATCATTGGAGAGCCTGCTTAGCCTTAGAGAACTGATTTCGCTTTTGCATAATTTCATAAGGATAGTCCCTGAAGATTTTAAAAGTGGTTACACCATACATCAGAGGCACACCATATTTGATATTCCTCATAACCTTTTGCACGTCAGCAATGTCCTGGAATTTCACAATAATCTGTTGTGTACGTTCTGTGCCATCCTGAGATTTGTGTTTGAATCTTGGAACTCGCTGTGCTGCTTCAATTTTTGGTAGGTTAGGGAGTTTAAGAGCTTCTTTAATTAATCCCGCAGCGTACTCGCAAATGTTATCTCTCTCGGCTCCCTCTGGTACACCAACTAATCTTCGGTTACGACGTCTCGAACGAGCCTCGAGATTCAGACATTTGTCTGAAACTTCAGCCAGCTGAGTCGCCATCCGTCGTGTAGCAAGGTCTTGTTCTGACCTCACCTTCTTCATCTCCTCCACCATTCTTGGCATCTCATCCATCTCGTGCATTGTTAACATACAGGTTGATACAGTGTCCAGCACAGTGCCAAACCTCTTCATGGTGTCTTCTGCACCCTTATCAATTCTCTCCGATAGTTCATCTCTCACATCGTCAATTCGTTTATTAATAGTGCCAATCGAATCCTTCACAGACTCAATAACATTCTGATTACAAGAAGTCATATTTAGCGTCAGCTTTTCTATCTTTTCCATCATCACTCACATGTTTTTCCATCTTTTTTCCATCCACCTTTACATCTTTCAGTTCACTTACCGAAAGCTTTAATTCTTCAATTTCTTTGTCCTTGGCCAAATCTGTTTAATATCTTGTAGCCATATCGAAAAGCACCTTTTCTTCAGAAGCCACTTCAAAAATAAGTTCTTCAGGCTTCGTCTGGCTTCCCTAGGAGTGTTTTGTAACTGAGTGCTCTTACCAGGGGAAGTATTTTTCATTTAAAGTGCTTTAAGCCTCCGTTAAATTCACAGCGCTTACTGATGATGTCATCAGCACAACATCCAGAGGCTCCGGTAAGTTTTTTAAATAGGTCCCGACCTGTAGACCCGGTTTTAACGCAAAATATCATGAATTTTAGGGAATGGAGCTATGTGCAGCGTCTGTTAAGATAACATGACACCATCTGAAATTTTTGCAGTACTGCGAAGAGGTATTCCCACACTATTTGGTCAAATGCTTTTTCTGCATCTAATGAAATAATTGATAAGTCTTCTTCTTCATTTTTGTGTGAATACATTATATTAAAAATACGTCTCAAATTATTAAATGAGTGTCTCTTAGGTATGAACCCCGTGTGATCCGAATGTATTAACTTACTAACGTATTTGCTTAATCTTCTTGCTAAAGTTTTCACTAATATTTTCTGATCTGTATTTAGTAGTGCAATTGCTCTATATGAACCAGGGTCTTCTAGATCTTTATCTTTTTTGGTTATAAGTGTGATAGTTGATTCCGCTAGTGTTTCTGGTAGTGTCTGTTCTTTAAATGCATATGTATAATGCTTATGTAAACATGGTGAAATTACCTCATGAAATCTTTTATAATATTCATTACTAAACCCGTCTGGTCCCGGTGTTTTACCGTTCTTCAGTGAGTTTATTGTTTCTTCTATTTCTTTGATTAAAACCTGTGCTCCTAATTCTTCTTGTTCCAACGGGTTAAGTGTTGGGAGGTTACAGTTATCCAGTAATTTTGATGCTGTCTGTTGATGTTTTGGATGTATATACATTTTGATAAAATTGAGCAAATCTTTTATTAATGTCTTTAGGCAACATTAGCAATTCACCTTTATCTGATTTGATTTTTAGAATAGTGTGATCCTTTTCCACTTTTTTCAACTGACGTGCAAAACGTTTGTGTGGCTTATTACCAAATTCGAAATGGTCCTGTTTTGTAATTTGAAACAATCTAATAACTCTTGCAGATAAAATTTGGTTTAGTTTAAATTTCAATATTGCTATCTTGTTGTGTTTATCTGTAGTTGGATCTTTCGTGGTTTCTAAGTCAAGTTGTCTAATCTGTTCTTCTAGTTGCAATTGTTCCATCCTATTCCTTTTATTTTGAAAAGCTTGGTATAAAATAATAGAACCTCTAATAAACGCCTTAAAGGTTTCCCATAATAGGGAGGGTGAGATATCTAGGGTGTCATTACTCTCAAAGAAGAGTTCCATTTGTTGTTTTAAGTATTTACAACCATCCGGGTTATTTCGTATTTGAGGATTGAACCTCCAAAACGATTTTTTATTGAACATTCCCTCTAGTTTAAAAAAAAAATTAACAGAGAATGATCAGAAATGACACTGTTATGATATTTAGGATTAGTGGTAAAAGGAATTAATTTCATGTCCACTAGGAAGTAGTCGATACACGTATAGGTTTTATGTACTGATGAATAAAAGGACTTATTTACCATCGCCCGCTGAGGGCTTTGACTCTGACATCGGGAGGAGAATGGGGAGTGCAGGGGAGAGATAAGACTTTGCCTTCCATCACAGCAGGCGCGTGCCATGAGTAATTACTCAGGGTAGGCACTCAGTCGGATAAAAACCACGCAAGCGCAGATTGTTATCTCCGTAAAAATAAAAACAGTAACGTCAATTTGCCCAAGGCTTCCTCGTCTCCTTTATTCTGAATTACTGAAGGGGGGGGGGGGGTGGGGGGGGGGGGGTGAAGGGTGATGGCAGGTGGAGAGATGGTGGGAAAAATGGGAGCACACAGGGAAAAGTTGAATCAGGTGTCATCTTATTGAATGACAACACTTGTTCAAGGGACCAATTAGGGGGACAGTTCCTTTCACAGTGTATGGGGAGTCTGTGCCAGGGGTAAAGTTTTGGGGAGAGCAGGACTGTTAAGAATGAGGGGGTCGGGGATAATGCCAGTAACTCACTCACTTACCTCTGCTGTGGCACTCCAGGCATGGAGCCACCACATTGTAGCCAGGGATAGAAGCAGCTCGGGTAGCTGCGAGCGGCCACCGGGACGCGCCAGTCAAACTGTCCGCCACTTCAGCGCCTTCTGCCGGCCCGCTCACCTCTAGCAGTGCTCTCTGAACATCTCTCACCTGCCGCTCGCTCATGTCAGCGGCTTCCTGCAAATCCTTAAATTCCCACAGACGACTAACCTCAATCGCGCTGTCGGAAGTTAAGGATTTGTGGGACATAAGTGAGGCCAGCGAGCGGCAGGAGAGAGGTTTTGCACGCCTCCGTGCAAGGAGCGTCGCAATTATCCCGATCCCCTCCTTCACAACATTCGTGCCCTCCATGCAACTTTATCCCGGGCCAGACTCCCCAAATGCTATGAAAGGAGCTTTCCCCCCACCCCCACACCCCGGGAAGTACGGTATTTAAAAACATAAACACAAAATGTACTTACCACATTCACCTTCGCTCCCTGTTTCTTAACATACATTTAAAATAATGCCAATCCATATTTGAAAACCCCGCCAAGAAACTAGCACTGCATAAGCGCAGTAGGCTGCTGCGCCTGCGCAGTGCTGCAAAGGCAGAATTTCTGCTGCCTTCAGCCCCGCTTGAAATTGACGGCTTCCAGCAGCGCTGACGACACGTGGGCTGCACAGACCTTCCCGTGTTACAAGTGCTGCGGATGAAAGGCATGGAGAATTATGCATTCTCCATGCCTATCTAAGATCGATCTCTTAGATAGGCATAATTCTCCCATGCCTTTATTATTTATATTTAGTAATTACTATGTTATAATTTTAGTCAGGGTAGGCAGTGCCTACCTTGCCTACCCTGACGGCACATGCCTGCATCACAGTAAGGAGGAGATTCACTGTGATGGATGTTTGTGTAAATTGTGTTGTGTCTTGGTTCTTTTCTTGTTTGTATGACTGCAGAAACTAAATTTTGTTTGAACCTCAATAAACTGTATTGTATTGTATTGTATTGTATTGTATTGTATAAGAGCCAAATGCTGGCAGGTGGGATGAGTGTAGAAGGGACATGTTTGCCGGTTGGGCAAGTTGGGCCGAAGGGCCTGTTTCCATGCTGTATCACTCTATGATTCTATGACTGTTAGTTAGTCACAACCTGCCATATGCGAAGCCATGCTGAATGTTCCTAAGTAACCCATTCTTCTCCAAATGAGGGTAAATTCTATCACAAAGAAACCTCTCCAATAGCTTTCCTACTACGAAGGCGAAGGTAGCGGAAATATCGGAGTCATTTCTTGGATGCGGTGGCTGGTGGGATGAAAGGTGAGATGTGTTATCTGTCCATTCCCTCTTCAGGTGCAGCCTGACTTGCCGTGTTCCTGCAGCGTTTAGTTTCATGGCTGAAGACTTCAGCATCTGCAGTTTCATGTGTCTCCATGACTAGAGTATCTGAGTATGTTGACCAAACCTACACACTGTATTTCCATATTGCCATTATATCTTGTGTTTCTATCATTCTAACAGCACTAATGTTTTGCTTTTAATCATCGTATTTGTGGTGTGGTCTCATCAAGCTGTGTACAAATGCAGCAAGCATTCCTGATGCACTTTCACCAATCATCAGTGAACACATCGTGCGTCTCCCCAACTCGGTGCTGAGCCAAGGAGTCACTGTGGGACTGGAGATGTGATCAGTGACCAGTTCTGTTTCTGAGCAAGAATCGACCCGGAGACCCAGTGTTGTGATCACCCTCTTTATTTCACAGTGAGAATACATTCCCAGCAGTTTGGAAAACAAAACACACACAAAGAATCTAAAGACAAGAACTTATTAATGCCGTAAGAGCAGCTGAGAGTGGACTGGTGTTAACAGGAGCAATTGCCCACTAGTAGCTCCTCCAGTCAATGAGTTGCTTTTCCTACAGCACCCAGGGATTACACTCTCCACATTGCAGAGGACAGGACACTGTTGCCCAGAGGAGGCCCCCACCCATGTACAACTGTGCAGTGTGGGGACTTGGAGCAGATATCTCTGCCTTGATGGCTCTTTCCCCAAACACCCAGATGTCCAACCAGGGAAAGCCTCACATTGAAGTGAATGTAGCTGGTTCATTGTGACTGAAGTGTGAGCCCCCTTCACTGGAGCCCTATGGGTGTGAGGTGGGAACTGGCAACTGCATTAGAGGGCAGTGTTTATACACAGGGTACAGGGGATGGTTCAAAACTCCAATAGTGGCAAACGTACAGGGTTCATCCAATGTGTGCAACATAGAAACATGGAAAATAGGTGCAGGAGTAAGCCATTGGGGAAGGAATGAAGTCAAGGCAGCACGATGTTCTTTTGGTGTGGAAGGGCAAATGGAAATACCGGGGATGTTATCATCCAAAATCAGTACCCCATTCCTGCTTTTTCCCCATATCTATTGATTCCATTAAATCACCCAGAGCTGGTTCTGCTCCATAAAGTTGTCACAGAAATACAGTTGTTGTTGCAGTAGGTGGGATACTCTTGTTAAAGTGAAGAATAGAGTTTAGCACATCTCACTGTTTGGTATCTGTAAATGTAGCAGAACCTCAGAGAGAGAGATTATGTTTCACTTTTTGTCAAATGCTATTTGCACAAGTCCCCGTGTGTTGTAAAATGCGATATAGACATAATGGCTGCGAAAGGAACGGTGGTCTTTCTCCAAGTCCTTTTTGAATTCATTGGCCAGTCTCTCCAAGTCTTCAGTTTTCTGCTCAAATGTCCTGTCAACAATTAAGAACAATTGTTCCATTAAGTAAACAAAATACCACTTTCCGGATCGCTGAGCTTGAAAGTGAGCTGATATCATCGCTCCCTCTGGGCTGGGAATACAGTCGGCCCCAGACAATGAGAAGCAGAGTCTGCTTCCCACTGGGAGACTCGGAATTCAGTCCTGATGCAGGGTTTAGACCAGTACACCGGCAACTCCTACCCCTCCTCAGATACACTTCGACCCGCTGAGTTCCTCTGGCACAACTTTTAATGGTCTGAATTATTTTTTCCTCCCTCACTGCTTTCCTTTCTCCACCCTCACCACTCTCCTCTCAGATCATTGAACACCACCGTTGCAATACACGGCTTTCCTCCCGTGTGTGACTGCTGACCTCTGTTGGCAGTTACTTGGTGTAGGACTCAATTCAGGAATTCTTTGTACAAGTCATGGAATATCGAGCATGGAAACCGTCCCCTTGTCACAACTTGTCCACGCCGACCTAAAGGCCCCATCGAAGCAAACCTTTCAAACAACTGAATGAGAGGGGGAGGGGCCATGTGTCTGGGGGTGGAATCTTGTGAAACTGATGGTAATTCTGTAGAGACTAGAGGTGGGGAAGGAATGAAGTCAAGGCAGCAAGATGTTCTTTTGGTGGGGAAGGGCAAATGGAAATAACGGGGATGTGGAGGCATCTTTACTGTGGAAAAGGTGTGATGACGCTGCAGAAGGTGCAGAGGTGATTCACCAGGATGTTATCCTTGATGTTACCAGATCCCAGATTTGTTTATTGTCAACACAGGACTGTGTTACTGTGAAGAGTATTTAGGGAACAGTAATCACAACTCCATAAGTAGAAACAAGGAACTGTAGATGCTGGCTTACAACAAAAGTGCTGGAGTAAAATTGCTGGAGAAAGCACAAACCAGGCCATTTAGAACTGAGATGAGGACAAACTTTTTCACCCAGAGAGTTGTGTATTTGTGGAATTCTCTGCCTCAGAAGGCAGTGGAGGACGATTCACTGGAGGCATCCAAAAGACAGTTAGATAGAGCACTTTGGGATTGCAGTATAAAGGGATATGGGGAGAAGGCAGGAACAGTGTACTGATTGTGGATGATCACATTGAATGGCGGTGCTGGCTCAAAGGGCCAAATGGCCTATTCCTGCACCTATTTACTGTGTGATTCCGGAACAATACGAGCCAGTATATTTGCATCAGTAAGTGTTCTAATACTAAACGGCAAGTTTGGCAAAGGGATTGTTAACAATGTTAATTTTCAGGTACAGTGCCCTCACCAGAGATCGGGTCAGGTGGAAACGAATGTCGGTCACATCCAGTCTCTAGCTGAACCAGGGCCAGCCTTTAGCCAATTGGACCAATTGCTCTCAATTGGGCCCCGCGCCTATGGGGGCCCGCACCAGAGTAATCTACTCTCGGCTCGGGTAGATCTACCCCAGGTGGAGGGGGGGAGAGAGGGGTGGAGAGAGAGTAGAGGGGTGGAGGGGGAAGAAAGGGGTAGATGGGGAGGGGGTGTGAGGGGGAATGGAGAAGGGGGAGGTGGGACGTTGCCTCATGGTCCCAGGGCAGCATTCCCGCCCCTCCAGTCGCCGTGCTTCACGCATACAGCTCCAGCTCCACCCTCTCTCTCCCCGGGGAGATGCGGTGAACAATACAGGGAGGGCCGGGTAGGGGGTTGGTGCAATGTTTACAAACCTCGGCCTCAGCTCACACTCGTCCGCCCGGACCCCGGCATCCGCTCCTGCTGCCGGCCCTCTCCCTCCCTTTTCTCCTTCCCTTCCCTCCCTCCCTTCCCATCTTCCCTCCATCCCCTCTCTCCTTCCATCCCTCCTTCCTCCCTCCTTCCTCGCTCTCTTTTCCCTTCTCTCCTTCCCTCCGTCCTTTCTTTCTCTACTTCCCTCACTCCCTTCTCTCCTTCCTCTCCCTCCCTCCCTTCTCTCCTTCCCTCCCCCACACACACACATCAGTCACACACAACTAAGTTAGGATGGGGTAGAACCCCAAAGGGTAGGATGGGGCTGAAGCCCAAAATTTAATGCCTGGACTGGTTTTTCGCCAATAGTTATTGGTTTTCCAGGATCTAGTTAATTAAATTACTTGTTTTTTCTTTTCACAGTCACTAAAACAAGTGGTATTATAACTATGTACTTTTCAGAGGTGATCAACGCATTTTGTTTGTTACTTGTACGCTTACATGTATGCAATTTTATATTGAAATGTAGCTTAGATCTGTTTAGTCCATTAACTCGCAGGCACTTTTTAAGCGCACATTTTGATGACTTTCCATTCTACCATAGAGATATAAAGTCTATAATAGTAAGATTAAATGAGAACTTACCAGTTTGAAGTTTGATCTTTATTTTATGAGGAGTTACGATGAACGATTACGTGAAGAAGGCCGTCAGCCCGCATGCACATCAATCTTCAAAGCAGCGGTGTGAAATCACAGATAAGAGTTGTTGAACTAACATAGTAAGATTAGCGATGCCTAGAAAACTACTGGATGATCTTTATGATATGAGGGTTGGGAGCAGAGGGCACATAATCGCTCATCATAACTCCTCATAAAATAAAGATCAAACTTCAAATTGGTAAGTTCTCGGTTAATCTTACTATTTTCCTTCGGAGTCATGTGATTGACTATGTGAAGATTTTGAAGCTCTGTTATTTCATGCCGTGGAAGAAACGAGTCCACACAAGCACGACTGCATCAGTTGACCACAGATAAGGGAAACATTCATAATGCATACAGACATGACATAGATTTAAAACATGCTGATGCTGATAAACAAACAATGATAATAACAGTAACCCCTCTCATCCAAGGATAAACTATAAAATAGAATCTAAAATAGAGTTGGCAAATACCCCTGGTCTGGCAATGGGATAAAATAAAATGTTGGATATCTCGTTCATTAGACCATCCTGCAGTTGACAGGATGTGGTCCAGAGGACCGCACATAACCCTTGCTGCTGATGTTGTAGCAGCCCTGGTGGACTGAGATTAGAAATTAGTATATACTCCAAAACCTCGTAAAACCACCTGGAGATGGTCTGAACTGACACCTTATGAGGTTTTTAATTGTTTTAATTTTTTGTAACTAACAAACATAGCTAGTATCAGAGCCTCTAAGGCTCTAGAAGACCTTGACATAATGTTTTAAATGTGTGACCACACGTAACCGAAGGTGCATGGGGTATGTAAACATGAATTATTATATAGCAGGTGTAATCATCCTGTCCAGTCGCAATTTATGTAATGACTGGATCAGTGCACTGAGGGCAGCACCAGGGGATTAACTACCTATGAGAGCTGAACCAAAGATAGAGATATAGCTGGAGCCCCATGGTGAATAAATGTCAATATCCCATACTTCCGTGTACTTGGGTCTGGGAGAACTTGTGTTAATGATATCCTTAATAACTGGACATCAGAGGGTGAGACCTGAGAGAGCGGGTCGCACTTGCTGCAGCAACTATGATGAGAAGCACGTTGGGCACAGTTAATGGGACTATAACTTAATTTATTATCAAAGACCCATAGAAAGTGTCCATGCCATATTATATGTAACATAACATTTACCAGAAGAAGCTTCCCATCTCCTGAAGCGGGAAAGTACTGCATTTTTGGTGCTATCCCTCCACTCTGCTGAGAGCACATACATGAATCAGTCTGACAGCCCGAGCCGCAGGAGCGGTCTTCTCAGATTCTGTAAAGCAATGAATTGATTAATCATGCAGAGGCTGGTTCCCCGAATCCCAGGCTGAACCAGCAGTTTTATGTTTAGAACCCCATATAAGGTTCTATTATTATTCCCAACATTTGTGGGAAACCATGGCTGCATAGGCCAGTCAGACAGTACGAGAACCCTGAAGCGGGATCTTGCTGAATTATTGCAAGACCTGACTGATGAGGCAAAAATGGAGAAACCATATAAAAGAACATTCCTCCCCCATGTAGTGAGAATGTATCTCTCGCCACTGTTATGCCACATGTTTTATAACTGGTGAATGAGTCCATATGCAAACATATCGATATTGGGTGCCATCGAGCCATAGATCCTAAAACACTTTGTGATATAAGATCCATACTGTCTTGTCATTGATTTTGCATGATGATACATCAGCACCAAAAAAGGTTGGGTAAATTATGACAGGATACTTTGACTTTATTGCATCCATGTGACTAACATACGCCACCACCACAGTGTATCAACTTGCAACTGAACATGCAGATTTTGCATATTCGCACAATAACCCTTTAACCCATAGTATGCAACTAGTGTCTATAGGTAGTTGATACCAATAACTGAAGAATTGGCGATTCATGCAAATCCCATCTGCCTTTGTTACTAGAGATGGCATTCATAATTTTCCATCTTTGAGCACTAGCATCTGTTAGTAATATAACTGAAGATTATTTGACCAAAAACTACTGGAGCAATGCTGAATATAGTTCGACCACCATTATGACTTTGGTAGCTTCAGATGGTAATAGCATAGGTCTGTTAACAATTACCTAAATGGCACTTGAGAGGTTACTACTTGCACGTTGAAAGTTATGATAATGCAAGGCCCAACTGCACAGCAGAAGCACAGCTTCTATATTGCCAATTACACTTGAAGAATAGAAGACTGCTTGATAACAAGGTTTTTACAGGCTTCTATTGATTGCAATATGTTTCCCCAGGGCAGAATCACAGATAAATGAATAGTTAAAGGTAAATCCGATAAACAATAACTTCCAGTTGGTATCAACTTAAATTTGACTGGATGGCTGAGGAACCTTAATTCCTCAAATATAGTTGCAGCTGAAACAGTTGATTTAAGCAAAAACACAGTGGTAGAAACTGTGTTAGAAATTTCCAAATACATTTCAAATGTCACCGGTGATCTCTGTGTTGGGATGCATCTTTGAGATGGATGCATGCCATAAAGATCCTAAGGAAATCAATAGTTAGACAGTAGAGAAATTCCATATACTGAAAAGCTATGTTGCACATGGGAGTTAAATCAATTATGAACCGACATCCTCCATCTTTCACAATGAATAGGCCACGCCTGCCATAATTCCGTGCCTGCCTTGAATGACAACTCTGGCCAGATTCCCGAGCCTGTCTCAAAAGTCCTAGCCATAAAACAACTCTGGCCATACTACTGGGCCTGCCTTAAAACTGCTCCGGCCGTAATTCTGAGCCTGCCTTGAAAGACAAATCTGGCCATATTACAGAGCTTGTCGTGGAAGGCAATCCTGGCCGTAATCCTGAGCATGCCTCGAAAGACAATTCTGGCCCCAATTCCAAGCCATGCTTGGCACCCTTGATACTGTGTAATAATAACCCATCACATGTTATCATTTTCATTTGTACAAAAACAAGTGTAAATATTACCAACTTGTAAATGGTCCACTTACCCCATGTTTCGGAAGAACCAGACCCACCTACCTCCATGGTTACCGGTGGTCTTATGGTAAGCCCAAAGGCCCCTGATGTGGGTTCTATTCCCATCCTTGATTGGAGAGTAGGAATGATAGTGTATGTGAATTCCATTTTCCTGAGACCAGCTTGGCCCTCGGCTTGAAAGACCTGTGCCCAGATTTCCAGCGGCCATCAACTTCAGTGAACTGCTTTCTGCCGATGAGGCGTGGGGTTGTCATCGCCAATACGATGGTTTCATTTGATAGCTCTGTTCACTGCCGGCACTTGTAGCGTGAGGGAAATCTGGCCCCTTCCGGGTTTTCTGCCTCTTCCCTTGCGAGTATGTCCTCGCACTCCCCTCCACCGAGAGGGAGACTCGTTGACAGCCCTGAGACAGGTGCTCCCGCAGGCCCCAGAGGATACCTGCGCTGACATGGCTCTTCGGACCTATATCAGGGTATGGCTCTGGGCCAGACTGAAACTGACCCCGGATGCTCCCCTCCTCAGAGGGGGAGATATTGTGCAGCGCTTAGACAGCTGCCGCTACCAGCGGGTTCTCCATAATACCCGGGCTCAGATAGCTCTCTTCTGGAGCATATCTCTTTGGAGCAACCTCTCCATCAGGTGCTCCATGTGGGTTTTAGGCGTTCGCGGACGCTACCCATAGGAGGAGGGGGAAACCTCCTGGCTCGACTCGACCTAGTCCCAAGGCCTGACCGGCTTCCTCGTGGTTTAACCCCTTTCCTGGGGGAACCATAGCGGTCTGTGAGTTGCTGACCCTATAGTGAGTGACTGGGTATCGAGATCGGCTTACTGCCAGTTTTCCCCCTTTATCTAGGAAGACCTAAGCGGTCTGGGAGCTGCTGACCCCATTGTCAGCGACTGGGGTAGTGAGACCGGCTTACTGTCAGTCTAACCGCTTTATCTGGGAAAACCTAAGCGGTCTGGGGGCTGCTGACCCCATTGTCCGTGACTGGGGTAGCGAGACTGGCTTACTGCCAGTCTAACCCCTATTTCTGGGGGGACCGTTGTGGTGTGGAAGCTGCGGACCCCATAGTGAGTGACTGGGGTAGCAAGACCGCCTTACTGCCAGTCTAACCCCTTTTTCTGGGAGCCCATACTGGGAGGAACCCTCACTCGCATTCCCCTCCTGGGTGTCGCTGACCTCCTTGTCAGCGACTTGGGAGCGAACCCGACAGCCGCCAGCTATCCGCGCTTCCCCGGTCTGGGCCGTATTTCCCCACGGTCCATAACCGGTTTCCTGCGGCCCGTCTAACTTCGCCCTGAATCCAGCTGGCAAACTCTATGAGGAGCTTCCTGTAATTCAAAAAATAACCCTAGAAATAAGTTTAAACTTACCTTCCAGGTTTAAACATACCGCTGGCAGGAGCAGCGCGCATGCCAGTCAGCCGTTGCGCAATGCGGTAGACGTAATGACGCGCATGAGGGCTGACGGCCTTCTTCACGTAGTCACTCACGTGACTCCGAAGTAAAGTAGACTTTATTCATATTTCTATGATTCTACAGACCTCGGCTGGGAACCTGGGGCTCACCAAAATTGTTCCCAATTGGGCCGGCCTGAGCTGAACCTGTCTGTGTGGAGCGTGGTCGTGTCCTCAGGAGAGGAAGTGAAGGTTGTGAGTCAGGAGGCAACTCATTCTTACCACCGCTAATGATGGTCACAATCCCTACCCGTGTGGACCAGCCCACTCACCACAGTCCCACCATGCCTGAGCGTAGTGTTGTCAGGAAGACCATGTGGAGACGTGTCAAAAGAACAAACAACTAACTGAAATAACAGAATAAAAATTGAATAAAAACAAACTCACATGACATAACCTGAATTTTCAGGATGAAAGACGACAGAAACTGATGGATCATTTGGATCAGGTGGATTTTCGACTTGAAGAGGCAGTGTAATGAAAAATGAAAATTCCTGTTTTATCCTGCCATCTACAAATGGGGCGTAAATTGCCCAAGCAGCAGAGATGGGAACGATTGTGCCTGTGGAGAAGAAACTTTCTGTTATGGACAAGAGTCAAGAGTGAAGAATGTTTAATTGTCATCAACCGAAAACAGAACAATTATATTCTTACTTGCATAACAGACCTGTGAAGATACTATTCATAGATAACACACTAAACATAAATTTTCAATAAATTATAAATACCAATAGTATTTCAAAAGCCCCAAATCCTTTCAGCAACCAAGACAATCCATAGCTCATTGTTTAGTTAGTGTTTGTCGTGTTCAAGAGCCTAATGGTTGTTGGGAAGAGGATCCTGCACCTGGATTTAAATTACAGAATTAGTGTTCACCATTTTTTTCAGGGCGGGAAAGGTTAGCTCTGTGTCTCTCCACAGCCACTTCCTGACCTGCTGAGTATTACTCTCTCTCACGTACATACACATGCACGCACACACGCACGCCCATGCACATAAACGTGCAAACACTCAGACACATGCACACAC
The DNA here is from genome assembly GCA_963514005.1 of Raja brachyura. The sequence goes on from OY740785.1 coordinate 18,740,999, forward strand.
TCAAACATACACACACAGTCAGTCACAAATGTACAGACACAGAAGTACAGATACGCACACAGACATACACTTAGCATCACACACACACTTAGCATCATGCAAACACTGACACACAGACACATGCACGTACACTCACTCAGATATATGCACACACGGACACACGGAGACTTTGCGCCCCACCCAAGGTTTCCGTGCGGTTCCCGGAGGTTTTTGTCCTCCGGCAACCACCTTCAACTAGCATTGCAGCTGGCTTCGACTAAAAAATTACCGATTTTTAAAACGGAAACCCCTTTCGACCATTAGGGAGACTGACAAAAACCTCCGAGAACTGCACGGAAACCTAGGGTGGGGCGCAAAGTCTTCAGAGGTTTCCGTTCAGGTTTCCTAAGTGGGACAGGGGCATTAGAATCACATGCATGCTCTGACACGCACACACACACCCACACAGGCACACCCGCATAAACATACACACACGTGTTCAAATGCAGACACACACATACAGCAGATTGTGGATTTTAGAACTCCTCCAATGGAACCTCAGCCAGTGTATCTGCACAGTTGAATTCCCTTGTCAGCTCAGCTCAACCTGGAAATGTATGGATGATGAATGAAGTCACAACTGGAGAACTGTGTACAGTTCTGGTCATCTCACCACAGGAAGGGGGTGATAGGATTGAAATTGGGAAGAGTTAAGTTTGCCGTTTTTGCCCAGCATGGACAGGAAGGGCTGACTGGCCTCCTTCTGTACTGTGTCCTTCAGTCCATCCATGAAGCACAGAAAACCATCTGGTGACCAAATGTGGATCCTGTCCGCCTGCCTGCACACTAGTTTGAAATAAGATGGGTCAGACACTGAGACATAAGCCACGTTCCGTGATGTTACATTGAACAAACATCTAACGTACCTGCAGCATTATTGAAATGTGAATAATCAAAAAACTTGTCCAAGGCGATCTTTGTTGCAGTCTTCAAATCTGTTCCATTAACAAACGTATAAAGCCATTCCACGTTTGTTATATAGAGCTCTTCATAATTCTAGAGTGATGAAAGGAAAGAGAGGTATCAATGGAATAGTGGTGAAGTTCAGGGGCAGCATCTGTGTTGGGAGCTGTGATTTGGGAGTCTGATGAGTGATCTGACTGGACTGAACTACTGAGTTGAATTTACAGAAATACTGGAATATTTTCATTCCCTATTTTCTGACAACTTTGCAATAAGAAGCAGAAGGTACCCCAGCTTTCGACACTGGGTGAAAGGCTCCTCTGGAAAAAGAAAGGCTCCAGTGTCGGATGAGTGTGAGGAGTCTGAGCCCATTCCCCAGAGGGAGTGGGGTCTGGGCCACAACTGGTGACGATGGGGTGAAGTGGGTAATGGAGTCCTACTGGTGAGGCAGTGTCTGCTCTGTCAGTTCTGGGCTGTGGTGGTACATTGGACCTGTTCTCCCACTGCATGTGGTGCACCCAGACCAGGAGGAATCTCAGTCTACAGACCAGTCAACAATCAACACAACCTTCCTGTCGACGGGTGCGGTTATTTAACTTAGCAGACCACACTGCCCCACATGTTGTCTCTGTGGCCTTGACCCCACCATTCCCACCTCTGTTCTCCCTGTCTCTCTGTGCTGATACAACCCCACTCCCTGCACCATCCTGTATTCTTGAACAAAAAAGTTTCCAAATGATCATATTGTTTGTTGTGATATTTTAAATATTGGCAGACTTCACGTTCATCGATCCACAGACCAATCATATTTATTCATGTTAAACTGTTGTCGGATCTTCATCACATTTTAAATTTCAGCTGTGACATCATTTCTGAAAGTGGTTGTGCAGTTAGTATACAGGAAATATTCCTTACTCCCCATTCCCTCTGGGATAAACTCCAGAGGGAGTGTGGAGTGTGGAAGTGAAGATACTCAGCAAACTGAGTCCAAGTTCCATCCTGGTCTGTCAGGGTGAACTCCACAACACAGAACAGCGTACAACAGAGGATTTCAGGGATGGGTTTCAAACCATGGAAGAATTTAACCCTGAGCTGAGTGTGGAACAGCAAATATCCCCTTTTCCCCACCATCCATCCCTGATAATTCCCAAAAGTACTTACATCATACACATTGGCTGGCGTGACAGTATAACACATCATGTTCCTGCACACATCTACCACATGTTTATCTGCACTTGTGCCTGCAACCTGCAGCCCCAGGAGGACAGAGAGAGTTAAACAGAGTCTCAGCATCTTGGGCTCCGCTCTGGTCACTGTTGGATGCACCCAGTCACTCTCCACACCTCCAGCTGGATCTGCTGTCTGAGCCCTGAGTTCATTCCTTTTTATACACTTTTTTGAAAAAGATTTTGAATATCGTTGCTGAGAAATAAAGTCAGGTTATATATTATGCAAACATTGTTCTGAGCAAATGGAATAATTAACCCTCAGAGTGCTGAATCTGAGGAAGCCTGAGACCTTGCAGCAGACAATTAAATGGACGTGTGTGTTAACTGTTGCTGGACGGCGAGCTCTGGGGAAGATGGAGTCAGCAGTGAGGATGGTCATTAATGGCATCGGTTTGTGAGTGGTTGGGGAGTGGTGTTCCTCATCCACCAACACCCAAGTCCTAGCCCTGGGACCTTCCCCATCTTTGAATCAGGTCCACAAGACAGGACGACGCACCAACTGAGATGGAGAGGGTTGTCAGTGGAATATTAACCAGAGCATATTTATTTTTCCCCAGTCTTAGTTCCTGCTTATTTCTATTGGAGAGAGTCAGTGGATCAGATACTGCCCATTTTATCCCCTTGCCCAAGGATAAAATGAGAAGATGTGGACCTGCTTGTCTAAAGTTAAGGTGCCGAACCTAATGCTAAGACCAACTCTTACACATAATCCATATCCTTCCATACCCTACATATCTGTAAGTTGATCCAAAAATCTCTAGAATACCACTATCAGATCAGACTCAAACATCACCCCTGATAGCACGTTCCAGGCACGAGCCACACTTTGTGCAAAAAACTTGCCCCACACATCTCTTTTAAACTTTGTCCTGCTCATCTTAAAGCTATGCCCTCTAGTATTTGATTTTTTTTGTATGGGGAAAGAAGCTTTCTTACTCTGTATCCTATCTCTGCCTCTCATCATTTTATATACTCTCTCCCCAACCTCCAACGTTCCAGCGAAAACAAACCAAGTCTGTCCAATTGCTCCCTGTAGCTAGTACCCCCTAATCCAGGCATCCTTCTGGTGAACCTCCCCTGCACACTTTCCCAAGCCTCCACATCCTTCCTGTAATTGGAGACCAGAACTGCAGAAGTGTTGGGCAAAGAGGAGACATAGCCTCATGTAGGAGTAGATGCAGCAGAGATGGACAAATTGAGTAGGGGATGGCATCTTTGCAAGAGGCAGGGTTGGAGGAGGTGTGGGCAAGTCACTCTCTAGTGACTCATGACTTATTCACAATCACTGCCTAACTGGCCCTCTGAACCCACTTCACCGGTCCCTTCCTTCCACTGATGTCCCCCATTTCCCATCCTTCCCTCCTTCCTCCTTGTCTGCAACATAAAGCTACCTTCTTTATCTCCCTTTCCCAATTCCCAATAAGGGTCTTTGACCTGAAACATTTACTTATTTTCATTTTCTACTGATGTTCCCGACCTGACTGATGTTCCCAGTATTTTCAGTTGTTATTTCAGATTTCCATGATCTGCATTGTTCATTTTCATCCATGAGGTAATAGAAGCCAGAATACCTCAAAGGGAGTGGGATAATTAAATATAATTGGTCTTTCCATGCTCAACTTCCTGATACAATTGTTCAGACATCCATGGTATTCGCAGGCAGAGAGTTAATGTCACCAAGTCCATCACAGGGATAGAATCCAGCAGCATTTCCATAATGTATCAGCTGCCATTTCATTGGCATTGTACGACTCTGCCAGAAGGACACTGGATCAAAAACATCTTCACAAAGGTTTTAAATTTGTTTAACCTGGAACAAAGTGACCAAGGAAATTAGTCTAGATGTTCTGCCAGGTGTTTGTCACACCTTATTTTGTTACAACAATGCCTTAGACGTAGCACCTTATTTTCCAATATTAAAATCCCAAATGACGTCAATAACAGTTGCAATGCAAAACTTGTTCCTTCTCTGTGTTTCAACCTTGGTTGTCTGAGCAATGAGACAGAGAAAATTCTGGCTCTATAAAAACATCTACCTTGATTCCGTGTTTTATATAGGACCAATTCTCCAGACTCACTTCTTTAACCATACCGCGAAGTGCCCTTTGACTTTACAAGTTTTCAGTGACTCCTTGGCTTGGTCCGATGGGTTTTAAGTCACAGTACTTGATAGTTTCCTAGTATCTGGCACTTCTCACAGTTTACCTCTCACTCTTACATCAGGGAGTTATTGAAAGTCACATCACTTTGCAGCTTTTGTGATTTTGGGGAATGTAGAATTCTGGAGGATTTGTCTGCATTGGAACTGCAGGCATTTATAGTCAAACGGTATAATAGTCAACAAGGGAAATTGAGCTGGAGTAACGCAGTGGAACAGGCAGCCTCTCTGGTAGAAGGAATGGGTGATGTTTCCTGTAGCTAGTACCCCCTAATCTAGGCATCATTCTGGCTGATCTATCTCTTTCTCCTAACCCCATTTTCCTACCTCCTCCCCATAACCTCTAATACCTGTACTAATCACGAATCAATCTATCTCTGCCTTAAACCGAGGACGTACATGCCACTGCGGATAAATGGGACTACTGCGGATAGGGTGAGCAGCTTTAAATACCTGGGGGTCCACATCACAGAGGATCTGACATGGACAACACACACAGCCGCGCTGGTGAGAAAGGCAAAGCAGCGCCTTTACCACCTCAGGCAGCTGAGGAAATTCAGAGTCTCTCTGAGGATCCTTCAATCCTTTGGTGCTGTAGAAAGTATCCTGGCCGGAAACATCTCTATCTGGTTTGGCAACATCTCTGCCCAGGACAGGAAGGCTCTGTAGAGAGTAGTGCCACGGGAATTACATTCCCCCCCACCCCCGCAGGACCTATACAACAGGAGGTGCAGATCCAGAGCCAGCAAGATCATGAAGGACCCCTACCACCCCAGCAATGGACTGTTCGGGCTACTACGGTCAGGCAAGCGCCTCCGTGTCATGCTGCGAAAACAGAGAGGATGAGATGGAGTTTCTTCCCACAAGCCATCAGGACTGTAAACTCTGATCTCACCAGAGCGTAAATACTGCTGTGTCTTCTTTTTTTTTAATGAAAATACTGGTTGTGTTCTGTTCTGTTGTTTTTGCACAATCCCACAAGCATTGCCACTTTCATTTCACTGTACATCTTGTTTGTGTATGTGACAAATAAAGTTGACTTGACTTGACTTCACTTAAATATATTCACTGACTTAGCCTCCACAGCCTTCTGTGGCAAAGAATTTCACAGATTCATCACCCTCTGCATTTAACCTAGAGATGCTGCCTGACCTGCTGAGTTACTCCGTCATTTTGTGTCTATATTTGATGTCTATATCTGATGTGAATCAGCATCTGCAGTTCCTTCCTACACAGGTAAAATAGTAAGATTAAACGAGAACTTACCAGTTCGAAGGTTGATCTTTATTTTATGAGGAGTTGTGATGAGGGATTTCATGAAGAACCCGCCAGCACGCATGCGCGACATACTTCAAAGTAGCGGTGTGGAATCACAGAACCAACAACAGAGAAATGACTTGTTATAGTAAGATTGAAGAGACTCTAATTACCAGTTGATTTATGATCGAGGGTTGGGAGCGGAGGGCACGAAATCCCTCATCGCAACTCCTCATAAAATAAAGATCAACCTTCGAACTGGTAAGTTCTCGTTTAATCTTACTATTTCATTTCGGAGTCACGTGAGTGACTTCGTGAAGACTTCAAAGCTCTGTGATTCCATGCCCTGGACCACGTCCATGCTGTCACACACCACTTATAAGGACGGATAGGAGTAATCAGCTTTCCAGACTGCTTGTACTGAAAAATAATAACAATATTTATTAACAACAAACAAAGGAAAAACCCCTCACTGGGGGACATCTGCATGTTCTTGACCTGCATCCAGCACGGCCTCCGTGAACAATACAGGAGCGGCAACAGGTTTATTGTAAAACCGCTGGAAGGTGGCTTCGTTCGCCCATCCTGCTGTGGCAAGAATATGGTCCATGGGCACCTCCATGACCCTTGCCGCCGACGTCGATGCAGCCCTGGTGGAATGGGATTTAAAGACATTAGTGTCAATACCTGCCTCACCCAAGACGATCCTGAGCCACCTGTACCGTCACTCTATGGTGAGGTTTCTTGTGGCTGATGAGCAAGTATTTCTCCATTCCCCTCAATTTTCTCGTCACTTTGATATAGTGGCGGATATGGGCGGCTGAACATAGCCTTGCATCAGCGGGGTATGCCGGAAACTTCAGCTGCAGCCCTGTGAACCCAGGTCTATGCTGCTTGAGTAATTCATCTATGAAGAAGATTACTTCGCCAGGGGTAGAGATCATCCTGTCGATCCTGACCTTGTGGAGTGTCTTCTCTGCGCTGAAGTCAGTGCCAGTAACATCACGAGCTTCAGGGTGAGTTTGTCCAACTCAAGCCCCTCCATGGGCGACCACGTACTGAGCAGGGTTAATACCTTCCCAATATCCCAGGTGATGTTATAACGAGGTCTGGGCGGATTGGAATTAAATATTCCCCACATGAGTTTGGACACCAGCCTGTTGGATCCTACCTCAATATTGAGGTAGAATGACAGCGCACTCCTGGCGCTGTTGATGGCACTGTAGCTGAGGTGTTCGTCGTGATGCAACCCCGCCAGGAATTCCAGTACGTCGGTGATGGTAATGGAGTCGTATGCAATGTGGGAGCGGCCGCAGTAGGTTTCCCATTTCCGGATATGTGTGAGATATTGCCGCCTGGTGGACTCCCGGCATGACGCTCCAATGGTATCCATAGTTCTAGATGATAGGCCATACCGCAGTAATGGCCTGTTCAGAACCTGTAAGCCAATAAGTTTAGGTGACTGTGGCAGGGATGTGGTTCCCCTGAGACAGGGTTCGTCACCAATTGTGGGCAACCCCCTAAGAGGACCCATGGTTGACTGATCATATCAAGGACCACCGGATACCATGGCTGCATAGGCCAGTCGGGTATGATAAGAATGCCCTTAGCAGCATCTGACTGGATTTTCCGCAACACCCGACTGATGAGGCAAAATGGAGGAAATGCATAGAAAAACCATTTCCCCCAGTCTTGCGAGAACGCGTCCATCGCCATTGCCCCAGGATCTGGCTCCCACGAAACGTATGTTGGTACCTGATGGTTCAACCATGACGCAAAAAGGTTGATATCCGGTTTACCAAATTTGGCTGTAATTTTAGCGAATATTTGGGGATTTAACATCCACTAGATGTTGTCATTCCATTTGCGTGACCTGGTGTCTGCCACTGTATTGAGCTTACCTGGTAAATAGGTAGCCAAAATCCAAATATTCCGTTGAATACACCAGAGCCAAATTGTATTTGCCAATTCATCACATGAAACTGACCTGGTACCGCCCATATGGTTTAGATATGCCACCGCAGTGGTATTATCTATTTGGAGATGGACATGAGCGTCAGTAAGGTTAGAACAATAAGCTCGAAGTCCGTGAAATGCTCCTAGCATCTCCAAATAGTTTATCCCTTGTGACAACAACAGAGTAGATTCAAGGGTGTCCCATCTGCCTCCACAACTAGAGTAGTTGTCCGTGGCTCCCCAGCCATGGGAGCTTGCGTCTGTTTGTAAGTATACCATCGGATTGGGCAAAATGATGGGCTTAAAAGAGTCACAAATATTGTCAATCCACCATTGTAACTCAATTTTTGCCTTTAGAGGCAGCTGCATTGGTCTATCGAAATGTCCAGCGTTCAGTTTTAACGCTGAGATCTTGGCTCTCTGCAAATTTTGATAATGCAAAGGTCCATATTGGGCAGCTGGAAAAACTGCTACGATCTTGCCAATCACCTTAGCAGTTTGTCTAATTGATGGTATACTGGCCCAGACTAGATTCTTGCATACTTGGGTGACATCCCCAACTTTGTTAGTTGGTATGGTGGCCCTCATGCGATTGGAATCCACCGTGAACCCCAGATAATCCATGACCTGTGAAGGGCAGAACTTTGATTTATCTGGATGGATAATGAACCCCATTTTCTGAAAAATTTCCACGGTGGCTGAAACTGCCAGTTCCGCTGATTCCAGGGTGTTCCCAATAATTAGGATATCATCTAGATAGGCCATCACTATATGATTTTGTCTCCTTAGTGTAGCCAGTATTGGTTTGAGCAATTTAGTAAATAATCTAGGGGCTGTGGTAAGCCCATTTGGCAAAGCTCTGTATTGCCAGAGCTGATCCATCCAGGTAAATTTCAAGAACTTCCTGTGGTGTTTCTGAATGGATACTGAATAGTATGCATCTTTTAAATCAATGCATGCCATAAAGCAGCCCTCAGAAATCAATAACTTGGCTGTTTCGAACGTGTCCATTTTGAAATGGGTATATTTTACAAAAGTATTCAAATGGGTCAGATCAATAATAACCCGACATCCTCCATCCTTCTTGGTTTTTGTAAATACGTTGGATACAAATTCAATTGGTTCGTGTATAGTTCTTTCTATCACGCCTTTGTCTTGTAGCCTTAAGATTTCAGCATAGCCTACTGCCGTTTCTTTGCTGGACAGTGTAAATTTCCGATCTGGCATATGCTGGGATGAAGGGATTTTACCATTGATGAATTCAATCTCATGGCCTTGAATACTTTGTAAGATAAACTCATCAGAAGTGATGGTTCCCCATGCCTCCGTAAAGAACCGTAGTCTCCCACCAACATGTGAAGTTAAGCATGCAGGTGCAAGAAATCCAGACCCCCTTACCTTCATGGTTATCGGCGGTCCCTGATATGTTTGGCGGGACGTGGTGGTGCTGGGTTGAGCTGATAATGCGGCGTTCGCATTTTCCAAGCTGGCCGCTGGGGGCCTAGCCCTAAAAAAGGCCTAGCCTGTTGAGGTTGCTGGTATTGGGGTGGTGCTGGGGCGTAGGTCCTTGCTGGCCTGATGGCAGGGCCTCGTGGCCTGAAGAATGGCTCTTTCCTGGCCGGCTGTCTGGTCGAGATATGTGACCTCATGAGTCCCACCGTCTTAGCGTGGTCATCCAGTTCCTTGACCCGCTTCGGGAGGTCCTCCCCGAACAACTGTCTGGGTGGCGGAGGTGCTTTGCATAACCCCGCAAATTTCGGGTTCAGTGTGGGTTTAATAATGCTCTTCCTAAAGGCGTTTATTTCATACTGTGTGTTGCACAGTAGTGCCAGAGCATCCTCCTCTCGGTGTTCAGATCCTCCCCGTCCACCGACCGTGCAAGCGCGGTAATCCCAGCAGTGAGCAACTTCAGGTTCCGTTGGAGCTTCATCTCCTGGGTTCTGATCCCTGGGCTGATGTTGCCCCAAATCGGCGTATTGACGATGGGCACGTTGAGGGAGTTGCAATTTTCTGGGGCTTTGTGCCTATTCATGGCCTCTGACAGGACCTCCTCCTGAAGCTGATGGTTCGTCAGGAAGTCCACGGTGGCAGCCAGTTTGGGGTTGAGGGGTAGTCCTGATGACTCCGACAGTGCAAATTTAGTTGCCACATCCAGGAGCTCCTCCTGAGGGGCCTCAGATGTAGATGGTGCATGGACCAAGATGTCCTCATCCTCCGGCTGTCTCAGGCTTCCCGCTGACGATGGGGATAACTCCATGTGCCCTCTGGAACTAGATGTTTCCCGCCTCTGGTTTTGTTGCAGGAGAAGTTCCAACATCCACTCCATCCTGTCAATACGCCCTTCGCCCTTTGAACCCGGGCGGTCGGAGTCCTCATGTTCAACGGAACTGCTGAGGCTCCTGTCATCGGTCCGTACCTCGTCGAGGTAATCTCGGTGCCGGAAAGAACTGTTGCTACCAGCCGCCGCAGCGAAACTGAGCGATTCCCGCGCGGATCTGCTCAAACGCCTCCTTTTGGCGGAGCTCGATCCCGCTGCCTCGGAGGGCAAACGCGGTGAGAGGTCGGCACCCGACGCCTCGGCGTGGTGACCCGACATCCACGCGGGCTTGCCGACTGCCCTAATCCTGGGCCTAGACGGCGTACGGTCCCGTCCTCCCATCCACGGGGGACTCGGTGACCGTGGCGGGACTCCACCTGAATGACTCTTCCTGGTCCTGGTGGTTGGTGAGTCTACACTGGTCCTTTCAGGTCTACCAGTGGACTTGAGTCCCGCCAATTCACCAGTCCGCAATCTAGCGGCAGGTGATACCTTTGCCCGCGAAGGGCTAGGTTGACGGGCTCTATCCCTCCCTCTCCTCCGGGGGCTCAGGGAGAAGGGCCGTGCGGCAGCACGTGAACCCTGTTTGCCCGGGTCGACCAACAGACTGGCGACAGAGATATGGAGTCAGGGTCAGCCTGCTCCGGTGGCACACCGAAATCCTGCTCTGCGGGATCCTCGCTAGAGCCGCGCTCCACCTCCAGCCGTCGACTGCAATGCGTTGCGACGATATGTCGCGCATGCGTGCTGGCGGGTTCTTCACGAAGTCACTCACATGACTCTAAATGAAATTGGTTGTTGGGTTGCCTTGAACATTATTGGTTATCTGTGTTATATTATAACCTAGAGAAAAGTTCCTGAATCTGATGGTGTGATATTTAGGCTAATGTCCCTCCTGCCTGATTTTAAACGTGAGAAGAATGCGTAACCCAGATGGGGAAGATCGTTGATGGTAGATGCCATCTTCTTAAGACAGCACCTCATGTTGATGCTTTCAATGGTGGGAAGGGCTGAACTCATGATGGATTGGGCTGAGTCCACCACTCTCTGCAGCCTCTTGTATTCCTGTAAATTGGAAATGCAATATCACCCCATGATACAACCAGTCAGCACATCTGTAATTGTTTGTTGCATTCGGAGATATACCAAACCTCTTTGAACTCTCCTCCACCTGCTGAAAGGTGGGAAGAGTGTGAGGAGGGAGTGGGGTCTGGGCCACAACTGGCAACGATGGAGTGGAGAGGGGAATGGCGTCCTCCTGGTGGGGCAGTGACTGCTCTGTCAGCTCTGGGCTGTGGTCCTCTCACACTCCTGAACTGATCATATCTTTCATGCCCCTTCCACGTATTCCATGTAATCATGGATTGGCTTTCCGCTGGCTGGTTAGCACGCAACAAAATCTCTTCACTGTACCTCGGTACACGTGACATAGAAACATAGAAACATAGAAATTAGGTGCACGAGTAGGCCATTCAGCCCTTCGAGCCTGCACTGCCATTCAATATATTAAAGTCTCCCCAGTAGCCTTTGCAAATCTCCCCGCCAGGATTTTGGTCCCCCTCGGGTTCAAGTGCAACCCGTCCTTTTTGTACAGGTCACACCTTCCCCAAAAGAGGTCCCAATGATCCAGAAACTTGAATCCCGGCCCTCTGCACCAGTCCTTCAGCCACACATTTATCCTCCACCTCCCTCCATTCCTACTCTCACTGTCACGTGGCACAGGCAGTAATCCTGAGATTGTTACCTTTGCGGTCCTTTTCCTTAACTCTCCTTCTAACTCCTTAAACTCTCCTTTCAGGACCTCTTCTCTTTTTCTACCTATGTCATTGGTACCTATATGTTCCATGACCTCTGGCTCCTCTCCCTCCCATTTCAGGATATCTTGGACGCATTCAGACACATCCCAGACCCTGGCACCAGGGAGGCAAACTACCATCGAGGTCTCCTGACTGCGTCCACAGAATTGCCTATCTGACCCCCTAACTATAGAGTCCCCTATTACTACTGCCCTCCTCTTCTTTTCCTTATACTTCTGAGCAACAGGGCCGGTGTCTGTACCACAGGCCAGGTCGCTGTTGCTACCCCCAGGTAGGCTGTGCCCCCCAACAGTACTCAAACAGGAGTACTTATTGCCAAGGTGTACAGCCACCGGGGTACTCTCTAGTCCCTGACTCTGCCCCTTGCCCCTCCTAACCGTGACCCACTTGTCTGCCTCCCATGGTTTGGAGTGACCACCTCTCTGTAACTCCTCTCTGTGAGCTCCTCACTCTCCCTGACCGGACAGAGGTCATCGAGCTGCTGCTCCAGGTTCCGAATACAGTCCCTTAGGAGCCCCATCTTGGCGCACCTGGCACAGATGTGGACGTCTGGAAGGCTATCAGACTCCATGACCTCCCACATCTGACATCCAGACCAGTAAACTGCCCTGGCCATCATACTCCCCCCTTACCCAGGATACAATACAAAGTACAATACAATACAATACATAGTACAATACAATACAATACAAAGTGCTGGAAGAAATCAGCAGGGATCTGACTCCCAATCAACTGCTTCCTCTAGTCCGCTTACACCACTCAGCAGCTTCCTCAAGCCTGATGGAGAGAGGTGGGTTCATGTAGAAAAATCAGAGACTTCCCTGGCGATACTCTCCTGTGAAGAGTGCTTGGTAACTTCAGGCTTCAGTACCTCCTGCCCAACTGCATCAGTGAGAAAAGGACCTGACCCAGATGGTAAGGAGCTTGATGATAGATGTCACCTTCCTGAGGCAACACTTCATGCAAGTGCTTTTCATGGCGGATATGGCTGTGTCCATGATGGGCTGCGATGCGACCACCACTCTCTGCAGCCCCTCTGTATTCTACATTCCGTGGGAACTGAAGAAAAAAATAATTAAAGATTTTTGGGGTTTGAACATGCCAATTATGTGAGGCCTCTGATGCAAGAGTGTGACGTAATCTGTGAGGAGTGGTTTAGTTTAGTTTCTTAATATAGTCACGTCGGCAACACAATTGACAACACAACGGCAGTGTGTGTATATTAATTACATGGGTGGAATCAAGTCAGAATCTTGTGATAGATTGGCTAACCTTATTTGGCACTGGTGTATCACAAGAAACATTTGGATTTCAGCTATCTACCTACCAGGTAGATTCAACATGGTGGCGGATACCAGGTCACGCAAATTCAATGACAACAAAGAATGGATGTTGAATCATGATGTGTTTAATGATAATGTTGCTCAGTATGGGATGCCAGATATCGATTTGTTTGCATCCAGACTCAATCACCAGTTACCGAAGTATGTTTCATGGGAACCAGACCCTGGGGCAGTAGTGGTAGATGCATTCTCGCTACACTGGGATGGAATGTTTTTATATGCATTTCCCCCATTTTGCCTCATCGGTCCTGCTTGCTCAAAATCAAGTAGTACGCCGCCTCGGGAGTTTTGCTGGTACCCGACTGGCCTAAAACATTGTTCCCACTCATTTTGGGAATAATAACACAGTCGCTTATGACTGTCCCGAAACGTAGTAACCTACTGGTGTATATGTCATTGGGGATATGAATGCAGATATCTCAGATAGGAACTAATTATTTGCCAATCATATGGCTCAGTTCTGTCAAGATAATAATTTAATATTGTCAAGCAAAGTGTTTTTACCTACAGATAGCTATACTTATATTGGTGAGGCCTGGCACACCACATCATGGCTGGACCACTGTATTAGTACAGCTGATGCACATGCCTCATTGTGGTGTATGAGCATTCTGTACGGGGCAGCAATGACTGATCATATACCTGTTGCTATGACAATAAATGTTGAACACATACCTGTGGTATCCAGAGATAGAAATAGCTTTAAAACAGAAAAACTGGACTGGTCAACGCTTACAAAAGAAGACATCTTAGCCTATTATGCCCATACATATAAATCCTTAAGCAATATTCATCTACCTAAAGATGCAATAATATGTAGTAATGTTAATTGTAAAGATATGAAGCATAGGAGAGATATCTGCTCCATGTATAATGATATAGTAAGCGCCTTATATGTAGGCAGTAAGCCCCACTGCAAGCATAAAAATAAGACACATAACATCAGACCATGCTGGAATAAGTATGTAGCTGAGTATCATACTGAAGCCTGTGAAGCCACCAAAGCATGGGCTATGGCAGGTAGACACAGAGAGGGGCCTGTGTTTGAGCACAAGAAGCTCACTAATGCAAGGCATAAGTATGCTGTTCGCTTCATCTGTAAAAATGAGCAAGCTATGAGGGTTGATTCCATGGCTAAGAAGCTGCAAAGTAACAATGCTACAGATTTTTGGAAGGAAGTGAGAGCTCTTAGCAGTTGCAAAACATCTCTACCATGTACTGTAGATGGAATCTCCGGAACAGCTAATATCGCGGAGTTATGGCGACAACATTATAGCACTTTATTCAACTGTGTCCAAGGTGACTTGTATAGGGTGGGCAATATTGTGATTAATGACTCGATGGTGATTATGTCACATGAGGTGTATCATGCCATGAACAAGCTGTCCAACAACAAAGCAAGTGGCTTGGATCATATCTCTGCTGAACATCTTAAGTATGCGAGTATGCGGATAGCTCCTCTCCTAGCTATTTGTTTTACTGGTTTTATGATTCATGGCTTGTTACCAGACTCAATGTTGTCTGGCCTCTTACTTCCGGTTATTAAGGACAAAGCTGGTAAAGTAGGCAGTCTAAATAATTACAGACCCATAGCTTTAGCCAGCATATTGTCAAAAGTCTTAGAGTTCTGCTGGATAGAATAAATGAGTTTGTTAACTCCACATATAACCAGTTTGGCTTTGAAGCTAAACATGGCACTGACTTATGCATATATGCCCTAAAGGAGATTGTAAACAAATATAGAGGCAAAAACTATTCAACCCTTATGTGCTTTATTGATGCTTCCAAAGCCTTTGACTGTGTTAATCACAGAGAGCTGTTTGGGAAAATGAGTCAAAGAGGGGTGCCTAAATATATTGTTCGAATTCTGGCCTACTGGTATGCCCACCAGACTATGCAATTAAAATGGGGCAATAGGGTCTCAGCCCCATTTGGGGTTAACAATGGTGTTAGACAAGGGGGAATTTTGTCCCCAGTCCTTTTTAATCTATATATTGATGATCTGCCTAAACAATTGAAAGCCTGTAACACTGGGTGCGTGATTGGTAATATTTTAGTGAACCATATTATGTATGCAGATGATCTTGTGGTCTTTAGTCCATCTAGCGCTGCTCTCCAGCAGCTCCTTACTACATGTTCCGTGTATGGTGTGGAACATGACATTAAATATAATGCTAGTAAGAGTGCTGTTATGGTCTGCAGAACCAAAGTGGATAAAAGCCAAAAATAACCTGATTTTAAATTGTCTGACAACAATCTTAGTGTCTGTAATAAGATAAAATATCTAGGGCATATTAATACTGAACAAATGACAGATGATGAGGATATTTATGTAATCATGGTGTAGTGCCAGTAATATGTTTGTGGCTGCAGGAGTCAGCACTTTAGAAGCTATCCGAAGAAACCACACGCATAAATTCATTTGCAGGATAAATGACTCTAAAAATGTGCTTATTGGGGCCTTGACAAACATAAGGGTTAGCACTACACGCTACGAATCCCAGCTGTGGAGACACTGGTATCGTTGTCTTGTTGTACGACATTGATCATCTTTTACTCTGGATTTTTAACAAGTATTGTGGGTTTTTTAAATATATAAATGATGATGTTTTTATGTAATTTACCATGATTTTGTATATATTTATGATATTTGATATGCAATGCATTTTTAATGTAATGTTGCCCCTTGTCTGGACCTTGAGTGCATAATAAAGTTATTATTATTATTATTATTGATTTGCAGATTCTAAGGAGGCCATACCTGGGGCTTGGACTATCCGATCGTACCGTGGATTTGATCACTGCGGCCTGGAGGGATAGTACCAAAAAACAGTACACCTCTCATGTCAGGAAATGGGAAGTGTTCTGTTTACGGGGGATCATAACATATCACACGGCACGCATCTCAGATGTGCTAGAGTTTCTGTCTACGCTATATTTTGACGAAGGGTTGACCTATAGTGCCATCAATAATGCCAGGAGTGCCCTCTTCGGACCCAGAAGAGGCATTTAAATATGCACAAGGTGTCACACAAAGTAACACAAATATACTGATTATCAGGAGTCGGTCTCTCACAACAATACAGAGGAGAAGTGGCGAAGAAAGGACTTTTATTTATAAAAAAAGATTGCTCTGGTTAAGATGGCGGATTTCTCCATGAGGCGCTGTCTAGACAACTTATCTTTGGAATGTTAACTCAAGGTCGAACTTTATGTTTCATTCTGAACAAAGAACTTTGAAAACAAGAAAAACCGTGGTGGAAAAAGACGGAATTTGGGAATATGGAAAAACAATATTAATGGACTTGTATACAGAAATTTATGACTTAAGAAACATACAATTATATACTAACATAAAACATTTAACTAATAGAACTAATTCAATAAAAATAACCCAGTATTGTGTAATATTAAAGCACAGCGTAATAATGACTGATTTTTATCTCATGATGTTAATTAATTGCTAAGCATCAGAGTAATGAGTTAAATATGTTTGATAAGAATTAACAATATACTAACAAATGTTATGGATATAGTAGATCTAGTTTAAATTGTGCGTAGAGGGGGTGGGGGAAGATTCAGATACTTGGAAGTTATCCAAGGGTCTGAATCTGTTTAATCCCTTGGAACCTGCTGCTGTCTAATACAAAAGAATGAGACTTAATTGGGGAGTGAAATGTAGTAATTCTCAGCATATCGGCAGATATGGGAATATAACTAACATAATTACTGCTATATTTAAGTATATACTTAATGTTGGAAATTTTTTTTGAAGATACGTTCCAATAGTTAGATTTGAAATGCGTTTTATATTATATATAGTTAGTAATTTTGAACCGGTCACTCTTCCCTTTAATAATAATTGGTGAAGGGGGCAGAGCGAAATGTATTACAACAGCTATGGAAGTCAATAAGAATTTTTCTACCACCTTTTGGTGTTTTTTTAATTATAATATTATTTTTAGATATTATAATATCACTTTTTGTTTTTTAATTATCTTTTCACCACTTTACACGTTCTGGTCTTTTCTAAGATCTATTTTGAAGGGGAGATGCCAACAAAACTTAACTGCTGGGGATGACCACCCATAAGAAAAACCTGATCCTGAATGTCGAAAAAACAAAGGAGGTCATCGTCGACTTCAGGAAAAACATGCACAGTCCCACACCACTTCACATCAATGGCAGCGATGTGGAGTTGGTCAGTAGCACTAAGTTCCTGGGGGTGCAGATCACTAACAGTCTGACTTGGTCAAATAACATCACATCAACAGTTAAGAGAGCGCAGCAGCGGTTGCACTTTCTGCGCTGGATGAGACGAGCTCACCTCCCCCATCCCGTCCTCACCACTTTCTACAGGGGAACCATAGAGAGTATTTTGACCAGCTGTATCTCTGTCTGGTTTGGTGACTGTAAAGCCTCCGACTGGAAGTCCGTGCAGAGAGTGGCGAGGACAGCTGAAAAAATCATCTAGACTTCTCTCCCCTCAATCGGGGATATTGCGACCAAACATTGCGTGTCTAAGGCCAGCAGTATTATAAAGGACCCCACACATCTCCATCACGGACTGTTCACTCTGCTGCCCTCGGGCAAAAGATATCGTAGCATAAGGAGCAGAACATCAAGGTTCTGCAACAGCTTCTTCCCGTGAGCCATCAGACTCCTGAATGCCATGTAATGGGCTGCCACCATTGTCTATTTTATCCTTTTATCCTTCTGTTTATTATTGTGTTGCACGGGGAGCCAAATGCAACAGAATTTTGTTTGGAATTGCATATATCGATGTATTTCTAAATGACAATAAAGTTTGTTTGATTTGATTTGATCACCTAGAGTTCTGAGGTACTTGGTTGCATCCTATGAATGAAAGGTATTAACATGATTTACAATGCAAGATGATAAACAAAAGAAAACTGGAGGAATCACGTTCTGTAGCTGGAATATAAGGGGTGCTAATGAACCAATTAAAAGGGGTAAGATCTTTGCCCAATTAAAAGCGCTGAACAGTGACATAATCTTCTTACAAGAAACACATCTGAAACATCAAACACAGATAAGATTGAAGGCAAATTGGATCGGGCAAACATACTACTCTTCATTTACTTCTAAATCTAGAGGCACGGCTATTATTATTCGTAAAGGTATACCATTCAGATAAAGAGGGGAGGTACATCAGTTATGGGAGAAATTCACTCTACTCCACTTACTTTGATAAATATTTATGCTCCCAACTTTGATAACCCCCAATTCTTTAGTAAAATTCTGGATATAATTTCAGAATTTAACTATCAAAATGTGATAATAGGGGGAGATTTTGATTGTGTTCCAGATCCATATCTGGATAAATCAGCAAAACAAAAAAGGATTAACATAAAATCTAAAACTAGTGAACTAAATACTGTACATTCATAAAAAAACACAAACATAACAGATGTATGGAGAATCGCTAATCCATAGGTAGGGAATATTCATTTTATTTAACGGTACATAAAATATATTCACGTATTGATTATTTTTTAGTGGACACAAAATTAATTCCCTATACATGTAATTCTAAATATCATAATAGTATTATTTCTGATCACTCCCCGTTAACTTTTTTTTTAATTAGAAGGAATGTCTGATAAAAAAATTGTTCTGGAGGTTTAACCCCCAAATCTTAAGCAGCTCACAAGGTTGTACATATTTAA
Source organism: Raja brachyura (assembly GCA_963514005.1). Next base: position 18,759,708 of record OY740785.1, read on the forward strand.
AAGAGCAGATGATATTCTTCTTTGAGACAAATGATACACCAGATATTTCACCCTCTTTATTATGGGAAAATTTTAAGGCATTTATTAGAGGAACTATCATTTCATATCAAGCTTTCCAAAATAAAAAGAATAAAAAGAAATTAAAAAACGGAACAATTGCAGTTAGAACAAGAAATTAGACAATTAGATTTAGAAAATGCCAAAGAACCAACCATAGATAAACATAATAAGATAACAATATTAAAATATAAATTAAATAACATTTTATCGGCAAGAATAATATCATTTCAAATTACAAAACAAGAAAATTTTGAATTAAGTGATAAACCACAAACTCTTAGCACGTCAACTGAAAAAAAGGGAAACAGAAAATACAATCACTAAAATTAAATCAGATAAAGGTGAATTACTAACATTACCTAAAGACATTATTAAAAGATTTGCTCAATTTTACCAAACTCTATATACATCTAAAACCTCTGCAAATAATACTAAAATGACAAACTTCTTAGACAATTGTAATCTTCCAAAACTCAATACGGTGGAACAAGAGGAATTAGGAGCTCAGATTACACTTCAGGAAATAGAAGAAACAATAAATTCGTTGAAGAATGGTAAAACGCCAGGACCAGATGGCTTTAGTAATGAATTCTATAAAATATTCTTTTTTTTTGTTAAATATTTTTATTATAAGTACATATCAAAATAAAAATATACATTCTTAATGTTATTAATATTAACAGTTATTTCTAATTTGTACTTCTATGAATTTTTCATTTTTTATATATAGAAAATATAAGAGAAAACTAAAATAAAGATAGAAGCTTTTGATCAAGTAGAATTTGCAATATTTATTCAAAGTATTGCAAAAATTTAATATTGGAGATAATTTTATCTCATGGGCAAAATTATTATACAATAAGGCGAGGGCTAGAATACTGACTAATAATATATTTTCCCCAAAATTCCAATTATCAAGGGTCAATAGACAGGGATGTGCATTATCGCCTCTACTATTTGCACTAGTGATAGAGCCTTTAGCAGAAAGTATAAGAAGTCATCCGAATATTCATGGATATAATACCAAACACTCAAATAATCTTCTTTCATGTGGTGTGCACAGCCTAAAGTTGTAGGACAACTTGTTCTATTTGATCTTCTGTTTGTGCACGTCGAGTTAATTGCATTAGTCGAAACAGGGTGGACCACGTGAAGGTTGCAATCTTCCACTCAAATAATAAAATGTCATTACATGCAGACAACATATTATTATATTACAAATTTGCAAATCAGCATACCAAATATACTAAATTTAATACAGGAATTTGGTTCTTTCTCAGGATATAGAATAAACTGGAACAAAAGCGAAATTATGACGATAAAATCTCAAGAACCGACACATCTGTTGAAATTCCCTTTTAGAATTGCAACAGAAAAATTCAACATATATAACATTCGAAATATGACAACACAAATAGGAGAGGAGGAAATAAAAGTAATAAAAAAATTAAAGAACAAGTCCCCAGGGACAGATGGGATTCCAGGAGAGTTTTATAAATGTTTTGAGAATGAGCGTTCTCCGATTCTGGCTAGAGTCTATAATTATGCCTTCGCTGAAGGCAACCCAACGAGTTCATGGGCCGAGGCTATAATCTCTGTTATTTATAAGGAAGGGAAGGATCCCACAGGATGTGAAGGCTACAGACCGATACGTCTCTTATGCAATGACTTAAAGATACTCAGTGCTATATTAACTAAGATAACCCAAAAAATTATAAAAACAATTGATACATCCTGATCAAACAGCGTTCATACCGGGCAGACAGGGAGCTAATAATATTAGACGGGTCCTGAATATCATGATATGTGCAAAAAGGAAGCATCAGACTTCATTGCAATTAGGTTTAGATGCTCAAAAGGCTTTTGACAGAGTAGATTGGGTCTATCTTGAATATACACTAGATAAAATGGGGTTTCACACAAAATGTATTAATTGGGTGAAAACATTATATTTAAATCCAAAGTCAAGAGTGAGGGTAAATGGATGTTGCTCTGAGTTTTTTGAATTAAAGAGGGGAGTTAGACAGGGAGACAGTTTGAGTCCCCTGTTTTTTGACTTGTGTTTAGAGCCGCTCACAGAAACTATTAGGCAAGATGACTATATTGAGGGCATTAAAAATGATCGGGGGGGGGGGGGGGGGGGGATAAAAAAATGGCACTATTTGCAGATGATGTAGCAATGTTACAAAATTTTGAGATTTAAAAAATCAAGTCTGCAATTTATCCAATCAGATAAAGCATAAAAAGAAGTTTAATTTGACACCTAATTTACTTTCATATCTTCAGTATTAAGAAAGTTATGGCCATTTTCATACTCGGAAATTAGCATCTTGCTCCCCATTGCCTTTCAATTGACTGAACTCAAAAGCTGTGATCTGGAAAAGTTAAAAGCCCATAACTTTCTTAAAAATTAAAAGAACTCAATGAAATTTTCAGTTATTATAGATTGAAGCATTCTGAAACAAATATTAAATAATCTTACTTGGATTACCTGAAATTAAAGCATATAATTAGTTAGTATCTAATTGTAGCTAATTACAAAATTCAATGAGTAGATCTAAACATCTATCCATTTCTTAAGAAAATATAAACTTTTTTTAAATTGCCTAAGTATCCAAATACCATTCACACAATAATCCACAATATAACATAATTTTTAAATCTAATTTTCATTAATTTCTGGGCCAAATGGAAGGAATTTAGTGTTTGATTCCTGTAAATTAATGGCCATTTAAATCAACTAGCGAGTGGGTTTTAGTGGAATGCGGTGGATTAGAACGTTGCGGTTAGCGGTGAAGTCGGGGGTAAAAATACTGTTTGTTCATACATTTTTTGGGACCCCATTTCGCAACATAAAAATATTATTAAAGCCTCCCTAAAAACCAACTTTTAATATAAAAATAAACTATTTACCTTTTTTTCTCCCCTACGGAAAATCCTTCCGGTTGTCAATTCTCATGGCTTTTGAAGGTGATTTTTAAATTACTCTAGTTAACAAATAATCTAGAGTAATTTAAAAATACCTTCATTGATGAAATGTCGGAGCAATTTTTCTTCTGCAACGAAATTGCCCGACATTCATCGATTATCCAGGTCTGTTGAAAAACGGCACTTTAAGCCCGCCCCCCTCTGAAAGGCGCCAAAGTCGCGCACACGGGGAGCGGCAGAACTCCAGCACCGCTAAAGGTAAGTTTTGCAACATACCTAGATGATGTTATGATCTATTTGAGTAATCCTATTTCCTCAGTGCCTCGCCTAATGCAAGTCTTACAGGAATATGGAGAAATATCGGGATATAAAATAAATGACTCAAAATCGGAAGCAATGATGCTGTCAGGTCTGTGGCCCTCGCAATTAAATGATCAGGTCAGGTTCCATTGGTCTCGGGAGAGTTTTAGATATTTAGGTATTGTCATCACTTCCTCTATCACTGCATTGTATGAAGCTAATTATGGTAAATTACTCAAGAATATTAAGGTAGACATGCATAGATGGGATATTCTCCCTTTATCTTTAATTGGTAGAGTGGAAGTTGTTCGAATGAACATTTTTCCCTGACTGCTTTTCTTATTTCAATCTTTACCAGTAGGGGTCCCTGGCATGGCATTTAAGGCATTAGACAAAGAGTTAATAAGATTTGTGTGGCAAAATAAGAGACCCAGAGTCAGACTGAAGACACTGATGTTATCAAAACAAAAAGGGGCCTAAATATGCCCAATTTAAATATTATTTTGGGCAGCGCAGCTGAGAACCTTGATAGCATGGTTAATGAACAATGAGGAAACGGGATGGGTGCAAATGGAACAAAATGCATGTCCTAGTATTGCCCTGGCTGGGCTCCCATTTTGAACTCAAGTAAAATGGAAGAAATTAAAAGTAGATAATGATTGGATTAAATTCATGATGAAAATGTGTTCAGCTATAAGGAAGCAATTAAATCTTTTTAATTCGATATCGAGAGCAATGAAGATAGCTGCTAGTCCCAATTTTATACCCAGCAAAATTGATAAGGGATTTAGAAACTGGGCAGATGAAGGGCTTATTATTGTGGACCAGCTTTTTTGTGGGGAAGTCTTGAAATCTTACGAGCACTTGCAGAATGAATTTGGACTGTCAGGGTCGGATTTTTTTAGGTTCCTCCAAATACGGCACTACTTACAGACACATGTAGATTGGGAGCAGATATGTAGACTACCTTCAAATTTGGAAAATACTTTCTTGATGACTATAGAGGGAGTGTTACAAAATAATATCTTGATATCCCATTTATATCAAGGACTTCAAGACTATATAAAAGGAAATACTACAGAAATAAAACAGAAATGGGAATTGGAAATGAACATTATTATTACAGATGAAACATGGGAAAGGACATGTCTCTTGGGCCATAAGCTGACAAGCAGCCCATCTTGGAGGGAGTTCGACTGTAAAATTAAAATGAGAGTATTTAGGACCCCTTTAGTATTGGCAAGATACAGTAACACCTCAAATTTATGCTGGAGACAATGTGGGAAAATCGGTGATCACACACATATTTTTTGAGATTGTCCCAAATTGTACCAATACTGGAGAGACATCCAGGTAGAGATTAAATTAATTCTGGGAGTGGATCTACCTTTGGAAACGGCTTGTTTTGTATTAGGAGATACTCCAGCAGCAACAGATATTCAAAATCAGAATTATTTGCTTGGGGTGATGCTGTTGATTGCTAAAAAGATGATAACTATACTATGGAGAAAGGAAATGCCACCAAATGTTCAACAGTGGAGGGAAAGATTGAAAAATGTATATTTGATGGAAAGTATAACTGCTAAACTCCAGTTGAGGACCGATGCCTTTAATATTATATGGAAACTGATACTATTACAAATGCCAAGATTGATTAAGGATATGAATGGATGAGCTTGCTATGGTGCCTGTGAATAAGATGCTTCTATGATAGAATGTTAAGAGGATCCGATGTGATGCAAATAGAGGTTAGGTGATTTGTATTTTGTCATTTTGCGATTGCCTTTTGTGTGTCTCTTTGTTTTGCCTGTATGTGTATTTTGTTATGTCAATAAATGTGGATTTCAAAAAAAAGAAATTCCCTTTTAGAATTGCAACAGAAAAAAATTGTGTGTGCAAATTACTAGGAAATATAAATCATTACTCAATGCAAACTATATGCCTTTATTAACTAAATGAAATGGGTTGATTAAATTCTGGAAAACACTGCCGATGTCCTTAATAGGCAGAATAAATGCTATAAAAATGATCTTCTTACCACAAATACTGCACCTATTTCAATCAATACCAATATATTTACCAAAAAAATTCTTTAAAAAAACAGACTTTGATATTACAAACTTCATATGGGACTATAAATCACACAGAATTCAAAGAAAACATTTGTGTAAATCTAAAGAATCAGGGGGACTGACACTCCCTAACTTGTTGTACTACTCTTGGGCAGTGAATATTAAAAATATAATCTATTGGTTGGACAGTTCTGCCCAACAAATAGATTGGATAAGAATGGAGAAAGAGGATTGTTCCCCTCATAATATAGGAGCGATTCTTCTTTCCCCGATGAAACTGAACAATATAATAAGAAAAATCCAATTATTCACAGTATAATACGAATTTGGAAACAAATAAAATTAACTTTAATATTAAGAAATGTATCGCTTCTTTCCCCAATGGCTAATAATCCCTCATTCAAACCATCTATTATTGATAAAACGTTTATCCATTGGGAAAGAATAGGAATTAAAATGATTGGAGATATGTATGAAATGGGAAAACGTTTATCATTCCAACAATTACAACTAAAATATAACTTGAAAAGTAACCAATATTTCAAATATCTTCAAATTCAAGATTATTTGAAAATATATATAGAAGGATATCAAACTCTAACCTCAGATTTATTAGAGGAAGTAATGAATAGAAAGGCAGAATCAAGCAATTTAATATCATATTTATATAATATAATTTTAAATATAGAAACAACAATGATAGAGGCAATTAGAAGGGACTGGGAACAAGAGTTTTTGATAAAAATCCCGAACGACAGATGGGAATGTTATTAATTATATGTACATAAATGTTCGATTAATGTAAGACATAACCTAGCTCAATTAAAAATTTTACACAGATTATATTACCCGAAAACCAGATTGAATAAAATATTTCCAAATGTCTCCCCCATTTGTGCTAAATGTCTAACTCAAAATGCCACTATAGCACATTCCTTTGTCTCTTGCACAAAGCTGCATAAATTTTGGAATGAAATCTTTGTAACTTTTACAAAACTATTCAATACAAAATTGAACCCCAATACAGAACTGATTATCTTTGGATCAATGGAAAAGGGACATAAATTAACTATGTTCCAAGAAGCTCTTCTTAATTATGGTTTAATAACAGCAAAAAAACTTCAATTCTGGAAAAACGCAACCATGCCAACGTTCAAAGTGTGGATTTCAAATATGTCGAAAATGCTACATCTTGAAGAAATGTGATTTCTCCTACTGGGCAAAGTAGACCAATTCTTAAAGATTTGGTCTCCTTTTATCGACTTTTTACAAGCATATGGTGCAACATAACATAACCTTAGAAATTAAATGGTTCAGAACCCAGGTGACGGATGGGTAAAGATACGAAATAGGTATATCTCTTCTAATTTATTTTCTCTCTACTTTCTCTTTTTCTTTCAAACTCCTTAGCTTTTTATCTCTGCTCTCTGTCTCTTTCGCTATCTGTTTCTACTAACTTGTCTATCTATCTCGACACCCTTTCTTTCCCTTTTTCTTTCACTGCTCTTTTATTATTAAATTAAAAAGTAGTTGTACAAGAATGGTAATGTGTATGTCGGTATTAGGTCCTTAGGTACCACACTACTGTACTTACTTCTAACAAAAATAAATTAAAAAAAAAAAAGCTCTGTGATTTCATGCCGGGATACGAATCCATGCAACACACTGCCTCAGTTGACCCAGGATGAGTAAACAATAAGTAATGCATTCAAACATGTTGTTGCTTTAATTAGCAAAAAAGAAAAACAATAACGACCCCTCTCTCCCAAGGGGAAGCTATAAAACAGAATCTAAAATGGAGTGGGCAAATACCCCCGGTGTGGCAAGAGATTTATTATAGAACCTATGAAATGTCACTTCATTTGACCATCCTGCGGCCGCGAGGATTTGGTCGAGAAGGACGTCCAGTGCCCTCCACTCCCGCACGCCAGCACGTGTTTCAGCCACCTTGAAATGGTCTGTACCGACACCTTGTTATGAGGCTTTTTGTGACTGATGAATATCGTTAATTCGGAGCCTCTGAGGCTCTTGGTTACCTTGATATACTGCTGTAAGTGCGTAACTATACATAACCAAAGTTTATGGGGTATGCCATAAAAATAAGTTTAAGCCCTGACGTCCCTGGCCTGCTCTGCTTAATTAAATCATAAACATAAAACGTTATGTTATTTACAGATGAAACCATCCTGTCCATTTGCAGCTTCTGCAACATCTGGACGCGTAGGGAAGTAGCTGGAGCACACTGGCGAAGCAGCGTTAGAACCACGCTCACATCCCAAATCTCCGAGTACCTGGGCCTGGGGTGATTACAGTTAAAAATACCCTACATTAACCTGGATATTAAAGGGTGTTGGCCCGATCCCTGCCACATGTACAATGATAAGGCACTCCTGGCACTGTTGATGGCACTATAGGTCAGTCGCTCATCAAAATATAGTGTTGAAAGAAAATCCAACACATCCGATATGCTTGCCGTGTGATATGATGTTTGACTGCAAGCAGAACACCTCCCATTTCTTGATATGAATGATGTACTATTTTTTGGTATTATCCCTCCAGGCAGCAGTAATGACATCCGCCATACGACCTTATAGTTCGAGCCCCAGGAACGGTCTCCTCAGAATCTGAAAACCAATAGATTAATACGGTCATGTAGTGGATGGTTCTCCCCAGTCACAGGGTGAACCAGCAGGTTACTGCGTTTAAGAACAGCCATAAGAGGCTGTGTTATTATTCTCAGAACGAGTGTGAACCATGGCTGTGTAGGCCAGTCGGGTACTACCAAAACGTCTGAGGCGGAGTACTGCATGATCTTAAGCAAACACCGACTGATGAGGCAAAATGGGGGAAATGCATATAAAAACATTTCACCCCAGTGTAGCGAGAATGCATCTACCACTACTGCCCCTGGGTCTGGTTCCCATGAAACATACTTTGGTAACTGGTGATTTAGTCTGGATGCAAACAAATCGATATCTGGTACGCCATACCGAGCGACAATATCATTAAATATTTCATGATTCATCATCCATTCTGTGTTGTCATTTAATTTTCATGACCTGGTGTCTGCCACCATGTTGAATCTACCTGGTAAGTAGATAGCTGAAACCCAGATGTTTCATGTAATACACCAGGGCCAAATAAGGTTAGCCAATTTATCACAGGATACCGACTTGATTCCACCCATGTGATTAACGTATGCTACTGCTGTAGTGTTGTCAATCTGAAGCTGAACATGCAAGTCATGCATACTAGTACAATACGCCTTTAGGCCATAGAGTGCTCCCAACAGCTCTAAATAGTTAATACCATGTGATTAATGCCTCATGCATATTCCATCTGCCACCACAGCTAAAGATGGTATCAGTAGCTCCCCATCATAGAGCACTAACATCAGTTTGTAAAATAACTGAAGGTTTCTCAATTAGAATTTTACTGGAGCAATGCCAGATATTCGCTATCCACCACTGTAACTTAGCAATGGCTTCAGCTGGTAACTGCATGGGTCTATTGAAGTGACCTGCATGTATTTTGATAATGTAAAGGCCCAAACTGTGCAGCTGGAAAAGCAGCCACTAATTTGCCAATTATACTAGCTGCCTGTCGAATAGAAGGTTGCTACTCAACAACAAGATCGTTACAAGCTTCTATTAATTCTGATCTCTTGCCCCTAGGCAGGGTCACAGACATGAGAGTTGAGTTAATGGTGAATCCCAAATAATCAATAACTCTAGATGGTATCAATTTGGATTTAACTGGATGGATGAGAAACCCCAATCTCTCAAACATGAGTTTGGTAGCTGAAACAGATGATTCAGCTGATTTCCGAGTGTTTCCTATGATTAGGATATCATCCAAATAAGCCATTACAATACGATTCTGATCCCGGAGTAGGCCCAACACCGGTTTTAACAATTTTGTAATTAATCTAGGGGCCGAAGTTAACCCATTAGGCAATGCTTTAAACTGCCATAGTTGCCTCATTCAGCTAAACTTCAAATATTTTTGGTGATCGCAATGAATGGGTACTGAATAGTATGCATACTTAAGATCTATGCATGCCATATAACATCCTTTGGAAACCAGTTGTTCAGCAGTAACAAAAGTTTCCATTTTGAAATGTTTATACTGCACAAAGGAGATAAGTTGAGTTAAATCAAGGATGATTGGACACCCACCATCCTTCTTTTACCTACGAAATATATTAGACACAAATCGGTGAGATTGATGAAATGACTTCGCAATCACCCCATTTTTATATGTTTCAATTTCAGCCTGTACATCCAAAGACTTGTGAAAAATCCAATGTCCGGCTTGGTGTATGCTGTGTGGGTGGACGCAAATTAAAAAGGAATTTGATTCGGAACCCTTGTATACTGTGCAGTATAAACTAATCTGATGTTATCCAACACCATTCATTGAAAAACAAGTGTAATCTCCCACAAACTTGTAACTGATCCATACATGATATGTTCTGAAAAGAACCAGACCCACCTGCCTCCTTGGTTGGCGGTGGATATTTCTGCCCCCGAGTATTGGGGGGGTATGAATGTTGGAGTGCGCCAATTGCGCATGTTTGGCAAGAGCCAGCTTGGTCCTTGGCCTCAACCAGTTTCAGCGAACCGTTTGTAGGGGTGCTGCCACCGAAGTGGAGTTTTGCTAGTCGGCTGGGCTTTTATGAGGCCGACCATTCTTGCCTCATCATCAAGCTCCCTGAACCATTTTGATAGATCTTCACCGAACAGAAGATTCAGTGGATGGACATTGCTGGATTTGCACAGTGCCGCAAACTTGGGGTTCAGAGTAGGATGGATGGCACTCTTTCTTAGGCAGTTTATTTCAAAATGTGCATTGGACATGAGGGCCAGAGCATACTGCTACACCTCAGACAGGGGCCCTCCATCCACCGACCTGGCGAAAGCTGTGATGCCTGAGGCGAATAGCTTCAGTATCTTCTGAAGCCTCACTTCCTGGGCTCTCATACCTACACCCATGTGACCCCAGATGGCATGGTTAACAGTTGGCACCTTGAGCAAGGCACAATTAGCGGGTGTCTCATATTTTTTGGAAGCTTCTTCTATTGTGAGGTCTTTAGCTGGTGTGAGGCCATGTAATTTATAGTCATGGCCAAGTCTTCATCCAGCGGTTCCCCAGTTTTGGTCTGGATTACTAATTTTTATGCCATGCGTGGCACCTCTGGTTTGCGCCCTTCATGCCTTGAGGTATGCTCCCCGGCTATACCTTCGATCTCGCAGTCAGAACAAAATTGACCCCGAATGCTCTCCTCCTCCGAGAGGGAGACATTATTCAGCCCTGAAACAGATGCCACTGCCGCGGGCCCCCGAGGAGACCCGCGGTGATATAACTCCTCTTGTTGGAGCATATCGTGATGGAGCATCCTCTCCATCAGGAGCTCTATCCTGAACAAATGTCCCAAGACGCTATCCATTGTGGGAGGGGAACCCTCCTGGCCCGACTCATCCGAGTCAACGGGCTTTACAAACACGGTGCCAAGTCTGAGGCCACTGGTCGTGCCGCCAGTGACTCTGAAGATGAGATAGACGGCCGCCTGCTACCTGCACTCCCGCGATCTTCCGTAGCTGCTCTTCCGGTGGCCCGCCTCGACTTCACCTTAGTCATTTTCTCTATTAGTTCGTACTTGCTCCTGTAAGAAGAATTATGAGCCCGAGAAAATGACCTCAACTAAGTTTTAAACACTTACCTGAGGGTTTTTAAAACTTACCACTGCTGGAGCTACACGCCTGCCAGCCCATCGTTGCGCCATGCGCCAGACGTAATGACGCGCATGCAGACTGGCGGGCTCCTTCACGGAATCACTCACGTGACTCCGAAGTAAAATGGATATTTTCCCATTCATCATGCAGCAAGAGGTTTACATAGAGCGTGTTAATAAATTAAAACATTTTGGTTGAATATGTCTGGATATTTGCAGAAAGAATTCTGCACAGTGTTGCATGAGTTATTGTCTAACTCAAAGTCAATTGGGACTCTGGCCCAGTTAAGAACAATGGCCATGGATGCAAGTTAGCATCATGGTATTAATAACCCATGTTTTTCTACCATTAATGGTTTATCTGTTTAAGTGTTTCACACACAGATTGGTTACTGCCTGAAACCACAGAACTTTGAAGTCTTCACGTAGTCACTCACGTGACTTTGAAATGACATAGAAAGATTAAACGAGAACTTACCATTTGTAGTTTGATCCTTATTTTATGAGAAGTTGAAGGGAATACGTGCCCTCCATTCCCAACCCTACATGGAAGAATTAAGACTTTTTGCCTTCCATTACAGTGAGGAGGTGTTTTGAGATTCACTGTGATGGATGTTTGTGTGAAACAGTGTTAATTGTGTGGTTTTTTTTTGCTGTTATGACTGCAGGGAACAACATTTTGTTCAAACCTTTGTTTGTTTGAATGACAATTAAAGCATTCTAATTCTAATTCTAAATGCAGCCTAGTTCTATCTCTGTGATTAGCTTGGTGGAATTAACTCTCTGGCTGCTGATTCCATGCATGTCTGAACAATTGTACCAGGTATTTGTGCAAGAATAGACCCGTTATATCCAACAATCCCACTCCTCACTGTGCTTTCCAGTATGCCTATCTCCAGAACTGAACACAATACTCTAAGTACGGCTTCATCAACGCCTTATACAACTGCAACATGACCTCCCAATCTCTATACTAATTACTCTGACTGACGAAGGCCAAGGTGCTAAAAACCTCTTTGACCACCCAATCTACCTGTGACTCCACCTTCAAGGAACCATGCACCTGCACTCCTAGATCCCTCTGCTCTACAACATTCCCCAGAGCCTTATCATTCACTGTGTAGGTCCTACCCATGTTAGACTCACCAAAATGCAACACCTCACTTTTCACGTGAAGGAGAAAAGATTTAATAGGAGTCTGAGAGGTAACCTTTTCACACAAAAGACAGTGGGTATATGGAATAAGCTGCCAGAGTACGTAGTTGAGGCAGGGACTAACCCAACATATGAGAAACAGTTAGATAGGTACATGAATAGGACAGGCTTGAAGGGATATAGACCAAACACTGGCAGGTGGGACTAATGTAGCTGGGACATATTGGCTGGTGTGTGCAAATTAGGCCGAAGGGCCTGTTTCCACATTGTATCACTCTATGACTATCACAGATGGATGACCTAGGGCAGAAATATCCACACTGATGCATGTGGTATGAATGTGGTATGAGTTACCTGAACTTAGGGAAGTCAATGTAGTCTGGACATCCCCATACACTCACCACTGTGCAGCCAGTTTTTGCTCCAACTCCATCTACAAATCTGCAGGTTACACCACTGTGGTGGGCAGGATTATGAACAATAATGAGATGGAGATCTACATGCAGAGGAGAACGTGAGCTTAGTAGCATAGTGTCAGGACAACCACCTCTCCCTCAATGTCAGCAAGATTATGGAGTGGGGTATTGTCTTCAGGAACCATTGCATGGACCAGAATCCCCACTATTGACTCAATCATTGTCCTTGCCCACTCTGGTCATTTCTTCTTCTCCCTGCTCCTGTTGGGCAGAAACTACACAAGCTTGAAAGTGCATTTACCCCATCAATTCCTCTCAAGGTTTTATACACTATTAGACCAACTGCAGACCCGTTGGGTCTGTTCCCCAACGTGCGGTTGAGGGGGGGAGGGGCAGCATGCGGCGTCACACACATTAACCACCCCCCACACACACTAACTACCCCCCTCACACATGCTAACTACCCCCCTTGTTATAATATTAATATTATTAATTTGTTCCTTTTACCCCATAATCGCCCTATTTACTGACGCATAGCCCGCAACTTGCAGGCACGTCTAGAGAGTGGGGGGGGGGGGGGGGGGGTAGAACATAAGGGCAGAGAGAGAAGGGGGGAAAGGGAGAGGGAGGGGGAGAGAGATAGGGAGGGGGGGAGAGGGAGAGGGAGGTAGGGGGAGGGAGGAGGGGTTGGAGGGAGGAGGGGTTGGAGGGAGGGGTTGGAGGGAGGGGGGAGGAAGGGGGGGAGGAGGGGGGGAGGAAGGGGGGGAGGAAGGGGGGGAGGAAGGGGGGGAGGAAGGGGGGGGAGGAAGGGGGGGGAGGAAGGGGGGGGAGGAAGGGGGGGGAGGAAGGGGGGGAGGAAGGGGGGGAGGAAGGGGGGGAGGAAGGGGGGGAGGAAGGGGGGGAGGAAGGGGGCAGAGTGGGGGGGGCAGAGTGGGGGGGGCAGAGTGGGGGGGGCAGAGTGGGGGGCGCAGAGTGGGGGGCGCAGAGTGGGGGGGACAGGGAAGGGGGGGACAGGGAAGGGGGGGAGAGAGGGGGAGGTGGGGAGAGAGAGAGAGGTGGGAGAGGGAGAGAGAGATGGGAGAGGGAGAGAGAGATGGGAGAGGGAGAGAGAGAGAGGTGGGAGAGAGAGGAGGTGGGGAGAGAGAGAGGATGGGGAGAGAGAGGAGGGGGGAGAGAGAAAGAGGAGGGGGGAGAGAGAAAGAGGAGGGGGGAGAGAGAAAGAGGAGGGGGGAGAGAGAAAGAGGAGGGGGGAGAGAGAAAGAGGAGGGGGGAGAGAGAAAGAGGAGGGGGGAGAGAGAGAGAGAGGAGGGGGGAGAGAGAGAGAAGAGGGGGAAGAGAGAGAGAGAGAAGAGGGGGAAGAGAGAGAGAGAGAGGAGGGGGAAGAGAGAGAGAGAGAGGAGGGGGAAGAGAGAGAGAGAGGAGGGGGAAGAGAGAGAGAGAGGAGGGGGGAAGAGAGAGAACAAGGAGGGGAGAGAGAGAGAACAAGGAGGGGGGTTGCAAGGTTTTTATCAAAGGATTTGCGAGAGGCGTGACTGGCAGCACGTTGGGTTTGCAGCGGGAGGGAGTGGGGAGATGGAAGGAGGATGGGGACAGGATGGGGGAGAGAGAGAGAGGGAGAGGGCGGACCTGAACTCGGTGAGCGGGATGCTCGGACGGGGCTGACCTCGGGTGGCGTGGAGAGCCTCCGCAGCTCTCGCGTGACGATACCCCGTGTCCCTGTGATCAACGGAGGAATTACAGGTTTCCGAGAGGGAGTAATGACCCGTGCGACAATAACTGCTGCCGCCATGTTCAAGCCGGTGGCCTCCGGTGACTGGCTGTGATGTCCCGTGATCTCCCAATCTGCAGTTGGAGCGAGCGGGCGGGTGTGGGAGTCCGGCTGCGGGAGGCGTGGCGCGAGCGTACTTGTGCTAGGCACGGGGCATTTGTCCACAGCGACGGGTGGGGGTGTGCACCCGGATTGGTGGGAATGTGGGCATTGTAACATCCGCAGCTGGGCAGTGGTCTGATTTAAACGAAACAGTAAGTTTTCTGAAGAATTTTAGTGAAAATGTGTAGAGATAAATGACCAAATTTAATGAGGAGTGGATATCTGAATTCATACGTTAAATCCCTTGCGAAATTGTAAAAATCGCCGGGTTTTTGCGTCTGGTTTTCGCGGAGAAACGTTTCAAATGCAAAATGCCGTACTCCCACACACACAATTTTAAAAGTATATAGATAAGATCATTCCTCAGCCTCCTGTAGTCCAAGAAATAAAGTCCTAGTTTTTCCACCCTCTCCCTCTCGTCAGACCCTCGGGTCAGACCACCATTCTCATAAAACTTCTCTGTTCCCTTTTCAGATTGTTCTCCTCAGTCATCTTTCCTCAGTGGGAGGGTGACTGAAAATGAAAATACTCAGAGTGTAGCCTCACCAACGACTTCACAAATACACTGCACTTCTGTACTCACTTTCCTGGCTGATGAAGGCCAACGCGTCAAAAGTCTTCTTCACTATTTATCTAACTGAGATAGATAAATTGTACTTGGTTCAAATTGCTAAAACATTGGTTCTGTGGGAGATGGGAAAGACTATATTGCATTGGAGTGGATACAGGGGAGATACAGATCCCTCCAGTGTATCCCTGGAGGAGTTACAAGGACTGAGGATCACACGATAAAAGGAAATCAGGAGAACAAAAAGGAGACGGGATAGCTCTGGCAGATAATATTAAAGTTAATCACAAGAGATTTTATAAGTACATTACGGGAAAAAGGGTAAACAGAGAGAGAATGGGGTCCCTCAGGGTTCAAAGCAGTCAACTCTATGTGGAGTAACAGGAGATGGGCAAGGTATTTGTGAGTATTTTTTTTCTGCTTTTACCGGGGGGAGGTTGGGATAGTTAATGGAAGTGTCTTGAGGGCAGTCAGTATTATGGTCGAGTAGGTGTTGAAGGTCCTTAAGTGTATTGAGATGGACAAATCTCCGTGGCTTGATTAGTTGTATCTAACAACACTGTGGGAAGCTAGAGAGAAAATTGTCGGTGCCCTGGGTAAGATTTGTGAGTCATCATTAAATACGGGTGAGTCATCATTAAATCCCTTCTTACCCACCATTCATCTCTGCTGATTCCCAACAGTACTTACCTGGTACCTGGACGTGGCGTCGAAGGACGAGAAGCTGAAGCAAAGAAGTGGAAGCCAAATAACCGAACAGAAACTAAGCCGAAACGCCAAATAATCGAAAGTGTACGAAGCCGAAACGCCAACTAACCAAAAGGATGGGACGCCTAAAAGCCAACTAACCAAAAGGCTACGTTGCCTAAAAGCAAACTCACTGAAAGGCCGCTCTGCCGATATGCCAAGTGACCGAAAGGCTGCATCACCTGCAAGCCAACTAACCGAATGGCCGCTCAACCAAAAAGTCAAATAACCGACATGACGTCGCCGGGGGGCGGGACTTGTCAGCGATTGGTCCAGACCCCTGCGTCCATCACATCACTGGCCTGTGGAGACGGGAGGGTGGGGATCATTTTCCCACACAAGCCATAGGTGACTGGGCACTCTGAATGCAAGCACCAAGTTGTAAGCAGCCGAAGGAGCGCATCCCTCATGACAGCCCCCACTCTCTCAAGGCTGCCCTCCGCCACATCTCCCCCATGCGGCTGCACTGTGACAGGCTATGTGTCGGCAGCACCGGGTGGAGCAGAGGTGTGGGACAGGTTGTTCTCTCCGCCAACCCAGAGTCACTGACCGCGATCCACCGCCATCGGACCCCAACGCCCACACCAGGCACGTGCCGTGAGTAATAACTCAGGGTATGCAGTCAGTCGGCTTTTAAAAAAAAACTTAAACCACAAATGTGCAGATTGTTCTCTCCGTAAAAATTAAAATTAAAAATAAAGACAGTAACAATTCAATTTGCCCAAGGCTTCCAAGTCTCCTTTATTCTGAATTACTGAATGGGTGGGGGGTGAAGGGTGATGGCAGGTGGAGAGATGGTGGGAGAAACGGGAGCACAGGGAAGAATTGAATTAGTTGTCATCTTATTGAATGATAACACTTGTTCAAGGGACCAATTGGGCGGGACAGTTCCTTTCACAGCGTGTGGAGAGTCTGTGCCAGGATTAAAGTTGCAGAGAGGGCAGGAGTGTTGAGAAGGAGGGGGTCGGGGATAATGGCAGTAACTCACTCTCTCACCGCTGCGGCGCTCCGGGCGTGGATCCACCGTGTTGAAGCCGGGGATAGAAGCAGCTTGGGTAGCTGCGAGCGGCCGCCGGGACCCAATAGCAAAACTAGCCATCACTTCAGCACCTTCTGCCGGCCCGCTCACTCTGGCAGTGCCCTCCGTCTGAACACCTCTCACCTTCCGCTCACTGACTTCGCTCATGTCAGCCGCTTCCCGCAAATCCTTAAATTCCCACAGCCGGGTAACCTCAATCGCGCTGTCAGAATTGAAGGATTTGCGGGAAGCAGCTTACATGAGTGAGGACAGCGAGCGGCAGGAGAGAAGTTTGTAGACGGAGAGCTGCCAGAAATGAGCGAAGGCTGGCAGAAGGCGCTGAGGTTGCGGCCGGTTCCGCTGTCCGGCCCGGCGGCCGCTCACAGCCACCCGAGCTACATCTCCCCCCTGGCCTCAATGCGGTGGCTCCGTAAAAGGTGTGTTGCAAGTGGCATGATCCCGACCCCCTCCTTCACAACACTCTTGCCCTCCCTGCAACTTTACTCCGGGCCAGGCTCCTCAAAAGCTGTGAAAAGAACTCCCCGTCCCCACACCCCGGGAAATATGGTATTTAAAAACATTTAGCACTAAGAAATGTACTTACGTTATTGGTACACAAACTCAATTCTTCTCTCTTTGTTTCCGAAGATACTCCTCAGATAATGGCAATCCATATTTGAAAACCCCACCAAGAAACTAGCTCTGCACATGTGCAGTAGGCTGCTGTGCCTGCGCAGTACAGCAAAGGCAGAATTTCTGCTGCCTTCAGCTCCTCTTGAAATTGACGGCATGAAGCAGCGCTGACGGCATGTGGGCTACACAGACCTTCCTGTGTTACAAGTGCTGCGGATGAAAAGCACGGAGAATTATGCCTACCTAAGAGATCGATCTCTTAGATAGGCATAATTCTCCCATGCCTTTACTATTTATATTTAGTAATTACCATTTTATAATTTTAGTCAGGGTAGGCAGTGGCTACCTTGCCTTCCCGGACGGCACGTGCCGCACCAGGGTGATTCAACCGACCCCCGGACCCCGACCCACACACTGGATGATTTACCCCGACATCCACAACGAATGATTCATCCCCATCCCGGCCACAGGGACAGATGGCTGAGGGCATTGGCAGCCATAGTAAATTGCTTCTAAAACATTGGTGGGGGGGGACGACACACAAATTCCCTGGCGGGCTGATGACAAATGTGCATGACACTCCCCCCACCTCCTTGACAACAAGAAGCACATTTTATTTATTGTTTAAACACAGTAACACCGTCTGGTTGCCTGCGTAATGCACACAAGCTCCCATTTCTGGAGAGAAGGAATGGGTGACGTTTCGGGTCGAGACCATTCTTCAGACCTGAAGTCTGAAGGGTCTCGACCCGAAACGCCACCCATTCCTTCTCTTCAGATATGCTGCCTGTCCCACTGAGTCACTCCAGCATTTGTGTCCATCTTTGGTGTGACAGTGGTCTCATTTCATCGGCTGAGACCATTCAGGTCTGAAGAATGGTCTCGACCCAAAACGCCATCCATTCCTTCTCTCCAGAAATGCTGCCTGTTCCGCTGACTTACTCCAGCTTTTTGTGTCCATCTTCGGTATGCCCCGTCCCACTTGGGAAACCTGAATGGAAACCTCTGGAGACTTTGCGCCCCACCCATGGTTTCCGTGCGGTTCCCGGAGGTTTTTGTCCTCCGGCAACCACCTTCAACTAGCATCGCAACTGGCTTCGACTAAAAAATTACCGATTTTTAAAACGGAAACCACTTTCGACCATTAGAGAGACTGACAAAAACCTCCGGGAACTGCATGGAAACCTTGGGGGGGGGCGCAAAGTCTCCAGAGGATTCCGTTCAGGTTTCCTAAGTGGGACAGGGGCATTATTATGTTTAAACAATAAATAAAACGTGCTTCTTGCTGTCAAGGTGGGTGGGGAGTGGGAGGAGATAAAATTGTTCATTGTCATGCACACTTGTGATCGGCTTGCCATGTCCCCCCCCCCACACATGTTTTAAAAGCGATTTAGTATTGCTGCCAATGACCCGTCTGTTCCCGCGGCCGGGGTGAATCACACGGTGTGGGTGTCGGGGGTGATTCACCCCGTGTGCGGGTCAGGGTCCGGGGGGTCGGTGAATCACACTGGTGTGAGGGATGGGGTCCAATGGCGGTGCATCGCAGTCAGTGACTCTGCATGGGCAGAGGGACCAGCCTGTCCTACACCTCTTCTCCACCTGGCGCTGCCAACACACAGCCTGTCACAGTGCGGGGGAGAAGAGGCGGAGGGGGACCGTGGTTGTGGGAGAATGGGGGCTGTCCCGAGGGATGCGCTCCTTTGGCCGCTTACAACATGGTGCTCGGGTTCAGAGTGCCCAGTCACCTCTGGCTCGGGAAAATGACCCCCACCCTCCTTTCTCCACCGGCCAGTGATGTGATAGAGGCGGGGGTCCGGATCAATCGCTGACAAGTCCCGCCCCCCGGTGACGTCATGTCCGTTATTTGACTTTTTGGCTGAGCGAAATATATTATCTCTATCTTCTCACTCACACACAAACACACACGTACTGTTCCCCCACAACATTGATTAAACCAAAGATCATAGAATGCATATGGACCAGAGACCTTTCATTGCGCATTATTGCCCATTTTATACGCAGTTTCCCTTAAAAAACAATTTTTTAAAGAAGCACCTTATTTATTATAAACAAATGGTCATATCATAAAGGCTAAAATAGACCAAGATAACTGCAAAATTCAATGGACTGATGTGGATTAAACTGTGAGAGACATAACGGGGATCGGGGTCTTATTCCTAAAATGGTGGAAGTGACGTTCTGTTGCGTTCCGATGCGTACTACACGTCAGGCCATCGGATTTTGTAGGAGTGGTCTATCTCAAAGATCATAGAGCTCTATAATCTTTGGTCTATCTTGCTCCTCTAGTATCTTTGGGCTGAGGCGAGGTCCATGGGTGGCGGCGGTGCTGCTGCAGATACGCAGGGAGGGGAGCGGGACCTGGGGCAAGGACTAGGTTGCAACCTAGGCCTCTCCCTCCCCCAACAGCCCCGCTACAAGTACAACTTCATAGCCGACTTAGTGGAGAAAACGGGCCAGCGGTGGTTTACATCGAGATCCTGTGGTGAGAGTGGGGGGGTTGTGGGAGAGGAGGGGGTAGGGAGGGGAAAGTGAGGAGGGAGTGTGGGTGAGGAGGGGGGAGATAGAGGGCGAGGAGGGGGAGGTAGGGAGTGAGGATAGAGGGAGAGGAGGGCAGCTGGGGGAGGTGAGGAGGGAAAGTGGGGGGGGTTGGAATAGGGGGAGGTGAGTGTGGCAGAAGAGGGAGGGTGTAGAGGAGGGGGTTGAGGGGAATGGAGGAAGATAGAGGTAGGAAGAGGGATGATGAAGTAATGGAGGAGGGGAGGGGGAAGAGAGAGGAGAGGAGGGAGGGAGTGAGGGGAGGAAGCAGAGGAGGGTTGGTGGTGAGTGGGGAGAGATAGGATAATGGAGGAGGGGAATAGAGGACAAGAGAGATGTGTTCACATTGATCTTATATTATTACCATTTAAAACTTAAAAAAACGTCAGCAGCGCCTGCGCAGTTGGGGGCTATGGGTCAGTGGTGGAATATTGCGTTGGGGGACCGGGACTCAACGGGTCCGCACTTGGCCTAGTGTCTCATACATTTCCAAATTCAAAAAATAATTAGCTTTCTCCAGTTCTCCCGATTATTAAAATTCAGCCATCTTCAGCAAGTGTTGAATACAGAGGAAAAGATTAAAGGACATTCTCAGAGATTCCCTGAAAAAAGTGTAACGTCCCGTAAACTTATTGGAATCCAAAGGGCTATGATTCCATTCAAAATTGAGAAGGCACATTCAGGATGGCTTCAAGGGTGCACAGAGCAGCTCAGCATTAATGGCAGATAAAGCATCAACTCATAATCTACTTATCCACTTACCTGGTCAATTACTCCATGCTCAACCTTGGCCTTACCAGCTAGCCACAATCTTTGGAACAGGAGTGGAGGCAAATCATCCTCAACACTGAGGGTCTGCCTAAGAAAAAAGTGTCCCTGAACTCCATTTTCCTACCTTATCCAAAATATTTCAGTGTAAAGATCCAACAAAATTCGACCAAAAACAAGATGCTCCACTGACCCCATTCCGTTGGGGCATGTTGAGATTTATCGGACTAAGGGCAGGGGATTCCTGACTTCAGTCCTATAACTCTCAAGAGGGTAGTAATTGCAGTGAAAAGGGAGGCTCTGAAAGTTGTAACTGGATTTACTCTGTCCAAGGGAAGGAAGATGAGGGTGGAGAAAGAATAGGACTGAGGGTGGGAGAGGGAATTCAGAGCTTGTCAATGAGAAGTTAACCTCTACTTTTCATTGTCTGATCATTCCAAACCCAGAGCAAGTGATAACACGGGCTTCCTTTTAATATTTTCATGATAGGGAAATATGTTTACGGATAATGTAACCATAACATTTAGAAACATAGAAATTAGGTGCAGGAGTAGGCCATTCGGCCCTTCGAGCCTGCACCGCCATTCAATATGATCATGGCTGATCATCCAACTCAGTATCCTGTACCTGCCTTCTCTCCATACCCTCTGATCCCCTTAGCCACAAGGGCCACATCTAACTCCCTCTTAAATATAGCCAATGAACTGGCCTCAACTACCCTCTGTGGCAGAGAGTTCCAGAGACCCGCCACTCTCTGTGTGAAAAAAGTCCTTCTCATCTCGGTCCTAAAGGATTTCCCCCTTATCCTTAAGCTGTGACCCCTTGTCCTGGACCTCCCCAACATCGGGAACAATCTTCCTGCATCTAGCCTGTCCAACCCCTTAAGAATTTTGTAAGTTTCTATAAGATCCCCTCTCAATCTCCTAAATTCTAGAGAGTATAAACCGAGTCTATGCAGTCTTTGTTCATAAGACAGTCCTGACATCCCAAGAATCAGTCTGGTGACTGATTTTAAAATGTTAATTTCTAATTGGATGCAGGACTTACGAGCAGAATACTGAAAAATCTGAGAGCCTTATCAGTGAATTCATCGAGGACGTGGAAAATGATTGGCATTTCTTTGTGAAATGTTCTGTCTCCATCCTATGGTATAACAAAAAGGGGCTCATGGAACTTGTGTTTATAGAAGAATGAAACAGAACTTTCTCTGCAGATTTCAAACAGTGAGATGTGTTGGTCTTTTCTTATCTTTATCAAGCCCCTCCCCCCTTACAATAACAACATACTTAAAGTGATATTTTAAAACATATTCATGGTGCTTTACACATATTTAATATAATTTTATATGTGTACAAATGTCACGGCCCCGTTTGCACCAATCTTTCCACCACCACGCACAAGAAGCGCAAGACAGACACCATTGTATGCAGATGCGAGAAGTGTGTTCCGCTCTGGCTGAACAACTACACGGATGGTTTTAAACTGAATAAGGGGGGTGGGGTATCAAATGGGATAGTCGAGGACGGAGTTAGAGGGAAAGAGAGTAAAGCGATGGTTAATGACCCCAGAATTAACGGGGAAGAAAGCTCACAAAGGGATAGGAGAGTATGGCCAAGTGTAATAGGGATCGATGTGAAAGGGGCCACTTGTCAACATAATTGTATAAGGAGTAAGAGTGTTGTAAAAACAAGCCTGAAGGCTTTGTGTCTCAATGCGAGGAGCATTCGTAATAAGGTGGATGAGTTGAAGGTGCAGATAGCGATTAATGACTATGCTATAGTTGGAATCACGGAGACTTGGCTCCAGGATGACCAAGGCTGGGAGCTGAACATCCAGGGATATTCAATATTCAGGAGGGATAGACGAAAAGGAAAAGGAGGTGGGGTAGCGTTGCTGGTGAGAGAGGAGATTAATGCAATAGAAAGGAAGGACATTAGCGTGGAGGATGTGGAATCGATATGGGTAGAGCTGCGAAACTCTAAGGGGCAGAAAACGCTAGTGGGAACTGTGTACAGGCCACCTAACAGTAGTATTGGAGTTGGGGATGGCATCAAACAGGAAATTAGAAATGCGTGCAACAAGGGTAACACGGTTATAATGGGTGACTTCAATCTGCATGTAGATTGGGTGAATCAAATTGGCAGGGGTGCTGAGGAAGAGGATTTCCTGGAATGTATGCGGGATAGTTTTCTCAACCAACATGTGGAGGAACCAACGAGAGAGCAGGCTATTCTAGACTGGGTATTGAGTAATGAGGAAGGGTTAGTTAGCAGTCTTGTTGTGCGTGGCCCCTTGGGCAAGAGTGACCATAATATGGTTGAGTTCTTCATTAGGATGGAGAGTGACAAAATTAAGTCAGAAACAAGGGTTCTGAACTTGAACAAAGGTAACTTTGAAGGTATGAGATGTGAATTGGCCAAGATAGACTGGCAGGTGATTCTTAAAGGGTTGACAGTGGATGTGCAATGGAAGGTATTTAAAGACTGCATGGATGAAGTACAAAAGTTGTTCATACCAGTTTGGCAAAAGAATAAATCGGGGAAGGTGGTGCATCCATGGATAACAAGGGAAATCAGGGATAGTATAAAAACAAAAGATGAGGCATACAAATTTGCCAGAAAAAGCAGCCTACCGGAGGACTGGGAGAAATTCAGAATCCAGCAGAGGAGGACAAAGGGCTTAATTAGGAAAGGGAAAATAGATTATGAAAGGAAACTGGCAGGGAACATAAAAACTGACTGCAAAAGTTTTTATAGATATGTAAAGAGAAAGAGACTAGTTAAAACAAATGTTGGTCCCTTGCAGTCAGAAACAGGTGAATTGATCATGGGGAACAAGGACATGGCAGACCAATTGAATAACTACTTTGGTTCTGTCTTCACTAAGGAAGACATAAATAATCTGCCGGAAATAGCAGTGGAACGGGGGTCAAATAAGATGGAGGAACTGAGTGAAATCCAGGTTAGCCGGGAGGTGGTGTTGGGTAAATTGAACGGATTGAAGGCCGATAAATCCCCAGGGCCAGATAGTCTGCATCCCAGAGTACTCAAGGAGGTAGCCACAGAAATAGTGGATGCATTAGTGATAATTTTTCAAAATTCCTTAGATTCTGGAGTAGTTCCTGAGGATTGGAGGGTAGCTAATGTAACCCCACTTTTTAAAAAAGGAGGGAGAGAGAAAGCGGGGAATTACAGACCAGTTAGTCTAACATCGGTAGTGGGGAAACTGCTAGAGTCAGTTATTAAAGATGGGATAGCAGCGCATTTGGAAAGTGGTGAAATCATTGGACAAAGTCAGCATGGATTTACGAAAGGTAAATCATGTCTGACAAATCTGATAGAATTTTTCGAGGATGTAACTAGTAGAGTGGATAAGGGAGAACCAGTGGATGTGTTATATCTAGACTTTCAGAAGGCTTTCGACAAGGTCCCGCATAAGAGATTAGCATACAAACTTAAAGCACACGGTATTGGGGGTTCAGTATTGATGTGGATAGAGAACTGGCTAGCAGACAGGAGGCAAAGGGTAGGAGTAAACGGGTCCTTTTCAGAATGGCAGGCAGTGACTAGTGGGGTGCCGCAAGGCTCAGTGCTGGGACCCCAGCTATTTACAATATATATTAATGATTTGGACGAGGGAATTCAATGCAACATCTCCAAATTTGCAGATGATACCAAGCTGGGGGGTATAGTTAGGTGTGAGGAGGATGCTTGGAGGCTGCAGGGTGATTTGGATAGGCTGAGTGAATGGGCAGATGCATGGCAGATGCAGTACAATGTGGATAAATGTGAGGTTATCCACTTTGGTGGCAAAAACATGAGGGTAGACTATTATCTGAATGGTGGCAGATTAGGTAAGGGGGAGATGCAACGAGACCTGGGTGTCATGGTACACCAGTCATTGAAAGTAGGCATGCAGGTGCAGCAGGCAGTGAAGAAAGCAAATGGTATGTTAGCATTCATAGCGAAAGGATTTGAGTATAGGAGCAGGGAGGTTCTACTGCAGTTGTACAGGGTTTTGGTGAGGCCACACCTGGAGTACTGCGTACAGTTTTGGTCTCCAAATCTGAGGAAAGACATCCTTGCCATAGAGGGGGTACAGAGAAGATTCACCAGACTGATTCCTGGGATGTCAGGACTTTCATATGAGGAAAGATTGGATAGACTCGGTTTGTACTCGATGGAATTTAGAAGATTGAGGGGGGATCTTATAGAAACCTACAAAATTCTTAAGGGGTTGGACAAGCTAGATGCTGGAAGATTGTTCCCGATGTTGGGGGAGTCCAGAACAAGGGGTCACAGTCTAAGGATAAGGGGGAATTCCTTTAGGACCGAAATGAGGAAAACATTCTTTACACAGAGAGTGGTGAGTCTCTGGAATTCTCTGCCACAGAAGGTAGTTGAGGCCAGTTCATTGGCTATATTTAAGAGGGCGTTAGATGTGGCACTTGTGGCTAAAGGGATCAGGGGGTATGGAGAGAAGGCAGGTACGGGATACTGAGTTGGATGATCAGCCATGATCACATTGAATGGCGGTGCAGGCTCGAAGGGCCGAATGGCCTACTCCTGCACCTATTTTCTATGTTTCTATGTTTCTATGTGTGGACTAGATAAGAAGAAGCTCCTTCCATACAAATACTGTGGTCTTGAACTACCTCCTCTGCTCCCATCTCCAGATTCCTGTGCATGCTGCCTCAACCAGGAATTGCATGTTTTTGTCTCACACTCACACCACACGGCATGCACACCTTTATTCATAATTACTCCAATCCAAGCTTTTATTTTCTATTTTCTGATTTATAGTCACCATTCACTGCTAAGTGACTTTCAGCACTCAGTGCTGTCTGGTTTGGTCCATTCCAGGAAACAGTTCAGGGCTTTTGGAGTTCCCTGGATTTCATAGATGAGTTGTTGTGTAGGTGCGGAGAAGCCATACCGGAGGGTGTGAGAGAATCACTTTGTCAGTGATAGGAAGCTCCAAATTTAAACGTTCCTGGATCAAAATCTGGTGGTTTGAGGAAAGAGCCATCGAGGCAGAGATATTTGTTCAAAATCTTAACAGCAACTCCACTCCATAACTTACAACTATGCCGCACAGTTGTACATGGGTTGGGGCCTCCTCTGAGCGACAGGGACGACTCCCTATGGGAATTTCCCTTTCCTCTAAGCTTGCTTTAATTGAGTTGATGCAAAGAGATCCGACTGAAAATAGTAAGATTAAACAAGAACTTACCTGTTCCAAGTTTGATCTTTATTTTATGAGGAGTTACGATGAGGGATTATGTGAAGAAGCCCCGCCTGGCGCTTGATCAGCATACTTCAAAGCAGCGGCATGAAAAACACAGAATCAATAGCCGCAGTAAGATAGTAAGGCTAAGATAGTAGACTAGAACTACCAGGTGATCACTTATATTATGAGGGTTGGGAGCGGAGGGCACGTAATCCCTCATCGTAACTCCTCATAAAATAAAGATCAAACTTCAAACAGGTAAGTTCTCGTTTAATCTTACTATTTAACTTCGGAGTCACGTGAGTGACTACGTGAAGATTTTAAAGCTCTGTTTTTTATGTGGTAGATTCATTCCATACGACACTCTGTTTAGTCAATACAGTAGTGAGTAAATAATATATTTCTTAAAACATTGTTTCAATGTATGTAATAAGTCTTTTAATCATAAAAAGAACAATGTTTAATAACCCCTCTATCCCAGGGGAAATATTTACAACAAAAGTGATAATGAAATCAAATGATAGCATAAATCGATAATATAAATCGATAATATAAAATAAAGCAAGCATTTAAAGAGAACCCAACACTGCGTGTCCAAATCCTGGCACTGTGAAAACAGGTTTATCGTAGAACTTTGAAAAAGTTTCTTCTTTACACTACCCTGCGGCCTCTAAAATTTGATTGAGTGGTACGTCCTGTACCTTTGCCGCGGACGTAGCTGCAGCCCTAGTGGAGTGAGATTTAAACACATCAGTGTCTACTCCTGCTAAATCCAAAACCTGTTTTAACCATCTAGAAATGGTTTAAACTATGCGGTTTTTTGTGCGTTATCAGTAACGCTGTCTCAGCACCTCGGAGACTCTTGGTTACTTCAATATATTGAGTTAAATGCTTAACTACACAATGTTTGATTGACAGGGTATGCTTTAAACATTACCTTGGTTCCAGTTTTTCCTGGTCTGCTTTGTTTGATCAGATCATAAAAAACAATGTTATCTGAAGCAACATGCATGCAATCTAAACGTAACATTTGCAAAGTTTGTACTCTTTGGGCTGACACTAATGCCATTAACATTACTACCTTGAATGTTAACCTCTGCAAAGACATTGACGTAATTGGGAGCCCATTGCCTAAGCAAAGTAAGAACAATGCTAACATCCCAAATGTCTGTATATCTGGGCTTGGGAGGATTTTTATTAAAAATTCCTTTCATAAACCGGGATTTTAATGGGTGAGACCCGATTGAATCTCGATCAGAAATTTGTCCTAAATAGGACGACAAAGCACTACGAGCACTATTAATGGCACTATAACTTAAGTGCTCATCAAAATGTAACCCAGCAAGGAACTCCAATACATTTGATATGTTCGCAGTATATCTTTGACTGTCTACAGAAGACTTTCCATTTCTTTATATGCGACATATATTGTTTTTTAGTACCATTTCTCCAAGCTGCAGCTATAACATCCATGGTCCTATCCGACAGTCCAAGCCCTTGCAATGGTCTGGTCAGAACCTGCAGATTAACAAATTCATATGAGCATGCAATGGATGAATTTCTTTTGTTACTGGTTGTATCAACAAATCATTGCAACTAGGAATCGTCATGCATGGTTCAGTAATCATTTTAAGCATCAATGGGAACCATGACTGTGTAGGCCAATTTGGAACCACCAAATTGCCCTTGGCAGCGTATTGCGCTATTTTCTTGAGATATTGCCCAATCAGACAGAATGGGGGAAAAGCATAAAAGAACATATTCCCCCAATGTAGCGAGAAAGCATCCACCGTTACTGCTCCTGGATCGTGTTCCCAAGACACGTATTTGGGCAATTGGTGATTTAATCTAGATACAAACAGATCAATGTCCGGTAATCCATACTGACTGACAATATTTTTGAAAATTTGTGGATTTAACATCCATTCTGTATTGTCTTAAAAAAATTGTGATCTTTTGTCTGCCACAACATTGTCTCTCCCTGGGAGATAAATAGCTGAAAGCCAAATATTTTACCAATACACCATTGCCACATCTGGTTTACCAGATGATCACATGATATTGATCTGACACCTCCCATGTGATTGATATATGCCACAGCTGTGGTATTGTCTAGTAGTTGGACATGCAAATCCTTCATAGTAGAACAATAAGCTTTTAATCCATAAAATGCCCCCAGTAACTCCAAATAATTTATACCATATGTTTCGAGAAACAAATCCTCTTGGACAGTCCATCTGCCCCCTCAGCTGGTATTATTATCCGTAGTACCCCATCCGAGAGCACTTGCATCAGTTTGTAAAATCACTGCTGGCTGCTGAACTAATATGTTTTTAACATCTTGTGGAACATTCTCAATCCACCAATGTAATTCTGATAAAGCTTCCTTTGGCAATTGCATGGGTCTATCAAAATGGCCTGCTCGCTCTATAAGCGCTTGTGTTTTTGCCCTTTGGAGATCTTGGTAATGCAGTGGTAATGCAACAATTCTACTGCAGGAAATGCTGCTACTAACTTACCAATAACCTTAGCAACTTCTCGGATGGAGGGATAAGGTTTGTCAATAAGGCACCGACATACATTTGTAATATCAACAACCTTGTCTATTGGTAAAGTTACTAAAATGGTAACTGAATTAATCACAAACCCCAAATATTCAATACCTTGGGATGGATGTAGCTTAGATTTTGTTGGATGAATCAGGAAACCTGGCCTTTCAAACAGACTTGTATTTGCTGAAGCTGATTTTTCAGCTGACTCCTAATTAGCATTGACAATTAAAATGTCATATAAATAAGCCATAACGATGTGGTTTTGTGCCCTTAGCAGTGCAAGTGCTGGTTTCAACAATTTTGTGAACAGCCTAGGAGCTGAGCTTAATCCATTAGGTAATGCTTTGTATTGCCACAGCTGTCCCATCCAATTAAATTTCAAATACCTGCGAAAGTGACGATGAATTGGTACTGAATAATATGCATCCTTCAAATCTATTGTAGCCATGTAACAATCTGTTGATACCTGCTGCATTGCAGTGTTGAAGGTATCCATTTTAAAATGTTTATACTGGACAAATGTATTAAAATGTGTGAGGTCTAGAATGATTCTACAACCCCCATCTTTCTTAGGTCTGGGGAAAATATTTGATACAAATTGTTGTGGATCCTCAACTGATTTCTCAATAACTCCTTTTTTAAACAAATTCTTAACCTCTTCATTAATTTGACATTTTTCAAATGCAGAAAACACCAAAAAACGATTAGGTTTATTCTGTCCTGGTGGATCAATACTTTCTACAAATTCAATGGTAGATCCTAAAACAGTATCTAATATAACCCGGTCAGATGTTATACAGTCCCATTCATCATAAAACATTTGTAATCTACCACCAATCTGAGGTTCATCCAAAGATTCTTCTGTGATAGGATAAAGTTTTTGTACCTCTCCAACCACACGTGGTGGTCTCCTTCTCCCAACATATGGGTGAACATTCGGCTGTGCTGGATGGTAATACTTTCTTACCATACTCCTGCCTCGGCTTATTCCAGCTCCAAAATCAAATCCACTTTTCATTTGACCGGCCCTTCTTTGACCAAAAATGAAGGGTTTCATGAGGCTAATAGTCTTTGCCTCTTCATCAATATCTTTAATTTGTTTAGACAGATTTTCTCCGAACAGGTAAACCAGGAGCATGAACATTGCTTGATCTGCACACACTTGCAAATCTTGGATGTAAAATGGGCCGAATGGCAATCTTCCTCATACAATTAATCTCAAAAAATGAGTTGCAGAACAATGCCAACATATCCTTCTGAACTTTGGTCATTCCACAACCTTCCACTTGCTTCCCAAAAGCAGTGATGCTAGTCGAAATAAGTTTGAGGACTCTTTGAAATAGTATTTCCTGCGCCCGCATAATTGAAGACATCGGCGCCCAAATAGTCAGATTCACCATAGGTACCCTCAGTGAGGCACAATTAACAGGTGTTTTATATAATTCTGCTGTTTCACCCATAACAGCTTCCTGAAGCTGGTGAGAGACCAAATAATGAATGTTGGCCGCCAGGTTTTCTTCCATGGCCTCACCGCCTCCTTCAGGTACAGCAAAACATTGTACCACATCAGGCACACCTGGAATAATATTTTTGTATTGTGGTGGGTACTCATGACCAAAATCACCACCTTCAGGATTAGTCTCATGCTGCCCTGGTACTCATGAGATTTGTTCAAAGGAGACTTCCTCCAGCCCAATCCCAGGCTCTGGAGTTTCAAATTCCCAATTCGATATGGCACGATATTCATGATATGGAACCCCCTCAGGGGCTGCCTTGGAATATTCTGGGTTCTTAGATCCTTGGTTGAATAATGTCTGGAGCATTTTCTCCATTTGTTCCATTCTAAGCCATAAGGCTTTTCTATCTGGAGGACTCTCAGTATCAGTCATCAGAAACCACGGGCCTCTCAGATTTTCTTTTACATTTTTTAGTCACTGGAATTTCCTCCGTGGCTTCTGCTTGTGGAGCAACCAAAGGCCCACTAACGGGTATATCAACGGCCACCGGTATCGGAACCGGCTCCGCACTAATCTGCTGTCCCGACTGCTTTTTTTCTCCTCTCCGGGATGCATGTTTTACCCGCGATTTTTTCGGACCCTTCTCCATTTTAATTTTTTAAACTCCTCCTGGCTTTACCCACCAGCCTCACGGAGTTTTGAAATGCCCTAGAAGTAAAATAATTTACTTACCTGCGGGCCTGTTCCTTACCGCTGGTGGAGCTGCGCTCTGCAGCTCTTTCCCTACCGACAGCGTCGATTTAATGCCGATCAAGCGCTAGGTGGGGCTTCTTCATGTAGTCACTCACGTGACTCCGAAGTAAAATGGGAATTGATGAGTGCACAGAATAAAGTGGTTGTGTGGTTGAAATCATGTAGGGTGTGATGTGTGATTGTAGACCTCACTCTGAGTTGTATCCGGTCTCAAAAAAAAGGAAATGCTGAAATTTGAAAGAGGCAGTGTGTTTACTATTTATATCAACTGAAGCTTTCACCAATTCATCATTAGCATTCAGTGTAGTCCTATTAAATATGGTGACTAACACACAGGGTGCTGCAGAAGAGTAACTTATTATTGGAGGGCCCAGCTGGTGGACAATACTGATGTTAACAGCTTATTCACAACTGCCCTTGTGAAGTTAATGTCATTGTCTTAAGAGGTTTTGTCAGTCTTTATCTTTCCAAAGCGCTGGGTATGTATTCTCACTGTGAAATAAAGAGGGTAACGCAACACATACTCCATGTAAATCTGAACTCAAAATAAAACTGCCCACTGATCACATCATCAGTCTCTCAGTTAAACAATAATTCACTGGTTCAGCAGACAGCTATGACACGTTAGCTTTAATTGCAAGATGCTGGAGTGCAGGATAGGCTTTCTGAAATTTTAAACAATCTTTTTAAGACCACACTAAAAAATGTTAACAGCGAAATTGCTGTAAAGAAATATAAAGGAAAATGCTGCAAAGGGGCAGCATCAGTGCAAAGAAAAGTAAATTGATGTTTTATGTTGAAGATCATAAGTGATAGGAACAGAATTAGGCCATTTGTCCATTCAAGTCTACTCCGCCATTCGCTCATAATCTCATTTTCTTGCATTCTCCCCATAACCTCTGACACCTTCTGTCAGAAATATGTCCGGTTTTGATTTTCAGTGGATTGTCCTCCAAGGTTTCAACGGTTCAAAGATCAGTTTATTGTCACGTGTATCAATTAAGGTACAGTGAAACTCGTATTACCATACAGCCATACTAAAAAAAGCAACAAGACACACAACTACATAAAGGTTAGCATAAACAGCGGATTCCCCACATTCCTCACTGCGATGGAAGGCAATATAGTCAAATCTTCTTCCTGTTTATTATCCCATGGTCGGGGCAGTCGAACCATCCGAAACTGGGCAATCGAAGCTCCTGCAGCCGGCGGTCAAAGCTCCTGTGTCGGGGCAGTCGAAGCTCCTGCAGTTTGGAGCTCCCGAAGTCGGTCTCTAATCAAGGTCCATGAGCTCCACGATGTTAAGTCTGCAGGCTCCTGTGGTTGCAGCTCCAAGGTCAGTCCCCAACAGGGACCGCGAGCTCCATGATGGTAAGTCCCGCAGCCTCCAGCGGTTGGAGCTCCCGAAGTCAGTCTCCGGCAAAGCCGCCTGCTCCTCGATGTTAGGCCGCAGTGCGGACAGAGATACGTTATGGAAATAAATTGCATCTCCGTCGAGGTAAGAGATTTAAAAAAGTTTCCCCCAACCCCTCCCCACACCCACGACAAGCTAAAAAACACTACAACATACATTTAACACATACTAAAAAAAACACCAAAGAAGGAAGGGACGAGACAGACTGTTGGCGAGGCAGACTGGTGGTCAGAGGCTTGTACACATTTATGTCTGTTGCAGTTTCAAACACCTAGCCGAATCTGAGTACAAAGCAGATTCAATAAGGGATGGCAAGGAATGTTATGCCAATGAACCAATCCCATTCTTGATTCTCCTTGTTGCAAAATTGCACCTCCCATCCAATAAGTATCGTTATCTCTGCTTTCTCCTGTCTGACTGAATATCGCCACATATCCTAATTCCAACCTATCCCCCCCCTCCCCCTTGCCTAGGGTCTTCCTACCTACATCCAAGACACCTCAGACGCTCTTCAACTCTTCAATAATTTTCAGTTTCTAGGCCCCATTGCCTCATCTTTACCATGGACATTCAATCCCTTCATCCCCCACCAGGAAAGTCTCAATGACCTCTGGTTCTTCAACAGACCCTGAATAAGGGTCTCAACCCGAGACGTCACCCATTCCTTCTCTCCAGAGATGCTGCCTGTCCCGCTGAATTACTCCACTGTTTTGTGTCTATCTTCGGTTTAAACCAGCATCTGCAGTTCCTTCTTACCCAATCAATTTCCTTTTGCTAGTGCAGGCGAGTTGCTACCTTACTGCGCAGAGACCCGGGTTCGACCCTAACTACAGGTGCTGTCTGTACAGAGTTTGTACGATCTCCACGTCACCTACATGTTTTTTTTCCTGGAAGCTCCGGTTTCCTCCAACTCTCCAGATGTACAGGTTTGTAGATTGATTGGCTTGGTATAAATGTAAAATTGTCCCTAGTGTGTGTAGGAGATAATATTAATGTGCAGGGATTGCCAGGGCCGAAGGGCCTGTTACCTTGCTGTATCTCTAAACTAAACTAGCACTCTCCTCCTCCACCTGTGGAACTTGTCCTCACACTCAAAAACTTTTCTTTGGACTACTCTCATTTTCTCCAAGTTAAAGGTGTAGCCATGGACACTGGCATGAGTCCCAGCTATGCCTGCTTTTTTTATCTAACAACCATTGTTCCACGTGTACACTGGCACCATTCCAACTCGTGCTCCACTACATCAATGAGTACATGGAAGGGCTCCCTCCTGCACCTGTGCAGAACTTGTTGATTTAATTAGCTTCACTACAAACTTCCACCCTGCCCTCAAATTCACCAGGATTATATCTGACACCTCTCTTTTCTTTCTTGACCTCCCTATCTTCATCACATGGGACAGACTATCGACAGAGGCCTACTACCAAACGTAACTAATGCCATTTATCTGGACTACACTTTCTCTCATCCTGTCTCTTGCAAAGATGCTATTCCCTACTTTCAATTCCTCCATATCCACCGCATCTGCTCCCAAAATGAGGTTGTGTAGGAAGGAACTGCAGATGTTGGTTTAAACCTACGATAGACACAAAATGCTGGAGCAACTCAGTGGAACAGGCAGCATCTCTGGATTGAAGGAATGGGTGAGGTTTTGGGTCGAGACCCTTCTTCAGACCGAGAGTCAAGGAAGAAGGAGAAACGGAGATAAGGAAGTGTAAGGTGTGAAAATGAACTATCGAAGGGGATGGAGATCAATGAAAATGTAGAATAGATCATTGTTAGTTAGGAGCAGGTGACAACAAAGCAAACAGAGATAAAATGTAATCGAGTCTTTGTTCAGCAACCGGAGATCAGGTGGGTTAAGGCAGACTGAGCGGAGGTGTTCAGCGAAACGATCGCCGAGCCTGCGCTTGGTCTCGCTAATATAAAGGAGTCCACACCTGGAACGGTGGGTACAGTAGATGAGGTTGGAGGAGGTGCAAGTGAACCTCTGCCTCAACAGAAAAAACTGTCGAAATCATTGGACAGAGTCGAGGGAGGAGGTATAGGGACAGGTGTTGCATCTCCTGCGGTTGCAGGGGAAAGTACCTGGGAATGGGATGGTTTGGGTGGAAAGGGACGAGTTAACCAGGGAGTTGCGGAGGGCACAGTCTTTGCAAAAAGCGGTGGAGACGGAAAGGTGTGGCTAGTGGTGGGATCCCGTTGGTGGTGGGAAAAATGTTAGATAATGTGCTGTATGCAACGGCTGATGGGGTGAAAAGAGAGGACTAGGGGAACTCTGTCCCTGTTGCAACTGGGAGAAGGGGGAGAGAGCGGTGCTGCAGGATTTCGTGGAGACGCTAGTGAGGGCCTCAGCTATGATGGAAGAGGGGAACCCCCGTTCCCTAAAGAATGCGGATATCTCAGATGTCCTGCTATGGAACACCTTATGGTGGGTGCAGATGCGTCGTAGACGGCAGAATTGGGAGTAGGGGATAGGGTCTTTGCAGGAGGCAGGGTGGGAAGAAGTGTAGTCTAGATAGCTCTGGGAATCAGTAGGTTTATAATAGATGTCAGTTGATAGTCTATCTCCTGTGATGGAGGTGGTGAGATCAAGAAACGGTAGGGTGATGTCGGAGATGGTCAAAATGAATTTGAGTCGTCAAGTTCAAATCTTTGGTGCATGTTTGGACCAGGCTTCAATAAGTTCAGAAGCTGAGAAACTTTCCCAAATGGAGCTTGTGTTGCTCAGTAAGTGCTGCCTGATTTCACTCAATACAATGATGCAGCAGATACACTTTTATCTTAACCAAAAAAATATAAGGATTATGCTTACTATTTCTAGTATGTATTTTCAAACAAATTCACAGAATAGGAAAGAAAAATAGATAAGATTTTGTTAATTATGTTAATTTTGCTGATAATAAGCGAGTTTGGTATTCCGACTAGCGCATGCCCAGGTCATGTCATTCGCGATAAACATTCTCAGACACTGCGTGTATACAGGCTTGCGTTTCATCCATAGTCAGGATCGAACCCGGGTCTCCGTTGCTGCATGCTGTTGAATTGCTACTGGAGTTAGATAATGTAGAACAAGTGCGAACAGGTGATCTCACTACCGTCCCCTTCCCCTCCCGAGTGCCCCATCCCTTTCCGGGGGCATCTGGGGAAGTTGGTTAACCCCCTCGGTGCCGGCAAAAGAAGAGCACCAGTCATCAACGGGGATTCACACAAGATGTTGGAGTAACTCAGCGGGTCAGGCAACATCTCTGGAGAGGGTCTCGACCCGAAACGTCACCTATTCCTTTACTCCAAAGATGTTGCCTGTCCCGCTGAGTTACTCCAGCACTTTGTGTCTATCTTTGGTGTAAACCAGCATCTGCAGTTCCTTCCTACAGAGCGACACCTGTCTGCAGGTAAAAGCGGCGGGGAGTGGGATGGGGTGAGGGATGTGGAGAGAGGAACTCGCTATCGCGGCTTCACTGCAGGTCCCAGACACACCGTCTCCGCAAGAACTCCCCAGCGCCAGGACAATCCCTCCACCTCCCCCCCTCCCTCCCACCCCAGATTGGAGGGAGGGACTGGGGAACATTGCCCACCTCTGCAACCAACGTGCAAACCCCGGCATTCCCCGTGGAATGTTAAACTAAACACATTTGTGAGCAAAACACAAACACGCATGTCTTTCACCACCCTTCTCTCTCCCCCACCTTTCACCGTCTCTCCACTGGTCCAGTCTCTCCCCGTCTCCCACTCGCATCTGTCCCCTCTCTCGCTGTTACATCCCGCTCTCCCGCTACCTGGCACCCCCTTTCGCTTTTTTTCCCTCAAATTACCTTTGACAAATCCCATGGTTCCTTGTGTTTTACGGAATACCGAACTTGCTTATTAAACGTGTTACCAGATGAATGTTGTAGATTCAACTTGCAATTTTCCTTTCGTTTTCTATTGAGCCACTGGGTGGAGCAATACTCAAATAATTTCACAGGCTAATAGTTAATTATGACTTGCTTAAATTCATGTAATTATCAAAAGAATGTAAATTGTTATTTTCTCCACACTCCTATGTTGTGCATCAGAAATTTGGGGTTCCTGACAGTTTTCTGTCAATACATGGAGGGAAAATCATGCATGTATAAATCCTTCTAATAGTATTGGGGGACAAAGGACAAATTACTCTAATTCATTTTATGAATTCTTGGGCTGAATTTAATTTCATTTAGGTAAATGGAAAAGTGGTAAAGATGGCCTGAAAAGAGAAAGAGAGTAAGGATTGTATGACGCTTAGAGAGAAAATTCCAAAGCTTAAAACACTAGCAGCTGAAAGCATGACTGCAAAATTGTGGAGCAATTAAAGGCAGTGCAAATTAGGCCAAGAGTTTGAGAAGACCTAAGAGCCAGAAAAGGGCTGGTCCATGACTACACTTTAAAAAAAGAAGAATTTTAAAACAGGCTGTTCCCAAAAGTGGTCAGTTTAATGAGAGACATGGTGAAAAAAAATCTATGTCCTGCAATTTAGTCATAGAGCTATAGAGCACAGAAACAGGCCCTTCAGCTCAACTCATGCCAACCAAGTTGCCTAACTGCGCTAGTCCGACTTAGCACATCCCTATCCACATATCTTACCAAGGGTAATTTAATGTTATAATTGTATTTGCCTCTATCACTTCATCTGGCAGCTTGTTCTATGTATGCATCACCCTCAATGTGAAAAGTTGCTCCTGATGACCATTTTAAATCTTTCTCCCCTCACTTTAAACCTATGCCCTTTAGTGTCAGACGACCCGGAGGAAAGATTCACATTATCTAAGCTTTTGTAAATGATTTCGTAAATGTTGATAAGGTCACCTCTAAGTCTCCTATTCTCCAAGGAAATGACTCAAGCTATATAGTCTTTCATAATAACCCAAACCTTCCAGACCTGGCAACATCCTCATAAATCTCCTCTACAACCTGTCTAGTTTAACCTCCAGTTTAACCTCCTTCTTCCTAAGCCGTAGCTTTCCCAATGTGAGTTTAATTACATTCTCTGTATTGTAGGGTAGCCAGAACAGGACACAGTACTCTAAATGTGGTCTTATCTATGTACGGATGTAACATGACATCTAACTCCTGTACGCACTAACCTGACCGATGAAGTCAAACGTGCCAAATGCCTTAATCATCATCGTCTGCTTGGAATTATATACAGTCCATTCAGAAAGTATTCAGACCCCTTCACTTTTCCACATTTTGTTACGTTACAGTCTTATTCTAAAATGGATTAAATTCTTTTTTTTGAAATCATCAATCTAAACACAATACCCCATAATAAAAAAGCAAAAACAGGTGTTTAGAAATTTTTGCAAAGTAATTAAAAAGAAATAACTGAAATATCACATTTACATAAGTATTCAGACCCTTTACTCAGTACTTTGTTGAGGCACCTTTGGCAGCGATTACAGCGTCAAGTCTTGTAGGGTATGATGCTACAAGCTTGGCACACCTGTACTTGGGTAATTTCTCCCATTCTTCTCTGCAGATCCTCTCAAGCTCTATCAGGTTGGATGGGGAGAGTCGATGCACAGCTATTTTCAGGTCCCTCCAGAGATGTTCGATCGGATTCAAGTCCGGGCTCTGGCTTGGCCACTTAAGGAAATTCACAGACTTGCACGAAGCCACTCCCGCATTGTCTTGGCTCTGTGCTTAGGGTCGTTGTCCTGTTGGAAGGTGAACCTCTGCCCCAGTCTGAGGTCCAGAACGTTCTGGAGCAGATTTTCATCAAAGATCTCTCTGTACTTTGCTCCGTTCATCTTTCCCTCGATCCTGACTGGTCTCCCAGTTCCTGCCGCTGAAAAACATCCCCACAGCATGATGCTGCTTCACCGTGATGAGGGGTGCCTGGTTTTCTCTAGACGTGACGCTTGGCATTCAGGCCAAAGAGTTCAATCTTGGTTTCATCAGACCAGAGAATCCTGTTTCTCATGGTCTGAGAGTCCTTTAGGTGCCTTTCGGCGAACTCGAAGCAGGCTGCCATGCCTTCTACTGAGGGGTTGCTTCTGTCTGGCCATTCTACCATAAAGGCCTGATTGGTGGAGTGCTGCAGATATAGTTGTCCTCCTGGAAGGTTCTCCCATCTCCAATGAGGAACGCTGGAGCTCTGTGAGAGTGACCATCGGGCCCCTTCTCCCTGATTGCTCGGCAACCGCACACACACACACACACACACAATGAGCCAGTGAAATTCTCCGGTCAGCACCGGCTACAACCTACGACAACCTTCGACCTCCTGGCGACCCATTACCACTGCACCTACGGGAATAATTCTCGCTACTCTCCATGGCAGATTCATTCTGGTCGCCGCTAATGTTTCAACATGTTGAAACATTAGCAGTGACCATAATGAGGCCATGACTAGTTCCCAGAATGTGGGAACTCCTCATGACCATAAAGGGCCTGTCCCATCAGCATGCGACTCCATGCGGTGAGCGAGACCTAACGTGGTCGCTTGAGCCGTCCGGCCTCGCGGGGCCGGTCCCACTTCGATCGCCGGAGCCGTATGGAGTTGTGCGGAGTTGGTCCCGACATCGCGAGGGGCTCCGAAAAACTGAGTGTTCAAAAATTCTGCGCGGCAACAGCTTGTCGGCCCGCAGCTGCCGCGACGCATTACACACCGCCTCGACGTCGTGTCTCCGTGACCCTCTCTATATGTGCCTCTGTGACCCTCTCTGTGTGTGCCTCCGTGACCCACTCTCTGTGTGCCTCCGTGCCCCTCTTTGTGTGCCTCCGTGCCCCTCTCTGTGTCCCTCTCTGTCCTTGCGAACTTACCGCGGACATCGCTCCAAATTCGCGCCACGTCGCGCCGCTCACCTGACCACCGCACGGCCCCTTCTGCCGGTTTGGTCGCGCGCGCTGCATGCAGGCACATGCTGGTGGGCCCGGCCCTGTACGGGGATCACCCGACCTCCGCGCGGCCCCCACTTCCAGTTTGGTCGCGCTCACCGCATGGAGTCGCATGCTGGTGGGACAGGCCCTTAAGTCTCTCTGTTCCTGAACACTCCCTTGGGCACTACCATGTACTTTGCATATCCTGCCCAGTTGTCTTGCCAAAATGCGACATGTCACATTCATCTGAATTAAACTGCATCTGCTAATTATCATCCCATTGACGACCCAGTTGATCAAAATCCTATTGTAATATTAGATAAGGATCTTCACTGTTTACCATTTTCGTCAAACAAAAATAAATAAATAGTTCCATAGGCATATAGATAAATAAACATTAAATCACATAAAACCAGCAGCTTGGATGAGTTTCGCAATGTTTTGAGGACCAGATTTCAAGCATTCAAGTCTGACTCTGATTCAAGTCTGATGCAGATTCTTACAAGAAGTCCAGGTACGATCTCAATAAGACCATCAAAGAGGTTAAAAAGAATTTTCGCTCAAAGCTCTAAGCTGTAGGATGAGATACATGTTCAGCAGCTGTGGCTGTGCTTGTGTACTCTCACTTCCTACTAGGTGAAATTAAGTTGCAGCTCATGGACAGTGAAGCAACACACCTGGACAAGCAATGCATTCTACACATGCTTTGATAGAGAGAACTCTGATGTACTTTGTGCCTTCCACCACAGTGAGGAATGTTGTGGTGGATGTTTGTGTTAAATCTTATTGTCTATTGGGTGTTCTTTTTTGATTGTACCACTGCTGGCAAATTCATTTCACTGCACTTATATGTGTATGTGACAAATAAAACTGATTGATTGACATTGTCCCTAGGGTGTGTAGGATAGTGTGCGGGGGTCGCTAATCGGTGCGGACTCGGTGGGCTGAAGGACCTGTTAGTGTGCTGTATATTGAAACTAAACAAACCTTCAGCGCCAATATTTCCCATTCATGTGTTGCAAGTTCTCCTTGCCGTCATCATTTCAATCAGTAGTTGTGATCTTTGGAGGCAGCATTAAAGAGACGTTTGACAATTCAAGCAGTTCTCTGAAGACAGACACAAAAGGCTGGAGTAACTCAGCGGGTCAGGCAGCATCTCTGGAGAAAAGGAATAGGTGAAGTTTCGGGTTGAGACCCTTCTTAAGCAATTTTCTACTGGCTACTGGGGTGTTATTATTCAATGAATAGGATGGAACAGAAGAATGCTCTCTGAAGTTCAGATGACCCTAGACGGAGTGGTGACAAGAAGGATGCTTTTTCAAGGAAACTTTCCAAGACTGCAACGAGGTGCTCCTGGCAGCTGTTTGCGAGGGAGTATAAATAAGAGTATTCTATGAACAGTTGCACTTTGAGAAAGCCTACAATACAGGTTCCAGCTTCTATGGAAGGGAAAATAGATGCGCTCTACTTTGATGCAAGGTTTGGGTGACCTCACTAAACACAGCAGTGAGAAGCAACCTGCATTGCAGCATGGATCAGCAAAATTAACCTTGAATAGCCTTGAGTCAAGGAACACGAGACCTTGGCCTCCGGGGGTAAAACAGTCGAGCTGAGGTTATAGCTGAGCTCATAGAATGTCACATATCTGAGGACAAATGATTTAGTCTGCGGGTTGGGCTCTAAAAATAACTGTCTCGGCAAACGTAGTCAGGAAAACCTGGTTGAATATTTCTTTTAACAGAACATAGTGCATAACTTTCACTATGAAGTCATTATTTACTCCTATCTCATTGCACCATACCTGGTTCCCTTATGCTCTATATCGTTGCCCATCACTGACATTTTATTATACAGGTGTACCCCTTGTTATGGAGATAATTGTGCTCCCAGACATATCCTCACATTGAAATTTTCAGTAATAGAAAGCCCTTTTCCCATTGAATCTCATATTATACACCCTCTAAAAGGATAATATTCTCGCACATTGCCATTTTATCGGTGAGGACAAAGGGACTTACCCTTATTTAACAGCTGAGGCCAACAATGGAATTGGGATTGACAAGTAAATGCAAAAGAAACAATTAATTTTGCCAATTTTTGTTTCAAATCGCTCAGTATGGATGTCATCACGTCGATAATGTTACCAGTCACATCTGAGTCCCTTATTGCCACACCTTTTCCAGTCCTAAATACTGAACAAACGTCTTGCAGTACAACGCTGCCACCCCCATCATCTGAGGCATTTTCTCTGATGCGCTGCCTCATGTAGTCGAAGTAGCCTTCTCCATAAAGCCAGCTCCATAAAGTAATCCCTCGGCCATTACGCCACTTCTGCTGGCACCACTCTTTAACCTATTGTACCCCCTGAACATCTTTGATAGCAACGTTCTCCTATGAACAACAATCTTTGAATCCCGTCCCTTCCCCCGATATCCCAAACTTCAAAAGCCTTTCCTAATCCATGAGCTTTGGCAAGATTTATTGCTTCTTTTGCATTTTGTGTGTTCCAATTTTCATACCAGAGAAATTTTTTTTTTATCATGCAATAGATTTGCCAGATTACAACACCTGAATATGTACATACAAACAAGTGTTTGGGAGAGGTGCCGCAAGCATCTCCTGCAAAAGGAGAATTCAGCTTGTGGCAATATCTGAATGGTTGAATTTAACAACATGATGTGGCGACATCCGGTGGTTAGGCCACCTGCTACACGAACCCTCGGCAGTCGGGGGGTAGGGTCACGTGACTGGGCAATGGTGGGAAGGAGTTGTCACGGGGTATAGGGATGTGCCTTAGTATATAACGAACCCCGGGTCAACCTTCACGCTCTCTCTTCCTCCTCGCTCTCTCTCTCTTCCTCCTCTCTCTCTCTCTCTTCCTCCTCCTCTCTCTTCGCGCGAGTGTCCTGCCACCTCAGCAAGAGCTCACAAGGCAGCAGCAACAATGACTTTTGTGTTAGAGGACCAAACATGCATGAATATCTTACCTATAATGCCTGAATAGAAAAAACTGTTTATTCACAACGTTTGGTGCCTCTACATTGGTGACCTGCGACAATCCAAATTGGGATTTTGGATTTCTCCCAAGGCTGCGTGATGTCTGAAGTCTGCAACCGACAGCCCAGCTCTACGGTAATTAACGTTATGGATGCAGCCGTCAACTCTGCGCGACAACCGGACGACGTCTGGAGCCGCGGTTGGGCCGCTAGACTCCCACCTATGCCTGGCGGGGCGTCTGGGTTGCCCGCCCGCATACTC
The DNA here is from genome assembly GCA_963514005.1 of Raja brachyura. The sequence continues at coordinate 18,802,039 of OY740785.1, forward strand.
GGTCCACCGCACCCGCATGGCCCACGCGGAGCCAGCCACCGGCCGTCAGCTACCCGACACTCCGCCGGCCGCTGCTTAAGGCCTAGCCTCCCGATAGAGCGGGCCTATCTGGGGCAGCTGCCCGAAGACTTCCTTCTGCTCCTCGCCGGCGCGGATTTCGACGATCCCAGGACACTGGCGGACCGTCTGGCCCGGTTGTGGTCGGCCCAGCAGTGGTGTGGAGCCTCGGCCAGTCGTGCCTCAGTCCATCGGTCACCAGTAAAGGCCGCCTTGGCTGGCCACCCAAAATGGCCGCCTTGCCGGCCGCCAAAATGGCCGCCTTTCCGGCCGCAAAAATGGCTGCCTCCGTCGCCAGCCACGTTGGCTGGCCGGGAGTGACGTTTCTACTTCTGGGAACAGAGGTCAATATTTTTCGCCCCGTTGGAGGGGGCACTCCGCTCACTGCAGGTCCTGCTCTGACCACCGTCAACAGCGCCACCTTCCTGTCAGATGGTGTCTCTGCGGTCTGACCGCCATCGACAGCCGCACCTCTGGTCAGATGGTGTCACTACAGCCTCCAGTTTCAAGCACAGCTTCTTCTTATCATACATTGTACAATTTGGTTTCCTGTCCTACCCTGCTTGATTCGAACCACAGAACGTTCGGCATCTGACCACTTAGGACTTTGCTGTATGTTTGCTCACTGTAGTTTGTTTTACTTTCCATTTTACACTGTAATGACCTAGCTTAATATTGCTATTAGTTTCTTGTTATTTCTTTGTTGTTGAATTTGCATTATTGCCGACGTCTCCCAGCCATCGTTGGACGCCGTATTTCTCAGGACATGATCCCTTGCTGTTCGACGCATCGGATCTGTACCTCGTCCATCCTGCGGCTTTTGCATTGGTCTCCTTGCACCCCTCAGCATACGTCCCGACCCACGGCTGTGGTGCCCCCGACCCACAGCAGCTGTCCTCGACCATGCTTGCGCACTTTCTTGTAGGTGAGCACGCTCCATCCCTTTTTGACGTCTGTCCTCACAGTCTGTCTGTGTGTTTACGAGTTGAGGCTGTGGCGTTTTGTCGGCCTGCTCGTTTTCCTGCCTCCGGTTCTGGGGTAGGCGGGGGGGCCTTGTGGCGGGAACCGGTGGTTAGGCCACTTACTACACAAAACCTCGGTCACGTGACTGGGCTATGGCGGGAAGCAGTTGTCATGGGGTATAGGGGTGTGCCTTAGTATATAACGAACCATGGGTCAAACTTCCCACTCTCTCTTCCTCCTCTCTCTTCGCGCGAGTGTCCTGCCACCTCAGCAAGAGCTCAGCTCAAGCCCACGAGGCAGCGGCCTCGCAGAAGCAACAATGACTTTTGTGTTAGAGGACTAAACGTGCATGTATATCTTACCTGGATCTGGATCTGGATCTGGATGTCGTATGCTGAAAAGCTCTAGGTAGAGCATCACATTTTAACAAGCCAATTAAGCAAGCCAATTAACCTACAAACCTGAACGTCTTTGGATTGTGGGAGGAAACCGAAGATCTCGGAGAAAACCCACACAGATCACGGGGAGAACGTACAAACTCCATTCAGACAGCACCCGTAGTCGGGATTGAACCCGGGTCTCTGACACTGCATTTTGCTGTAAGGCAGCAACTCTACTGCTGCGCCACTGTGACCTATAATGCCTGAATAAAGAAACCGTTTACTCACGACGTTTGGTGCCTCTACAACGTTGTCCTTGGTTGGCCTATGCTTTGATATATTGTCTTGCAACTGCGTTACTAACTTGCGAACAATTTGGGTTTCAACACGGTTGCTAAGACTCAGTGGCCACCTTCACTGTTGTAAGAAAACTGCATTAACATGATTGACAACATTAACTTGGCTGCTTGGTTCTGTATGTCAATTTCCTTGAATTGGTTACTTGTCTTAACTTATCTTAACTTACTTGACTGTATGGAGTTCATAAATTTGAGTGGACTCAATTGGTTTGACACAACTATTTTGATCTACTGTTTTGACTCCAATTTGTCTATGTCAATTGATTAAACATACGTCAATTTGGTTGACTGGTTTGAGTTGGCTAATCAGTTTGACAATTAATTGTCATCAGTGAACGGAGCAGAATTAGACCATTCAGCCCATCACAACCACTACACCATTCAATCATGGCTGATCTATCTCCCCGTCCTAACCCCCTTCTCCTGCCTTCTCCCCATAACCCGACACCCGTACTAATCATTTAACCAGTACTGACCCATATTTCCAGCATCTGCAGTTAATTGTTTGCTCAGTTAGCCAAATGCTAACCACCCCCCCAACCACTAAACAACTGCCCCAACCCCCACTAAACAACTGCCCCAACCCCCACTAAACAACTGCCCCAACCCCCACTAAACAACTGCCCCAACCCCCATTAAACAACTGCCCCAACCCCCACTAAACAGCTGCCCCAACCCCCACTAAACAACTGCCCCAACCCCCACTAAACAACTGCCCCAACCCCCACTAAACAACTGCCCCAACCCCCACTAAACAACTGCCCCAACCCCCACTAAACAACACCCCACCACTAAACAACTGCCCCAACCCCCACTAAACAGCTGCCCCAACCCCCACTAAACAACTGCCCCAACCCCCACTAAACAACTGCCCCAACCCCCACTAAACAACTGCCCCAACCCCCATTAAACAACACCCCACCACTAAACAACAGCCCCAACCCCCACTAAACAACCCCTCATTAAACAACCCCTCATTAAACAACCCCCCACGAAACAACCGCCCACTAATCAGCCAACCACTCCCCCAATTGCCCACCACCCACTAAACAACCGCCCCCTTCAAAGCTCTGCGCGCCCCCGCTAAACCAACCGCCGCCCGGATCGCGCGCCAGCCGACGCGGCGGAGGCGGGGACGCGCACGCGAGGCGGGGGCGCGGGGGGGAACGCGCGGCCGAGACCCGGCTCTTTAACAGGAGGCGGAACGGCAGCAGCCGGCGCCACAGCAGTGGAGTCGTGGTTGCTGCTGAAGTGCGATAGTGAAACAGGGGGAGAGGAAGAGGAGAGAAAAGAAAAGCGACTGTTATATTGCAAAAACAACTACACAGCTCTGAAGGGGAAGAGAAAGGGAAGAGAGACAGAAGAGAAAAGCGGCTGTCTTATATATATATATATTCCATTCCTTCTCTCCAGGGGTCTATATATATATTGCAAAAACAACTACACAGCTCTGCATCTATTACTCTGCAATCAAGGCTTTTCCAATCGGGTCACGCCTATTGCGAAAGATATATATATATTATATTTTGCTGTAATCGTCCATCACTCAGAGAGGATCAATCGCCATGTTCAGCTTTTTGGGGAGGAGTGATCGGGGAAAGAAGGATCCCGAGCTGTTCCAGACGGTGACGGACGGCCTGAAGAAGCTGTACAGGACCAAGCTGCTGCCCTTGGAGGAGCACTACCGCTTCCACGAGTTTCACTCGCCCTCGCTGGAGGATGCCGACTTCGACAACAAGCCCATGCTGCTGCTGGTGGGGCAGTACTCCACCGGCAAAACCACCTTCATCAGGTAACATAGAAACATAGGTCATTTTAGGCCCTTCCAGCCGGCACCACCATTCAATATGATCACGGCTGATCATCCACAATCTATACCCTGTTCCTGCTTTTTCCCCACATCCCCTGATCCCTTTAGCCCCAAGAGCTAAATCCAGTGAATTGGCCTCCACTGCCTTCTGTGGCAGAGAATTCCACAGATTCGCAACTCTCTGGGCGAAAAAGTTTTTCCTCATGTCAGTCCTAAAGCGGGGAACAGGCCCATCACGTCCGTGCTCAGCCACATCTCTACACTGCCCTCCCCCTCGCTCTCCGTCTGTAGAAGGGTCCACCCCCTCCCCCCCGAAATATCACCCATTCATTCTTTCCAGATGCATGGATATAGTGGATCTGAAGAGGATGTTTCCACTAGTAGGAGAGTCCAGGGGTTACAGCCCCAGAATTAAAGGATGTTCTTTTCAGAAGGAGATGAGGAATTTCTTTAGGGTGGTGAATCTGTGGAATTCATTGCCACAGATGGTCGTGGAGGCCAAGTCAAAGAATATTATTAAGAGATAGATAGATAGATAGATTCTTGATTAGTAAGGGTGTCAAGGGTTATGGGGAGAAGGCAGGAGAATGGGGTTGAGAGGGGAAGATAGATCAACTATGATTGAATGGTGGAGTAAACGATGAGCTGAATCACTTACAAACTTGTGCTGCGTTTCCCACTGAGTTACTTCAGCATTTTGTGTCTGCACATAATCCATATAATAAATTCTAGAAGCAGAATTGGGCCATTTGGCCCATCAAGTCCAATCTGCCATCCAATCATGCCTAATCTATTTCTCCCTCATAACCCCATTCTTCTGCCATCACCCTATAAGCCCCTGATCCCTGTACTAATCAATAATCTATTAATCTCTACCTTAAATATATCCATTGATTTGGGCTCCACACCCTACCGCAAAGCCTCTTACACGCTGCCTTCAAATCTGCCTCCACCACCACCTCTGGCATTGTGTTCCAGGCCCCCACCACTCTCTATGTAAAAAAAAAAACTTGTCCTGCACATCTTTAAACTGGACCCTCACCTGAATGACATGCCCTCGAGTTTTTGACATTTCTACCGGTGGGGGGTGGAAGAAGGAAGATTCAGACCGACCACCCCATCTTCAGCTGCTGGAGGGAAAAGGTGTGGCATTTGCATGGCATGGTGTTTAAACAGTGTGCTGTATTTGCCTGGAAGTGAGATGTACAACATGTAAACATACCCTTCATTCCAACTTGTCTATGCAGACCAAGATGCCGACCACATTTTTCTGTGTCTGCCCCATATCTGTCTAAACCTTTCCTATCCATGTACCTATCCAGGTGTCTTTTCAATACTACTATAGTATTTGCCTCAACTACCAACTCGGTAGCTTGCCACCGTCTATGTGAGGGAACAAAGTTGCCCCTTGGGTTTCTTTTTTCAATCTTTCCGTACTCGACTTAAAACTATGCCCTCTGGTTCTTGATGCCCCAACTAAGGTAAACGTATGCATTCACCCTATAGATCCCCCTCCTATACACCTCTATAAGATCACCCCTTTGCCTCCTCTGCTCCAAGGAATAAAGCCCTAGCCTGCCCAACTGTTCCCCGTAGTTCAGGCCCCCCGAGTCCTGGCAACATCCTGCAATGATGCTAGAATTTGTGGCACAGGAGGATTCCAGGACCAAGAAAGATTTTCCTTCCCCCATTCCCCATCCCTGTGCCTCCATTTCCCCAGACCAATTATCTTTCCGAGCTTGTGATGTAGACAAATAGCTTGAGTGCTCCTTTGGATAAAGTGGTGAGGATTGAGTTTCTGCCTTTTTGACAATGTCTTGAAATTTTTGAGGAGGTTAGGTAGGCTTGGTCCTTTTTTTCCCTCGAGTAAAGCTCAGATTTATAAAATCATTAGGGGCATGGACAAGGTGAATAGCTGCAGTCTTTTTTCCCAAGATAGGAGAGTCTAAACTAGAGAGCATAGGTTTAATGGAGTCACAAACAACCACAGATGCTGGAATCTTGCCCAAAAAATACAGTGCCAGAGGAAACCTATCCAATCTTTCTTTATAACAAATTCTTTAGCATGTGCAACATGCATGTAAATCTCATAGGAAAAGAATTGTAGAAATGTAGAGTTGGTGACTATAGAAGATAATCTGGAGTCTCTGGCGCTCTTTGCAGAGCAGTACAGCTGATCTCATTCCTCTGCACCTCTTCCCAAATTCCTCCTAAACTATTTACTTCCAGATGGTTATCCCTGGATCTTTTGCTGATCACTTTAAACATGTGTCCTGCGTCCTTGATCCATTTTTAATTGGTTTCAATTTGCCTTTTATTTTTAATCCCCCGATGTTGAACTCCTCTTTTTAAATAAATAAATAAATAAATAAATCCCATTGGCATCTTGACTTGAATGAAGGTGAATGCCTTCTCTACCTTCTCTAGTCTGCCATGTAACTAAAAACCATTATCCTTGAATCATTCTGAAAATCACGGGGCAGTCACGGTGTGATGTTCTGGACTTGATAATGTGATGTACTCTAATTGGGGAAAGTGTTTTATTAAACACGTTTTATAAAGATTCAACATAATCTTGATTTTGCACCTCGTGCTTTGATTTAAAAACAAATGTTGATCCTTGAAACGTTCTCAACATATTTTGCTATTTCAAAGGTCAATTTATTTTTCCAGCAGTGTTGCTGAATCTCCCTGTTGAATTGTTTTGTTTAGTCCAGGTTGTCTCTTTTCAAACAAAGTATATCACCGTGCTTTTCTCAGCATTGAATTTCGTCTACCATGTCATCCAACTCTCACACTATTGCATCCACCTTGTGATTTGGTAACTTTATCTGTGTGCAGTTGTGGCCTTTTTAATATTTTATACAGTTTCATCACGACCTATCTGCTCTATACTTTTGTCCTCATTGACTTCTTTAGAATTATTTTGCCCAGGTTATGTGCTCTTGTCCTGCCCCCGGCCTAAATAAGCAGGCATTCAACCTCACCTGCACTTATTTTACCACAGATGAATGGACCTATTGACCAGTCCTTTGAGGGAGGGGTAGGTGGGCTCTTTCAGCTTCTTTGAACTTTCGATCATTTCGTCCTGGTATTTTCTCAAGTTTTTCCCCTTGAATTTATCTCTGCTGTTCCTTGATTGCTCTCAGATGGAGAATTTCACATTTGTAGCACTCCCTGTGCATATATTTTCCCAAATTATTTTTGCTTTACAGCTACTTTATATTTATGACTGCAAGTCTCTACCTGGGGTACTTCTGCCTTATCTTTTTTCATTGGAGAAAATACTTTGGCCTGTTTCCTCACGTATGTGACTATTTGACGGTTACAGTATCATGCTCAATATTTTTGCTCATAAGTGCGTAATTTCTGTGATGAAGAAAACTTTGCAATGTATTCACAGTGCAATGCAGCCATGATTTAACATAATCATTTGGAACACAAATGTAAGCGAGTGATATTTTGCTGCTTCGCATGTAATCCTTTGTTCTGATTTTTGTGTCTGTCTGTTCTCCAAAGTTAAAATATTCCCTTTTGGATGGATAGCAACAGATTCACCAGTGTCATACCTGAGTTAAAGGGGTTAAATTGTAAAAGGTGGCCTTTATTCCCTTAATTATTGGGATTCATTTATTTTAAATGCCTCTTAAATTTGAGGGGGAATGTCCCCTTGGAAGAACCCAGGGATAGTGTTACCAATTTAGAAAAAGGATTTGGCCATCACTTTCTTTTAACTTTGGGACAGGGAAAATAGGGGGCACCTTCTCTTGCTTCAAAAGCCACTATGTTGCAAATAGAACACCCTGGTGTTTTTCCTGGAGGTATTGAAAACAGAGTAAATTGAGTTGAGGTACGATTGGCCATTCACCAATTAAATGGAAAACACTTCTCGGAGTTGTCTACCCTGCACCTGACTTTTCAACCCATTTTGTCAGAAAGTGAATTGTTCTTTCAGTAAGCTTCAGGAATCATGGTGAACTGACTTGTTGCCGTTGTGCAGGAAGGGACTGCAGCTGCTGGTTTGAACTGAAGGTAGACACAAAATGCTGGAGTAACTCGGGCAGCATCTCTGGAGAAAAGGAATGATCCAATTTCATCTTCCCAGAGATGCTGCCTGTTCCGCTGAGTTACTCCAGCATTTTGCCAATCTTTTGCTACCATTGTATGTCTATCAAATGTCTGCTTGGTTGCTGCAAATTCTTACTTTTCGCTGATTCTGTTTCAGATATCTTCTAGAACAAGACTTTCCAGGAATGCGAATCGGGCCAGAACCCACGACTGACTGCTTCATTGCAGTAATGAATGGGGATGTGGAAGGTGTCATTCCAGGAAATGCTCTGGTGGTGGATCCAAAAAAGCCATTCCGGAAGCTTAATGCCTTTGGCAATGCCTATTTGAACAGGTTTGTCTCAATCATGTTAAGAGTTGATTATAATATTGGGGGAATGTATTGTGTAGGGCAAGTCAATAGGAGACAATGTGGCTGGCAAGTAAATAGGAGAGGATGAGTAGAAAAGACAATTTTGACAGCTGACTACTTCTATCTTTGGTAGTTAGTTCAATGGTAAATACAAGAATGGATAACATTCAACCAGTATTTGATAATACAGTTTTCTAACTTCAATCCTTTGCAACAAAAACATCAATAAATCAAGTTTAACTTTCTGGCTGCAGAAATTACACTAAGTAAAGTGGTTACAGCTTTGATATTGAAGTCGGTCTTGGTGTTTGTAGGCTGAGTATTCCAATTAAACTACTTCTTTTGCTGGTAGTCATAAAATGCTGAAGTAACTCAGCGGGACAGGCAGCATCTCTGGAATGAAGGAATGAGTGACGTTTTGGGGTTGAAGAAGGGTCCCTACCCAAAACGTCACCCATTCCTTCTCTCCAGCGATGCTGCCTGTCCCGCTGAGTTACTCCAGCATATTGTGTCTACCTTTGATTTAAACCAGCATCTGCAGTTCTTTCCTATACATCTTTTGCTTCTTATTTTAGGGGCACAATGTAGTTTCCTTAAGTACTGTAATTCCTTAATATTGTTGAATTAAAACTTTTTTTCAGTTTGTACTTCCAATCTTTAGGACATGGATTAGTATTTTATCTCCATTTATGAGCAAACTTGTCACCTTGTTTAAAAGATATCACGGCAGAGTAGGTTTCAAAACACTTTTAATCTGTATGTAGATAAGGTTGCTTTTAAATCCAATCAGTTTCTAGAAACTGATTGTTGATTGAACTTTCCCCGAATTTTTGTCCTTAATGTGAATTTATAATAGTTTTTAAATGGCCTAATCTGAAAATAAGGGGATCTTGGGATCAAACATATCCAGCTAATAACCTTTATGTACAGTAGTGTCCATGCATTATAGATGTAGTTCGAAGGACATTAAACATTTAGTTGGGGTATTAAATGTGTTTGAATAAGAACAAAGGAATTAAATTAGAGGACTAGCAGTAATTGAGTGATTTGTTGGCATGGGTTCAAATAATATGATGGATATTGATTTTTGTGCTGGGCAATCAAATAATTTTTAGTTGGCTATGGTTTGATCACTAAAACCAATGTAGCAGCATTTTTTCTTGAACTGACATTTCTTTTTGCCCTGTTTTAGTCAGTCCTATACCATGCTGACATGCCCTTCTGCCTAACTTATCCATGCCGACTAAGAAGCCTCGACTAAGCTTGTTCCATTTACCCGTGTTTGGTCCATTCCCTCTAACCTTTTCTATACATGTACCTGTTTAATGTCTTTTAAATGGTATTGTACCTCCCTCAACTACTTTCAATGGCTGACTCATTCCATATACCCAACACCTAATATCCTAAAGTCTGAAGAAGGGTCTCGACCCGAAACGTCGCCTATCTCCTTCGCTCCTTAGATGCTGCTGCACCTGCTGAGTTTCTCCAGCCTTTTGTGTACATATAATATCCTAACTTGTACTCAATTTCTTTACTGATAAAGGCCAGCATGTCAAAAGACAACTTTGCCATCCTATTAATCTGTGACACAACTTTCAGGGATCTATGTAAATATACTCCCAGATCTCTGCTCTTCAACACTCCCTTGGCCCCTACCATTCACTGTGATGGCCCTGCCCTAGTTTGACTTCCCAAAATGTAACACCTTGCACTTGCCTGAATCAAATGCCGCAGCCTTTCCTTGGCCCACGCCCTGTTGATCAAGATCCCTCTAATTCTTGATAACCAACTTGATTGTCTATGATACCACCAAGTTTAATTTAATTTGAAAACTTATTAATCATGCCTTGTATATTCTTATCTAAGTTGTTGATATAAGTGACAAAAAGCAATGGTGCGCCTTGTGGACCAGGCCCAGCACTCCTCATTAAGGCACACAATTAGTCACAGGCCTCCAGTCTGGCAAATAATCATTCATCCATCACCTTCTGTTTTCAGGATGAAGCCAATTCTGTATCTAGTTGGTTAGTTCTCCCTGGATCCCATGCAATCCAACTTTTCAGAGCAGCCTATCGCGCAGAACCTCATCAAAGGCCTTGCTGAAGTCCATATAGGTGACCCTTATGGCCCTGTCCTTGTTAATCTTCTTGGTTGCTTCTTCAATAAAACTCAATGCAATTAATAAAACATTATCTCCCATGATCAAAACCATGCTCACTACGTCTAATCAATTCCTGTCTTTGCAAATGCACGGATATATATCTTAGGCCTCAGACTCGTGTCCTCCAATTTGTCTAACACAGATATTAGATTTTTTTGTAAAATCTCCCAACTATGCCACTCCATGATATCTAACATCTGGCAATGCAGAACAAATGTAATTATATAGTCAATTTAGATAGTTGCAAAATATTGCAATACTCCCAGTTTGCTTGGCTTTTGCAGTATTTCTAGAATTCCAAATCAATTTTTAATTTTCTGAAATGAAACACGATAATCATTTGCAGGTCATTTTGTATTTCTAAATTCTGCTAGGCAGTTTGAAAATGATTCACACCAAGGATCTGTGGGATGATGTCATTCCTCCAACTGAATTTCTGCAGTGCAATGTGTAGGAAGGAACTGCAGATGCTGGTTTATTCCAAAGAATAACACAAAATGCTGGAGTAACTCAGCGAGACAGTATCTCTGGAGAGAAGGAATGAGTGACTTTTTCTTCAGCAGCATATATCAATCGTGTATATATATATCAGTCCTGATTTGACTTTCACCCCTGCTGCCACCATCCCAGAACACTCCTACTCTGCTGCCTGATCACTTCTGAGGCTTTGATCCGAATATCCCGCAATGAAGGGTCTGGATTCGAAACGTTACCTAACCCTTTTCTCCAGAAATATGCTGTCTGATCTGCTGAGTTACTCCAGCCTTTTGCGTCTCTCAACAATTCCCCTAAAGGGTGCCTCCATCTACAGCAACCTCCCATCTTATCTTGTTGCTGCACTTATTCTCGATTGCAATCCTGGTTTTAAAATCATGTTAATTCTTTGATAACTAATCTCTGCATTCAAGATTTTAACGTGGGACTTTTCTTTCACTTGAAACAAAGCATTGTACTGTATACTGAAATGGCATGGCACTCAGGCATTTAGATTGCCATTGAGGAAATTCTTTACTTGATACAAATGAAGTAAATGTGTGTTTGTTTAGATGTTTTTGCATTTTTTTTCCCCCTTTCCTTTGTTTTAGTAATACAGTACGGAAATGGGCCCTTCTGCCCAAATTGTCCTTGTATGGCCTCATCCATTTTTCTGTGTCTTCACGTGCACCCAGGCCCTTTCACCCATCATCCACCCCCCTGACCTTCACTGCTCACAATTTAAGTTGGTGCGACCTATGTTGTCCCCAAATCAATGTAATCAAACTGCTTAAATGGAGCAAATCACTGAATGCTAGATAAGCAATATTGATTCTTGTGTTTGAATCGAGTGAAGGCAGCAGCTGAAGGAAGATAAATTAGAAATCTGCACTGCAGTTCAGGTATTATGGTGGAGGGATTCTACGTAGTAGGATGTAGACATTTGATGCTGTGAAGAACTTTGTTGGGTCCAAATTGAACTTGCCACTGTAGTCAAAGGCAAGAGAAAATCCAAAGTTGTAAACCAATTACCATAGATTAGGCCATCTGTTGGTGATTTAAAACCCTATTAAACCTCGCTATCGAATCTGCCTCAAACCCGTCTGAAGAAGGGTCTCGACCCGAAAAGTCACCCATTCTTTCTCTCCAGAGATGTTGCCTGGCCTGCTGAGTTACTCCAGCATCTTGTCTTCCTTCATATCCATATAACATTTTATTTTGGCTATGGTTAGCTGTGTATACTGCAAGTCATTTTAATGTGGTAATTTGGGTGCAATCCAAATTTTAATCTCAATGCTCTGACCTGAATTATTGTATTAACTCCAGATTCCAGGCTATGATTCTGTCCTGTGCCTTGTTACTTTGAATTAATTTCTATATTATGAAACTGAATACTCCTTCGCTCCATAGATGCTGATGCACCCGCTGAGTTTCTCCAGCATTTTGTGTACCCTCGATTTTCCAGCATCTACAGTTCCTTCTTTAACACTGTATTTCAATTTACAGCCTCCCTTTTATTTTATGACGTCTGATCACTGCCAGCAAAGATGGTATTTATTGCCCTTGAAAAGGTGTTTGAATTACTGTCTTTGAGTAAGTAAACAGTCAGAACCATTTTTTAATCATCTGGGTGGCGATCTCAGACGAGAAAGCATAGCTTTAAGTTGGAGGGGCAAAGTTTAAAGGAGATTTGCAGGACAAGTTATTTATTTTGAGTGTGTTGGGTCCCTGGAATGAACTGCCTGGGCTAGTGGTGGTGAAGGCCGATACGATAGTGGGATTTGAGAGAGTTACGATACAATAGAACTCTATTTATCCTAGGAGGGAAATTGATCTGTCAACAGTCATAAAAACACAAAATACGTGAAACAAGAAATTAAAATGATGAGTGGACAAGATTGGGGATGTGCAAATGATTGGGGTCTCAGTCTACACCACGACTATCCATGTTTTAGATAGGCACATAGATAAGCAGGGAATGGAGGCATCCAGATTATTTGTAGGCAGTGGAGATAAGTTTACATTAGTTTAGAGGTACAGTGTGGAAACAGGCCTTCAGCTCACTGAGTCTGCATCGACCAGCGTCCCTGCACATTAACACTAATCCACTTATGTTTGCATCGTGTTTGACATGACCATTGTGGGCTAAAGGGCCTGCTCCTGTGCTGTATCGTTTTATGTACAGCCTTCAGGGGCAAGTGTTCCTATAAGTGCTAATGTTTGGGATGGGAAAATCCCTTCCTTTCAATTCAGTGACCATATTTCCTGCCAAGATGTGTGATTTAGAGGGGTATCTGCAGTAGTGATAGTTACCATATGCCCGCTACTCTTGATAGCAGGTATAGATTTGGAAGATGCTATTTAAGTGGCCAAGGTGAGTACAGTGGATTTTATAGATGGTCCTTGATGATGCTGCCAGCCTTTTTGAGGCACCGGTAATGGAGAAAACAAATGTTTGATATGCTTACTATAATTATAAACGCTTGTTCAACTACTTTATTTCATTGTTTTGTTTTAGCCTTTGTATTTTTTGTTGCCCTGAAGCTTATTCCAAATTCTTTGTAATTGTGCAATTTTTGAATACAAATATGCTTGGATATTTGTCTTGGCTCTGGTTTCTCAGTACGTAACTGTGTAAAACCCCTTTTTATTGCACTTAATAGATTCATCAGTATTTTTGTTTAGGCACTATGGAAGCTTTAGATTTGGGATGCTTTTGGATGTCAAATGGGGGCCAGAAATCTGTATTCTATTATCTTAATTGCTAGAGTGTCCTCCATAATGTTTGGGACAAAGACTCATCATTTATTTGCCTCTGTACTCCACAATTTGAGATTTGTAATAGAAAGAATCACTTGTGGTTAAAGTGCACATTGTCAGATTTTGTTAAAGGCCATTTTTATACATTTTGGTTTCACCATGTAGAAATTACAGCTGTGTATATACATAGTCCACCCATTTCAAAGCTCCGTAATGTTTGGGACGCATGGCTTCACAGTCGTTTATAATTGCTCAGGTGTGTTTAATTGCCTCCTTAATGCAGGTATAAGAGAGCTCTCTGCACCTTGTCTTTCCTCCAGACCTTCCATCACATTTGGAAACTTTTATTGCTGTTTATCAACACGAGGACCAAAGTTGTGCCAGTGAAAGTCAAAGAAGCCATTATGAGTGAGAAACAAGAATAAAACTGTTCACAGAGACATCAGCCAAACCTTAGGCTTACCAGAATCAACTGTTTGGAACATCAGTAAGAAGAAAGAGAGCACTGGTGAGCTTGTTAATCGCAAAGGGACTGGCAGGCCAAGGAAGACCTGCACATCTGATGACAGAAGAATTCTCTCTGTAATAAAGAAGAATCCCCAAACATCTGTCCAACAGATCAGAAACACTCTTCAGGAGTTAGGTGTGGATTTGACAATGACCACTATCCGCAGAAAACTTCATGAGCAGAAATACAGAGGCTACACTGCAAGATGGAAACCACTGGTTAGCTGCAAAAATAGGATGGCCAGGTTACAGTTTGCCAAGAAGTACTTAAAAGAGCAACCTTAGTTCTGGACAAAGGCCTTGTGGACAGATGAGATTAAGATTAATTTACATCAGAGTGATGGCAAGAGCAAAGTATGGAGGAGAGAAGGAACTGCTCAAGATCCAAAGCATACCACCTCATCTGTGAAACACGGTGGTGGGGGTGTTATTGCCTGGGCATGTATGGCTGCTGAAGGTACAGGCTCACTTATCTTCATTGCTGATACAACTGTTGATGGTAGTAGCATAATGAATTCTGAAATGTACAGACACATCCTATCTGCTGAAGTTCAAACAAATGCCTCCAAACTCATTGGCTGGCGGTTCATTCTACAGCAAGACAATGATCCCAAACATACTGCTAAAGCACCAAAGGAGCTTTTCAAAACTAAAAAATTGTCAATTCGTGTGGCCAAATCAATCACCCGATCTGAACTCAATTGAGCATGCCTTTTTTCTGCTGAAGAGAAAACTGAATGGGACTAGGCCCAAAACGAGCATAATCTAAAGATGGCTGCAATACAGGCCTGGCAGAGCATCACCAGCAACTGATGATGTCTGTGAATTGCAGACTTCAAGCAGTCAATGTAATTTACATTACATTGATGTGTCCAAAACATTACGGTGCCCTGAAATGGGGGGACTATGTATAAACACTGCAGTAATTTCTACATGGTGAAATCAAGATGTATAAAATTGGCCTTTATTAAAATCTGACAATGTGCACTTTAACCACATGTGATGGTTTTCTATTACAAATCTCAAATTGTGGATTTCAGAGGCAAATAAATAAATGATGGGTCTTTGTCCCAAACATTATGGAGGGCACTGTATATCCATGAATTGCTGCCTTTTAATGTCTTTTCAAAACATCTTGCCTCACTGTTGAGCTGTTCAAATTTTTTGGTTGTCTACCCCTCTTTTAGTTCTTCTCCCCCCCCCACCCCCCTTGTTTCAACATTATTCCTCCACCACCCCTATTTTTTCTTCCAAAGACTTCCTCTGTTTTCACTGACAGGATATAATGGATGGTCCAGCCTATAGTTGTTCTTTGCCCTGCAGGAAGTCATTGTGTTGAACATGTTGGCATGGATGATTTCCTGTAGAATATCTAATTCTAGCCTGTCTTCCCTTCGTTTTCACTGATCTGTATTACTCGGCTTCGACGTTGTCACAGCAGAGTTGGAAGTTGTTGGATGGCTTTCAACTCGTCCTCTAGTTCAAGGTCTGATTTGAGATGCTTCTGGCTGATGTGTCAGTTATTGTAGACACATTGGTACACCTGTGGGGTCTACTCTCTCGACGGTCTCCGTGACTGATGACATCAGTTTATCTGAAGCAAAAATTTAAATTGTGGAAACCACATATTAATTAAACTAAGTTCACACTTTGGAAAAAGCATTAATTTTCTCTCCGGCTTATTGCCATATTGTGAACTGTTTGCTCAAACAGTAATGTTTACTGATGTCATGAACTACTGATCTTTGATCTTTTATCCATATTTTTTAATTCCACTTGCTTTTAAACTACATATGTACAGCTACATATTTACAAATAAGCGGTACGAGTTTTTCTAATTCTAGAAAAGTAAAACGGTAATTTATTTTAGTTTTGGTTTTAGAGATGCAACGCGGAAACGGGTATGTTTTAGAGATGCAACGCTCTCAAGCAATCCCTGCAGATTAACTATCCTACACACACTAGGAACAATTTAGACTTGTACCCAGCTAGTTAACCTACAAACCTGTACGTCTTTGGAGAGTGGGAGGGAACCGAAGATCTCGGAGAAAGCCCATGCAGTCACGGGGAGAACGTGCAAGCTCTGTACAGACAGCACTCGTAGTCAGGATCGAACCTGGGTCTCCGGCGCTGGAAGGCAGCAACTACTGCTGCGCCACCGTGCCGCCCAAATGTTGGAATCTTGTGCAAAGCACAGTGCTGGAAGAACTCATTGGACAACATCATCTGTCTGTTCCCACCCCAGATGCTGCCAGACCTGTTGAGTTCCTCCAGCACAACTTGTTGTTGCTAATTCTCATTGGGTAATTATATCAGAATATAATTGTTGCCATGTATTCAAGTAATATTTTTTTAAAAATTGATGTGATTTAGTTCCACATTAGTGAAAATGTGTTTACTGAATAATTAGATAAATTTTAGTCTGTGTTTTTGAAGCTGCAATTTTTAAAGATGGTCAGGATTTAACCTCTAGGTCTACAAAGCCAACTCTGGGGTAGATTTTGCAGGACACTTTTCCAAGCTTGTTAGTTCAGTGATGTACGGATTGAATATATGGAAATTCTGAGTTTTTCTTTGCTGCGATACTTGCGATTTGTTGTACTATGACGAATTATCAGTATTTATGAATAAGGAGAAGAAAATGGAATCCATGAATAAACTTAAGAGTTCAAGTTCAAGTGAGTTTATTGTCATGTGTCCCTGATAGGACAATGAAATTCTTGCTTTGCTTCGGCACACAGAACATAGTAGGCATTTACTACAAAACAGATCAGTGTGTCCATATATCAATACATATGCACATGAATAAATAAACTGATAAAGTGCAAATAACAGATAACAGGTTATTAATGATCATAGTTGTGTCTGAGCCAGGTTTAATAGCCTGATGGCTGTGAGGAAGTAGCTATTCCTGAACCTGGTCGTTGCAGTCTTCAGGCTCCTGTACCTTCTACCTGAAGGTAGCAGGGAGATGAGTGTGTGGCCAGGATGGTGTGGGTCCTTGATGATGCTGCCAGCCTTTTTGAGGCAGCGACTGCGATAAATCCCCTCGATGGAAGGAAGGTCAGAGCTGATGATGGACTAGGCAGTGTTTACTACTTTTTGAAGTATTTTCCTCTCCAGGGCGCTCAAGTTGCCGAACCAAGCCACGATGCAACCGGTCAGCATGCTCTCTACTGTGCACCTGTAGAAGTTAGAGAGAAAATACTGGATTTGAGTTAAATGAATAATAGGAGTAGAAACTGGTGTGGGCAGTACAGTCTGTCAGGTACTCACTACCATGTCAGATACTTTGATTCCTTCACTTACTCGTTCTATCCCGTTCCCATTTAATTCAAATCCTTTGGTGTCCATAAATGGTCCATCCCATCTAGTTCTAATCACCCAGCTTAGGGAACTTGTCTTGCTTCATCCACCCTGTTAACCCCTCTTGGAATCTTTTCTCGGTGGGATCATCCGAACTTCTTCTAAATTCCTTGAATATGGGTAAATTTATGCTTGGTTCTAAGCATCATCCCAGGTAAATTAAAATCAAAACGTCTGAAGATATTGGTAATCTGGACTAAAACTTGTCGGAAACCAAGCGGTCAGTCAGTATCTGCAGAGAGCAAAAGTTAATGAAGACTCTTTATCTTCAACTTGAACTGTCTCCTTCCACAGATGCTAATTTGTTTCTGGTATTCTCGCCCCAAGAATCCTGCTTTTGAAACCATGATGCACTGATTCCAAAGCAAGTGCATGCTCTGGGTATGGGGATAAATCTGTGTACATTACTCTAAATGACATATTAACAATATTCCATTTGATGTCCAGTAAATTAATTTCATTATGTGGAGTAGAGTACAAAATCCAATGCAGTTTGATGCAGAAAGCTGGAGTAACTCAGTGGGTCAGACAGCACCTGTGGAGAAAAGGAAAAGGAAAATAAACCCATTTTAAATCTCTTCATTTCTAACTGCTCTGCGTGATGTCAATTGTCCCAACTTTTCCACTCCCCTTGCATAGAAACATAGGGAGTAGGTGTGGGAGTAGGCCATTTGGCCCTTCGAGCCCGCACCGCCGTTCAATATGATCTTAATTGATCTTCCAGATTCAGTGCCCTGTTCTTGCTTTTTCCCCATATCCCTTGATTCCGTTAGCCATAAAGAGCTGTATCTAATCCTCGCTTGATTACCTACTCTAATCTCACCCCTTCTGAACGTCCAGATCTCTGCTCACTCTACAACAACCCTGACATTATCATCAAACCGTCGACAAGGGAGGTGCCATGATAGTCTGATGAGTTTACCGCACTGAAGCCAGGCGACGGCTCTTGCACACCTTCTACTTATCCTTGGACCACCGATGAGCAACAGGCCATAATCTCATAGACCATTTCTGATTTTATCAGTTCCGGCTGTCAACCATCCACAGCCTTCCAGTCCAATCCTTCCCAACCTATGTCCAAGATGCCTCACACATCCTTCGTCTCTTTAATGGCTTCTGCTTTCTGAGCCCCCACTCCCTCATGATGGATGTCAATCACTCTACACCTCCATCCCCCACCAGGAAGGTCTTAAAGCCATCCGTTTCTTCCACGACCACTGAATCAGCCGATTTCCTTTTTTTATTTTCTTCCTACACACCCAATGCAATTTGTCTGCCTAATTGCTTGCTCTCTTCATGTGTTAACGCTGCAGTTTTGAACCGGTACAACCAAGCCCCTGGTCTATTGTGCATTGAGCTCTCTGTGCAAAAAACAATATGTTCTTGTTTTTGTTCCTTTTCTATTTTCATTTTCCTTAATTTTACTTTCTAACACTTTACCCACTTGCTCACCTAACATGTTTGCAGAATATTTATCTTCACTTCCAAATTCACCTTTTGTACCAAGAGAAAACCTGAAAACATTGACTTGGTTGAAGGCACGGATGCAATAAGCGAGTTCGGTATTCTGAAAAGTGCAAGGAATCATGGGATTTGTCAAAGGTCATTTGTGATAAAGAAAAAGCAAATGAAGTGCTGGCTGTATAAACTGTGTATAAATTGTTAACTATTCTACCAATTCATTATCTAGAATTCTGTCAACTCAATAGCCTCCTTTATTGTTCTGCTGTTCACACACTACTTAGTCCTAGTTCTAATTCCGTTCATTAAGAGATATTCAAAAAGTTAAAGAAATTATTATTTTCATTTAATCCTTAATGTGTTTGCTACTGGAATAAGAAAATATTATTTGTGTTTAAAACATTTTTTTTTATCTTTATTCGTAATTTCTGTGTAGAAATGTATTTAATCTGAGGAACGGGGGTGCCAGGTGGTGTGAGAGTGGGGTGTAACAGCGAGAGAGGGGGCAGACGTGAGTGGGAATTGGGGGGAGAGACTGGACCGGCAGCTGAGCTGCTGCGTGTGTACAGACTTGCGTTTCATCCGTAGTCAAGATCTCCGGTGCTGCAAGCGCTGTTGAATTGCTACTGGACCATCCCATCCTCTCCCGAGTGTCCTATCCCTGTTTGGAGGTGGCGAGAGATGTCCGGGTGACCCTGGACTGATGGGATACCGGATCAGTGGCGGCCCCAGGCTTACAGCCAGCATGGAGAAGAAGCGCGAACTCCAGCTCAACTCTGCACCAGCTCCCGGGGAACCCGACGGGCCGGACACCGTCAGCTACACCTCTTGCCTTGTCCAGTGGCTGTCGGTTAACCCCCTCGGTGTCGGCTAAAGTCGAGCACCTGTCATCAACGGGGATACGCACAAAACGCTGGAGTAACTCAGTGGGATTGGCAGCATCTTTGGAGAAATATAGGTTACGTTTCGGGTCGAGACCCTTCTCCAGAGATGTTGCCTGACCCGCTAAGTTACTACAGCAAGAAATGACGCTGAGTTACCCCCATCCCGTTCTTCAGCTGCTGCATTCCAATAATGTAACTTTATTTGCGTGCATTAATATTTAAATTGGTTGCCTTTGAAATTCATTATTAATGAATATTCAATAATGAAACACTTGTTTTCTAGATTTATGTGTGCTCAGTTACCGAATCCTGTGCTTGAAAGCATTAGCATAATTGACACGCCTGGAATCCTTTCAGGAGAAAAGCAGCGCATCAGCAGAGGTGAGGTCTTAAACGTGATGCATGGTTCCTGTTAAATAAAATATCGCAATTGCTTATGTTTTAGTACGTGATGAGACGATGGCACTGGATGCTTGTTTAGTGCAGTCTCTCTCACTCTCTTTCTCTGTGCCAAGCAAAATATACCCATGATAGATCTTCAGTCATAAATGTGAGATCTCATCACTAAAACTATAAATAATTGTCCTCAAAACATTAGTTTTAAGAGACATTGGGTGCTGTTTGCTCACTGTCAGCACACTGGCTACATTTCATAGTTCATAGAAGGTGCATTGAATTTGTACAGTGAAGGATGTGGGACAGAATTTGTCGGATTAGTGATTTCGCCCTGGATACTAGAATGTTGAACCAAATTACTTGATTCTTTTTACGTACTCGATGTAGAATTACCTTGAAAATCAGCATCTATTATTTCCTGAAGGAATTATTTGCAGTACTGATAGGTGAAGCATTTTTTTTACAGGTCTAATTTAGGATTTAGTGGTAAGCCCTAGAGTGGAATGAGGAACATAAGGACCTTGAGTAAGTCCACAGATCACTATAAATCAGGCGTCGGCAACCTACGGCCCCCCCGGCCGAATCCAGCCCGTAACCCGAAATCATCCGGCCCGCAGGCAAATTTTTTTTTTTTCCCCCTCAATCATCCGGCCCACAGACTTCTGTCATCTCTGGTGCCTGGAATGTTTAAGGAAGAGCTGCAGATGCTGGAAAAATCAAAGGTAGATTGAGTTTCTCCTGGAAGTACCTGGAAGGTGATTTGGTTGTACCGCATCCTGTGCAAAGCCGCCGGCACAGCCGCGCACCTTCTGTGTTTGGGCTTCACTGGTGGGATCGGGGTTGTCTGTAGGCCGGGGACGAGTGAGTATGATATTTGTTCTCAGTGCGGGTGGCGTCCTCGAAGGGGCAGGATCTATGAGAACACATGATTTGATGCCTTCCATCGGTATTGGGATCCATGTTTACAAGTGATGGATGTGGCCCGCCATCTGCTCTCAGACATATGTCCTGGCCCCTTGGCAGAAAAGGTCGCCGACCCCTGCTATGAATGATAGTACAGGAAGATAGGTTGTTGAAGGCAGCAGATGGGATGCTGACCTTCATTAACTGGGGCACAAAATACAAGATCTTGGAGGTCCTGCAACAACTTTATAATATATTAGTTCGTGCAAAATAATGCATTTTAGGAAGTTAATCGTGACCAATGCATACATGGGGTGGAACGATGGCACAGCAGTAGAGTTGCTGCCTTACAGCGCCCGAGACTCTGGTTCAATCCTGTCTATGGGTGCTATCTGTACAGAGTATGTATGTTATCCTCGTGACCTGCGTAGATTTTCTCTGGGAGGTTGGTTTCCTCACACACTCCAAAGATGTACAGGTTTGCAGGCTGATTGGTTTGGTAAATTTGCAAATTGTCCCTAGTGTGTGTAGGATAGTGTAAATGGGTGGGGATCGCTGGTCGGGGTTGAGTGGATGGGCCAAAGGGCTTGTTTCCACACCATCTCTAAAACAAAAAAAAACTTAAACTTAAACACAGTGAATGGCAGTGTTGTGGAACATACCTAATGTAATGTCAACCAAAATTTAGATCTTATGTGTGAGCAAAAAATAATTTAAATTGTTCATGATATGCGATTAGTGGTCATCTTGATGTTTTGACATGAAGGCATTGCTAACATACCACTCTTTCAGCCAGATTTTCATCTTGATTGAATACTTTTACTGTAAATCTGCAATTGCTCTGCTTTTAAAATTGCCTGCTTCATGTCGGCTTCCGTTTCCAAACGGACATTCAGATTACCAAAATCTCATCTGCATCGAGCAGGTGATATCCAAGGTAGCTGTGTGTTTGTCTCTTTGTATTTCGTCCCTTTCTATTATATTCCAATGCTCACTTTTTTTGGTTGCAACTATGGTACGATTGGAGAGATTTGTTCTGTAATTACATCGTTTTTGGAAAATGTACCAAAAAAAAGTTGATGTCCACCAGGAGGATCTCTGGGATCTCAAAGGAAATGGATCTTATTGAGAAGCCCTTGACCGGTAATTTAAATGTTAGTTATTGTGACAAACATTGTTCTCTCATAGCAGATGTATTCATTTGGAGAGGATTTTATTATTCTAAATTTTTAATAATACAGCTGGGGGGAGAGGGAGCATGCACACTAATGTTCCCAACCTTTTCTCGCTCTTGCCTTTTGTATCCCATTTAACATGAACCATTTTCATTCAATCTCCTAGAATTCATGTTCAACCTCCTCTGCACTATTATTGTGGGTTTTTTTAATAAATATACTGAACTTTTTGTTGTTGGGTGATTCTTCAGTAAGTGAAGAATTTCTTCATTTTCTATAGTGTTAATAAACATAATCCTCATAAATAAAGATTAACTCTATAAATGAATAAAATGTTTTTGTTTTTCCCGATGGTTACTATTAAAATTTCAAGTCGGCGTATTTATTTAATGGGGATCTATGTGAAATTAAAATACTTTTAAACAGTAGCTGTTAATAATTAAAACTAGACTGAGTAGGACCCGTTGGGTCCCATGTTCACACAGGACGGCTGGTCCCCCAACGCAATATTCCACTTCTCCACCAATTCCAATATTGGTGGCCAGTGGGGGAGGGGCTGGCTTTCTGGAGTGCTAGTATGGGTGTTGTGGGCCGAAAGGACTGGTTTCCAGAGGGCTAGTATGAACATTGTGGGCCAAATGGATTCTTAGGGTGGCAGCTCTTAGGATTCTTAGGGTGGCCTGGTGGCCTGGCAGTTCAGTCACTCGGGCGTGGTGGGCTGGCAGCTCAGTCACTCAGGCCAATTTTAGAAAAATTTAGGGAGAAAAATACTGGGGTGAGGTTTAGTACTTGCAGGGGGAATACTTACTGATGGGCTGAAGGGACTACTCTGGGCTAGTACAGGCCTGATGGGCCGAATGGGCTCTTTTAATTTTTTTTAATCTGAATGAAATCTCAGTGAAAGGCACTTTTCCTGGCCTGGCATGGGCCTTTTGGGCCGAAATGTTCCTCCTAGGCAAATACGGGCATTTTGGGCAAAAGGGGCGGGTTTCTCGGCTAATAGGGGGCCTTGTGGGCCGAAATAAGTGGTTTCAGGCAGGCCCAACAACTCCATTTCCATTGCAGTTTCAAGCACAGGCCAGGCCAAACAGCTCATTGCATTTTCATTAAGGGCCAACACATAATTTATTGCAAGTACATTGCAGACTCACAGTTCAGTTGATTCACAGCTTAAAATCACATTTCTGGCCTCTCCCTCGCGATCTTCCAGAATGACTGACTCGCGTCCGGGCATCCGGGGTTTTATAGTACTGCCCGCCCCCCTGGAAGGGGCGTTACCTTCATCATGATTGACAAGTGAGAAGACCAATCAGCTGATCTCAAGATTTTTTTTAAACACTAATAAAGTTTTTTATTTTTCATCGATCGGAAAAATCCTCGGGGCTGCCTCAGCAGAGGACTAAGATGCCAAAAATCATAGCGATATGGGGTAGCATTTTTTCTAAAATCAATATTAAGCGCAGACAGGAAGTGGTCAAGATGAGACTTCTAGTTATAGAGATATTTCTTGTCCCGATGATTGGAGTCATTTACCGTCATGCAGCTTTGTTGAGCCGTCCCACGTGGCGATAAATAGAATTGACGCGAACTTCCGACCTAAAAAGACCGCAGAATTCAAAAGTCCCCTACCTTGTGAATTTCTCCTGATTCGCGGGACGAGAAGCATGTGAAAACTGACTTTCTTGCTGCATAGTGGGAACTTGCCTTTATTCAGCGCCATTCCCGAACGTTGCTGAACTCTTAGAAAATAAAAAAACATTGTTCTGGAGAACAAATCATGCCATATGCCATTGGTGCAAATTGGAGGGAGAGGAGCCTGAGGTCGTGGTACATATAGGTACCAATGACATAGGTAAAAAAAGGGAAGAGTTCCTGAAGGGAGGATTTAAGGACTTGGGAGGAGAGTTGAGGAAAAGGACCAAAAAGGTAACAATCTCAGGATTACTGCCTGTGCCACGTGACAGTGAGAGTAGAAATGGAGCAAAGTGGAGGATAAATGCTTGGCTGAAAGACTGGTGCAGAGGGCAGGGATTCAAGTTTCTGGATCATTGGGACTTCTTTTGGGGTAGTGTGGGACCTGTACAGAAAGGATGGGTTGCACTTGAACCCGAGGGGGACCAATATCCTGGCGGGGAAATTTGCAAAGGCCACTGGGGAGACTTTAAACTAGAATGGTTGGGGCGAGGGATGCAAATAGCAAAAGCTAGTAGACAGAATGGGAGGCAGGAAGCAAAAAAGGGAAGCACTCGGACACAAGAGGAGAAAGAAAAAAAAAGAAATAAACAGAGAATAAGAGATGGGGGGTTTCTTAAATGTGTATATTTTAATGCTAGGAGCATTGTAAGAAAGGTGGATGAGCTTAGAGTCTGGATAGACACCTGGAAGTATGATGTTGTGGCGATCAGTGAAACATGGTTGCAGGAGGGCTGTGATTGGAAACTAAATATTCCAGGATTTTGTTGCTTCAGGTGTGATAGAATTGATGGGGCAAGAGGTGGAGGTGTTGCATTGCTAGTCAGGGAAGATATTACAGCAGTGCTTTGGCAGGATAGATTGGAGGGCTCATCTAGGGAGGCTATTTGGGTGGAACTTAGAAGTGGGAAAGGTGTAGCAACACTTATAGGGGTATATTATAGATGGCCAAATGGGGAACGAGAATTGGAAGAGCAAATATGTAAAGAGATAGCAGATATTAGTAGTAAGCACAAGGTAGTGATTGTGGGAGATTTCAACTTTCCACACACAGACTGGGAAACACATTCTGTAAATGGGCTGGATGGTTTGGAGTTTGTAAAATGTGTGCAGGATAGGTTTTTGCAGCAATACATAGAGGTGCCTACTAGAGGAGGGGCAGTGCTGGACCTCCTGTTAGGAAATGAGCCGGGACAGGTGGCGGAGGTATGCGTAGGGGAGCACTTCGGGTCCAGTGATCACAATACCATTAGTTTCAATATAATTATGGAGAAGGACAGAACTGGGCCTAGGGTTGAGATTTTTGATTGGAGAAAGGCTAACTTTAACGAGATGCGAGATGATTTAAAAGGAGTGAACTGGGACATTTTGTTTTATGGGAAAGATGTGGAGGAGAAATGGAGGACATTTAAAGGGGAAATTTTAAAGTACAAAATCTTTATGTTCCTGTTCGGTTGAAAGGAACCAGTAAAAATTGGAAAGAGCCCTGGTTTTCAAAGGAAATTGGACATCTTGTTCGGAAAAAGAGGGAGATCTACGATAATTATAGGCAGCATGAAGTTAATGAGGTGCTTGAGGAGTATAAGGAATGTAAAAAGAATCTTAAGAAAGAAATTAGAAAAGCTAAAAGAAGATATGAGGTTGCTTTGGCAAGTAAGGTGAAAGTAAATCCAAAGGGTTTCTACAGCTATATTAATAGCAAAAGGATAACAAGGGATAAAATTGGTCCATTGGAGAGACCGAGTGGACAGCTATCTGCAGAGCCAAAAGAGATGGGGGAGATATTGAACAATTTCTTTTCTTCGGTATTCACCAAGGAGAAGGATATTGAATTATGTGAGGTAAGGGAAACTAGTAGAGTAGCTATGGATACTATGAGTTTCAAAGTAAAAGAAGTACTGGCACTTTTGAAAAATATAAAAGTGGATAAGTCTCCAGGTCCTGGCAGGATATTCACTAGGACATTGAGGGAAGTTAGTGTAGAAATAGCCGGGGCTATGACAGAAATATTTCAAATGTCATTAGAAACGGGAATAGTCCCCGAGGATTGGCGTACTGCGCATGTTGTTCCATTGTTTAAAAAGGGCTCTAAAAGTAAACCTAGCAATTATAGACCGGTTAGTTTGACTTCAGTGGTGGGCAAATGAATGGAAAAGATACTTAGAGATAATATATATAAGTATCTGGATAAAGAGGGTCTAATTAGGAACAGTCAACATGGATTTATGCCTGGAAGGTCATGTTTGACTAATCTTCTTGAATGTTTTGAAGAGGTTACTAGGGAAATTGACGAGGGTAAAGCAGTGGATGTTGTCTATATGGACTTCAGTAAGGCCTTTGACAAGGTTCCTCATGGAAGGTTGGTTAAGAAGGTTCAACTGTTGGGTATAAATGCAGGAATAGCAAGATGGATTCAACAGTGGCTGAATGGGAGAAGACAGAGGGTAATGGTGGATTGTCGGGTTGGAGGCAGGTGACTAGTGGGGTGCCTCAGGGATCTGTGTTGGGTCCTTTGTTGTTTGTCATGTACATCAATGATCTGGATGAAGGGGTGGTAAATTGGATTAGTAAGTATGCAGATGATACCAAGATAGGGGGTGTTGTGGATAATGAAGAGGATTTCCAAAGTCTACAGAGTGATTTAGGCCAGTTGGAAAAATGGGCTGAAAGATGGCAGATGGAGTTTAATGCTGATAAATGTGAGGTGCTACACCTTGGCAGGACAAATCAAAATAGGACGTACATGGTAAACGGTAGGGAATTGAAGAATACAGTTGAAGAGAGGGATCTGGGAATAACCGTGCATAGTTCCTTGAAGGTGGAATCTCATATAGATAGGGTGGTAAAGAAAGCTTTTGGTATGCTAGCCTTTATAAATCAGAGCATTGAGTATAGAAGCTGGGATGTAATGTTAAAATTGTACAAGGCATTGGTGAGACCAAATCTGGAGTATGGTGTACAATTTTGGTCGCCCAACTATAGGAAGGATGTCAACAAAATAGAGAGGGTACAGAGGAGATTTACTAGAATGTTGCCTGGGTTTCAACAGCTAAGTTACAGAGATAGGTTGAATAAGTTAGGTCTTTATTCTCTGGAGCGCAGAAGGTTAAGGGGGGACTTGATAGAGGTCTTTAAAATGATGAGAGGGATAGACAGAGTTGATGTGGACAAGCTTTTCCCTTTGAGAATAGGGAAGATTCAAACAAGAGGACATGACTTTAGAAGGGACAGAGGTTTAGGGGTAACATGAGGGGGAACTTCTTTACTCCGAGAGCGGTAGCAGTGTGGAATGAGCTTCCAGTGGAAGTGGTGGCGGCAGGTTCGTTGGTATCATTTAAAAATAAATTGGATAGGCATATGGATGAGAAGGGTATGGAGGGTTATGGTATGAGTGCAGGCAGGTGGGACTAAGGGAAAAAAGTTGTTCGGCACGGACTTGAAGGGCCGAGATGGCCTGTTTCCGTGCTGTAATTGTTAATATGGCCAGGCATGGCCTTCCGGCGAGGCCATCCTGGGCTAAAAACTTAGGCCACCATTCCCGTTACGGCCACATATGCACCATTCCCGTCACAGCCCCATCCGATCTTCATCCATTTCCAACTCTAGCCGGACACAAAGCTGTCGCCTCTCCCCGTGACCCGATGTCTCTCTCCATGCCCAGCCCACTTCAGCCCGTGTTTCCCCTGCCCACCGGGGAGCAAGGGCTGAAGAGGGCTAGGCGTGGAGAAGGACATCGGGTCACGGGAAGATGCGACGGCTTTGTGTCCGGCTGGAGCTGCAGAAGATGGAGCTGGAGCAGGATGGGCAACCTGGAAAAAGAAGAGGAAAAAATAAATTAAATTCTCTAAAAGATTGCGCCAAACATATTTTTCCCATAGTTGAGATGTTCATCTATGCGAAACATTCAAAGTTGCAAAAGTTTTATTTTGGGGTTTCCAGAAACTTAAAAGTAGACACTTACTGAAGAATCACCCTGTCATGGAGTTTACAGCGTACTATCCTTGCATATCGGTTATGCTGCTGCAAATAAGAATTTCATTGTTCCGATTTGGAACATGACATTAAAACACTCATGACTCGCTGCACCCTATCCCAAAGATCTCTTTGTTCTTGTTAACCATTGTGGTTTTATGGTGATTTCTAAAAATCCTATTCTCTTTAATGTGCTTCCTGTCCCATCACCCTGACCCCCTCATTTAATCCCAAACATAGAAAATAGGTGCAGGAGGAGGCCATTCGGCCCTTCGAGCCAACACCGCCATTCAATATGATCATGGCTGATCGTCCGCTATCAATAAACCGTGCTGGCCTTCTCCCCATATCCCTTGACTCCACTAGCCCCTAGAGCTCTATCCAACTCTCTCTTAAATCCAACCAGTGATTTGGCCTCCACTGCCCTCTGTGGCACGGAATTCCATAAATTCACAACTCTCTCGGTAAAAAAGTTTTCTCTCAGCTCAATCTTAAATGACCTCCCCTTTATTCTAAGACTGTGGCCCCTGGTTCTGGATTCACCCAAAATTGGGAACATTTTTCCTGCATCTAGCTTGTCCAGTCCTTTTATAATTTTATATGTTTATATAAGATAACCCCTCATCCTTCTAAACTCCAATGAATACAAGCCTAGCCTTTTCAATCTTTCCTCATATGACAGTCCCGCCATCCCAGGGATCAATCTTGTGAACCTACGCTGCACTGCCTCAATCACAAGGATGTCCTTCCTCAAGTTAGGAGACCAAAACTGTACACAATACTCCAGATGTGGTCTCACCAGAGCCTTATACAACTGCAGAAGAACCTCTTTACTCCTGTACTGAAACCCTCTTGTTATGAAGGCCAACATTCCATTTGCTTTCTTCACTGCCTGCTGTACCTGTAAGCCAACTTTCAGTGATTGGTGTACAAGGACACCCAGGTCTCGCTGTACCTCCCCCTTACCTAACCTAACCCCATTGAGATAATAATCTGCCCCCTTGTTTTTGCCGCCAAAGTGGATAACCTCACATTTATCTATATTATACTGCATTTGTCCACTCACTCAACTTGTCCAGGTCCCCCTGCAACCTCCTAAAATCCTCTTCACAGTTCACACTGCCACCCAGCTTTGTGTCATCCGCAAACTTCCGTTCACTCCTACTCTTTGCTTCTGGTCTGCCAACCAATTTTCTATCCATGTCAACACCCTACCCCCAATACCATGTGCTCTAATTTTAG
This sequence comes from Raja brachyura, assembly GCA_963514005.1. The sequence goes on from OY740785.1 coordinate 18,831,021, forward strand.
TCACCAGTCTCCCGTGCGGGACCTTATCAAAGGCTTTCTGAAAGTCTAGATACACTACATCCACTGGCACCCCATCATCCATTTTACTTGTCACATCCTCAAAAAATTCCAGAAGATTAATCAAGCATGATTTCCCTTTCATAAATCCATGTTGACTTGGACTAATCCTTTTACTGCTATCCAAATGCTCCATTATTACCTCTTTAATAATTGACTCCAGCATCTTTCCCACCACCGAAGTCAGGCTAACTGGTCTGTAATTCCCAGTTTTCTCTCTCGCTCCTTTCTTGAAAAGTGGGATAACATTAGCTATCCTCCAATCCACAGGAACTGATCCTGAATCTATTGAACATTGGAAAATAATCACCAATGCATCCACTATTTCTAGAGCCACCTCCCTGAGGACCCTGGTATGCAGACCATCGGGCCCAGGGGATTTATCATCCTTCAGTCCCATTAGCCTACCCAATACTATTTCTCGCCTAATGAAAATGTCTTTCAGTTCCTCTACCCCCTTAGGTCCTCTGTCCTCCAGTACATCTGGGAGATTGTTTGTGTTCTCCTTAGTGAAGACTGCTCCGAAGTACCTATTCAACTCTTCTGCCATTTCCTTGTTGCCCATAATTATTTCACCCATGTCTGCCTTCAAGGGACCCACATCTGACTTTGCAACTCTTTTTCCCTTAACATATCTAAAGAAGCTTTTACTGTCCTTCTTTATATTCATGGCCAGCTTCCCCTCGTACCTCATCTTTTCAGCCCGTATTGCCTGTTTTGTTTCCTTCTGTTGTCCTATGAAAGATCCCAATCCTCCGGCTTCCGGCTGCTCTTTGCTGTGTTATACATCTTTTATTTTTATTCTATCCCTAACTTCTCCCTAACCTAACACGGTTGCCTCCTATTCCCCTTAGAATCTTTCTTCCTTTTTGGAATGAAATGATCCTGCGTCTTCCAGATTATGCCCAGAAATTCCTGCCATTGCTGTTCAACCGTCATTCCTGCTAGGATCCCTTTCCGGTCTACTTTGGCCAGCTCCCCTCACATGCCTTCATAGTCCCCTTTGTTCAACTGCATCACTGCCACTTCCGATTTAACGTTCTCCTTCTCAAATTGCAGATTAAAACTAATCATATTATGATCACTACCTCCAAGCGGTTCCTTTATCTCGAGTTCTCTTATCATATCTGGTTCATTGGACAACAATAAATCCAGAATTACCTTTTCTCTGGTCGGCTCCATTACAAGCTGCTCTTAGAATCCATCTCGGAGGCATTCTACAAACTCTCTTTTTTGGGGTCCTGAACCAACCTGATTTTTCCCAGTCTACCTGTATATTGAAATCCCCCATCACCACAGTGGCATTACCTTTGTTACATGCCAGTTTTAACTCCTGCTGCAACTTACACCCTACATCCAGGCTACTATTTGGGGGTCTGTAAATAACACCAATTAGTGTCTTCTTGCCTTTACAATTCCTCAACTCAATCCACAGTGACTCTACCTCGTCAGTCCTTATGTCTTCCCTTGCAAGGGACTGAATTCCATCCCTCACCAGCAGAGCTACCCCCCTCCTCTGCCCACGTGCCTGTCCTTTCTATAGGATGTATAACCCTGAATATTAAGTTCCCAGGCCCGATCCTCCTGCAGCCACGTCTCAGTAATCCCCACAATGTCATATCTACCAACCTGTAACTGAGCCCCAAGCTCATCTACTTATACTTCGTGCATTCATATACAATACTTTTAATTCCTTACACATCTCATCTTTCACATCGATCCCTATTACACTTGGCCATACTCTCCTATCCCTTTGTGAGCTTCCTTTCCCGTTAATTCTGGGGTCATTAACCATCCCTTTACTCTTTCCCTTTAACTCCATTGTCGACTATCTCATTTGACACCCCACCCCCTCTTATTCAGTTTAAAACCACCCGTGCAGCAGTGGCAAACCTGCCTGCCAGAATGCTGGTCCCCCACCTGTTAAGATGCAATCCGTCCCTTTTGTACAGTTCCCCCTTACTCCAAAACAGATCCCAGTGACCTAAGAATCTAAATCCCTGCCCCCTGCACCAGTTCCTCAGCCACACATTCAGGTCCCGTATCTCCCTGTTCCTGCTCTCACCAGCACAAGGAACTGGAAGCAAACCGGAGCTCCATTACTTCCTAGCTCCATGACAATAGACAATAGGTGCAGGAGTAGGCCATTCGACCCTTTGAGGCAGCACCGCCATTCAATGTGACCATGGCTGATCATCCAACAATCAGTACCCCGTTCCTGCCTTCTCCCCATACCCCCTGAGTCCGTTCTGCTGACGTGCATAGAAATAACAGCCCCATTACCCACGATTATTTATTCGTCAACACGTTTTTCAGTTGTGCTGCAACATACAGCAAAAGGGTACTGGGGCTCTGTGGCAATTTCATCATTCAATAATATCTGATTGCAACCTCCACACAGCATTCCTATCTATCCATGATATTCACCTTTTTAAAGAATCTGTCTCTCTCTGCCTTAAAAGAGATTTTGAAATTAAGGAAGAGTTGCAAAGATATTCCTTGATCTCCTCAATGTCAGTTAGGATATTTTGAAGGCCATCAGCATAATGAAGGACGAGTCGCACCCTGGCCACCCCCTCTTCTCCCCTCTCTTATCAGGCAAAATGTACAGAAGTGTGAAAAAGCACACCACAAGATTCAGGGACAGTTTCTTCCCAGCTGTTATCGGGCAACTGAATCATCCTACCACAACCAGAGAGCAGAGCTGACGCACTATCTACCTAATTGGTGTAACTCGGACTTTGCTGGCTTTATCTTGCACTAAATGTTTTTCCCTCATCATGTATCTATACACTGCAAATGGATCGATTGTAATGTATTGTCTTTCTGCTGACTGGTGAGTGGGCAACAAAAAAGAATTTTAACTGTACCTCGGTACACGTGACAATTAACTGCACTGAAGCTAAGTAACCTCCTTTGCAAACTTCCATTCCTGTGAAGGGCTGAGATGCTGCCCTTTTGTGTGGGAATTAATGGGTTGTTTGAAGTTTGCTTTAAGAGTCTGACTTGTAATTATTCTGTTTTTCTCAGGTGTTTTTGAGATTAGACAAGAAAACAATAAAATCCCAATTTGTGATGCCCACGCAAAGTATTAGGATTGCTGGAATCTTGTGTAGATTACTGGTGGAGTAACTCAGCGGAGCAGGCAGCATCTCTGGAGGACATGTGTAGACAAGGCCAGCTATACATATCTTCCAGAGATGCTGTCTCACCCCTTGAGTTTCTCCAACACTTTAATAATGATTCTCGTTTAACGGATAGGAGATGGCTTTATTGAAATTTTTTCAATAGAATTCAGGGCAGCACCATGACTTGGAAACTGGGTCTTTACTGACTCTCATTTCAGCAGCTGCTGACACGCCTTCAATTCTCAAGTGCATTGTTACATTTGGAACATGATTTTGGCCCATGTGGGGGTAATATGCAACTGGGTGGATTAGAATAAGCTAAACAAGTGAAATAACGAACATTGTGTCCAAAAATGTGGTGCTGATCAGCTCACAAGTTCCAAATCGACAACGTGGCCGTGTTTCTCTGAGGTGCAAGACCAGAATTTGTGGGTGAATGTCTGCACCTACTTAAATGATTGTCAGCAATTTCAAGACAATTCCTCTCCTCCCTACCCCTCCCCCATCCCCAAACAAAGCATGAACCCCAAAGTTGTGGTCAGCGACCTTTTGATGGTTTGCCTGATTTCATTCCAACGAGGGATTCTTTGCAAAATCCTATCATGCTAATTCAGAATCTCATGTTCACAAGTTATAGCAGTAGAACTTGGCCATTTGGCCCAACGAGTCTACTCTGCCATTCAATTATGGCTGACCAGAACAGAATCTGTTCTGTTCGATAAGCCATGGTTGAATGGCAGAGTAAACTCGATGGGCTGAATGGCCTAATCTGTTCTGTTCCCCAATAATTACAAGGGCAGTTACTGCTGGCATTTGGAATCTTGATTTCATGGAGAAGACAGATTGAGGTCCGCAGTGGTCAATGCACTAATTTTAAACCTGAATTTGGTTTGCAATATCTGAATCTCAAACAGGTGGTTTTGACAGCTGGTTCAGTCGGGGGGGAATTGTTGGACAGCTGTTATTTATCAGATTTTTTTGTAGTGCTTATTCAGAGCTCTTTTTGCGTGATTATTTTACATTGCAGCGCCCTTTAAGCTCAGAGCCCAGTGTTCTGACTGGAAGGACTGTTCAGTAGGTCAAATTTATGGTGATCTATGACAAATGAGGATAGCTTGCCAATCACAAGTTCTGGGCCAACTTGTTCGCCTGTGCTATGTGTACCATTTGCAGTAAGTGTAGGCCATCACTGAATAAATACCAATGCTTTCAGCGGCACACCCATTTTATGAATAATTTTTTTCTAAAGAATGCAAGTTGGACTGACCAAGTTCTAAATGCAGTGTGTGCTAAGTTCGAGCACAGCTGTGATAGCTGTGAAGATGATGCAACTTGCCTCGCTTTAAGGGGTAGTCATCCAAGATCTAAAGTATTTTGAACAAGGTATTACTTTGGGTCTCTGTCTGCCTGTTGCGAATGTAAAAATAAATATTCACATACTATTCAGATTTTTTTGAATAGGGGGAAAAAGGTGAACAGTGGCATTTTCATTGGGTTGATATTGTCATTATATTTTGAAGCAATTAACCTAGATTTGATCGGGGGTGGGGAGGGTGCATGTTACAATTTCAAAATGTTTAGATGACAACATTTGGCAGTATTGTGATTACAGCAGACCATAATCAGGCTGGTGAAGAGCGATTTTGTTACAGGATCTATAGACGTTGAAAGATGACCAATACATCGGACTTCTCTTGCTATCTTAAACACTGGGATGTTGATTATTGCATACTTGGATCTATTAGTTTTGTCTCTCTAACTTTAATACTTCAAAGTGCTGTATTTGTACTAACACCATTTCCTTCAGTTCCTCAATGTCACGCGGCTGGATTTCATTCTGGCAGGTATTTTACCTTCAGTGAAAACCTACACAAGTTTTTATTTCCTCTGCCATTTTATTTTGTTCCACATTATAAATTATCCCATTTGTTTAAGGGACCCACATTTGCCCTTGCTAGCCATTTCTATTAAATACACAAATAGAAGCTTTTGGATTCGGTTTTAATTTCTCTCCATTTATTCTCCTTGGGTCTTCCCCTCCTTAATCAATTTCTTGGTGTTTTTCTGATGAAGTAGACCGACTGCTATTTTCGACAGCCTTTTGTATTCGTATAGTAGTATCTTTTTTCAAGAAATCTGATTACTGAGTAATTGATTTTTGCATTATAAGTTGCATGCCATTCTATTCCTAATGTCATCTCGGTTGCTTTCCTACCCTACCAAATCAATGGCAATCAAAAATAACTTGGAAACAATACTGCGGAATACTGACTTACTCCAGCAGTTTGTGTCTTTTTTTTGTAACTCATTTTGGCATTCAGGCAGCATCTCTGGAGAAAGTGGATAGGTGACATTTTGGGTTCAGAGCCTTCTTCAGACTGATTGCGGGGAGAGGGGTCAAAGCCGATGATACAGGTGGGGGAGGGGGGGGGGTTGATAGGTAGATGCTTGGCCAGAGATGAGAAGATAGAACGTGTGAGACTAAAGGATAGAAGAGTTGTGAGGATTCGAGAAATAATGCATGAATTTTTCAGATGTCAACTTTTGATTTCACGGGTTAAATCTCTACCGGAAAATGTAAAAATGTTAACGTCAGCGCATCGTTTCTTCAAGTAGATGTGATCTCACTCACTCACTTTCTCCCCCCACCCCAATCCACATCCAAGATCAGCATTTTATAGTTATATAAAGGATAATATGGTCTGTTATTCTGCATCCAATTACATTTATACTTGAAGCCAGCAAGATTCAGTCACATCTGCATCCACCCATTTTTCAGCCAGATATTTATTACTCAATTCTTCATGCCATAACTTCTTCCTCAGAACATCAGTCCTGATTAGTTGCATTGATTTCTGCTTTTTCTTGAGATGAACTTTGAAAACGTACACATTTTTAGGTGTTAACCAGGTTTAGTGGTACTTTATTGTCACATGTACCTAGATACAGTCAAATTCTGTTTTTGCATGTAAAGTTAAAGTCTTGTTATGCATGTAGAATGACTAATTAAAACCCCTCCAAAAAGTTAAAATATGAATTTGTTAATCCTAAATTGGGTTCAAAGTGGGTGGAATAAAATATGTGCTTGTTTAACTGGAGGCGCACACACTACAGATGTTGAAATCTGCAGCAAAAAGAGACCAGATTAATTAAGTGGGTAGTAAATGGACAGTTGACATTTTGGGTTAAGATCCTTTAGCACCTTGCAGCTTTATGCACCTTTCCTTGGGTTGCATTTGCAGTATCATGTGTAGTTCTGGTCGGCCCTTACAGGAAGATGTGGAGGCTTTGGAAAGGTTGCAGAAAAGGTATACCAGAATGCTGCCAACACATTGCCTGTCTTCAACCCTAATCTATTGTTTTCGATGTTCCTGATCTGACCTCCTCTACATTGATGAGACCAAACCCACACCTGTTAATTGCTTTGGTGAGCACCAGCTCTCTGTCCACTATGACTACCTGGTTCTCCCAGTTGCCAACCATTTTAATTCCCCTTCCGATGCGGATTTAAAATGTCTTTGGCCTTCTCCATTGTCAAGGTGAGGTCTAATGCAAAGTAGAAGAATACCACCTTGTATTTTGTAGACATAAATTATAGATGCTGGTGAAACTCAGCAGGTCAGGCAGCATCTGTGGAGGGAATGCGAAATGAATTGCAAGCTGGGACACTTCTTCAGACTGACACACTCAGACTTCTGATGTGTTTGAATTCTCAAAGGTCACTTACCGGGAATCTTCCATTTACTTCTGTTTACAATGCCATTCTCTTTCATTTAGACATAGCCGCCATTCAATGTGATCATGGCTGATTATCCACAATCAGTGTGGAAAAAGTTGTTTCTCAACTCTGTTCTAAATGGCTTGCCCCTTATTCTTAAACTGTGGCCGCTGGATCTGGACTCCCCCAACATCGGGAACATGTTTCCTGCCTCTAGCATATCCAAACCCTTAATAATCTTATATGTTTCAATGAGCCCCTTTCATCCTTCTAAATTCCAGAGTATACAAGCCTAGCCGCTCCATTCTATCAACATATGACAGTCACGCCATCCCGGGAATTAACCTTGCGAACCTGCGCTGCACTCCCTCAATAGCATGAACATCCTTCCTCAAATTGGGAGACCAAAACTGCACACAATACTCCAGGTGTGGTCTCACTTGGGCCCTGTACAACTGCAGAAGGACTTCTTTGTTCCTATACTCAACTCCTCTTGTTATGAAGGCCAACATGCCATTTGCTTTGTCTAAGAAGGAACTGCAGATGCTGGAAAATCCAAGGTAATCTGAAGAAGGGTCTCGACCTGAAATGTTGCCTATTTCCTTCATTCCAGAGATGCTGCTTCACCCGCTAAGTTTCTCCAGCATTTTTATCTACCTGCCATTTGCTTTCGTTACTGCCTGCTGTACATGCATGCTTACTTTCATTGACTGATGAACAAGGACCCCCAGATCCTGTTGTACTTCCCCTTTTCTGAACTTGACTCCATTTAGATAATAATGTCTCCCTGTTTTTGCCACCAAAGTGGATAACCTCACATTTATCCACATTAAACTGCATCTGCCCTCACCCAACCTGTCCAAGTCGCCCTGCATCCTCTTCACGGTTCACACTGCCACCCAGCTTTGCAAATTTGCTAATGTTACTTTTAATCCCTTCATCTAAATCATGAATGTATATTGTAAATAGCTGCGGATTTAGCAAAACCGTCCACCAGAAAGTCATTTATTTTTACAAGTTTGACAACTTCAGGTTCCTCATTGAAGTCTCCATGGTTCAGTCCTGCTACACTGAACAAGTCTTACTTTACTGAGCACTCCCTGGAAAGGAGTCAAATTTTGCCTTGGGTCAATCTTGTGATGAGCATAAAAGTATGTAATTGGATGGGGGAGTGAGGGGAAAGATTTTTTTAATTGAAGCCGCATGAGGCTGCAGATCGTGGAACCTTGCTGGAGGTGCAGTTCACTCCTGATGTAGGCGTTTGACCCGAAACGGCAACCATTCTTTTCCAACCACAGATGCTGCTTGACCCACTGAGTTCCTCCAGCATATTGTTGCTCATAATTATTTCCTTTGCCAGTTTCTCAAATTCTAATTTTCCGCCCTTTCCAGGGAGTGCTCAGTAAAGTGGCGGTACTGGACGATGGAGACTTCAATGAGGAACCTGAAGTTGTCAAACATAAAAATAATTGACTTTCTGGTGGACAGTTTTGCTATTTCCCTGAGCTGCTCTTGAGAGTAGAATATATTTAGACTGGCTCAGCAAGGATGAAAATGAGCACAGCAAAGGAACAGCAGAAACAGTTTGTCCTTGTCCTTGTTCTACAGGGATTTGGGCTTATTGTTTTGATTATTTCATTTTTCTCACTTCACTAAAACAACTGTGAAGTTTTGGCAGTATTAACCTGCCAAATGAAAGTGGAAATTTGATTCGGAAATAATGTTGGTGTCAAGGATCATGTGAAATTTGAAAGCTACACTGTATTCAAAAACTTGGCATTTGAGTCTTTCTTACATAGTGCACATATTCTCCATTGTCAATTTTGATATCCTGGGACATTGATCATTGTCAGAGGAAATTGTACTGCTTTGTGTTATCTCCTGGCTTCAGGTTTTTGTTCTATTCTCTTCCACTCCCCTGCTGTCATACGTTTAAAAGGGAAATGGATAACTGTATAGGAACAAACTAATTTGAGGAGCTTTGGGCAAATAGTAACATGAGCTGCTTTAATGCTGCATTCCAGGACGGGGCGGCACGGTGGCGCAGCAGAAGAGTCACTGCCTCGGGGTGGAAGCCAGGGACCTGGGTTCCACCCTGACTGTGGTGCTATCTGTACAGAGTTTGTACGTTCTCCCTGTGATCGCTTGGGTTTTCAATGGGTGTTTCGGTTTTCTCCCTCATGTACGTTTGTAGGTTAATTGGCTTCTGTAAATTATTCCTAGTGTGTAGGATTGAACTAGTGAACAAGTGATTGATGGTTGGCACGGACCTGGTGAGCTCACGAGCCTATTTCCACACTTCCAAACTGCACAGTGGATACAACTAATCAACTCTACTGTTATGGTGAGATACAGGTGCAATAAAAACCTTACTTGCAGCAGCACGAGACAACACTAAAACAAAGTACACATATTCTGTCAGACAAAAAGAAATTACATACATAGATACAAGAAACTGCACATGCTGGTTTACAAAAGGCCGGGCTAGAGTAACTCAGCGGGTGAGATGGCTGACCTGCTGAAGAGTCACGAAACATTGCTTATTCATGGGCTCCAGAGATGCTGTGTGACCCGCTGAGTTTCACCGGCGCTTTCTTTTTTTTTTAAATGAAAGAAAGCTGCAAGAAAGAAGACATTGGTGTAAAACATAATTTGGAAACATTAAAAGTCCATGGTAGTGCAAGAGGTTTTCCATTGCACAATTAGGATTAAGGTCGTACAGGTTCATTAAAGAACCTCGTAGTTGTAGAAAAGTAGCTGCTCCTGAGCATGGTGGTGTGGGACTTCTGGCTTCTGTACCTCCTGCCCGACGGTTGCAGCAAGAAGTGGGCCTTACACGGCTGCTGCAGTTTTTCGATGGCAGATGCTGTCTTTTTCTGAGGCAACCCCTTGTGTAGATGCTTTCATTGCTGGAGAGAGTTGTCCCTTTGAATGAAAGATGCTTTATTATCACGTGTGACATGTCACTGTGAGATTCTACAAAGAGTTGCAACATAAAGGGCATCGACAAAGTTTAAACATTCCATTTAGTCCCAATTGGCCCCCCTTTCTGTACTGTGTTACGTTTTCTTAAAAGTTGGCTATTTCGCCTTTTTACCCACTTACCCTCATCTTTCACTTGCAGAGCTTAATCTTGAATTTGGAGCCCTTATGATTCTTGGTGCATGCTACTGATGAAAATATGAAAGCATGGTGGGGATCTATTGTTTCTACTCTCCAGGAAATTAGGAAGATGCCTGATAGTGTGGAACTGATGAATGTAGGTAGACACAATGTTAGAGTAACTCAACGGGTGAGGCAGCATCTCTGGAGAGAAGGAATGGGTGACATTTCGGGTCGAGACCCTTCTTCAGATGTACGTAGTATCACCAGCAGCTGCAAGTAACCTTTCTGCACCTATGGCCTTTATCCAAATTTAAGTCAACATACACTCCTGGGTTGGGGGTTGCAAATACCAAAGTCTCAGCCCTTTCTGCCTTGATAGGTGCTGGCATTTTAAAGGTTAGTGCCTGATAATCGTGGAACGCTTAATATATTGAATGCTTCTCATAGTTAGAGGACAGGTAATTTAGATTCTATATGGATGACTGAAATGGATCAGCAAATGGTAGTCGATGCTTGTACAGATCTACGGTTTTTAAGTGGTTAATTGTCAAATGAGGTTCCTGATACTGAGACAGTGTTGACACAGTCCAATGTGCTGGACACCATTGATCAAGGTGCACACTTTCCTCATGCTGTGAAGTGAACTACAGCAGCAATGCTAAAGCTGGGGTGAAGGGATAAAGAGCCAGCAGTCAGGAGCCCATTGAAGCCTCTGGTAGTAATTATTGGATGTGGTTGGTATGTTGGTAGTATAATAGTAGGAGCTGAAGACCGAAGATCAGACGGAGTCATTGAAGCAGGAGGAGAAGATGCCAAGATATCAAGATTGATGTAATATTTGTTTACAGTTTTAATTTTTTTAGTTTATGGTTTAGTTTATTGTCACTTGTACTGAGGTACAGTGAAAAGCTTTGTTGTGTGCTGACCAGTCAGCGGAAAGACAGTACATGATTACAATCGAGCCATTTACCGTGTATAGATACATGATATGGGAATAGTGTTTAGTGCAAGGTAAAGCCAGCAAAGTTCGATCAAGGGTAGTCCGAGGGTCACCAGAGCGGTAGGTAGTAGTTCAGCGCTGCTCTCTGGTTGTGGTAGGATGATTCAGTTGCCTGATCACAACTGGGAAGAAACTGCCCCTGAATCTCGAGGTCTGTGTTTTCACACTTCTATACCTTTGGCCTGATGGGAGAGGGGAGAAGAAAGAGTGGCCAGGATGCGACTGGTCCTTGATTATGCTGCTGGCCTATTGAGGTCTTTGAGATTAAGCAGCCACCTTGGATAAATCAACGTGTGATATTGAGGTGCAAATTAGAAAGGAGTAATTGAAAACTTTTTTTTTTTCTCAACAGGTAAAGGTGAGGAAAGGGAAGGGAATGCAGGAGGCACAAAATGGAGGAAACAGGAGCCCAAACCTCCCTAGTCCTAGAGTCATTTAAATTCCTAAACGTGTCCCTGGACATAAATGGACTATCCGACAGTCACAATATTGAGAAGCGGTGGTTGAATTATTTCATGACAAAGGGGACCCGGCGTTGGGGGGGGGGGGGGGGGGGGGGCACCGAGTGCAAAGGGGGAATCTGGCCTGGGGTTGCGCCGAGAATAAGAGGGACCTATGGTCGTGAGGGAACGACGATGAAGGGACCAACTATATTTAAGGGTTCTTTGTAACTTTGTCGGTGTCTAGTGGCAACTCTTTTGTGTACTGTGTATGCAAAAACAAAGAACTTCACTGTACCTTCATGGTACATGTGACAATAAAGTATCTATCTTTCTTTGATTAATCTTTTTTTTTCCCAGCAAATTAAGTGGGGTAACTAGTATCGGATACCTTGACACCAATATTAGAATCTATTGAAAATCAACGCCTTGCTTAATTTGTAGTCTGGGTGAGGAATGATAAATTAAGTGTACTCATTGAAATTCAAGAACCTGTGGATGCAACATTTAAAAAATTCTTAATATTGAATACCTGACAAATTAATTTCAAGTTCAAATAGTCTCAAGCCTAAACAATTAAATCCAGTTCTCTTCCCACAAAATGCTTCACGTCTTTCAGCGCTCCCAGCATTTTCTGTTTTTATTTCACTTTTCCAGCATCTTTCAAGAGCACCATCGTTTGGTTCGGAATGTAAAGAGGGAAGCATCACACGAGTGAAACATAAAAGTCTGCTCTCAAATCTTGTGAAATGCATATTTCGAGACTTTCATTTTTTCATCTGGTAAACCCGAAAGATTTAAAGACGGTGCTAGATGGTGCACGTTCATTTTTCTTATTAAAGCATCTTTCTTTTTCATCCAATTGATTGTTTAAATCGGAATCTAAAAAACTAATGGTAATTCTTTTTGTGAAGAGCTTGATTAGAAGGGATTATTTGTTCACTTGTTTATTATCTCTTTACTGCTTTTATCAACATTTTATCTTCAAGCAGAGCAAGAGGAGGAGTTCAGCTTGCTTCGTAGATGCCCATATGGAGGTACTTCATAAGCAGCACAGCTCTTTTTTTTAGAAAGCAAATTTTACTGACTTTCACTCATCACCAATTGAAGGCTAGCTCTCGCTTGCGGTTTGCTTCACTGTCTGAAATTCCTTTGCTGTGTTGATCAGTAGTTTTGGGGATCAGTAACTTGGCCTGCTTCCACTTTTGCTTTGCAAAGCCGTACCTTGAGTATATTTATTGTTCTTCCTTCTTGTCTCTGGCCCCACCCCTCCCCCAACAAAATTATTCAATCTGTTCTTGAAGGTAGGCAGTCTCATCAAGTTTTAATTTTCAGTGTCCTGGCTCAAGTGAAAGAGCCTGGCTGCTGACTCTTTTCAGCAAATGTTGACGCGAGTGAACGTGAGGTGAAAACAATATTAAAAACCTAATAAAGGTGACTACAAATACTTATTTGCAATAATCCCTCATTGAGTGATACTTCCCATGATTAATGGCTTATCCATTACAAGTACAGTTTCAAGACGCCATTCTAGCCCTTTACTGTCTCATGAAAGCAGGAAGCCTGCAAATCCAAGCTACCATTGTTTAAAACCATCTCTGAATCATTGTCATGAAACCAACTGGTACTCAAATGTTACAGTACTCTGTGAATATACAAACTTTCATAATATCGGAAACTGCTGGATTCTTACTCCTTGAGATGTGCAGGGGGTTGGGGAGACGGGGGGAGGGGAGGGGGAGGAGGAGTGTGAAGAGCAAGGGATATGGTTGACAGTGGGCCCGAGAGAATGTGCTCATTTTATATAGGGATTAACTAAACTAGCACCCGTAGCCTTTTGCTCTTTTAACCTTGCAATCTCTCTTTGTCCTAAAAGCAATAGATAAAAACTGATTTGATTGTGCTGTTGCATTAAATAAGTTTTACTTTGGTGCTTTTGACACTGGGTATACCCCACAATGGGAAAAATTGGTTTTGTTGAATCTGGAGGTGAGTAATTCCCTTTGTAATCTGTTGCCCATAGTCATTTTGGAAAGCAGTTAATCGTTGAGGTAACCAAAAATGGATAATGTAACAGAGTTTCATATTTTGGTGTCATGTGAATAGAGGTACAGTGAAAAGCATTTTTGTTCGGTGCTATCCAGTCAGCGAAAGGACTGTACATGATTACAATCATGCCATCCACAATGTATAGATACAGGATACATAGAATAATGTTTAGTGCAAGATAAGTCCAGTAAAGTCCAACCATGTCCTAAGATGTCTCCGATCGAACACTTGGATATATTTTTATAGTTTAGTTTATTATCACGTGTACCAAGGTACAGTGAAAAGCTTTTGTTTCATGCTAACCAGTCTGTGGAAAGACAATACTTGGTTATAATCGAGCCTTTTACAGTGTATAGATACATGATAAGGGAATAACATTTAGTGCAAGGTAAAGCCAGCAAAATCCGATCAAAGATAGTCTGAGGGTCACCAATGAGGTAGATAGTAGTTCAGATTTGCTCTCTGGTTGTGCTAGGATAATGCAGTTGCCTGATTTTGTCTAATTTGCTCTTTATTTTGCCAACACTATTCTGCACTAACTGTTTCACATTTAGAAAATTGACACTTAAGCACTGAATGATTTGCTTGCTCTCCATAACACTAATGTATTTTAATTGTTCATATTTTGTATAAGTTTCATAAGATAGAATAGAATCCTAAAGGAGGAACCTTTTTCAATACTGATTCTTGATGCTTCAGTAATAAACTTTGAGCTATTTTGGTATTTTTCTGTCAATAAACTTTGAGCTATTTTGGTATTTACTGACTATATGGTCAAACCAGGGTAAAATGCATTAATAATTGGTAATAACAAAGAACTGCAGAGGCTGGGTAATATATATATATACAAGGCCACAAACTGCTGGAGTAACTCTGCAGGTCAGGCAGCATCTCTGGATTACATGGGTCAGTGATGTTTCGGGTTGAGACCCTTCCTCAGACTGAATCTTCAGTTTGAAGAAGCGACTTGACCCAAAACGTCACCTATCCTACTAATAATTGGTGTTGATCAGTATTAATGCAACACCTAATATTAACTAGCATGATTTGGATGCATTCAAAGAGATTTGCCTTGCTAAGCAAACTAATGGTATTTTCAAGCTAGTTTAGTAAATACTCAGTCATCACTGTCCTTTCTGTGAAATCGTTTACAAGTACATTTGTATTTTGCTTTACCCATGCACCTCTGCCATTTAACCTGCTTAAATTATTGATGGTTTAATTAAACTAAAGTGCTTGGAGAAAATTTGCTTGTTACTTAACTTGGTTCAGAAGGTCACAAACACTTTGATTCTGCCTACTATCCATATTACTAACCCAAATAAGAATTGTTCATTTAGTCATTCAGAAATGCCAAATCGATCCCTTGTATACTTTTGTTGCATTTTGTACTCAAAACAAACAGCAGAATGCTCAAATTTTAATTCTTAAAGTAAAACTAACATATTACATTTGTTTTCATGCAATCGTCATTGTGTTCCTGCAGATTTGAGCTACAGGAAAATGTTCTGTAATGGGGATCATATAGAATACCATTGTTCAACCCTGAGTGCCACTCAGTTAATATAATGAGAGAATCAGTGAAGACCAAGATAAGATGTTATTCATTTGCAATCGGCAGTAAAAGCAGAACGGTTAATAATTTTCAGATTCCCATATATTTATCAAAATTAGTTTAAATAAATAGGAGATCTCTGACTCCTGAGCCAGCTGAGTGGATAGATGTGACTTGTCCAAACCTGTAAGCGTTGTGTGACAGTGTAGCTTCGAATCTTGTATAGTTCTGCACTAAACTTATTCACTGTTTCCATATTTTTCTGATGTGGTTTAAAGTTCTAAAGCTTCCTTTCGCTCCTAATTTTGTTACTTTAATGTAACATGAGGCCATAAGAAAATCCAGTTGCTTGCGTAGTCCTTCAAAGCAAAGATTTAGAAATTTGTAACAAAAGGATTCTGATGGTGATTTTAGAGGGAGGGGGCTCGGGGAGGTACACTTTTGTGGGCAGTAAATTACAGGTCTGAACTGAGTAGGAAAGATTTGGAGGAATATGGACCAAATGAGAGCAAATGGGACCAGCTTGGATGGGGCATCATGATCAACATGAACGAGTTGGGCCAAAGGACCTGATTCTGTACTGCACACTCTTGACTCTATGAACTGTCTCCACTGTCTGCAAATGTGATGGAAACTGGTTTGATTTGTACCATCCAGAGGGAAACGGACACAAATGTTAGTGTGATTTTCAGGGCTATGGGGGGAATGGACAAATTTCTATATTTCGAACTAGTATTGACTCACTAGGCTGTATATCGTCCGTGCCATAACGGTAGGATAATTATAAAATGTTTGCATATTTAAACCGCAATTTGTTTATTATCTCTCCCAGGTTATGATTTTGCTGCAGTACTAGAATGGTTTGCAGAACGAGTTGACCGTATCATCCTGTTGTTTGACGCTCATAAGCTGGATATTTCTGATGAATTTTCTGAAGTCATCAAAGCACTGAAGAACCACGAGGACAAGATACGTGTGGTGTTGAACAAGGCGGATCAAATTGAGACCCAGCAACTCATGCGTGTTTATGGTGCTCTCATGTGGTCTCTGGGCAAAATTGTCAATACACCTGAAGTGATTCGAGTGTACATCGGCTCGTTCTGGTCTCACCCTCTTTTGATTCCAGACAATCGCAAACTCTTTGAGGCAGAAGAACAAGATTTATTTAAAGACATCCAGAGCCTCCCCCGAAATGCTGCTTTACGAAAACTCAACGACCTAATCAAGAGAGCACGACTTGCAAAGGTTTGTAGATGTGTATACAATCATGAAAGAATTTTGGTAGTAATCCGAAACCAATCCATAATTTCCCTCTTTGCCTACATTCAAGAATTGATTAGTACGGGTATCGGTTGATTAGTACTGGTTTCATGGGTTATGGGGACAAGACAGGAGAATGGGGTTGAGGGTGAGAGTTGATTGAATGGCGGAGTAGACTTGATGGACCTAATGTCCTAATTCTGCTCATATTACTTATGAACTTAGAAATCCCAAAATTTTGACACATCATAGTTTGTCGCTAGTGCTTTCATAATACACTTAAGTTGAATTATGTTTAAGTTAGTGAAGAGATACAGCATGGAAACTGATCCTTTGGGCAGTGTGGACTCAATCCATTGATCATCTGTTCATATTAGTTCTGTTATTCCATGTTCTGAATCAATCCGTACACACCAAGACGATTTGGAGGCCAATTAACCTACAAACTCACATTTAATTAGGATGCTGGAGGAAACCAGAACACCAGAGTAAACTCACATGGTCTCAGGGAGAGTGTTCAAACACCACACAAAAACAGCACCCGAGGTTGGGATCAAACCTAACTCTGACGTAGTAGCTCTACCAATTGTGCCATTGTGCTATAGAAACAAGGAACTGCAGATATTGATTTACAAAAGAGAACACAAAGTGCTGCTCGATTATCATTTTATATGTTTTAACCATACCGAGTTGGGGAAAATAAACAGGAAGCGAAGAAAAGAAAACGGGAGAAATCAAGGCCTCTTACCTCAGGCAAGGAGGTTCCCTGATCAGCTGTCTTGTTGGCTAGGGGCATTACCCAACTCTCCTCCACACTCCCTTCTACAATCGGTCTGAAGATGGATCCTGAACTGAAACGTCACCAATCCCTTTTCTCCAGAGATGCTGCCTGACATGGAATAAGTGGGTTAGCATATGATGAACGTTTGACAGCGCTGGGCCTCTACTAGCTGGAGGTTAGAAGGTTGAGGGGGGGATTTCATTGAAGCTTACAGAATAATGAAAGGCATAGATTAGGTATGTTACAAAACTTACCTTCAGTGGCGCTGCAGTTCTGTCACTGGCCGTGTGCGCGACTTTGGCGTCTTTGAGGGAGGGGAGGGGTTAAAATGCGGTTTTCCCTTGCCTTCCGGAGTTGTATTTTCTCGAGGTGTGAGCTTTTGCTGAAGATTCGATCTGACTGCCGGTATGTGAATTTTTTTTTTAATCGCCTGACTATTTCAGCGCTGGAGTAAAATAAAAATTAGCTTCTAATACCGTGAACGCCGACAACGGGGACAAATTTTAGGTAGGGGACAGGTAAAGAAAAGCCGTTTATTTTTTTCATATAAACTTGCTTGTTAAGATGACCTTAATCAACATTTCATGTTGTGAAACGATGATTTATTCCCCATACGAACCGGCAGAATTGTTCCTGCCAATATGGGGTTTAAATTCACCGCAACCGCAACGTTCCAATCCATCGCGTTCCTGAAAATCCCACTCTCAAGCTGAATTAAATGGACATTAATTTACGGGCATTAATCACTAAATTCCTTCATTTAGCCTATAAATTCATAACAATAAGATTTAAAAATCATGTTATATTGTAAATTCTTGTGTGAATGTTATTTGGACACTTAGGCTTTTTTTTAAATGTTAATATTTTCTTAAGAAATGGATAGATGTTTAGATCCAGTAATTGAATTTTGTAATTAGCTACAATTGGGTAACTAACTAATTATATCCTTATTTCAGGTCATCCAAGTAAGATTGTTTCATATTTGTTTCAGAATGCTTCAATCTATAATAACTGAAAATGTCTTTCATTTCTCTTAATTTTTAAGAAAGTTATGGGCTTTTGATTGTCCTCGATCACAACTTTTGTGTAAAGTCAATGAAAAAGCAATAGGGAACAAGATGCTAATTTCCGAGTATGAAAATGGCCATAACTTTTTTAATACTGAAGATATGAAAGTGAATTAGGTGTCAAATTAAACTTTTTATGCTTTATCTGAAGGGATAAATTGCAGACTTGATTTTTTAAATCTCAAAATGTTGTAACATTGCTACATAGAATGTGGAAAGGATGTTTCCACTGGTGGAAATTGAGGTCGCAGCCTCAGAATTAAAGGGCACTCTTTAAGAAAGGAGGTGAGGAGGAACTTCTTTAGTCAGAGGGTAGTTAATCTGCGGAACTCATTGCCACAGAGTGTTGTGGAGACCGTCAGTGGATATTTTACAGGCAGAGACAGACAAATTCTAGATTAAAACGGGTGTCAAGGGTTATGGGGAAAAGGCAGAAAAAGGAATTAGGATGCAGAGATCGGTCATGATTGAATGGCGGAGTAGACTCGATGGGCTGAATCGCCTCATTCTACTATAACTTGTGAACATGCTAAATTACACCAGCATTTTGTCTATCTTTGGAGCTTATTGGTGTCTCGTCTGAATGGATGATATGACATAGCAGGAGAGCAGTACTGAAGCAAGTATAGAACAAAAGTACTAAGCCTTCGGGCTTGGCGGGCTAAGATTGTTCATGGTGCATTAGTGCGCCATCTTCATTGATTTACAAATATCACTGAGAATGCACAGTGATGGTAAACGGTGCAATCCGCATCTGGCATCACTTGCTCAAGATTTTACCATTGGTTAGGTGTTCATGACAATGCTACAGATTTTAGCTGATAGGATTAGAGCTTTTGATTTTACCTGGGCTTTGCTAGAGTCTAGAGTACTATCTATCTCTGCAGATGTTGACTTTGACATTCCAATATTACTTACCTTGCTTCACTGCCAATGATAGAACCTGCCCTGACAGCCACTTCTTTTGGCGTCTCTGCCCCCTCCCGCCCAATGTCTATGAAATTCTCCTCTCCAGAATTATTTTCGGCAAAGGCAGGAGATGATAGAAGATCATTGTTCCACCAGTTCAGTGCATGGTAGAATGTCAGGACATTTGTGCTACACTTTATGTGTAGGAAAGAACTGCAGATGCTGGTTTAAATCGAAGATAGACACAAATTGCTGGAGTAACTCAGTAGCACAAGCAACATCTCTGGAGTTAAGAAATGAGTGAAGTTTTGGTTCGTGACCCTTCTGCAAAAGTCTCCTTCTTTCCAGAGATGCTGCCAGTCCCGCTCAGTTACTCCAGCACTTTGTGTGCTACACTTTTTGCTACACATTTTAAAATTCTAATGCTAATAGTTTATATTTGAATTATTAAAAAAAAAAAGAAATATCTTGGTCTTAAATTGACAGATACAGAGTGGACATAGTGCATCAAACAGCAAGTAATTCCACTTTGCAGTGTTTCAAAGTGAACAATATTTGAAAGTATTTGTGTAATTTTGATTGGGAAATAAAACCTTTCCAATCTCAAGGGCAGATTTCCTGCTGCGTGAGTTCTGGAATTGTCCCCAAGGGCATCAAGTGAATAGTAACTCTAGTTTCCAGTTACATCATTGTTTCTGGAGCTTTGACATAGCACACTTCATTGTTTGAATATAATCGCAAAGAAACAAATTTTAATTAAAGTTTGAAATCCCACCCTGTTGGTATTCTCCAAGTATTTCTATTCCACCTAATACAGTTCTGTGTGTACATACTGAGAACACATCAGGTCATTTATTCAGCAAATCTGCCCGTATAATATGTAACTAAAGACATTGGGACTTTTTTTAAATCTCATTTCTAGAATGAATGCATGTTTAATTTAGAGATACAGTGTAAATACAGCTCTTCGGCCCACCGAGTCCACACCGGCCATTGATCACCAGTTCATGCTAGTTCTGTTATCCCACTTTCCCTACACATTAGGGGCAATTTTGGGGATAAATTGATCTACAAATTTGCACGTCTTTAGAATATGGGAGGAAACCGGAGTGCCTGGTGGAAGCCCTTGCGGTCACAGGGAGAATGTGCACACTCCAATCACAGCACTGACGTTGGGACTGAACCAGAGTCTCTGGCGTTGTGCGGCAGTGGCTCCATTAACTGTGGGATGGCAGACCATTCATTTAAGGTAGTGTGTAATGTAATTCATTAGTAAGTATTAAAAATAATTTCCAAAATTATGAGCCTCCTAACAAAAGGATTATCAGATGGCTCCAATAAATATTTTCCATTGGGGATATTCTGAAGATGAGAAATTGGAAATGTTTTTATTGTCATTATAAGGTGGTTAGGGGTTTATGTAGGAGAAAGGTCGTTGGAATTTTGGGAAGAAATTTGCAAGCCAAGGGTATAGGAACATAGAAAATAGGTGCAGGAGGAGGCCATTCGGTCCTTCGAGCCAGCACTGCCATTCATTGTGATCATGGCTGATCGTTCCCAATCAATAACCCGTGCCTGCCTCAGCCCCATATCCTTTGATTCCACTAGCCCCTAGAGCTCTATCTAACTCTCTCTTAAATCCATCCAGTGACTTGGCCTCCACTGCCCTCTGTGGCAGGGAATTCCACAAATTCACAACTCTCTGGGTGAAAAAGCTTTTTCTCAGCTCAGTCTTAAATGGCTTCCCCTTTATTCTAAGACCCCTGATCTGGGGTGGCCCCTGATTCTGGACTCGCCCAACATTGGGAACATTTTTCCTGCATCTAGCTTGTCCAGTCCTTTTATAATGTTATATGTTTCTATAAGATTCAATTCAATCTTTAATTGTCATTGTGCAGTGTACAGTACAGAGACAACGAAATGCAGTTAGCATCTCCCCAGAAGAGCGAACTTAGAATAATGTATATGTACAAACAGTATTGGGAAGTGTAATTATACTGGGGGAAGGAGTGTCTGGGGGTGGGGGGGGGGTGACTGGCAATCACCGAGGTGCAGAGTTAAGTATTGTAACAGCCGCAGGGAAGAAGCTGTTTCTGAACCTTCTGGTCCGGCAACGTTGGGACCTGTAGCGCCTCCGGATGGGAGGAGGGTAAACAGTCTGTGGCTGGGGTGAGACCAGTCCTTGACAATGCTGCGCGTCCTTCGCAGACATCGCTTGCTATGGACAGACTCAATGGAGGGGACTGAGGAACCGGTGATGCGTTGGACAGTATTCACCACCCTCTGCAGTGCTTTCCGGTCAGAGACAGACAGTTGCCATACCATACTGTAATACAGTTGGTAAGGATGCTCTCGATGGTGCAGCGGTAGAAGTTCACCAGAATCTGAGGAGACCTTCTTTAGTCTCCTCAGGAACAAGAGACGTTGGTGAGCCTTCTTGACCAGTGTAAAGGTATTGTGGGTCCAAGAGAGGTCATCAGAGATGTTGACCCCCATAAACCTGAAGCT
Organism: Raja brachyura; assembly: GCA_963514005.1. The sequence continues at coordinate 18,852,598 of OY740785.1, forward strand.
GGAAACACGTTCCACCTCCGTCCCATTTATATGGATGGGAGTGCGCGTGCAGCCCCTAGACCTTCTATAGTCCACAATGAGCTTCTTGGAGTTAAGGGCCAGGTTTTTGTCAGTGCACCATGCTGCTAGGAGCTGAACCTCCTCCCTATATACCGACTCATCGTTGTCGCTGATGAGGCCAATCACCGTTGTATCATCTGCATACTTGATGGTGGTGTTAGAACCATGTTCAGGTGTGCAGTCGTAGGTGAAGAGGGAGTAGAGGAGGGGGCTCAGTACACAGCCTTGTGGAACGCTGGTGTTCAGGGTGAGGATTGGTTGTCCAACCTAACAGACTCTGGTCTGTTAGTCAGGAAGTCCAGTATCCAGTTGCAGAGGGAGGGGTTGATGCCCAGGTCGCCGAGTTTGGTGATCAATTTTGAGGGGATAATGGTCTTAAATGCTAAGCTAAAGTCAATGAACAGCATTCTCACGTAGGTGTCTCTGTTATCGAGGTGGGAGTGGGCGGAGTGGAGTGCCGTTGAGATGGCATCCTCTGTACTCCTGGTCTTGCGGTAGGCAAACTGATAGGGGTCCAGTGTGGTAGGTAGGCAGCCTTTGAGGTGTGCCAGGACCAGCCTCTCGAAGCACTTGGTGATGATGGGCGTAAGTGCAACTGGGCGGAAGTCGTTGAGGCTCGCCGCAGTGGAGTGTTTTGGCACTGGCACGATGGAGGTGGTTTTAAGGCACGTGGGGACAACTGCTTGGGCAAGTGACAGATTGAAGATGTCAGTCCAGACATCTGTCAGCTGTGCAGCACATGTCCTGAGGACGCGCCCGGGGATGCCGTCAGGGCCAGCAGCCTTACATGCATTAATCCTAGTCAGTGCTAGATACACGTCGTAGGGGGTGAGTGTGAGGGGCTGGTGATCAGCAGGGAGCATAGCCTTGATGGCCATCTCTTGGTTGTCCCTGTCAAAGCGGCCATAAAAGTGGTTAAGCTCCTCAAGGAAGGATGAGTCGCTGGATGTGGGGGTGGTGTTGGTGGATCTGAAGTCCGTGATGGCCTGGATGCCTTGCCACATGCATCGGGGGTCAGAGTTGTTATTGAAGTGCTCCTCAATCCTAAGCTTGTAGCTATGCTTGGCCTTCTTGATGCCCCTCTTCAGGTTAGCCCTGGATGAACTGTAGGCTCGAGCAACGCCTGACCTCCCCTCATCCTTGTAAACTCCAGTGAATACGCCTAGTCTTTTCAATCTTTCCTCATATGATAGTCCCGCCATCCCAGGGATCAATCTCGTGAACCTACGCTGCACTGCCTCAATCACAAGGATGTCCTTCCTCAAATTAAGTATGAAGTACTGAATCATAGCTTAAATAAGTAGCTCTCTATTCTGCGGATGATATTCCTTCCATAGACCCATATGTATTCCTTGGTCTATCGGCTCTCTTGTGATATTGAAGTATCAAGTTCTAAATTTGGTCTAGAGAGTAATATTGGATTATTTCACTTGGAATTTAATCCCAAAAAGTGCGACGCAATGTCTTTTAGAGACTCTTAGGGTAGGAAGTAAAACCATAAATGATAGAGCAGTAGGGAGTATTGGGGGAGCTTGGTGAACAAGTACAAAGATTGCTAAAGATGGCAATACATGTAAATATGGTGGTAAGGAAGACACACAGGATGCTAGGTTACATTAGCCGAGGCATAGAATACAATTGCAGGGATGTTCTTCCCTGCTGTTATTACTCGTGAATATGCAGCTTTCATGCTGATGTAATGCCTATCCACACAAATCCCATTTTCCTGCCTAAGGCCCATATCCCCTACACTTTTCCTATCCAAGTAGAAACTTTGAAAATAGGTGCAGGAGTAGCCCTTCGAGCCAGCACCGCCATTCAATATGATCATGGCTAATCATCCAAAATCAGTACCCTGTTCCTGCTTTCTCCCCATATCCCTTGATTCTGTTAGCCCTAAGAGCTCTATCAAACTCTCTCTGTACCTGTACAAACACATTTTAAACATTGTAATTGGACCTGTCTCCACTAGCTCTTCTGGCAGCTCATTCCAAACAATCACCAATCTCTGTGGACACAGACACTTCAATCCTGTCTGTCCTCATTCTCTAAGATGCGGTGTTCAGTAGGACTCTTCATTCTTCTGAAAACCCTCAAATGTAGCTTACAAATTTCTCCCCACCAAAGCTCCTTGCACTCATGTGATCCCAGTCAATGTTATAATAAAAGTTAAAATCACCACCACTGCCACTACAAGTCTGAAAAAGGGCCCTGACACAAAATGTCACCTAATCATGTTCCCCAGAGTAGCCGCCTGACTTTGAGTTACTCCATCACTCGTAACAGTAGAGTTACTAATACAACTCTTTTGCCTTAGCACCTTTTGGGGATCTGTTTACATAGCTTTTCCTACATTGAGTCAGTATCTCCATCTGCTGCCTTGTCAGTCAATGTGCCATTTTGCCTATCCATCTCCGCCCTCTCCCCCAACAAAGTACCAAAAGAGATTCCTTTGATCCAAAAACCTGAACTTTTCCCTCCTGCATTCCTCTCTTTAACCACTTGCTCATCTTTTTCTATGTTATGGCACGGAAGTAATTATCAGATTAGAACCTTGGCTCCTGCTATTGAACTTTCTATGCAACTCTCTAAATATCCTTCAGAGGATTCCATGTCTCTTGCCTATGTTGGCAGTGCTGATTATGGGCGCTGACTTCTGACCGTTTCCCCTCTCCTTTCAGAATGAGCATAGGAAGGACTTAATTGCATTGGAGAGGTGCAGAGGAGAAGCATCCGTTTGTATAGGATATAGCATTTCAGCATTTACTCCAGCACTCAACAAATTTAGTATGCCTCAATGTGATTGCACTTCATTCTTAGAAACTCTGTTGGTCGCTTACGGGACAATAACCCTAATTACCCGAAACGTGGCCTATTTCCTTCGCTCCATAGATGCTGCCTCACCCGCTGAGTTCCTCCAGCATTTTTGTCTATTTTCGATTTTCCAGCATCTGCAGTTCCTTCTTAAACCATAATTATTTTTGTGCTCCAGCAATCTGCAGTGTTTCTCCATTTAATTACTGTATTTGCTCTTCCTTCAAAAACAAACAACGCCATATTTTCAACTGTTTGTAACCTCGAACTCACTCTGTTAACTTTTAAATATCTCCTTTCACCTGTTTTTTTTTTGGTCCACAAAATACCATTTTGCATGAGAGTTGGACATACTGGAAGTAGGCATTTATCTGATATTTGTTCTATTTGTCATCTTAATAGGATATTTGATTCTAGAGACATCCCAAACAGTGTATTCAGAATCTTGGTTACCAAGAATAAACCCCTCAGCCTGTGAAATATTGAAATAGATTGTCCTTCACGGTCTTAACTAATATCAACTAATTTACCATACAGTAACCTTCAACTGCCGTGGACTATTACCTACAGTAATCTCTTCAGCGTGTACCAAATAGCCCAGCCAGGATTAATTGTTCAATAATAGTCCATTTGCTGAATTTTCCAAGGTCAAAACTTTCAAACAAAAATAGGACAGGATATCTGTCATGTTTGATCCAAGATGCTTTTTGAAAAATAATTGGCTTCAAAACACAATTTTCCAACTTGTGAAGTCTTGATTCTTCTGATTTTTGAATTATTGCATGTTAATTGAATGTTTCCGGTACTTGAATGTAATTTCCTGTTTATTTGGAAATAATCATAACAGCTTTCGAATTGTTCTTCATTCTTTAATTTTAAATGGTAGCAAAGCCAATGCTGCAAGTCTTTAGATGGTACAGTGACTAAGTCATTAACGCTGCAGTTTTTTCTCCAGCAAGCTGTTCTATCCTCGTCTTTAGTTTAGAGATACAGCATGAAATAGGGCCCCATCAGCCCACCTGTCGACCAGTGATCACTCATACACTAGTTCTATTTTACACACTAGGAACAATTTACAAAAGCCAATTAACCTATAGATCTGCACGTCTTTAGAATGTCGGAGGAAATTAAGGCACCCGGAGAAAACCCACAGGAAGAACGTGCAAACTCCACACAGACAGCACCTGTAGTCAGGATCGAACCCGGGTCTCTGGCACTGTAAGGCACCAACTCTACAGCTGCGCCACTGTGCCATTTGGTGCTTGTGTGTATGCCGTATTTATTCCCTGGGACTTTGTGGGTGTCTCTTGGGCGCTCTCATAGCACAAAGGCTTTCTAGTGTGTGGACTAATTAGCCATTCTAAGTTTTCTCTCATGGAGGAGAATGCGATGATGGGCTTTGAGAGGTAATGGGTTGTAGGAAATAAGCCGACGAATGAGTTTGCTCTGAGCTGGCATTTAACTGGATGAGAGAATCTAAATGAAATATTGTTCTGGTGCGGGTAGTAGATCTAAATGCTGAATTTGCTTTCAATAGGCCCATTATGAAGGAAATAATGGAAAACAAATTGCATTTTTGTTTTACATTAGCCAGAGTTGATTGTACCAGTATAAAGACTGTCTTCACTGATTCCATGTAAATGATGTTAATTAAACAATAACTTGTGGATTTGCGTGGAACTTAATGAAATTTAGGCCATCATGACATTTATTCTGTTACTTTAAAGACTCCAATGATGTTTGTCAGTCCCCAGTAACTTTTATTTGCAGTGTTTCCCACAGTTGTCAGGTGAACATTTATTGACTTTTTCATCAATTAGGATGATCTCTTAAGAAGAAAGCAATTAGAAAGCAGCCTATCTGTTGGCCGTTGTTTATTGTCGAAAGCAAAAATGGTCATCGGCAGCCTGTGTATGTGCAGTGTTGAGCTTGTGATGTAACTCCACAGTGGGAGATTTTTGTGGTTAGTTGCTTCACCAGAGAAGGAAAGAGCAGAATGTGCACTGTACAGCACTTCATCCCATTATAACTTCCAAACACCCTGACAACCAACACTACATTCGAAAGCTAAGATGAAAGTACAAGCTACAGTTTTCATAAGTGTCTAAGCACATGGTTCAGATGGTTAAAATAGACAATAGGCCCTTCGAACCAGCACCGCCATTCAATGTGATCATGGCTGATCATCCACAATCAGTACCCCGTTCCTGATCCCCCGACTCCGCTCTCTTTAAGAGCCCTATCTAAGTCTCTGTTGAAAATATCCAGAGGACTGGCCTCCACCGCCCTCTGAGGCAGAGAATTCCAGAGACTCACAACTCTCTGTGTGAAAAAGTGTTTCCTCATCACCATTCTAAATGGCTTGCCGCTTATTCTTAAACTGTGGCCCCCTGGTTCTGGACCCCCAACATCGGGAGCATGTTTCCTGCCTCTAGCATGTCCAAACCCTTAATAATCTTATGTTTCAATGGGATCTTATTTATTATCTCTCATCCTTCTACATTCCAGTGTACAAGCCCAGCCGCTCCATTCTCTCAGCATATGACAGTCGTGCCATCCTGTGAATTTACCTTGTGAACCTACGCTGCACAATAACAAGATTGTCCTCAATAGCAAGATTGTCCTTCCTCAAATTTGGAATCCAAAACTGCACACAATACTCTGGGTGTGGTCTCACTAGGGCCCTGTACAACTGGAGAAGGATCTCTTTGTTCCTATACTCAACTCCTCTTGTTATGAAGGCCAACATGCCATTCGCTTTCTTCACTGACTGCTGTACCTGCATGCTTACTTTCAGTGACTGATGAACAAGGCCCCCAGATCTCGTTGTACATCCCCTTTTCCCAACTTGACACCATTTAGATAATAATCTGCCTTCCTGTTTTTGCTACCAAAGTGGATGACCTCACATTTATGCACATTAAACTACATCTGCCCACTCACCCAACCTGTCCAAGTCACCCTGCATTCTCATAGCATCCTCCTCACAGTTCACACTGACACCCAGCTTTGTTTCATCTGCAAATTTGCAGATGCTACTTGCAATCCCTTCATCTAAATTATTAATATATATTGAAAATAGCTGCGGTCCCAGCAAAGAGCCTTGCGGTATGCCACTAGTCACTGCCTGCCATTCTGAAAAGGACCCGTTACTCCCTACTCTTTGTTTCCTGCCAACCAATTTTCTATCCAGTTCAGCACTCTACCCCCAATTACATGTGCCCTAACTTTGCCCATTAATCTCTTATGTGTGACCTTATCGAATGATTTCCGAAATACCAGGTACACTGCATCCAGTGGCTCTCCCTTGTCTATTTTCCTAGTTACATCCTCAAGAAATTCCAAAAGATTAGACGAGCATGATTTCCCCTTCATAAATCCATGCTGACTCGGACCAATCCTGTTACTGCTATCCAAATGTGCCGCTATTTAATCTTTTATGATTGACTCCAGCATCTTCCCCACCACCGATGTCCGGCTGAATGTCACTGGTCTATAATTCCCTGTTTTCTCTCTCCCGCCTTTCTCAAAAAGTAGGATAACATTAGCTACCCTCCAATCCACAGGAACTGATCCTGAATCTATAGTACATTGTAAAATGATCATCAATGCGTCCATGATTTCTAGAGCCACTTCCTTAAGTACCCTGGGATGCGGACCATTAGGCCCTGGGGATTTATCAGCCTTCAGTCCCATCAGTTTGCCCAACACCATTTCCTGCCTAATGTGCATTTCCTTCAGTTTCTCTGTCACCCCTAGATCCTCTGGCCACTAGTACATCAGGAAATAGGTAATGTTTAATTGAATAACTGTATTAAGTTGTATTTTTATCCTGTTTTGATGTATGGGTAAAATTCAATATGTCCCAGGTGAGACCACCCCTGAGTATTGTTTGCAATTATGGTTCATGTTTTCTTTAAGTATATGTAAAGACGACAGCAAAGATTCACCTAACTGGCTCCTTGGGTGGCCGAACCGTCATTTGGAGAGATATTGAGTAGACAAAGACTCTATTCTCAACCGTTTGACAGAAATAAAGGTGACCTTTGAGATACATAAAAATTGTTTAGAGATAAATGCAGGAGGATGTCTCCCTTTGGTTAAGGATTCCAGATATCATGACCATTATCTCAGAGATTGGAGTAGACATTTAGGACTGAAATTGGGAATCTCTTCACTTGTCACAATTTTTTGAGGAATTTTCTTTTCCAGAGGGCTCTGGAATCTCCAATGATTGCATTCAAAACTGAGGTGAATAGATCTTTTGCACATTCCAGGAAATTAAGGACTTCAGGGTGGAGCAAGGAAAATGGTGTTGAGATAGATCCATGGTAATGTTGAATGGCAGAGGAAGCACAAGGATGAATGGCCTACTACTCTTGTTTTCTTTGAAATATTAGTCTGTTTGCTTTCAGTGATTTATCTAATAGTGTAGTTTCTTCCTGGTGTCATTGTCTGTGTGAATATATGCTTCCTGGCACTGGGTCTAAAGTTATTTTGCCAATATGTACTTGTCTCTATCCTGCAATCACTTCAAATTCCATTTGTGCTGAGGGTTAAGCATTTCTCTTCAAACTTGATTATTTTCAATTGCCCGAGTCTAAAGACAAATGAATTTTTCTAACCTTGTAACCTTTGTGAATTATTGGAATTCTCTACCCAGGGAGCTGCAAATATAATCAAAGCCAGCACGGATTTTTCAGCTAGGAGATTGAGAAACGGGCAGAACAATTGTGCCGACATCACATACACTCAGCCATGATCTTACTCGTAGCAGAGCAGGTTTGAGGTGATACATAGATCAGGCCCTTCAGCCCACAATGTGTGTGTTACCATGATGCCATTTTAAACTAATCCAATCTGCCTTCATATGCGCTATATCCATCAATCCCCTGTCTGTTCATGTGTATGTCTATTGCTTATGTGTAATGCTTATTGAACTTTGCTATCATATATCCCGTCACCAGGTCCCCTGATAGTGTGTTCCAGGCACTGACCACTCCGTGTTGAAAGAAGAAAAATCTCCTTCAACTTTCCTCTTGTCGTTTTCAAGCTATGTCCTCCTCCAGTATTTCATATTTCCAACATGGGGGAAAAAGGTTCTGTCTGTCTACCTTATCTTTGCTTCTCATAATTTTGTTTCAAGATTTGTTTATTGTCACATGTACCAATTAAGATACAGTGAAATTCAGATTGTCATACTGTCATACCAATGAAGGGCAACAAGGCACCCAAATAATTGTTTAACATGAACATCCACTACAGTGACTCCCCCACATTCCTCACTGTGATGGAAGGCAAAAAAAAAAAGTTCAATCATCTTCACTTCTTTGTTCTCCTACGGTCGGGGCACTCGAACCTTCCGTTGTTGGGCGGTCCAGCTCTCCCGCATCGGGGCGGTCCAGCTCTCCCGCATCGGGGCGGTCCAGCTCTCCCGCATCGGGGCGGTCCAGCTCTCCCGCATCGGGGCGGTCCAGCTCTCCCGCATCGGGGCGGTCCAGCTCTCCCGCATCGGGGCGGTCCAGCTCTCCCGCATCGGGGCGGTCCAGCTCTCCCGCATCGGGGCGGTCCAGCTCTCCCGCATCGGGGCGGTCCAGCTCTCCCGCATCGGGGCGGTCCAGCTCTCCCGCATCGGGGCGGTCCAGCTCTCCCGCATCGGGGCGGTCCAGCTCTCCCGCATCGGGGCGGTCCAGCTCTCCCGCATCGGGGCTGGTCGAACCTCCTGCAGCTTGGAGCTTCTCGACATCAGTCTCTACCCATGTTGAAATATGCAGGCCACGGTTGGAGCGTCGATCCCAGGCAAGCGACAGCTCTATCAGGTCACCCCTCTTCCTTCAAGGCAAAAACAATCCAAGTTTGTCCAACCTCTTGAGCTAAAGTAGAGGGTACTTCAGGGGGTCTCGACCCGAAATGTCACCCATTCCTTCTCTCCAAAGCCGTTGCTTGTCCTGCTGAGTTACTCCAGTTTTTTGTGTCTATCTTCGATTTAAACCAGCACATGCTGTTCCTTCCTAAACATTCCAGTGAACCTCTTCTGCACCCTCTCAAGTCTCTCTCTACATCCTTCCTGCAACATGACTGCACTGCATGCAATTCTCCAAATGTAGCCTAATCAGTTTATTTTAAATATATACAACTGCAACACGACTTCCTAAGTTTTATACTTGCTGCCCTGACTATGCAGCGTAGATACATTTACAATCCTATTCACTAATTTTACTTTAGATTTTAGAGATGCAGTGCAGAAACAGGCTCTTTGGCCCACCGTGTCCGCGCCAACCAACTATCATCCCATACACTAGCACTATCCTACACACTAGGGACAATTTACAATTTCACCAACGCCAATTAACCTACAAATCTGAAAATCTTTGTTGTGTGAGAGGAAACCAGGGCATCCAGAGAAAATCCACGCAGACACAGGGAGAATGTGAAAACACTGTACAGACAGCAACCGTAGTCAGGATTGAACGCGGGTCTCTGGCATTGCGAGGCAGCAGATCTACCACTGCATCATTGTGCTATCCCTTTCCCCTTACAGGGAGCTGTGCACACCAAAATCCCTCTGTACATCAATGTTTCTAAAGCTTCTGCCATTTACTGTATACTTTCCTTGACATCCAACCTCCCAGAGAGAAATATCTCACACTTATTCAGATTAAATCCATCTTCCATTTCTCTGCTTAAATTTCCAACTTGTCTGCATCCTTTGACAAACTTCCTCACTAGCCACAACTCGGGAAATGATTGGGTCCAATGCAACCTTCTAATCAGCCCACCTGCACTTTTGTCCAGATTATTTCAACAGGAGTGTCAGCTCTGATTCCCTGCAGAACACTACTGGTTGTAGACGTCCAATCAAAATAACATTCTTCCTCTATCTTGTCTTCAATGCCATAGCCAATTTTGAATCTAATCTAACATGCCTCCCTTGATCCCATGTGCCTTAATCTGCCTTAATGTGGGGGTTAATGTGTAAGCACCAATATACAATATAGACACGATCAAAATTAAGGAGATGAATCTTATGCTTATCAGAAGATTTGTTTTGGGCATGTGGAAAATGATGGTTAAACACCTAAAACTGCACGATTCAATTGTTTTTTAAGCAATAAAATCAAATGCTGACGAACATTTTTTAATGAACAAATGTCAGATTTCCAAATGTGCACTATCCAAAGATCATTGGAGACCGATGGGGCTGCAGATACTGGTATCTTGTGTGGAATGCAGTGCTGGAGTAACTCAGCAAGTTAGGCAGGTGACATTTCGGGTTAGGACCCTTCTTCGGACTTGAGTCGGAGTCTGAGGAAGGGTCCCAAACCTGAATCGTTACCTATCAACGTCCTCCAGAGATGCTGCCTGAATCTATGGGTTCCTCCAGCTCTTTGTGTTGCTATCCAATCGCTGTTAGCGTAAAGTTTATGGCTTTATTGTGAAACTCCATGCCTGGGGTTTTGTAATAAAATAAAGGCATCTGCGATCAGCCTGTTGTTCTTGGACAGCCTTGCATAAATGCAGCTGGCGTTCTAATTGAATTATTAATCTCTAGACATCTCTAAATCGCTAGGCCTGAAGAAGGGTCTCGACCCGAAACGTCACCCATTCCTTTACTCCAGAGTTGCTGCCTGTCCCGCTGAGCTACTCCAGCGTTTTGTGCATATCTTCGGTTTAAACCAGCATCTGCGGTTCCTTCCTACATAGTTATCTCTAGCCCTAGATATAGTCGATCACAAATGTTGCATCAGGTGCAGTTTATTTTGGGGGTTTAATGATTTCCTGCAACAGTGCAAATGTACAGAGAGTTGGAATTTACATTTTTACTAATTCCAGTAAGGGAATTACTGGTGATCATATTTTGAACCGTCCCGCTCTTGCAATGGGTGATTTGTAATATGAACATTGTTCACTCTACAATCCAATACTTTTTGTTTTGGAGCTTTTTGTAAGGCCACAGAAAGCAGCATACATTTTTCTTTGCCCCAATGGTAATGTCAAGGAAAATGTTATTTACTGGTGAATTTAAAATTGTGCAGACATTTTTGTAATCTAATGTGGAATGGATTATTGGTGCTTTCTAACTTGAGAAGTATGGAACTAACTGGAAGTATCCTTGTCGGATTGGAAGACAGTGATTTACTTTCATAAAAAGCTTGCATTTTGAATAATAAAAGCTTGCGATTTTACTGTTTTCAGTTATGTGCTCTGTTTAAAATCTTTCTCTTCTGTCTTATTTCTTCGTAACTGCACAGTCTCCATGCCAATACGGTTCCTCCCCAGATTATGAACGCTCTATTTGTATACACCCCGTACATAAGAATTCGCTTTTGGAAGACCGGCAAAATAGATTTGCTGGCTGCTGCAGGCATCTTCAGCTCTGTGGGAACGCTGTTCACAGCAAGGTCATAACTGCAAAATAGAATAGTCTGCAGTGCAACCATAGTAGATCATAGTTTTTGAAGCAAAGATAGACACAATTGGAGGAACAGCACCTCATATTTCGCTTGGATAGTTTGCACCCCAGCGGTATGAACATTGACCTCTAGTTTCAGATAGCCCTTGCTTTCTCTCTCCATTCCCTTCCCTTTCCCACCTCTCCCACTAGTCTTACTTTCTCTGCTTACATTCTATCTTTGTTCCGCCCCCTCCCCTTCATACACATAGTTGTTGAGGCAATGGCTAGTGTTCTGCAGTGTTCAAGGTTGCTGTGAAGAAGCTGTACTTGAACATGGAGATCTGGTTTTAGGGCTCCTGTACCACCTTCCTGAAATTAGCAAGATGAGAGCATAACCCGGGTGGTGTGGGTCTTTGATATTGGCTGACCTTTTGAGGTAGAGTCCTGGAGATCCCTTAGATGGTGGAGAGGTCAGTACCCGTGAAGGTCGAGGCAAAGGCTACCTCTCTTCTGCAGCTTCCTCCTTCGGTGGTTATGTTAGTCAATTGCCAATGGAAGTTGTTCCATATTTGTGAATAGAGTCCTGAAGCTTTACTTGTATTGCTCATGAACACGCATTTCTAAAGTGAAAGTCCAGCTGAAATTTTGTTTATCAAAAGACAAAATGAGATAAGGAGATAAAGGATAGAAGTTGGATTTGCATCCGACTCTTGTTATATTTGATGGTGCAATGTGTTAATCTAATGCTGAACCTACAATGTTTGAACATGTTATCTGCCAGTTATTCCATAAAAGTTAATCTCTTGTGTAAACAAAGTGTTGTGTTTTTTCCTTTTCAGGTTCATGCCTACATTATTATTGCATTACGGAAAGAGATGCCAGCAGTATTTGGTAAAGATAACAAGAAGAAAGAACTGATTAATGGCCTTGGAGATATTTACGCCCGGATTGAACGAGAACATCAGATCTCTCCAGGAGATTTTCCTAATCTTAAGAAAATGCAGGTAGGTCTGAATTGGCTTGCTTCATGTTCCTCATTTTGTCAACATAGTTTTGGGATTTCTGCCTCAATTGTACGTTATCCAAACATGAAGCACATTGAGGTGTGCATATTGAAACTATTTTATTACATAATCTGAGAAAATTATGTATATGGTCTAGAAAAATGATAACATATTTTTAAATTGTGCATTGTAGTCTGCTTTCCTTGTACAACTTTAAATATAAAGTATTAGACTTTAGAAATACGACACAGAAACAGGCCTTCAACCCACAGAGTACGCACTGACCAACGATCACAGTGTACTATACCATCCTCTCCAACACACTCGGCAGATTACTATCTAAATTATGTAAAGTTTGGTTCACTACCAAAGCCAGTGAACCTACAAACCAATAAGTCTTTGTAGTGTAGGAAGAAACCAGAGCACCCGGAGAAAACTCATGCAGTTACAGGGAGAACGTACAAACGTCATGCAGGCAGCACCCATTGTCAGAACTGAACCAGGGTCTCTCACGCTGCAAGGCAGCAGCTCTACCGCTGTGCCCGCTCTTACTAAGAGCATAAAGATCTGAATGCTACTGCTTGCTATACTTTAATTTTTCATTATTTACATTCCTAGTATTTGAATGATTTTTCAGTTTAAAAGCAGATGTACTATGGGGAAAATTAACGTATATGATTCTATAGGTGCTGGTCAGGCCGCATTTGGAGTACTGTGAGCAAATTTGGGACCCATATGTGAGGATGTGTGTAGAGCTACTAACACATACTCCAAGTAGCGAAAGGATTTGAGTATAGGAGCAGGGAGGTTCTACTGCAGTTGTACAGGGTTTTGGTGAGGCCACACCTGGAGTATTGCGTACAGTTTTGGTCTCCAAATCTGAGGAAAGACATCCTTGCCATAGAGGGGGTACAGAGAAGATTCACCAGACTGATTCCTGGGATGTCAGGACTTTCATATGAGGAAAGATTGGATAGACTCGGCTTGTACTCGCTGGAATTTAGAAGATTGAGGGGGGATCTTATAGAAACTTACAAAATTCTTAAGGAGTTGGACAAGCTAGATGCTGGAAGATTGTTCCCGATGTTGGGAGAGTCCAGAACAAGGGGTCACAGTCTAAGGATAAGGGGGAATTCCTTTAGGACCGAGATGAGGAAAACATTCTTTACACAGAGAGTGGTGAGTCTCTGGAATTCTCTGCCACAGAAGGTAGTTGAGGCCAGTTCATTGGCTATATTTAAGAGGGCGTTAGATGTGGCACTTGTGGCTAAAGGGATCAGGGGGTATGGAGAGAAGGCAGGTACGGGATACTGAGTTGGATGATCAGCCATGATCATATTGAATGGCGGTGCAGGCTCGAAGGGCCAAATGGCCTACTCCTGCACCTATTTTTCTATGTTCTATGTTTCTAATGATCCAACAAGTTTATTGGCATATAATAAAGTTACACAGCATGTTGACATCACTGTAACTGCATCTCGACTGACAGCTGGTGTCTGGAAACGGTCGTATTAAATGGTGACTATATGGTAAAAACTAGACTGGATTATAGATCCGAGTGGTGTGTAACATGTGTGATAGTATTGATGAACATGTAGGTAGAGCAGATCTATATCTTTCCTCTTAAGAAAATAACGTAACTACAAATATATATGCGAGTACAACTAGTCGAGTTTAACCGGCGTCTATAAGAATAGGTAGTTGCTTCAGCACTGGAGCAGGTTAAGCATAGTATCTAAAGGTAGGTTTGCAAATGCGACCAGCACGTGTACGGTACAAGCTCGCATCTCCATCCTTCACCGGCGAAAACTGTTTGACCAGGGGCTGTTGGAACACCAGAGATACGTGAGACTGGAGACCGGGACACCGACCGTGATGACGAGAAGGCAGGATACATGCTGGGTGCAGACTCCGCAAACAGACGCAAGTCCGGGGAAGAGAGAAAATCAGTCATACGGTGACACAGTCCAGGAACATCTGGATATGGGATTGTGGGTTGCGGTTCATTCATTGGTAGAAGGTATTGACAATTTTGCCGGTAAGCCCCTCCATTTGAATCGACCATGTACAAATGTGGTTCTGGTGCAAGGCTGCAGATTGAACCAAGGCGACTATAACCCGTTCGATTGAGGATTTCGGGACTGTTGGTAATGTGAAGAAAGTCCCATCGGTGGGCGAAATTCTTGAAGCACTGGCTGGTGAACTGCTTCCGTTGTCAGACAGGAGTTTCATGGGCGCCCCGTGAATTGAAAAGTGTTGCCCTGGTTTTTGAACTACCATTGCTGAAGTGAGCTGGGAAACAGATCGATCTCAAACCAGCCCGAGCACGAGTCAATACACAATAGGTGCAGGAGTAGGCCATTCGAGCCAGCATCGCCATTTAATATGATCATGGCTGATTTTCCTCAATCAGTACCCCGTTCCTGCCTTCTCGCCATATCCCCTGACTCTGCTATCTTTAAGAGCCCTATCTAGCTCTCCCTTGAAAGTATCCAGAGAACCGGCCTCCACCGCCCTCTGAGGCAGAGAATTCCACAGACTCACAACTCTCCGAGCCAGGCAGGAGCAGCATGGATCGGCAAGTTCAAAATGCTGATCAGGGGCTGGTGGTCTGTTTCTATAGTCACAGTCTTTCCAAAAATAAAGTCTCACACAGGGGAACACCACTGCCAATAGTTCCTTCTTGATTTGAGCATAGTGTTGCTCAGTCTCAGACATCGTAGAAGACACATATACCATGGGTCTGTTGTCACCTTCACTGGTGCTCTGAAGATGGGCAGCACCCAATCCGTACTGGGAGGCATCACAGGTTAGCGTTACAGGCAGTTTCACATCAAAGTAAGCCAGAGTCGAGGCACAGGCCGACTGCTGTTTTAGGGTATGGAATGTTCTCTGGTGTTGTGTATACCAGGATCAGTTGCGTCCTTGTGTGTTAGCTGCCTCAGTGGTGTTGACTGTTCTCTGAAGTTCTGGTCTCCAATTGGAGTGGGTTCATATCCCACTTCTGACACCACGTAGAGCTACTAACACATACTCCAAGTAAAGATCCAATAAGTTTATTGGCAGATAATAAAATTACACAGCATGTTGACATCACCTTAACTGCATCTCGACTGACAGCTGGTGTCTGGAAACGTTAGGATTAAATGGTGACCATATGGTAAAACCGGACTGGATTATAGATCCGTTGGTGTGTAACATATGTGTGTTAGTATTGGTGAACATATAGGTAGAACAGATCTACAATGTGCTAGCTCTGGAGAGGAGGTTTACAAGAATGATTCCAGGAAAGAGTGGGTTAGCATATGATGAGTGTTTAACAGCACTGGGCTGCTACTTGCTGGAATTTAGAAGGTTGAGGGGGGACCTCAATGAAACTCACAGAATAGTGATAGGCATAGATAGAGTGGATGCGGAGAGGATGTTTCCACTGGTGGGAGAGTCTAGGACCAGAGGTGATAGTGTCAGAATTAAAAGGCGCTCTTTTGGAAAAGAGGTGAGGAGGAACTGCTTTAGGATAGTTAATCTGTGGAACTCATTGTCACAGAGTCGTGGAGGCCTGCTTGTGGATAATATCATTGGTAATATCTCGAAGCTACCAAGTCGCTCAATACTACAGAATAATAAAGTTATTAGTATTACCTCCAGTGTCGCACTACGAAGGATACCTCTGACTCAAATTCCAAAGATGCACCACCTCTGAGTGAAGACATTTATTATTATCTCAGTCCTTGGTTAACAGCTGTGAATCTAGTCACCACAGCTAGATGAAGCATCTTCCCTGCATTTACCGTTTGATGCTCTAAGACAGCTTTTGTTTAATTTTCAAGCTTTACATGATGCTAATTAGTCAATCCCAAATTGCTATTGAGATAGCAGCTCACCCCCATCTTAAACTGCGGCAGTTCTCCTTCCATAGAACACTTATGGTCTTGGAGAGGAAATTCCAGGAGACAATGAAGGCACAATAATACTTAAAAGTCAGGACAAAGCATGTACATGGGGGGGGGGGGGGGGGGGTCTACAGATGTTTCCATGCACCTGCTATTCTTGTTCTCCTTGGTGTTAGCGATTGCAGGTTTCAGAGGTCTGTGAGTAATTGTGCACTCACTGACTCTCTCCCACACTCTTGCAGGTAATCAAGGCTTTCGTAAGGGAATTTGGGTTTAAAAAACGACATTTGCAAGGCTACACTGAAAGTAGAAGGATGGGACAATAGGGAATGGGGTGGATGATGGACTGAGATAATTGTATTGCATTTCTTTGCATATTTGTTTAGACAACAATGACATTTGACCGCCTTATTTTTTTAAATCAATCTTTATATTGGCACCCTGTTAATATTCATTAATGCTGGCAATGTCAGCAGGGTGTGTCACATTTTGAAAACCATAATTCATTAGCACATCAAAGGTTTATTTGAAAGGGCTCGACACGAAATGTCACCCATTCCTCCAGCTGCTGCCTGTCCTGCTGAGTTACTCCAGCATTTTGTGTCTATATTCAGTTTAGACCAGCATCTGCAGTTCCTTCCTACACAAAGGTTTGTTTGAAATGAGGATAGATTTATTGAGTGCAGAGCTGTTCACGGGCAATCTGACTAGACGTGTCCTTGATAATTTGTTCTGTTCAATAAATGTCATGTGATCTTTTCAGTAATTGTTGTTGCTCAGTGATTGAAATGGGTCAGTCTGCTCACAGTACATCTGGCATTTAGTTTGGAAGCGCCTTTGGAAACAGGCCCTTCGTCCCACCATGTCAGCACCGACCAGCGATCACCCGTTCTATCCTACACACTAGGAACAATTTACAGAAGCCAATTAACCCACAGACCTGTATATCTTTGGAACATGGATGGAAACTAGAGAAAACCCAGTTACAGGGAGACTGTAAAAACTCTGTGCAGAAAGTACCATACTCGGGATTGAGCCCAGGTTTCTGATGCTTTAAGGCAGCAAATGTACTGTTGTGGTATAGTGCGGCCCACTGTAGGTTTGCAAGTTTTTTTTTTTAACCCAAATTAATATTATTTGTGTTTATAATCACCCATGCTGTCCAGTGCAAGAGAAAATGGGGGTGAAAAGGATGTGAATCATTGTATTTCCCCATTTCATTTGCTGTTACCTATTTTCTGCAAATTGTTTGTTTGCACTTGTAGTGCTAGTAGTGTAGAAGCTCACAGATTCTGTAAGGGTAAAAATACATGCCAGGTTATAGGTGCTAGTGGTAAGAATGGTCACAACTGTATTTTGGACAGGAGTTAATAGAATGAATTGTGGAGCTTGGGCTTAGGATGTACATGCATCAGTGGTGGGATAAAGGGACCTAGTTGGCAATCGGCAGATAAGTGAAGCTGTGTAAAAGTAGAAGTCAACTATCTTTATGATCCCATATTTCCTTCAAATCCTGAAACTAATTTAGTGATGGTATTGCATGAGCGGTAGATTATTTTCCATTGGTTGCAACCATTTTACAAATTATTACTAAACTACATTTTGAGATTTTCTTTGTTGTAGAATAACATTCCTATTTTTTGGTTTCCAGGAACAGCTGCAAGCGCAGGATTTTTCCAAATTTCAGCCACTGAAGATTAAGCTGTTGGACACCGTGGACGACATGTTGGGAAACGATATTGCTCAACTAATGACCCTCGTCCGTCATGAGGAATCCCAACGGCCTGTTCCGGTTGTGAAAGGGGGAGCCTTTGAAGGCACCATGAATGGCCCATTTGGACATGGATACGGTGAGGGAGCTGGCGAGGGCATCGACGACCTCGAGTGGATTGTGATCCGAGATAAACCAAGCTACGACGAGATATTTTATACCCTTTCACCCGTCAATGGGAAGGTGACAGGTGCAAATGCAAAGAGGGAGATGGTGAAGTCTAAGCTTCCAAACACGGTGCTGGGGAAAATCTGGAAACTGGCAGATATTGACAAGGATGGCATGTTGGATGATGAAGAATTTGCCTTGGCCAACCATCTAATTAAAGTCAAGCTGGAAGGTCACGAACTGCCCGGTGAAATTCCACAACATCTCATTCCCCCGTCAAAGAGAAAGTTGGCTGATTGAAAAGGAAAATGTTCTCATTTGCGGAACGTAGCACAATAGGATGAAGATGAAAAAGACTGGCGAATGAAGAGTCAAAACCTTAAATTTTAACCAGGCAAAAATTGTGATGCAGCTTTGACATAGTAAATGCTTTTCTTTCCTGTATTTACACACATCACAATACTCTATTAGCTTTCAAAGCATAGACATCTATTGGTGTAGGAAGGAACTGCAGATGCCGGTTTAAACCGAAGATAGACACAAAATGCTGGAGTAACTCTGCGGGGCAGGTAGCATTTCTGGAGCAAAGGAATGGGTGACGTTTTGGGTCTGAAGAATGGTCTCGACCCGAAACGTCTCTAGAGTTGCTGCCTGTCCCGTTGAGTTACTCCACCATTTTGTGTCTATCTTCTACATCTATTGGTGGTTAGTTTATTTGAGGTAGCAAAATCTGCATTCCCAGGAGATTCGGCAATATGGTTACTGTTTGCCTGGAGGCAGAGGTTCCTTGGGATAGTTCTTCTATATTGCTTGGTTCTTTTTTTATTGTGAAGTAACAAAATGGCACCTTATTACTGTGACCACAAGTTTGTAACCTATTTAAGGGCGGATGAAATGTTCCCCTGTCGAGCTTCTGCCCCGTTTACCCCTCGGTAATAACTGGGCTGTTTACTTTATCACTAATAGTCACCTTGAACAAGATACTAAAGAGTGGTTCAGGTAGTTATCTTTAACAACTGAGTAACTAGTCACCGCAAGCATATTTTGTAATCTCTGTTTAGATTTTTGCCCTGTGTCGCAGCCGTATGAGCAGTAGCGTAATGTTTTGTGATGCCCTCCCCATTGACAGGAATGTTGGGAGAAAAATGTTTTCAGAACCACACTTGCATAGGAATAGGTGATTTGTAAGAAAACTTTGATATTTCTATAGCAGAAGTTTGGCACCAGACATTTTTGATTCACGCCCAAAATTTCTACTTTTGAGTATTTTCTCTTTCAAGACTTTGAAGCCTTGACTGTGATAAACTAAAAACCATCATTACAGATTATTTAATTGGATATGTGATCATGATAATACCAGGAAGATTTTGACATTAAGCAAAAATAAACCAAATGTGGAGTACTGCTGATTGTACAGCAGTGTATACTGCAAGCTCATTGATCAGGTTTTAATGTGCAATGCAGTGTTTGGAGGAATAGTTATACCAACTCTTGTACTTGCAACATGTTGGATACATTCATACATGTTCTAGCTTGTCTGTTATTCCAATTGTAGCATTTTAAATATAGTGTGATTCTCAACATGTCACCTGACGTTTGTCCATATTTTATTTGAAACTTGGCTTCAGTTCAAGTTACTATAAAACAAACTTTCATAATAGTTAGTCCAACTTCCTTCATTATTGTTTTGAATACTATGGCACTGTTTTAAAAAAAAATGTTGCTTATATGCGAGTTCTTTGTAAATGCAAGTTATTTCTCTGTTCTGTAGCTCTTGAAAATTGCTGAGGAAAATTACTGTCGTTATATTGAAATCATATAGTGAATCCATTCGTAGTACATTTGTGAGTAGTAAGTCTTGCATTAGATAGAAGCAATAAAGTTGTCTTTGTAGCATTGAATATGATTTCATCCCACAGACTGGACCCCATAAACACAGTGAGACCTTGGTGGAAAAGGTACAATTTCTCTCATTGGTATTGGATTAATGCAGAGCAATTTGCTGAACACTTAACTCTTCCAGAATCGTGACACAGCCTGTTCTCACAACTCTCACCTAGGAATATGGATATCGCTTACAATATTCTGTACCATTGTATAACCAAAAATAAATGTTAACTGCAAATGGAAATCATTATTTTTAAAAATTAAACCAGGTGAGATTCCAAATGTTTTTTATTTGAGCACTGGGGTGGAGGGTGAAGAGAGGAAAGAGCTGAAATTTGCACAAGCTCGGCACTTAATTGTTGTTCTATCCTAGAATCAATGGGACTCCTGGTTCGAGGGGTTATGGAAGGAACAATCATTGAAATAAATCCCTTTCTCTTGATAAATGCTTATAAAGCATGAACTGTGTCCATTAGGCTAATCCATACTTAATCTCTCAGCTAATTCCAAAAAACATTGACATCATGATCATGCTCGGCACACAACATTATCAAAACAGTCTATGCAATGCTCTGGACTTTTTTTAGTTGTTGTCTGCTACAAACCATTTGTATACTTGATGAGCAATGCACTGACCCAACTGCTGTGGGATGTGGTTAGGTTAAGGACTTTAAGATAGGATCCATGATTCTGAGCAGTTGATCGCACCAGTATTTTTAAGTACCTGCACGATTGATGGGAAAGTTTTTGTTCACCATGGAGCTATATCTTTATTGCGCACTGCATTGTGAAAGCACTTTCTAGTTAAAATTATGATTTAAAATAACGTAATTTTCACAATCTTTTTAAAATATGATATTCCTGCGCCATCTGCACATTCTTAAGTAATGGAGAATTAAGATACCCTCTGCTTGTGATTTTTTTCAAATGAAAGTACCAATGCTTTGAGAATGCTTCAATGCATACAAGAAAACGTTGGTGAAAATCTAACTACCAAAGTATTCCTTTTATTCCACTTGTTTAATAGTGCTTTTGCCGCGACTCAAAATTGAGAGTAAATGCACAAAGATCTTCACCCACTGCCACACATTTCCCTGTACACCAAGTGGAAACATTTTGGACAGTATTCGAAAGCTCTACTTGTATAATATCAAAGTGTTCACCTTTCCTCTGTAAATGACATCATTTGTCACTGCTATTTGTGCATTAGTCAAGCTTAACATTATTTCCCAAGTTTTTAAATAGTCTACACATTGCTATTTCATGAAATGGCCATATCTACCAAAGATTAGTACAGCAACGTTGAAAACAAACGCTATAGAAAGTGGGATTATTTGCTCGATGTTTGGAAAGCCAGTGTCCATAGTGCTCAGTCTTATTAAGCAGGAATCCGGTAGGTGATTTACTGTGTTAAGCTTGCATTTTATCAAATTATCATATGTTTGCTGAGTGTACATTTGGGTCTCCCAACTTCTCTCTAAACTGACCCAAGTTTTTTTTTTTTTCCCTCAATGGTTCTTTTATTCCAGTGGAACCTTCTTCATTACATGCATATTTATATGTTTGGGTTAACGTAGGAAGGTCACAAGCAATTATTGATGTCTGGAGTTTTTAGTTGACCTCTGCATTCTAAGTAGTGATATTAATATGGCCATTAATTAGCAATGTTATTGAAGTGTGTATCCAAATATTGTTCAGGGAGCTTGGTCGTCAGAGTAGAATTAATGTAGATTAAATACTAGTGAATAGCATGTTTTCCAAATGTCTACATTTCTGCAATTAGGAGAGTTTGAGATAACACTGAACAAATTTCAACAGTTTGGCATTTTGTACTTTTAAAGACCAAGTAGTCATTCCCCTGTTTGCACTGGTTGCTGTCTTTATAATGAAGAGTAGAACAAAGACCAGCATTTTTTTTTTTTGTAGATTGTGGCATCCTGTCCGATGCGCAGAGTTTGAGAATGCTATATTTAAAAGTAAATCTTGATCACACTATAATTTTTTTTCAATTGTGTTCAGATGTATTGCACTTAAGAAAACTTCAAATATCAATCCTTAATCAACTGAGCTTCAGAAGGCAAAAAGAGAGAAAATTGACAATGGTTTTTGGCTATTAACATTACTTGTTTATGTGGTCCCTGCATATGCGTGAAACAAATTATTAGAAGCATGCATATTGTATTTTGGAAATTCATTTATGGCATTCCTGGTTCTTTACAAACTATACAATGCTTACAAAAATGTGCCAAAAAGTGGTTTTCTCTGAATATATTTATCGTTTGCCAATACTATGCTATTGTACATTTATAAAAATGCTGTATTAACATACTGTATTAAAAAAAAACCCGTAGATTGGTGAAATGCTAATAAAATGGTGTCTTAAGTTTTGTATGTCTTTATCAATGATATAGAAATATGACTAGTTGAGCATACAAACAATAATTGAAGGAAAAGTACCAAAGGAAGGTATGCAAGGAATGTCAATGCTAACAAAGCCTCTTCAGGAAGCTAAATGTGTAAGAGGAATGTAGAAACAAGGGACTGATATGCTGGTTTACACATAAGGTCAAAAAGCGCTGGATTAACACAGCAGGATCTTAGAGAAACATATAACATTTTTAAAGGATTGGAATGTTCCTGATGTTGGGGGTCCAGAAGCTGGGGTCACAGTTTAAGAATAAGGGCCATTTTAAGAGTGAGATGAGGAAAACCTTTTTCACACAGAGTTGTGAATCTGTGGAATTCTCTGCCTCAGAAGGCAGTGGAGGCAAATTCACTGGATGTATTCAAAAGAGAGCTAGCTAAAGAAATCAAGGGATATGGGCATAAAACAGGAAAGGGATACTGATCTTGGATGATCAACCATGATCATATTGAATGGCAGTGTTGGCTCGAAGGGGTGAATGGCCTACTCCTGCACCTATTTTTCTATGTTTTTAAATCGGGCTGCACCTTTGGCGAAAATGCATAGGTGATGTTTATGGTCGAGATACTTCTGTCTTATTGCTCATAAGAGAGAAACATGGGTATTACTTTGTCCCTTTGGATGAATGATATCTTGCTTCCACTCCCACCGTCTCTGCATTCTGGTGAGGCATATATCAGGGCCATAGATGTGACAGCAATGGCTGACAGGGTACTTGCCTCACAGTACTTAATTCATCCCTTTTATTTGCACTCTAAAAGAATAGATGATGCAGATACATTAGTTATTTAACCACAAAAGCAAAGGCTTTGGCCCCTGTGATTCCCTATTACAAATTAGTTCTCCAGTCACTTAACATGGTCAATGGTTGACTCCAGTCAGCAATTGCCCTGCGTTTCCTGCCGATAAGGTTTTTTCGCTCCAACACCACCTTTCTGAACAATCTAGTGCTTCCAACCTTGACAAAATACATCACTGTCAGGTAGACTGCACCAAATGTACTATCCCCATCAACCAACTTGAATATTTCAATCAATTTGGTCTGTGGCACTCGCATATAACTGCACGGTGGCAGTTGATGATTAATCTGTGCAGTTTAGAGATACAGAGCGGGAACAAGCCCTTTGGCCCACTAAGTCTGCGCTGGCCAGTGAGCCTTGCACACTAACACTATCCTACACACTAGGAACAATTTACAATTATACCAAGCCAATTGAACTACAAACTTGTACGTCTTTACGAGTGTGGGAGGAAATGGTAGATCCTGAAGAAAACCCACGCAGTTCATGGGGATAATGTATGAACGCTGGACCGACAAGCACCCGTAGTCGGAATCGAACCCGGGTCTCTGGTGCTGTAAGGCAGCAACTCTCCGACTGCCGCCATTATGCTGCTGTGCCTCTTGTTCCAGTTCCACATGCATCTACCCTCAAATTTTGCTCATTTGTCCGGCATCAATGTTAGGTTGACCAGCCAACAATTGGTCAATTTCATGCTTGTATTTTGAAACAACAGTACAATCTCTATCCCTGTATTGTAAGCACCAATTAACGATTGTGTGTCCCCTAATGAGCTGTACAGAATCACATTTGAAAGGAACCATATTTGAGAATGCTGTATTCCTTCAGCGGGGATTGAACCAGTTTGGAGGCACTGATGTTGAGAGCTGAGCAACAGCTATTTAGTTTAGAGATACAGCGCATACAGGCCCTTCAGCCCACCGAGTCCGGACCGGCTAATGAATCCCGCACGTTATAATAATAATAATAAATGTATTTGTATAGCACGTTTAAAAACAACTCAGGTTGACCAAATTGCTTCACATCAGTGCAGGTACTAATTTAATACATACAACGGTAGACAGACCTAACAATACATACATAAACTGTTCACAGTGCCCCATCAGAGGAGCTCAAAAACGCTTGGGAGTAGAAATAGGTTTTGCGTTGTGACCTAAAGTAGTCGATGGTGGGAGCAGTTCTGATGAGGAGCGGGATGCTATTCCACAGTTTAGGTGCTGCAAATGCACCAACATTAACACTACCCTACACACAAGGGACACTTTACATTTATAACTACGCCATTTAACCTATAAACCTACGCGTCTTTGGAAGGTAGACAAAAATGCTGGAGAAGCTCAGCGGGTGAGGCAACATCTATTGAGCAAAGGAAATGGGCAACGTTTCGGGTCGAAACCATTCATCAGACTGTCTTTGGCATGTGGGTGGAAACCGAAGATCTCAGAGAAAACTCACGCAGGTCAGGGGGAGAATGTACAAACACGCACCTGTAGTCGGGATCGAACCCGGGTCTCTAGTGCTGTAAGGCAGTAGCTCTACTGCTTCGCCACCGTGCCTCCCTTCACAGCTATTGTGATAAGGGAAGCAGACTTTCAATCATAGCTCAGTCAGACTCTTGCCAGATGATAATCATACAGGACAGAAACAGGCTCTTTGGCCAAACTTGGTCACACCAACCAAGATGCCTCTAAACCATTCCTATCCATATCCAAATATCTTTTAAATGTTGTTAAGCCCTAGCCTGCCAGCCTCTCCTTATAGCTCCGGCCCTCAAATCCTAGCAATATCCTTGTAAATCTTCTCTGTATTTTAGCTGAGGTTTATCAGACAGTAGATGTGGGAAAGGTGGATCCAGAATATGATTTGCATCCAAACTTCAAGGGCAAGAGGACACTGATTCAAACTTTGTCAGCGGAACTTTTAAAATTGATTAGAACTTCTTCAGTGCATCTTATCTGACTTGAAGTCCCAGATTAAGTCAATTGTGTTTATTGTAATGGATGAGCAAGGAAAATAACATGCAATTCATTGCTGTTTGTTGGGGGAATAACAATGTTTGCTTATCTGGAAAGGAATTTGTGTAAGTCTAAGAGTCTGGACTTGCCCCTATTCAGAACAAAGTGGCCATTTCCTATCATTGAAGGTCACAGAACATGCGTTGGTTGGAAAGACTGGCGCCTCTGTAGTCCTTAACTCTAAAGGTGAATGTCAGCCTATTGCATTGTGAACTCAACCATCCGAACGAACTGTGTCCAACAGAGCTTTCTAACAAAGTGTGGCTAAATGCAATGTGGAGGAACAGCATCTCATATTTCGCTTAGGCAGCTTACAGCCAAGTGGTATGAATATTCTCTCACTTCAAGTAGTCCTGGCATTCCCACTCTCTCTATCCCTCCCCAACCCAAGTCGCACTAGCTTCTCATTTTCACCCCACAAACAGCTTACAGTGGCCTGTTTCCTTTATTATCGTTACTTTTTTGCATATCTTTCATTCATTGTTCTTTATCTCTCCACAGCAGTGTCTATATCTATCATTTTCCTCATTCCTAACGGTTGTGTCGGTAAGGCAGGCAGGGTCGATTAGGGCCAATCAGCCATTATCACAATGAATGGCGGTGCTGGCTCGAAGGGCCGAATGGCCTCCTCCTGCACTTATTTTCTATGTTTCTAACCAGTCTGAAGAAGGGTCTCGACCCGAAACGTCACCCATTCCTTCACCCAACGTTACACTCAGCAGCAGAACAGGCTTGTAACACAATAAGCATTGATAATATATAATAAACAAAAAATAAATAAATTAGTAACCCAATACTATTGAAAATAAAAGCCTAGAGTCCTTAGTACAACCAAAGACAGTCCATAGTTCTTGGATTTTTATTGTGTGGTGTTCAAGAGCCTGGTAGCTTTTGAGAACAAGCTGTTCTTGAACCTGGTGGTCAGTTTTCTGACTCCTGGACCTTCCCAATGGCAGCAGTGGAATGAGAGCGTGGCTGGGGCTGAGTGGGTCTTTAAAGATGCTGGCTACCTTTTTGAGGAAGCGCCTCCGAAAGATACCTTCCATGGTGGGGAGGTCAGTACCTGTGATGGTTTGGGCGGTGTCCACCACATTTAGTAATCACCTTTGTTGCTGGGTTTTTCAGTTGATGAACCAGGCCATGATGCAACCAAATGTGCAGGAAGGAACTGCAGATGCTGGTTAAAACCGAAGGTAGACACAAAAAGCTAGAGTTACTCAGCGGGACAGGCAGCATCTCTGGAGAGAAGGAATGGGTGACATTTCGGGTCAAGACCAAGAAGGGTCTCAACCCGAAACATGTTTTTTGACCGTCAGATCAGTCAGATCTGTCCGATCAGTTTCCCTCCTGGGATAAATAAAGTTCTATCGTATCGTATAGCACACAGCAGGAACTTGACACAATTAGAAGAATACATTGTCACATGTACCTAGGTACAGTGAAATTCTTCATTTTTGCATACAACCCGATAAAACTACACAGGAGACTTCACCAAGGAAGTACGCACACACGCCACGTTACTGCCACTGGCAAAGTTCTTAGTACACTCTTATCTTCTCGCAGCGGCGAAGCAGGCTTGCCACCACGGAAGGCCCACTGGGTCCCTCTTCATTCTTGACAGGCCCCAACAAGCCCTTCTTCGTTCTCTGCGGCAACCGGTCAGGTCCCAAATTGTTCTCGGTGGCCCATCTCCTGTTCAGCTCCGCGACGCATCACAGGTGCCTTCTGCCACCGCATGGACCTGTAAAAGGGGGAGCAATCTGTTTTTAACTGTTAAATTGAGAAGCAGGTCTAACAAAGTGGCGTGGGCTGATGGTAAGGCAGAGAGGAACAGGGAGTTTTGTAAGATCCAGCAGTGAAAGATTAAAACAAATAGCAGGTAGATAGTTGATTTTGCGAGAAAGCCTGTGTGCAATTTCAAATCGGAAAGAAAAGGATCCAGGGATATGATGAAGTCACCAAGGTGTATGTGAGAACACTCGGACGCAAGGCTGGTGAATTAATATCAGTAAACAAAGTAATGGTGACAGGATAAAACAATTGTTTGGAGGACAAAGCAAACATCCCTAGGATAACCCGTGGGTTAATTTTGAATCCAGGGAAGAACTTGTAAAAATCCCAACACGTTGGATAAGCATTAGAGAAGCTCGCGGGATTAAAGACATGGTAAATGGTAGGGAATTGAAGAATACAGTTGAACAGAGGGATCTGGGAATAACCGTGCATAGTTCCTTGAAGGTGGAATCTCATATAGATAGGGTGGTAAAGAAAGCTTTTGGTATGCTAGCCTTTATAAATCAGAGCATTGAGTATGGAAGCTGGGATGTAATGTTAAAATTGTACAAGGCATTGGTGAGACCAAATCTGGAGTATGGTGTACAATTTTGGTCGCCCAATTATAGGAAGGATGTCAACAAAATAGAGAGGGTACAGAGGAGATTTACTAGAATGTTGCCTGGGTTTCCACAGCTAAGTTATAGAGATAGGTTGAATAAGTTAGGTCTTTATTCTCTGGAGCGCAGAAGGTTAAGGGGGGACTTGATAGAGGTCTTTAAAATGATGAGAGGGATAGACAGAGTTGATGTGGACAAGCTTTTCCCTTTGAGAATAGGGAAGATTCAAACAAGAGGACATGACTTTAGAATTAAGGGACAGAAGTTTAGGGGTAACATGAGGGGGAACTTCTTTACTCAGAGAGTGATAGCGGTGTGGAATGAGCTTCCAGTGGAAGTGGTGGCGGCAGCTTCGTTGGTATCATTTAAAAATAAATTGGATAGGCATATGGATGAGAAGGGTATGGAGGGTTATGGTATGAGTGCAGGCAGGTGGGACTAAGGGAAAAAAGTTGTTCGGCACGGACTTGAAGGGCCAAGATGGCCTGTTTCCGTGCTGTAATTGTTATATGGTTATATGGTTAAGACGGACAAATCACCGGGAACTGATGGACTGTGCCCAACAATTTTACAGGTAGTGGCAGCAAAGGGAGTGGACCAGTTGGTTGAAGGTTTATCAAAGCTCACTAAATTCTGGGAGGGTAACAAAACATTGAAAAGCTTCCAATGTGACTCGCTTGTTCAAAAATGGAGGCAGACAGAGGGCAGGGAGTTAGACAGAAAATGCTGGAGTAACTCAGCGGGACAGGCAGCATCTCCGGAGAGAAGGAATGGGCGATGTTTCGGGTCGAGACCCTTCTTCAGACTGAGAGTCAGGGGAGAGGGAGATACAGAGATAAGGAAGTGTAAGGTGTGACAACGAGACATCAAAGGGGGTGGAGATCCAGAAAAATGTTGAATAGATCGTTGTTAGCTAGCAGAAGGTGACAACAAAACAAACAGAGATAAAATGTAGGGTTACACAAAAAGCTGGAGAAACTCAGCGGGTGCAGCAGCATCTAAGGAGCGAAGGAGATAAAATGTAATCAGGGACAGTCAGCCCGGTCAGAGAATGTAGACTAGATCATTGTTAGCTGGGAGAAGGTAACAACAAAGCAACCAGAGATAAAATGCTGTCGGAGACAGTAAGACTGGTTGGAAAACTGTGAAGGGGAAGGGATGGAGGGAGAGGGAAAGCAAGGGTTACTTGAAGTTAGAGAAGTCAATATTCATACCGAAGGTAGACACAAAATGCTGGAGTAAGTCAGTGGGACAGGCAGCATCTCTGGAGAGAAGGAATGGGTGACGTTTCATGTCGGGACCCTTCTTCAGACTGATGTCAGGGGAGTGGGCGGTACAGAGGTAGAATGTAGTTGGAGGCAGTAAGAGTGGTCGGAGAACTGTGAAGGGGAGGGGTTGGAGAGAGGGAAAGCAAGAGGAATTCGAAGTTAGAGAAGTTCATACCGCTGGGGTGTAAACTATTCAAGCTAAATATGAGGTTTTCCTCCAATTTGCGCTGGGCCTCACTCTGACAATGGAGGAGGCCCAGGACAGAAAGGTCAGTGTGGGAAAAGGAGGGAGAGTTAAAGTGTTGAGCAACCGTGATCTATTGTCTCCGCTGTTCCAGGTGTGGACTCTTGTATATTGGCGAGACCAAGCGCAGGCTCGGTGATCACCTCGCTTAGTCCGCCTAAACCTACCTGATCTCCCGGTTGCTCAGCACTTTAACTCCCGCTCCCATTCCCAACCTGGTCTTTCTGTCCTGGGCCTGTCAGAGTGAGGCCCAGCACAAATGGGAGGAACAGCACCACATACTGTATTTCACTTGGGCAGCTTACACCCCAGCGGTATGAACATTGATTTCTCTAACATCCACCTCTGCCTTTCCTCTCTCTCCATCTCCATGGTATCTCTGTACCACCCACCCCCCTGACATCAGTCTGAAGAAGGGTCTTGAACTGTAACGTCACCCATTCCTTCTCTCCAGAGATGCTGCCTGTCCGGCTGAGTTACTCCTGCATTTTGTTATTGGTCTATTGTTGTTACATGTATCGAGAAATAATAAAATGCAGGCCACTCTGCTTTCATGCATGCTTGATTTACACGTTTTTAGATTAATGAGCTTCTGTAATTACCATGGAGGTTTAATGTATGCACTCCAATTTTCAGAATCATGCGTTCCAATTGATGCCTGGCACTGTATAGTACATGGATAGGTTAAACATGGATCGATTGTTTTCTCTGGAATGTCGGAGGCTGAGGGGCGATCTGAGAGAGGTGTATAACATGATGACAGGCATGGATAGAGTATAGAGTCATTACCATTTCCCCAGGGTTGAAGTGTCAATGACTAGAAGGCATAGATTTAAAGTGAGAGGGGCAAAGTTTAAAAGAGAATGTAGGACAACTCTCTTAACACAGAGGGTGGTGGGTGCCTGGAACGTGCTGCCAGGGGTGGTGGTAGCGGCAGATACGATAGTGGTGTTTAAGAGGCTTTTAGACAGGCACTGGGTATGCAGTGAATGGAGAGATATGGATAGAGTGCAGGCAGAGGAGGTTTGTTTAACATGGCATCATGTTCGGCACAGACATTGTGGACGGAAGGACCTGTTTCTGCGTTGTATTGTTCAATGGTCTCTACATTCCCTGTAATATAGAAGAAATTTTGTTCCCATCGCACATGTTCTGTCGTGTTAGTTCTTCATTCAAGTCAGTGCTTGCTAGGAGGTGGGTGGGGTTGGAAGTGCAGAGACAGCGAGGAGACAAGCAACTAATCCGGCATCAAAGAACCGTCACCGTCCAGATGCATCTCCGACGTTGACCCTCCCTGGGATTTTGCACAACAGTGACAGTTTCTCAGGAAACATGGAAGTCGTCCATTCCAACTAGTGAAAGAGTGAAACATTTTTTTGCACTGACTAACCTCAGGATGTGCAGCAGCACTAATCCAATTCCACTCCTGTTCCACTCTGGATGGGAGCCAAGGGCAGCTGTTTCAAATCCAATATAAGGCATTGAATCATAGTCATCCAGCATAGAAACCGGCCCTTTGGCCAGCAATATTCAGCACAGCTGTTGCCTCACTTGGAGACCCAAGTTCGACCCTGATCTTTGGTGCTATCTGTGAGGAGTTTGCACGTTCTCCCTCTCACCACGCGGGGTTTCCTTCGGGTGCTCTGGTTTCCCTCCGCATACCAAGGATGTTTGTAGGTCGATTGGCCCTCTGTAAATTGCCCCCAGTGTGTAGGGAGTGGATGAGAAAGTGGGATAACACAGAACTAGTGTGAGAGGGTGATCGATGGCCGGCGTGGACTCAGTGGGTTAAAGGACCTGGTTTCATGCCGTATCTTTCAAACAATCAACATTCATGCAAACCTTTTTACCCATTCACATTTATCCCATTTGCTTGCGTCCTTCTATGCTTTGTTCTTTGTTCCAAAGTGATAAGTAGGGTGTACCGCCCAAAGCATCTATCGCAACGTTTAAGAAACATGGATAGGATATGTTTAGAGGGATATGGGCAAAACATAGGCAGGTGAGATTAGTGTAGAAGGGACATGTTGGTCGGCATGGGCAAGTTGGGTCGATGGGCCTATCTCCACACTGTATGACACTATGATTCTAAATTCTA
Organism: Raja brachyura; assembly: GCA_963514005.1. The sequence goes on from OY740785.1 coordinate 18,883,773, forward strand.
AGTCTAAAGTATAGCAGCCTTCAGCCTCCAGAGTAAAATCCCATTATGTGGAGCTTGCTGTGAGCTGATTGATCGCAACCTGTCTCCTCCTCACTACACCTCTCCTCTCCTCACTGCACTCCAAGCTACACCTTTCCCCACCCCACCTTTCCTCTCCCCACCGCATCTCTCCTCTCCCCACCCTATCTCTCCCCTCCCCACCCCACCTCTCCCCTCTATACCCCATCTCTCCCCTCCACATTACATCTCTCTCCACCTTACCACAGCTTTCTGTGGACTTCTCCAACTTCATGTAACCCTTTCTTTCCCTCTCTCTCCATCCATCCCCTCGGCAGTTCTCTGACAATTATGACTCTCCCCCTGATTACATTTTATCTCTGTTTGCTTTGTTGTCACCTTCTCCCAGCTAACAAAGGTCTCTTCTACAATTTCCTTAAACTTCATCTCATTTGATCTCTTAGACTGCCTCTTCTCTGTGTCTCCCTCTCCCCGACACTCTGTCTGAAGAAGGTTCTCAACTGGAAACGTCACCCATTCCTTCTCTCCAGAGATGCTGCCTGTCCCGCTGGGTTACTCCAGCATTTTGTGCTTATCTTCGGTGAAAACAGCATCTGCAGTTCCTTCCTACACACATTCCGTCCCTTACAACATCTATTCTCCCTTGTCTACTCCTTCCCTTTGCTCATCCCACTGTTCCCCTCCAATAGTGAAGAGTTAAGTGTATTTTATTGTCATTTGTACCATATGAAATTCTTACTTGCAGCACCACAACAGGTTTGTAAACACAACACTCAATAGATAATATAATGAAGAAACATTTTTTTAAATGAATTAAAACACTTCCAATAGTGAGTAAAACAAAACAAAGCCCAAAGTCCCTTGTGCAACTAAGGCATTTTATAGTTTGGAGTTGAGTTGGAGCTCGTAGTGTTCAATAGCCTGATGGTTGTTGGGAAAAAGGTGCTCCTGAACATAACAGTTATCAGGCTTCTGCACCTTCTTCCCGATGGCAGGAGTGAAATGAGAGTGTGGCCAGGGTGGTGTGGGTCAGTGATGATCAATCAGAATCAGAAACACACCTTATTCACCAAGTATGTTTTGCAACATACGAGGAATTTCATTGCCCAGGTCAGTCAGACAATTAAAAGTAAGAGATCACTTCAAAAACACATTTTAGCATGAACATCCACCACAGTGACTCCTACACATTCCTCACTGTGATGGAAGGCGAAATAAAGTTCAAGTCCTTCCCTTCGTTCTTCCTCGGTCGTGGGCCTTGAGCCCCCGTTGACGGGAAGATCTTGACTCCCGTAGCCGGCGGCGTTCGGGCCCTCTGCGTCGAGGTGATCCGCTCCCGCATCGAGGGGATGTCAGCTCCTCTGCGCCGGGTGATCAAACCTTGCATCAGGGTTGGTCGAACCTTCCGCTACGTTGGAGCTCCCGGCACAGCCTCTCCCGAGACTGCGAACCCCTGTTGGTAAGTCCACGGTGGTCGCGGTGGGAGCAATCCCGGGCAAGGGATCCGCTCCGATGGTAAGTCCGCGCCCCGCGGAGGGGCTCACATGACAGTCCGAGGCGGCTTCCAGCTCCAGCGATGGAAGGCCGCAGAGCCCGGAGAATGTGATCCGAAAATCAATCACATCTCCGGGAAGGTCTCCGGGAAATATCTCCCATTATATTTGTCTCCTCTCACCTTAAACCTACGTCCTCTGGTCCTTGATTCCCCTATTATGGGTAGAAGACTCTGTGCATTCACCCTATTGAATCCTATCATGATTTTATCTGCTACGTTAGTTCAACCTGTGTGTTTTCTGCATTGTGAGTCCCAAGTTTATCACCTTCTGCTCATTGGTTTATTTTAGTTTGGTTTATTTTGAGATACAGCACGGAAACAGGCCCTTCGGCCCACCGAGTCCACACCGACCAGTGATCCCCGCACATTAACACCATCCTACACACACTAGGGACAATTTACACTTATACCAAGCCAATCAACCTTAGGACTGTGGGAGGTAACCAAAGATCTCAAAGAAAACCCACGGGGTCACGGGGTGAATTTACAAACTCCGTACAGGCAGCACCTGTAGTCGGGATCGAACCCGGGTCTCTGGCGCTGCAAACGCTGCAAGACAGCAACTCTACCGCTGCGCCACCATGGCCACCCTTTAGGGAATGACCCATGCTGGATCATGAAGGTGGGAGCAAGTTGCTCCATGTGAATGAGGGAAGCCTTAACTTTAAATGTGTTTTAAGTTCTTATTTCTTCACTGTGAAAATCAGAACAGATACCGATCAGTCGGTTCCTAGTTCCCTTCACCAATGGCCCAGATGTACAAGGAAGCATCCTGTTCTGCCCAAAGTCTAAAGGAGATGGATTCAGTTCCATTCCGAGATATGGTATCCAGTCTGACAAGTATTTTCTTCCTGTTGCCTGCTCCCTGTCCCCTGGGAACTAACATAAATCACACAGAAACAATTTCCCGAAACAGCAATGAGATTGGCGTAGCACTTCCAGGAAGAAAGAGTATTTCCTCTTTAGAGTGATAAGGAGGTCTGGCTTTGCCTCTTCCCAACACATTCAATGGCAGGAACACACACTCACACATTACACAGAGACTTTTTCCCAGGGTAGAGGAATCAACAACCAGAGGGCATAGGTTTGAGGTGAGAGGTTAAAGATATAACCGGAATCCGAGGGGCAACTTTTTCACATAGAGGGTGATGGGTATATGGAACAAAATGCCAGAGGAGGTAGTTGGGGTGAGTACTATAGCAGTTTGGACATGTACATGTACATGGATAGAAAAGGGTTAGAGGCTAAGATAGATACAAAAATGTTGGAGTAACTCAGCGGGTCAGACAGTGTCTCTGGAGGAAAGGAATTGGTGAAGTTTCGGTTCGAGACCCTTCTTCGGCCATTTTGTGTCTATCGTCTGTTTAAACCAGGATCAGCAGTTCCTTCCTGCACAAAGGGCTTACCTGGTCTGACCTGGATCATGAGCGCTCCAGCATGTGGACCAGACTTTGGACTTTAGACTCATATCCTTTTCTTTGTAAAGGACGCCAATATATACGGCGACTGTGCATTTGTGGGTTGTGCAAAAAAGAATTTCACCATGCTGCACATGTATATGACAACAAAGAACCATTGAGCCATTGAACAAGATGGGATGAATTTAACCAATCGGGTAACCGAGATATAAGCAGGAAAAGCTGGGGTTACCGCGCAGGTCAGGCAACAACGATGCAGGGAGAAACAAACCAAATATTTCAAGCTGGAGGTTCAATAGCAGCCTATTTCTTTACCCATTGATGGTTGAACCAATGGTGGAATGGGTAGTCAGAGGTCACAGGTCAGGTGCCGTAACCCCCAGGTTGACCCTTGACCAGAACTAGCAGCCATGCCTGCCTCCTGTCTCTCAATGCTGAGCCCAACTTTGATTCTATTTGAGCCTTCCATTGACTCCATCTACATCTCACGCTGCCTCGGCAAGGCCAGCAGCATAATCAAGGACGAGTCACTTCCCCGGCCACTCCCTCCTCTCCCCTCTCCCATCAGGCATAAGGTATAGAAGTGTCAACACACACACATCCAGATTCAGGGTCAGTTTCTTCCCAGCTGTTATCAGTCAACTGAACTGCCCTACCACAACCAGAGAGCAGTCCTGAGCCACTATCTACCTAATTGGAAACCCTCGGACTATTTTTTGATGAGATGTTACTGGACGTTATCTTGTACTAAATGTTATTCACATTATACTCCTTACCAATGTACAATGCGATTGGCTTGATTGTAATCATGTATTGTCTTTTTGCTGACAGGTTAGCGTGCAACAAAAAGCTTTTCACTGCACCTTGGAACAGGTGACAATAAACTAAATTCAACTCAAATTCAATTCTTTCTTCCTGTCTTAGGGAGTAACTGTTCTCGGTGGTGCAGCGGTAGAGTTGCTGCCTCATAGCGCCAGAGATGGGTTCGAACCTGACTACAGGTGCTGTCAGTTTGTATGTTCTCCCCATGACCTGCGTGGGTTTTGTCCGGGTGCTCCGGTTTCCTCCCACACTCCAAAGACGTATGGGTTTGCAGGTTAATTGGCTTGGCGTAACTGGAAATGGTCCCAAGTGCATGTAGGTTAGCGTTAGCGTTAGCATGCAGGGATCGCTGGTCAGTGTAGACCCGGTGGCCCTTCGGGCCTGCTTCCACGCTGCATCTCTAATCTAAACTAAACTAAATCCACTGATGACTGACACAAAATGCTGGAGTAACTCAGCCGTACAGGCACCATCTTTGGAGAGAAGGAATTGGGTCAAGACCCTTCTTCAGGCTAAAGAAGGGTCTCAACCTGAAAACGTCGCCCATTCCTTCTCCCCAGAGATGGTGCCTGTACGGCTGAGATGCTCCAGCATTTTGTGTCTATCTTCGATTTAAACCAGCATCTGCAGTTCTTTCTTACACATTAAATCCACTCATGATTGGATGCCACCTCTTTCTTCTGAGTTCTTTTTCCCCTCTTAGTCATTTTTGCAGCCGACACTGGGTCAGTGAGATTCCACGGAGTTTATCATAACGTTTATCGTAACGTTAAGCAAGCCACTCATCAGTGTGGCCATTGACTCCTGCCCTTGACATAAACCAAGAGATCCTCGCCGGCACGACTTACGCTGACCTCCCTTATCCTGTTGCAAGATTTCCAGCTCAGCAAACCAGGTAAGCGCCGCAGCCTCAACCCTTCCCGCACACAAGCATACACTTTGGGTTCCCGTCCGCTCCCTAGCCTCGACAATAGATTGCGTCTGGAAAGGTGGGATCAGCTCACGTCATGGGGAATAACAAGAAGAGGAACACCACTTTGCCAGTTGCGAAAACAATTCAGATAATGAGTGACTAATGTTCAGACACCTCACAGACATTACAATAGGTGTGTGTGTGTGTGCATATATACACAGTTAGCCCAAGGCTGCCTCTACTAAAAACAAAGCAACGTTGGATAACAGGGAACAGGAAAGTCCTGTTTACACAAGGATTTAAGACACACATGGAGTCATAGAGTCATAGTGATACAGCGTAGAAACAGGCCCTTCGGCCCAACTTGCCCACTCTGGCCAACAAATCCCAACTACCATTCCAGCTCCCACTGCACTGCTGGTACTGGCTTGGTCCTGTTCTTAAGCAATCCCTTGGGATCTGTAGGTTCAGCTGAACAGCTTCACGCAGTCCGCTTCGGCCTATGTCATTTCCCGGTTTCTAAACACTTTAATTCCCCTTCCCATTCCTACACTGACCTTTCTGTCCTTGCCCTTCTATTTGCTTTCCCTCTCTCTCCATCTTTCCCCCACCCTAGTTCGTCTAGTTTCACTGTCCTCCTGATTAATTTTACTGTGTGTTTGCCTCGTTGGCACCTTCCCCTCAGCCAACAATGAACCATTCTATATTTCCTTGAGCATGGTCTGCTTTGATCTGTCCTTTTCACATTCTCTTTGTACCCTTCCATACCTCTAGTTTCACTAGTTTGCATGCTATTCATTTAACACCCATCTTGGTACAATCAATCCGTCCACAAAGTACTCTAGGTAGTGCAAAGGGAAACATATCAGACTGCAGAATATAGTTTACAGGATCGCTGTGTCGCTGTTACTTGTCCAATGTCCGTAATGAGGTAGGTTGGAAGACTGGGACTCCAAAGAAGGATCCTGACCGGAAACATCACCCATCCATGTTCTCCAGAGATGCTGCCAGACCGGCTGAGTTACTCCAGCACTTTGTGCCTTTGTTTGTAAACCAGCACAATGTTTGTGCCAAACATGATGCCAAGTTAAACTAATCTCCTCTGCCTGCACGTGATCCGTATCCCTCCATTCCCTGCACATCCATGTGCCGATCTAAAACATCATTATTGTATTTGCCTCCACCACCACCCCTGGCAGCACGTTCCAGGCCCCCACCACTGCAGAAAACCTGTATTGATTATTCTAACTTCAAGTAACCCCTACATTCCCTCTCTCTCCATCCCTCCCCCACCCAAGTCGCACCAGCTTTGCTCATCTTGTTGAGCCTCATTGTCTTTGCCCGCACATCTCCTTTGGAATGTGCTCCTCTCACCTTAAAGTGATGTCCTCTCGTCTTTGACATTTTCACCTTGAGGAAAATGGTTCTGACTCACTACCAGATGCTTCAAATAATTTGATATGCTTCTATCAGGTCTCCCCGCAACCTCCAGCAATCTGGTGAATAGAAGCCAAGATTGTTCAACCTCTCTCTTTAGCTTTTAACCTCTAATCCAGGCAGCATTATGGTATTGATTTCTCTAACTTCAAGTAACCCCTGCATTCCCCCTCTCTCCATCCCTCCCCCACCCAAGTCGCACCAGCTTCGGTCATCTTGTTGAGTCTCATTGTCTTTACTCATTCTCACCTAACACACAGCTAACAATGGCCTGTTTCCTTTATCATTGTTACTTTTTTGTATCTCTCGACATCACCGTCTATATCTCTTCTTTCCCTTTCCCCGGACTCTAGGTCTGAAGAAGGTTCTCGACCTAAAACATCACCCATTCCTTTTCTCCAAAGGTGCTGCCTGTCCCGCTGAGTTACTGCAGCATTTTGTGTCTATTTTGTAAACCTCTCCTGCACCCTCTCCAAAGTTTCCTTCAACAATAATTTTTTTCAACATGACATCAGTGAAATTGTGAGTGCTTGAAGTGTTGTTACTAATAATGGAAAAGTACAGTTTTCTTTTAGTCATCTTCATCACTCATCCGCTGACGTTATGGGGAGTGATTCTATTTACCGGATGTTGTACTAGTCATGATTCCTGACTCTGACTTCATTGTTTATTGACACAGGACAAATGGAGACCAATAGAGAGATTGTAGTGCTAATGTTTTACATGGAGAGTGGTGGGTGCCTGGAACGTGCTGCCAGGGGTGGTGGTGGAGGAGGCAGATACAATAGTGGGGTGTAAGCGGCTTTTAGATAGGCACTAGGTTATGCAGGGAATGGAGGGATATGGATCACATGCAGGCAGATAAGTGTTGGTTTTGGCATCATGTCCGGCGCAAACTTTGTGGACCAAAGGGCCCGCTCCTGTGCCGTCCTGTTCTATGTTCTATATTCTATGTTATTATGGCAGGAAGATATCTTGGGATGTCAAAGAACTGTAGAGAGGTCTAAAGGCTAGGAAGGAAAAATGCAACATTTAAATGTGTCCTCACCACATTGAACAGTTTCCTCACAACATCTTCATCTGTCTGAAGAAGGGTTTCGGCCCGAAACGTTGCCTATTTCCTTCGCTCCATAGATGCTGCTGCACCCGCTGTGTTTCTCCAGCATTTTTGTGTACCTCCTCACAACATCTACATGAGCGCTTGTATCACAAAGGCAGAATCGAGAATGGCTCACATGCTGATAATCATAGAAACAGGCCCTTCAGGCATCTCAGATGGGGATGTGCTCTTGGATAATTTAGTTTAGTTCAGTTTAGTTTCGAGATACAGCATGGAAACAGGCCCTTCTGCCCAAACCCGGATCTCTGGCGGTGTGAGGCAGCAACTCTACCACTGCGCCATCGTGCCATTTTTATATGACCCTGCTGATAGATATTTGTTGCTCAGAGGTATTATGGGGCAGAGGGTAAAGGTGAAATTAAATCACATGTCAGGTTTAATCTCATTAAATTATGGAATACTTCAAATGGGAATTTGTTTAGTGAGTCCACTGCATCTTCAGAGGAACAGCTCTCTCACCAGCAGGTAGTTATCTTGTTTAATCCCTTGTTGCTGCCTATTTCTTGCCAATGTGCAAGATTTAACATCAGTTTTTTCACTACATGAGCTTAGAGTTTAGAGATACAGCATGGAAACAGCGAAGTCGCAAGGACATAGAGGGACACACACAGAGAGACACGGAGGCATACAGAGAGACGGTCACGGAGGCACATGTATAGAGGGTCACGGAGGCACAGAGAGAGGGCCACAGAGGCACAGAGAGAGGGTCACGGAGGCACAGAGAGAGGGTCACGGAGGCACAGAGAGAGGGTCACAGAGGCACAGAGAGAGGGTCACGGAGCCACAGAAAGAGGATCTCAGAGGCACACATATAGAGAGTCATGGAGGAACAGAGAGGGGGTCATGGAGGCACACAGAGAGGGTCACGGAGGCACAGAGAGAGGGTCACGGAGGCACACAGAGAGGGTCACGGAGGCACATAGAGGGGGACACAAAGAGAGGGTCACGGAGGCACACACAGAGAGGGTCACGGAGGCACATAGAGGGGGACACAAAGAGAGGGTCACGGAGGCACACAGAGAGGGTCACGGAGGCACACACAGAGAGGGTCACGGAGGCACATAGAGGGGGACACAAAGAGAGGGTCACGGAGGCACATAGAGAGGGTCACGGAGGCACACAGAGAGGGTCACAGAGGCACATATAGAGAGTCACGGAGGCACGACGTGAGGTGGTGTGTAATGCGTCGAGGCGGCTGCGGGCCGACAAGCCGTTGCCGCGCGGAATTTTTGAATGGTCAGTTTTTCAGAGCCCCGCGCGATGTCGGGACCAGCTCCGCACAACTCCATACGGCTCCGGCGATCGAAGTGGGACCTGCCCCGCGAGGCCGGATGGCTCAAGCGACCACGTTAGGTCGCTCTCACCGCCTGGAGTCGCATGCTGATGGGACAGGTCCTTTACTCCAGCATTTTATGTCTGTCTTCGATGAAACCAGGCCCCACTTATTCTATGTTCTCCCAGTTTCTCATCCACTCCCGACACACTCGGGGCAATTTTACAAAGGGTAATTAACCTACAAACCCAGTAATTTAGACATTTTGTAAATAAACTGTGATTAAAATGTAATTTGATCCACCCCCTACATAAGAGGTGAGTGCATCTCATCTACCCTCTAATTAAATGGCAGAATCCTCTGCAGAGTGTGAAATAGCTCATATTCGATTTACTAGCTCATATATATGGCACAAAGGGAACATTCCCTGTCATCCCTCTTTCAGCAGCTCCTTGTCAGTTTTATCACATATATTTCGGGCAGCACGGTGATGCAGCGGTAGAGTTGCTGCCTTTCAGCGCCAGAGACCCGGGTTTGATCCTGACTTCAGGTGCTGGCTGTACGGAGTTTGTACGTTCTCCCCGTGACCTGCATGGGTTTTCTCCGGGTACACCAGTTTCCTCCCACACTGTAAAGACGTGCCGGTTAATTGGCTTCGGTAAAAGGCCATTCAGCCTACCGAGTCTGTGCCAACCTGCGATCCCCATACACTAGCGTGTAGGATAGTGGGGATCGCTGGTTGGCGCAGACTCGGTGGGCTGAAGGGCCTTTATCTGCACTGTACCTCTAAACTAAACCAAACTAAACTAAACTAAATATGTCTCCCTCCCTCCCTCCCTCTCTCTCTCTCTCTCTCTTGCCCATGGTGATCCGGTTTCCTCCCACACTCCAAAAATATACGGTTCATAGGTTAATTGGCAACTGTAAAAATTGTAAATTCTCTCTCTCTCTCTCTCTCTCTCTCTCTCTCTTTCTCTCTCCCCATCAAAATTCAAACAATTGCCTCATTCTTGATCTATTAACTAATATCACCAAACCAGTGGCAGCACAACGAAACAACTGGTAGAGCCGCTGCCTCACCGTGCCTGGGACTTTGGTTCAATCAGGTACTGTCTGTGTGGAGTTTGTATGCTCTTCTTGTGACCATGTGGGCTTCCTCCGTGTGCTCCGATTTCCTCTCACGTTGCAAAAGTGTGCAGGTTTGTGGGTTAATTGACTATAAATTGCCCATAGCATGCAAGGAGTGGATGAGAAGTGGGATAACGCTGATCTAGTGCAAACGGGTGATCGACGGTCAATGTGGACTCCAGTGAGGACTCGGTGGGCCAAAGGGCTTGTCTGTACGGAGTTTGTACATACTCCCCGTCACTTGCGTGGGTTTTCCCCGGGTGCTCCGGTTCCCTCCCACACTCCAAAGATGTACAGGTATGTAGGTTAATTGACTTTGGTAAAAATTGTAAATTGTCCCCAGTGTGTGTAGGATAGTGTTAGTGTGCGGGGACCGCTGGTCGGTGTGGACCCGGTGGGCCAAAGGGCCTGTTTCCACGATGTATCTCTAAACTAAACGAAACCAAAAAATGCTTTGCCCATTTACCAGGGAGGATGGAGTGAAAGAGTCAGAGAGAGAGAGAGAGAGAGAGAGAGAGAGAGAGAGAGAGAGAGAGAGATCTGAAGGGGTTGTTCCTCAAGTTCTGGCTGCATTTTAGTCCCACAATCCTGGTGTTCGGACACAAGGCAGGGAGTGGGGAGAGCCGAGTGGGGGGACGGGACTTACCTGTCAGTTTGCTTCTGGGCCTGGCCAAGATGGCCATTCGCGGGTCCAGGCAGCGGGCGGTCGATGGTCAGGCTGGAGTCGGCTGCCTGCCCCTCTTTTGGGCCTACGTCCGTGCACGTGTGTCCCTGGAGAGGGAACACGCGGTGTCCACGGGGACTCTGGAGGCCTTCCATCAATGCTGGTCACCACGTGGGGTTGGGAGCATTGTAAACAATTAATGTACTGTTGTACTACAATGATTTTCTTTGATATAGTGTTATTTTGATTATGTTTTGATGTGTTGTATCAGATGATTGTGTCGAATAAAGTTTTTGAAAAGAAAAAAAGAGAGAGAGAGAGAGAGAGAGAGAGAGAGAAACAGCACGGAAATAAACCCTTCAGCCCATCGATCCATTGATGCAAAGCCGATACTAACCCCATTATAGACACAAATAGTGAAGTAACCCAGCGGGACAGGCAGCATCTGTGGAGAGTAGAAATAATTCCTTGTCTCCACAGATGCTGCTGTCCCGCTGGGTTAATCCACTATTTGTGTCCATCTTCGATTTAAACCAGCATCTGCAGTTCCTTCCTACACTAATCCCACTGCATTTAAAGAACACGCAGGCTCCATTTTGAGAGCTGCTAAGGTTGGGATTGAAGCAAAGTCACTAGAACTGTGAGACGGCCGTATCGCTGTCTCGCCCCCGGATAATTGTTGCTGGATAATTGCGGGTTTGAAGAAAAAGTGATGCTTTGACAGTAACGATGTGATTCTGGGCTGCAGGATATGAACTAGTCCTGGCTCAAGAGAATGCTTCTGTCAGGCTGAGTAATATAAATATTTACCTGAACAAAATTATAAGGTGTGGTCATGTGGTGATTGTGTAATACCATTAATAACTGAGGGAAAGCAAATTCAAAAATAGCACCAGCATATCAAAATGCTGGAGGCACTCCAAATACGAGCAGGTTTGTAGGGTAATTGGCATGATAACATTGTAAATTGTCCCTAGTGTGTTTAGGAAAGTGCTAGTGTGCAGGGATCGCTGGTCGATGCGGACTCAGTGGGCCAAAGGGCCTGTTTCCGGGTTGTATCTTTAAACTACGCTAAACTAAACTAAACTCAGCGGGTTAGGCAGCACCTCTGGAGAACATTGATCAGTGATGTTTCGGGTCGGGACCCTGTCTTCAGACTGATTGCAGGGGTGGAAGGGAAGGAAGCTGAAATAGTAGAGGGGCAGGTAATAGATGAACAAAGGCGAGGGAGATACAGTGCAGAAACAGGCCCTTCAGCCCAGCGAGTCCGTGCTGACCAGTGATCCCCGCACATTATCACTATCCTACACACACGAGGGACAAATTACATTTATACCAAGCCAATTAACCTACAAACCAGCACGTCTTTGGAGTGTGGGGGGAAACCGTAGATCCCGGAGAAAACCCACGCAGGTCATGGGGAGAACGTACAAACTCCGTACAGACAGCACCCGTAGTCGGGATCGATCCCGGGTCTCTGGCGCTGTGAGGCAGCAACTCTAGCGCTGCGCCACTGTGCCGCCGTTGATAGGCAGATGGTTGGACAAAGGCCAGAGATGAACACACACAAGGTGTGAGAGAAGAGGATTAGAGAGTAACAAATTGTGTCGCTAGAGGATTGATGAGATGCGAATCGTTGAAGAATTTGCCTCAGGTCTGCAGTCTTTGAGGCAAGTCTGAAGAAAGGTCCCCACCTGAAATCCATTTTCTCCAGAAACCCGCTAAGTTACTTCGATGCAAGTGAAAGTAAAGGGCCTGTCCCACTTGGCGATTTTTTCGGCGATTGCCAGCATAATTGATTGATGTATCGGGTCACCGAAAAAGTGATGCGGCGTGACGCGGCGTGATGACGTATTGATGCGCGGTGTTTCCTCAAGTGTCACAACATTTTTTTTGTCGCCGCTGGATTTTGAAATGTTCAAAATCTTTCGGTGACCGTGATACGTCAGTCAGTGACGCAGGTAGTGGCCGAAGAAATCGCCCAGTGGGACAGGCCCTGAAGGGTGATGGATGAAGAGTGAGTGAGTCACGACAACAAGGTTTTTCAGATGAACTCAGGTTTATGGAAGTAAATCTCTACCCTAGATTTTTAAAGGTAAATCAGTTGTGGAAACTTAAATGCCAACACTCCTCCCTAATCCTATTTTCTTCAGGTATCTGTATGCAATGAGGTCAATGATTAATGTAGAAACAAAGGACTGCAGACAAAATGTGTGGGAAGGAACTGCTGATGCTGGTTGATACTGAGGTTGGACACAAAATGCTGGAGTAACACAGCGGGTCAGACAGCATCTCTGGAGAGAAGGAATGGGTGACGTTTTGGGTATGGACCCTTCCTCAGACTGAAAGATGCTGGCGAATACACAAAAGGACACAACGTGCTGGACAAGCAGCATCTCTGGAGAAAATGGATAGGTGTTGTTTCAGGTGGGGACCCTTCATCTAAATTCTGACGCCCAGAGTGCCAACTGTCCACGTTCTCCAGAGATGCAGGATTACTTTTTAGGTAGATAGATTCTTGATTAGTACGAGTGTCAGGGAGAAGGCAGGGGAATGGGGTTAGGAGGGAGAGATAGATCAGTCATGATTGAATGGCGGAGTGGACTTGAATTGCATAAATTTTATTAGCCAAGTGTGTATACATACAAGGAATTTGCCTTGGTGGTTTGCTCGCAAGTAACAACATGATATATAGTAAAAAATTAAGAATAAAACATTACAATTTAAACATGTGAAGAATGAAATAAAATGCCAGAGCAAAAGGAGACTTTTGGTTGTTCAGTAGAGCTACTGCTCGTGGAAAAAAGTTGTTTTTATATCTGGCTGTGGCAGCCTTGACAAACTGGAATCGCCTTCCAGAGGGAAGTGCTTCAAAGAGTTTGTGGCCAGGGTGAAAGGGGTCAGAGATGATCTTACCCGCTCGCTTCCTGGCCCTTGCAGTTCATAGATGGGGAGAAGGTTGAAGCCAATAACCTTCTCTGCTGATCGGACGATGCGCTGCAGCCTCCGGATGTCGTGCTTGGTGGCTGAGCCAAACCAGACCATGATGGAGAAGGTGAGGACAGACTCTATGATGGCCGTGTAGAATTGGACCATCATTGCCTGTGGCAGATTGTGCTTCTCAGCTGCCGCAGGAAGTACATCCTCTGTTGGACCTTTTGACCATGGAGTCGATGGTGGCCTCCCATTTAAGGTCCTTGGAGATGATGGTTCCAAGGAACTTAAAAGACTCCACAGATGTGACTGTGGTGTTGTTGATGGTGAGTGGGATGAGGGGAGGGGGAGCTCTCCTGAAGTCGACAATCAATTCCACTGTCTTAAGAGCATTGAGCTCCAGGTTGTTGCAACTTGATGGACCGAATGGCGTAATTCTGCTCCTATCACCTATGACCTTTTGCTACTTGACCTGCTGAGTTACACCACCATTTTGTGTCCTTAAGTCAACGATTGACTCAGCCTGTGTGACTCTTTAGCTAAAATTGTTTTCAGTTTCTTGTGAAATATATCGTCAAAGGAAAATAACAGTGTCTACTGTGGTTTTATGTAGCATAGCAGTCAGCCCTTCTGTGTCTCACACACCCTAATGCTCTCTGACTTGCTCAGTCTGAGTCTTGCTCTTTGGGGCGTCTCGGTGGCGCAGCGGTAGAGTTGCTGCCTTACAGCGCCAGAGACCCGGGTTCAATCCTGACTACAGGTGCTGTCTGTACGGAGTTTGTACGTTCGTTCTCCCTGTGACTGGGTGGGTTTTCTCCAGGTGCTCCAGTTTCCTCCCACGCTCAAAGGACGTGCAAGTTTGCAGGTTAATTGACTTTGGTAAAATAGTAAATTGTCCCATGTGTGTTAGATAGTGTTAGTGTACGGGGATCGCTGCTCAGCGTGGTCTCGGTGGACCGAAGGGCCTGTTTCCACGCTCTAAAGTCTAAAATCTAAAGAATCCAACCGATTTGCCTAATTTCAGCGACACCTCTCGATTTACCAGTCTTCAGCAACTGATAGCAAACTGATAGAACAAAAAAATACTGCAGATAATTGAAATCTAAAGCAAAAACAGACGGACCTGGAAATACTAAGCAGGTTAGGCAGCTTCAATGGTTCAATGGTACTTTATTGTTACATTTACCTAGGTACAGAATGGGGGGGGGGGGGGGGGGGGAGAGGAGCGTCAGTCTTCCCCACGACAGAAGGGGGAGGAGTTGTACCGTTTGATAGCCACAGGGAAGAAGGATCTCCTTTTACATTCTGTGCTGCATCTTGGTGGAGCCAGTCTGGTGCTGAAGGTGCTCCTCAGGTTGACCAGTGTGTCATGGAGTGGGTGAGCTGTATTGTCCAGTATTGTCCGCAGTTTCAGGAACATCCTCCTCCCCAAGACCACCTCCGATGAATTCTGTACATAAGGACAAGAGTGTAAGATAGTAGATTACACTGAGGCAGTGCACAAGAGTCCCCAGGTTTCAGCACCATCTTGTACCTGTGAAGTTTCAAGTTTGCTTTGGAAAATGCTATAATTCTCTTTGAAAGCATGTTTTAATCAAACTTACATCCTTAACTTTATGAACTGTTAGACCCGTTCATGGATGCAATATTGGCATGGTTATAATCATTGGTCTGATGATGAAGTGGTGTGCTGCCTGCTTGAACCCTGGTGCAGAATGTGTAGTGATGATCTTGTGTTCCAAATCATGTACTAATGAGGGGGACTGTCATTTTAACACAGTAATAAAGGCCTGGGACTACATGTCTATGAGGTGGTGTGTAATCTGAAAATTGGGGTGGGTTTAGGTTTATGCTTATTATTGTCATGTGTACCGAGGCACAGTGAAAAGCTTTGTTTTGCATGCTTTTGGTTTGTTTAGTTTAGTTTTTAAATTTAGTTTAGTTCAGAGATACAGTGCAGAAGCAGGCCCTTTGGCCCACCGATTCCATGCCGACCAGTGATCACCGGTACAACTAGCACTATCCTACACACTAGGGATGCTATCCTATTTTTACAGAAGATAATTAACCCACAAACCTGCAAGTCTTTGGAGTGTGTGAGGAAACCGGAGCACCCGGAGAAAACCCATGAGGTCACGGGAGAACAACTCCCTCTTAAATATAGCCAATGAACTGGCCTCAACTTCCTTCTATGGCAGAGAATTCCAGACTCACCACTCTCTATGTGAAACCTCATCTCGGTCCTAAAGGAATTTCCCCTTATCCTTAAACTGTGACCCCTTGTTCTGGACCTCCCCAACATCGGGAACAATCTTCCTGCATCTAGCCTATCCAACCCCGTAAGAATTTTGTAAGTTTCTATAAGATCCCCCCTCAATCTTCTAAATTATAGCGAGTACAAGCTGAGTCTATCCAGTCTTTCCTCATAGCAAGAATGTCTTTCCTCAGACACCCAGGTCTTGTTGCATCTCCCCTTTTCCTAATGACCATTCAGATAATAGTCTACCCTCCTGTCTTTGCCACCAAAGTGGATAACCTCACATTTATCCACATTATACTGCATCTGCCATACATTTGCCCACTCACCCAGCCTATCCAAGTCACCTTGCAGCCTCCTAGCATCCTCCTCACACCTAATACTGCCCCCCAGCTTCGTGTCATCCGCAAACTTGGAGATGTTGCATTCAATTCCCATGTCCAAATCATTAATATATATTGTAAATAGCTGGGGTCCCAGCACTGAGCCTTGTGGTACCCCACTAGTCACTGTCTGCCATTCTGAAAAGGACCCATTTACTCCTACCCTTTGCTTCCTGTCTGCCAGCCAGTTCTCTATCCACATCAATACTGAACCCCCAATACCGTGTGCTTTACATTTGTATACTAACCTCTTATGTGGGACTTTGTCGAAACCCATCTGAAAGTCCAGATATAACACATCCACTGGTTCTCCCTTATCAACTCTGCTAGTTACATCCTCGAAAAATTCTATAAGATTCGTCAGACATAATTTACCTTTCGTAAATCCATGCTGACTTTGTCCAATGATTTCACCACTTTCCAAATGTGCTGCTATCCCATCTTTAATAACTGACTAGCATTTTCCCCACTACCGATGTTAGACTAACTGGTCTGTAATTCCCCGTTTCCTCTCTCCCTACTTTTTTAAAAAGTGGGGTTACATTAGCTACCCTCCAATCCGCAGGAACTACTCCAGAATCTAAAGAGTTTTGAAAAATTATTACTAATGCATCCACTGTGGCTATTTCCTTGAGTACTCTGGGATGCAGCCTATCTGGCCCTGGGGATTTATCGGCCTTTAATCCATTTAATTTACCCAACACCACTTCCCGGCTAACCTGGATTTCACTCAGTTCCTCCATCTTATTTGACCCCCGGTCCCCTGCTATTTCCGGCAGATTATTTATGTCTTCCTTAGTGAAGACGAAGTAGTTATTCAATTGGTCTGCCATGTCCTTGTTCCCCATGATCAATTCACATGTTTCTTTCTGCAAGGGATCTACATTTGTTTTAACTAATCTTTTTCTCTTCACATATCTATAAAAACTTTTGCAGTCAGTTTTTATGTTCCCTGCCAGTTTCCTTTCATAATCTATTTTCCCTTTCCTAATTAAGCCCTTTATCCTCCTCTGCTGGACTCTGAATTTCTCCCAGTCCTTTGGTAGGTTGCTTTTTCTGGCTAATTTGTATGCTTCATCCTTTGCTTTGATACTATCCCTGATTTCCGTTTTTATCCACAGCTACACTACCTTCCCTGATTTATTATTTTGCCAAACTGGGATGAACAATTGTTGTAGTTCATCCATGCGGTCTTTAAATGCCTTCCATTGCACATCCACTGTCAACCCTTTAAGAATCAATTGCCAGTCTATCTTGGCCAATTCACGTCTCATACCTTCAAAGTTACCTTTCTTTAAGTTCAGAACTCTTGTTTCTGAATTAATTATGTCACTCTCCATCCTAATGAAGAACTCATTGTGGTCAGTCTTGCCCAAGGGGCCACGCACAACAAGACTGCTAACTAACCCTTCCTCATTACTCAATACCCAGTCCAGAATTGACAGTCTAGAATAGCCTGAGAATAGCCTGAGAATAGCCTGTTCCCTCGTTGGTTCCTCTGCATGTTGGTTTAGAAAACTATCCCACATACATTCCAAGAAATCCTCTTCCTCAGCACCCCTGCCAATTTGATTCACCCAATCTATATGTAGAAAGATCGACGTCGGGATTTTGCACAAAGATAACACATTGGACATTTTGCAGAAATGTGATAAGGAGCTCTAAAAAATACTGTCCGGCCCCATTGTTTATATAATTTGTGTAAATCATGTCCACAGGCACGTGGATATAAAACACGTCAGCTTGTTTTTGGCCCTAATTGAAGACAGGTTTTCCTGAAAAATAACAGATAAGGCTGGAAGCACTGAGGGCAGCAAATTCTACACAATCCTCGGTCACATTGGAAGCGCCACTGAAATAAAAGGCAGGTGCCAGCAGTCATTATAGGTTAGGAGAAAGAAAAAGGCTATTTCCCCATTTACTAGTGCCCTCCCCTAATTCCCCATTTACTAGTGCCCTCCCCTAATTCCCCATTTACTGGTGCCCTCCCCTAATTCCCCATTTACTGGTGCCCTACCCTAATTCCCCATTTACTAGTGCCCTCCCCTAATTCCCCATTTACTCGCACTCTTTCTTTCCCTGTCTCGTTCTTGTTCTCACTCACACATTCTCTTGAATTCTTGCCTTGTAAAATTGCCCCCCAAACATAGTGCAAAGCATTTGGCGTGTACCCCAAACCTTGTCTACCCATTCCCTCCGCAGATGCTGGCTGGCCTGTCGAGTTCCTCTAGCACTTTGTGTTTTGCTCAAGATTCCAGCATCTACAGTTCCTCATGTCTCCACCTGAAGTCTGTCATAGTGTTTTATTGATGCGTAAAAAATATCTACTCAGATTACACTCATGTCTTTGTTAGTTTTTGCCATGCTCTCTAAGCAAACAAAAGACAGGTTAACTAGCCTCTATAAATTGCCTCCAGTGTGTCATAAGTAGATGAGAAAGTTAGGGCTGTGCTATATGTGAAGTAATGCTCCATAGTTCAGTCAATTGTAGGTCAATAGATACTGTATTGTCACATGTACCTTGTCATTCTGAAAATCTTTGTTTTGCATGGATTCCAGTAAAATCATACTGTCCCTCAGCACAATCACACATAAGTCCACATAAGTCTGAAGAAAGGTCTTGACCAGAAACATCACCCATTCCTTCTCTCCGGAGATGCTGCCTGTCCCGCTGAGTTACTCCAGCTTTTTGTGTCTATCTTCGGTTTAAACCAGTTTCTGCAGTTACAGTTTAGTTTATTATCATGTGTACTGAGGTACACTGAAAAGCTTTGCTGCATGCTAGTTTCAGCTGAAAGACATGATTACAATCAATCCTTTACAGTGTATAGACAAATACATGATAAAGGGAGTAACATGAATAACATTTCATGCAAGATGAAGCCAGCAAGGTCCAATCAAATATAGAGATGGTCTCCATTACGGTAGATAGTAGTTCAGAACTGCTCTCTGGTTGTTAGTAGGGTGGCTCCGTTGCCTGATAACAGCTGGAAAGAAACTGTCCCTGTATCTGGAGGTGTGCGTTTTCACACTTCTGTACCTCATGCCTGATGGAAAAGGGGAGAAGAGGGGGTGGCCAGGGTGCGACTTGTCCTTGATTATGCTGCTGGCCTTGCCGAGGCAGCGTGAGGTATGAATGGAGTCAATGGAAGAGAGGTTGGTTTGTGTGATGGTCTGGGCTGTGTCCACAATTCGCTGCAATTTCTTGGTGTTGGATGGAGCTGTCCACGGTACATCTGTAATAATTGTAGTGTAAAGGGCCTGTCCTACAAGCATGCAACTCTATGCGATGAACGCGATCAAACTAGAAGCGGGGGCCGCGCGGAGGTCGGGTGATCCTCTGTACAGGGCCGTTCCCACCAGCATGCGCCCGCATGCGGCAAGCGCGACCAAACCAGCAGCGGGGGCCGCGCGGAGGTCGGGTAAGTAGCGCAACGCGGCACAAAGTGAGGTGAACTTGGAGCGAAGTCTAAGGTAAGTTCGCCAGGACAGAGAGGGGCACACAGAGAGGGGCACCGAGGCACACACACACAGAGGGCCACGGAGCCACACACATAGAGGGTCATGGAGGCACCTACAGATAGGTTCACGGAGGCACGACGTCGGGGCGGTGTGTAAACATCGAGGCGACTACGAGCCGACAAGCCGTTGCCGCGCGGAATTTTTGAACATAGTCAGTTTTTCGGAGCCCCGCGCGAAGTCGGGACGAACTCCGCACAATTCCGCACGGCTCCGGCGATCGAAGTGGGACCGGCCCCGAGATGCCGGACAGCTCAAGCGACCACGTTAGGTCGCGCTAATCGCATAGAGTTGCATGCTTGTAGGACAGGCCCTTAAGGTCTTAGAGGCAGTACTGAGGCACTACGGAATCACCACGTTTCCAGCGCCATCTCGTACCTATGAAAGTGTTGCACCTCTAAATGGTTAAAGGAGGGCACCTCTAAATAATTAAAGGAGGGCACCTCTAAATAATTAGAGGGCACCTCTAAATAATTAAAGGAGGGCACCTCTAAATAATTAAAGGAGGGCACCTCTAAATAATTAAAGGAGGGCACCTCTAAATAATTATAGGAGGGAACCTCTAAATAATTAAAGGAGGGCACCTCTAAATAATTAAAGGAGGGCACCTCTAAATAATTAAAGGAGGGCACCTCTAAATAATTAAAGGAGGGCACCTCTAAATAATTAAAGGAGGGCACCTCTAAATAATTAAAGGAGGGCACCTCTAAATAATTAAAGGAGGGCACCTCTAAATAATTAAAGGAGGGCACCTCTAAATAATTAAAGGAGGGCACCTCTAAATAATTACGGGAGGGCACCTCTAAATAATTAAAGGAGGGCACCTCTAAATAATTAAAGGAGGGCACCTCTAAATAATTAAGGGAGGGCACCTCTAAATAATTATAGGAGGGCACCTCTAAATAGTTAAAGGAGGGCACCTCTAAATAATTAAAGGAGGGCACCTCTAAATAATTATAGGAGGGCACCTCTAAATAATTATAGGAGGGCACCTCTAAATAATTAAAGGAGGGCACCTCTAAATAATTAAAGGAGGGCACCTCTAAATAATTAAAGGAGGGCACCTCTAAATAATTAAAGGAGGGCACCTCTAAATAATTAAAGGAGGGCACCTCTAAATAATTAAAGGAGGGCGCCTCTAAATAATCACCCTATGACTGTACTATGTCTTTTTCGAGTGGGCTATCTTGCTTGCTATAGGATCTTTGCTCCGCTCTGGCCCACTCCCCTCCTCTGCATTCCACCCCACTCTGCCCACACCTCGACCCACAGAAACGCTGTCCCCTCACCTCCCACGGCCACCCCTCAGCCTCCGTGCATCGTGGCGTCTCCCGCAGTCGACCTCTGAACCCCAGGAGCCCCACCTGGAGTGCAGGAGGCATCTGTGGAGAGGGAAAAAACAGAGGGGGCATCGACCCAAACCGTTAGCTCTGTTTCTCTTTATGCCCTTCCTGATTTTATATACGTCCCTCAGGTCATCCCTCAGCCACCCGCATTCCAGAGAGTAAAATCGCAGCTTATTCAGTCGTTTTGACTTTAGACTTTGGAGAAACAGTGTAGAAACAGGCCCTTCGGCCCACCCAGTTCACGCTATTCCTTTATCATCGTTACTTTTTTGTATATCTTTTCATTCATTGCTCTTTATCTCTCAACATCACCGTCTATAGCTCTCGTTTCCCTTTTTCCTAACTAATCTAAAGAAGGGTCTCGACCCAAAACGTCACCCATTCCTTCGCTCCAGAGATGCTGCCTGTCCCGCTGAGTGACTCCAGATTTTTGTGTCCATCTTCTCTTTCCACAGATGCAGCCTGACCTACTGAGTTTTTCCTGATGGATTGTCTCCGGTCCTAAATCCAAAGATGTTACAGGAACTGGATGGCTTGGTTGATATGACGAGACTCCAAAGATGTACAGGTCTGTAGGTCAATTGGTTTCTGTTAATTGTAATGTAATCTTAGTGTGTAGCATAGTGCCGGTGTATGGGCTCATCGCCTGTCGGCGCGGACATGGTGGGCTTGTTTCCGAGCTTTATCTCGAAAGTCTAAAGACTAAAAGACTTCATAGGCTGTAACTTTACTGCCTGGAATGTGACTTAACAAGGAGGTACAGAGCCCTAGTGAGGAAGGACATTCTTGCTATTGAGGGAGTATAGCGTAGGTTCACAAGGTTAATTCCCGGGATGGCGGGACTGTCAGATGCAGAGAGAATGGAGCAGCTGGGTTTGTACACTCTGGAGTTTAGAAGGATGAGGATATCTTATTGAAACATATAAGATTGTTAAGGGTTTGGACACGCTAGAGGCAGGAAACATGTTCCCGATGTTGGGGGTCCAGAACCAGGGCCCCCCCCTCGATCCCTCTGTTGATGGGATGATCTTGACCCCTGTAGCTGGCAGTGGGCCCTCCGTGTCGGGGCGATCAGCTCCTGCATCGGGGGGAGGGGGGGGGATATCAGCTCCCTCGCGACGGACGTTCGAAACCATCCGTGACATTGGAGCTCCCGACATCCACGGCCTCTCCCGACACTGCGAGCTCCCGATGTAACGTCCGCAGTCTGTGGTTGGAGCGATCCCAGGCAAGGGATCGATGCCGATGTATGTCCACGTCCCGCGGTCGGGCCCAAGGTCAGTCCGAGGAGGCCTCCAGCTCCATTGATGGTAGGCCACAGAGCAACCGGAGAGTGCTATCCGAAAATTAATCGCATCTCCGGCAAGGTATGAAGCCCTCCCCCTCCTCCCACATAAAACAAACCGAAGAACATTTACACAAACTTTTAACACACACTAAAAAAATTTTTAAAAACGAAAAAATTGGCAGGGCTCCCAATGGTGCGGCGCCCCTGGTGGGAAAGAATATAGGACGAATACGGATGAGACTGGTTCTGGAAGGCAGCATGAATGGGTTGGGCTGAAGGTAGACATCAAATGCTGGAGCAACTCAGCGGGACAGGCAGCATCTCTGGAGGGAAGGAATGGGCGGAAGGGACTGATTCCGTGCTGTGTGACTCTATGATTCCATGTAATAGATGTGACTACACTGCAGAAGGTGTTGAGGAGAATCGCAGGATACAGCCAGGGTGGAAATGTCCAAGACCAGGAGCCATAGCTTTAAGGTGAGAGGGACAAAGTTTTAAGGAGATGTGGGGGACACAGGGTATTGGGTGCCTGGAACGCCCTGCCAGGGGTGGTGGTGGAGGCAGATACGATAGTGGTGTTTAAGAGGCACATGGATATGCGGGGAATGGAGGGATATGGATAACGTGGATGCAGAGGAGACAAGTTTAACTTGGCACCAGGTTCAGCATGGACATTGTGGCCCGAGAGCCTGTTCCTGTGCTGTCCTGTCCTATTATGTACGAAGCAACCGCTAAGGTTGGTGCTGTGTACTCTGCGACACTGAGGAGAAATTTAATTGTGTAATGATTAATCTGAGCAAGTCCGGAGAGAGTTTAACGTGCCATCATGTTGGGCACAGACATTGTGGGCCGATGGACCTGTCCCCGTGCTGTTCCTCCTTCTACCTCTTACGGTCTTAGTTTAGTTTAGTTTAGAGATAAAGCTCGAAAACAGGCCCTTCGGCCCACCGAGTCCACACCGACCAGCGGTCCCCGTACACTAACACTATCCTACACACATTATAGACAATTTACACTTACACCAAGCCAATTAACCTACAGTTGGAGTGTGGGAGGGAACTGAAGATCTCGGAGAAAACACCCGCGGGTCACAGGGAGAACGTACAAACTCCATACAGACAAGCACCCGAGGTCGGGATCGAACCCGGGTCTCCGGCGCTGTGAGGCAGCAACTCTACCGCTGCGCCACCGTGTCGTACCATCTCCATGATTTCTGCTGCCCGCCTCAGTTGCAGCGGAGGACGTTGGGAACCCTTTCCCCCAAGCACTCAAACCAGGGAACTGCTCTGCTGCCCTTTGCTCCCGTAACCTGCAAACTGGACATCTATAAAAAGCACAGTGATTCCTGTTTGCTTATCGGCAAGGAATTCAGCTGTGATTAAGTGAGTTGTTGTTAGAATTCTACTCCGAGGAAGGGAATGTTGGCTTCTTAGACCAACCTGACGTCTCCAGGGGGTCAGGATGTTTGTTTGCAGTGTTGAATTATCTCCGCTCCAGTTAGTTGCCAGACTATTATTAATCAAATGGCGGCAAAGGTTCGAGGATGTGTCCTCACACCAGGATAGGGAGGATCCCTGCCTCTTACAAAAATAAAATAATAATACGGGACAGCAGGATCTATTTTTTGCTGCTTGGTGGTGTTTTGCTGGCACTCTATCAGCACAGTGTGTTCCTCACTTTGTTAAGTGGGTGAAAGGGGAAATCGGGGGTGCAAAGGGACTTGGGGGTGCTGGTGCAGGACTCCTAAAAACGTCAAAACGGTAGTAAGGAAGGCAAATTCAATGCTAGCATTTATATCAAGAGGACTGGAATACAAAAACAGAGATGTAATGCTGAGGCTCTATAAGATGCTGGTCAGGTCGCATTTGAAGACTGCGAGCAGATTTGGGCACCATATCTGAGGAAGGATGTGCTGGCTCTGGAGAGGGTCCAGAGGAGGTTTACAAGAATGATCCCAGGAATGAGTGGGTGAGCATATGATGAGCATTTGACAGCACTGGGCCTGTACTCACTGGAGTTAGAACATAGAAACATAGAAATTAGGTGCAGGAGTAGGCCATTTGGCCCTTCGAGCCTGCACTGCCATTCAATATGATCATGGCTAATCATCCAACTCAGTATCCCGTACCTGCTTTCTCTCCACATCCTCTGATCCCCTTAACCACAAGGGCCACATCTAACGCCCTCTTAAATATAGCCAATGAACTGGCCTCAACTACCCTTTGTGGCAGAGAGTTCCAGAGACCCACCACTCTCTGTGTGAAAAAAGTCCTTCTCATCTTGGTCCTAAAGGATTTCCCCCTTATCCTTAAGCTGTGACCCCTTGTCCTGAACCTCCCCAACATCGGGAACAATCTTCCTGCATCTAGCCTGTCCAACCCCTTAAGAATTTTGTAAGTTTCTATAAGATCCCCTCTCAATCTCCTAAACTCTAGAGAATATAAACCGAGTCTATCCAGTCTTTCTTCATAACACGGTCCTGACATCCCAGGAGTTCAGAAGGTTAATGGGACCTCTTTGAAACTTACAGAATAATGAAAGGCACAGATAGAGTGGATGTGGAAAGGATGTTTCCACTGGTGGGAGAGTCTAGGACCAGAGGTCATAGCCTCAGAATTAAAGGGCCTCTTTTAGAAAGGAGGTGAGGAGGAACTTCTTTAGCCAGAGGGCACTTAATCTGTGGAACACATTGCCACAGAGGACTGTGGAGGCCAAGTCAGTGTATATTTTTGAGGCAGAGATAGACAAATTCTTGATTAGTTTGGAAGTCATGGGTTGTGGGAAGAAGTCAGGAAAATGGGAACAGGAGACAGAGATCAGCCAATGATTGAACGGCGGAGTGGACTCGATGGGCCGAATGGCCTAATTCTATTGCTATAATTTGTGAGCTTGTGAACTTTATTACTGACGTCAGACGCGGAAGAAACAGCCATGGGCTTGGACAGGTTACATTCACGGGTGAATTTCATCAGTCCATAAGGTCATGTGATAGGTGCAGATTTAGGCCATTTGGCCCATCAAGCCATTCAATCATGGCTGATCTATTTCTCCCTCCTAACCCCATTCTCCTGCTTTCTCCCCATAACCCCCGACACTCGTACTAATCAAGAATCTATCTATCTCTGCCTTAAATATATAATTTGATGGCTCCATAGCTTTCTGTGGCAATATATTCCACAGATTCACCACCCTCAGTTTCTCACATTTGATTTCAAGCGCGGCATATTGGCGCAGCAGTGGAGTTGCTGCCTTGCAGCGCCAGAGATCAGGGTTCGATCCTGACTACAGTCTGTACAGAGTTTGTACATTTTACCTCATAGAAACTTACCAAATAGAGGATGTGGAGAGGATGTTTCCACTAGTGGGAGAGTCTAGGGCCTGAGGCTATAGCCTCAGAATTAAAGGACATTCCTTTAGAAAGATGAGAAGGAGTTTTCTTTAGCCAGAGGGTGGTGAATCTGTGGAATTCATTGTCACAGGCGACTGTGGAGGCCAAGTCAATGGATATTTTAAGGCAGAGATAGATAGATTCTTGATTAGTACGAGTGTCAAGGGTTATGGGGATAAGGCAGGAGAATGGAGTTGAGAGGGAGAGGTAGATCAACAATGATTGAATGGCAGAGTAGACCCATCGGGCCCTAATGACCTAATTCTGTTCCAAGAACTTGTGAACTTCCCCCTGGGGTTTCATCGAGTGTGTTTTCTCCGATTTCTCCAGTTTATTCGCACATTTCAAAGATGACAGGTTTATATGTGTATTGGCTTTGGTAAAATTATAAAACATTGTCCCTAGTGTGTAGGAAAGAACTAGTGAATGGGTGATCGCTGGTCAGCATGGACATGGTGGGCCGACGGGCATGTTTCCGCACTGTATCTCTAAAGTCTAAAGTAAAGTTTAACGTCTGAAGACCACTTACGCCCTAGTCATTCCCTCTTCTCCCCTGTGCCTTCAGGCAGAAGGTGCAAAAGCTTGATTGTTAGGCATCACCCTCTGCCTCCTTTCACCACTTGGGCCCAATTGGTCAACTTTCCCTGAATTCCATGGGTTAGAACATAGAACGACACGGTGGCGCAGCGGTAGAGTTGCCGCCTTACAGCACCAGAGACCAGGGTTCAATCTATGGGTGCTGACTGTACGGAATATGTATGCTCTCCCCGTGACCTGCGTGTGTTTTCTCCGAGTGCTCCGGTTTCCTCCCACACTCCAAAGACTTACAGGCTTGTAGGTTAATTGGCTTATTATAAATGTAAATTGTCCCGAGTGTGTGTAGGATAGTGCCAGTGTACGGGGATTGCTGGTCGGTGTGGACTCGGTGGGCCAAAGGGCCTGTTTCCCCTATGTATTTCTAGACTAAACTAAACTCAACTCAACTCACAGTACAACACAGGAATAGACTCTTTAGCCAGATTCAGGGACAGTTTCTTCCCAGCTGTTATCAGGCAATTGAATCATCCTACCATAACCAGAGAACAGTGCAGAACTGCGATTTACCTCATTGGTGACCCTCGGACTATCTTTGATCGGACTTTGCTGGCTTTACCTTGCATTAAACGTTATTCCCATCAACATGTGTCTATCTTATCGTATCTATTTTAACGATTAAAACTCTCGTTGGTTTGTTGGTTTGTAACGGATTCTACTTCGCGAAAATTCGTTTAAGCCATTTGTGGATTTACTCCTCCACCCTTTGCCGTAACGGAGACATTTTTACATATTCCTGTAGAGTTTTTCCTCTTCCACATTTTGTTTTGAAAATTAGACAATTTGGTTATTAATTTCCCCGCTTTTTTAGTAAAAAAAATCAAAATAATTTAAAATCAAACTGCTGCATGAGTCACAGTGCCATCTCACAGATGTCTAATCACAATGGATCTCATTTACATATGACATCACAATGGGACAGGTGTGGGTGCCATCCTCTCTCTCTACCATCCTCCCTCTCTATCTGCTCCTCCCCCTCTCCTCCCCCACCACCTCCCCATCCCTTTCCTCCAGCACTTTGTGTCTTTTTTTGTAAACCAACATCTCCCGTTTCTTGTTCCACAAAGTCTTATAAATCTGCAACATCATGACTCCACATCCTTCCTGCGAAGGTTTAACATGCAACCGCTCCAGGGCAATTTAGCAGCTTGGCACGAATGGTAGAGCCGGACCCAGCCCCAGGAATCTGGGTCCTATGCCTGGGTGCTGCCTGTGTGGAGTTTGCCTGCTTTGCCTGTGACTCCGTGCCTTTGTTTTCTCCTGCACACCAAGGAACATGCAGGTCGGTCGGTCAGTCGGTCAAGTGCCCCTGGTGTACGGCACGTCAGAATACGGGGTGAGCTGATGGAAATGTAAGGAGAATAAAACAGCAGCAGATACTGGTGGATTAGTGTAAATGGGCGGCTGATGGTCAACACGGACTTGGTGGGCTGAAGGTGTCGGATGGAACTGCAAATGCTGTTTTAAACCAAAGATAGACACAAAAAGCTGGAGTAACTCAACGGGTCAGACGGCATCTTTGGACAAAAAGTATAGGTGACGTTTCTGGTTGAGACCCTTCTGAAGAAGACCCGGTATGTCACCTGTTCCTCTTCTCCAGATATGCTGTCTAACCCGCTGAGTTACTCCAGCTTTTTGTGTCCATCTCTGGTAGGCTGAAGGGTCTGTTCACACACTGTATAACTCCATTTCCCACACTGGAGCTCAGACTCGCGAGTTAGTTATCAGGTTGGGTACACTAGATCCCGCAGGTCTTTCTTTGTATTTGCCCTTCTTTCATTGTACACCTACTGTAGGGACGAAAATAACTGAATAACTGAACTTAGATCTAATATATAAACACAGAAGCTCAATTGTTTGCAAGAGGCATCCTGACCTGGAAATATATTGTGGTTCCTTCACCGTCACTTGGTCTAAAGCCTGGAGTCTTTAATCAGACTACTGGCCCATATCTTGCACTAAACGTTATTCCCATTATCATGTATCTGTACACTGTGGACGGCTCGATTGTAATCACATATAGTCTTTCCGATGACTGGTTAGCACGCAAAGTCTTTTCATTGTACCTCAGTAGACATGACAATAAACTAAACCAAACTAAACTAAACTAGAGCTCTCTTTCACCTGAAAGTTGTTGCAATTCAAGAGGCGATTCAGCCCCACCTTCTCAAGGGCTGAGGGGTGGGCAATGAATGCTGGCTTTGCTAGCAATGAAATACCACACGCAAACGCAAACATACGAGTATGCACACAGACACACACACACACACACACACACATTCACACACGCTCACACACACTCACACACGTTTGCTCTTACACACACATACACACTCACTCACACACATATTCACACTCACGCACGCACACATACACAAACACACATCCAGACACTGACACTCACACATACACACACACTCACATAAACACTCACACGCACAGACACACACACTGACACTCACACACACACGCACACAGACACACACACACTATCGCTGAAGAGAATGCAGAGGGATCACGGGGATGTTGCCGGGTGTGTTTCAGCAATGAGAGACTAGATTAACTGGGTTTAACGTTCATGGGGGGGAACGAGGTTGAGATACGTAATAGAGGTGTTCAAAATCATAAAGGGTAAGAGTAGACAATCTTATCCAAGTGCCAAAATTGTGTAAGGCCAAATGGCATAGGTACCTGTACAAATGTTTCTTAAACGTTGGGATAGTCCCTGCCTCAACTATCTCCTCCGGCAGCTCGTTCCATACACCCACCACCCTTTGTGTACAAAAGTTGCCCGTCAGGTTCTTATTAAATCAATTCACCCCCCACCCCCCACCTGTAAACTAGATATTGGTTGCAATATGGAACTGGCTGCCTGAGGGGGTGGGGGAGGAGAAGACTTACACATTTAAGTAGTATGAACATTTGAACCACCAAGGTGCAGCAGGCCGTGTCACAAGAGAAGATAAACAGGATTAGTTTATGGACACCGGAGATTAGGGTTGCCAACTTTCTCACTCCCAAATAAAGGACAAAAGGTCAAAATAAGGAACAAATTCCCAAAGGCATAAAGTACAGAAGGCCTTCGTCGAGTCACCGCTATCGGGCTTAACCCACGTCTATTTTGCTTATTATATTTCTTTTTTGCGGCCAAACCGACCGAACAACAGCCGTTACTAAAACAATAGACAATAGACAGTAGGTGCAGGAGGAGGCCATTTGGCCCTTCGAGCCAGCACCGCCAATCACAGTGATCATGCTGATCATCCCCAATCAGTACCCCGTTCCTGCCTTCTCCCCATATCCCCTGACTCTGCTATTTCTAAGAGCCCTATCTAGCTCTTTCTTGAAAGCATCCAGAGAACCTGCCTCCACCGCCCTCCGAGGCAGAGAATTCCACAGACTCACCACTCTTTGTGAGAAAACCTTTTGTTTTGGCAGGAATTGGCAAAACATATCGTACAGCCGGTGTGCATAAGGGGGCCTGTGACTGGATGACAGGTGAATTACACGTGCGCGCCATCAACAGCTCATGCAACACGCACGCACACTGTTGTATCAGATCCAGGATCTGTCTGTAATCGTGCCCTCTGGTGATTACACAGTACGGGACAAACTAATTTAGCCCAATGTACGGGATGTCCCGGCAAATACCGGACAGATGGCAACCCAACCAAAGACAGACACAAAATGCTGGAGTAACTCAGCGGGACAGGCAGCATCTCTGGAGAGAAGGAATGGGCGACGTTTTGGGTCGAATCCATTCTTCAGACTGAGAGTCAGAGGAGAGGGAGATACGGAGATAAGGAAGTGTAAGGTGTGAAAATGAGAGAACAAAGGGGACGAAGCTCAAGGGAAATGTAGAATAGACCATTGTTAGCTAGGGGAAGGTGACAACGAAGCATATAAAGGTAAAATGTGCTAAGGAGGACAGTCAGACTGGTAGGAGAACTGGGAAGGGGGAGGGATGGAGAGAGAGATAAAGCAGGGATTACTTGAAGTCTGAGAAGTCAATGTTCATACCCCTGGGGAGTCAGCTGCCCATGCAAAATATGAGGTGCTGTTCCTCCAATTTGCATTGGGCCTCACTCTGACAATGGAGGAGGCCTTGGACAGAAAGGTCAGTGGGAATGGGAGGGGGGGGGGGGTTGAAGTGTTTGGCAACCGGGTTTAGGGACACTATGTATCACCTCTTGTTTTCTTCTTTTTGTATTTTGCACTTTTATCTTTTTGCTTTTTACTCTCTTTAATGAATTTATGATTAATTTATGTATAATTTATATTTCTGGCTGTTGTTCGAGTCTTTGTATCCCTTGACAGCAACTGATATTCTAATTCCCAAATTAAAATCTAAACCAAGAAATACAGAGTTCGAAATGATATTGTTTTGTTTTCATTGAATTGTTTATTATAATTTACTTGATCATATGTTGAAGCGAGTAGATGCCTTTTGCATAAAAATCATTCCACATACGCAAGACATGCAGTTCACAGTGTGTCCTTGCCTTCAATCTGTACATCCCCAGTGGATGTTTAAACAGGGCACAGGAACATTTGTGGGAATCTTTCCAGATTTGCCAAAGATTTGATTGTGCAGAGTTTTATTTAAGCAAACAGATTAAAAAAATATGATTCACTTATGAACCTTAGCAGGTAATATAGATGATCACCAGTTTTAATTCCTAACACACACGTGTTGCCTGCATTAGAGGGCATTAGCTATAAGGAGTGGTTGGACAGTCTTGCATTGATTTTTCTGGAGCACCAGAGGCCGAGGTGAAACCTGATAAAAGTGTGCAAAATTGTGAGAGGCATAGATAGGATAGACAGAGCATTTTGCACAGTCTCTTTCCAGTTGTTGTCAGGCAACTGAACCAGCCCACCACAACCAGACAGCAGTCCTGAATTACTATCTACGTTTTTGGTGACCCTCGGACTATCCATGATCGGACTTTGCTGGCTTTACCTTGCACTAATTATTGATTATTTCCCAATCATGTATTTATAAATGGATCGATTGTAATCATGTTTTGTCTTTCTGCTGACTGGATAGCACGCAACAAAAGCTTTTCACTGTACCTCGGTACATGTGGCAATAATCTCAACCAAACTAAACTAAACTGAATGGAGATGTCAAAGACTTAAAAGAATAGCTTTAAGGTGAAAGTGGAAACATTTAAAGGAGATGTGCAGGTTAAGTTTTCTTTAATGTAGGTTTAGGTTTATTATTGTCACTTGTACGGAGGTACAGTGAAAAGCTTTGTTTTGCTTGCTATCTAATTAAATCAGATAATACTATGTATAAATATGATCAAGCCAAACCAAGTGGAATAGGTACAGAGGGGAAGATACAGAGTGCAGAATATAGTTCTCAACTTTGTAGCGCACCAGTTCCACAGGTGTTTGGTGAATTGTTTGCCCAGTCTATGTTTGGTGTCCTGCAAGCCACATCTGGAACAGTGAATGCCCTAGATGTGGTTTTATTGTGTTGTGGGATGGGGATGGTCGCAGGGGTTGCTTGGAGGTCCAGGCTCTGTTGTTGGGTCTTTGAGCGATGCCTTATTCACATGTTGGAATCGCTCGTCTCCTGGGCTCGGGCTACACCTCGACGTTCCAAGGAGTAAAGGTTCCCAGCTTCGCAGGAGGGCACTGGGGAAGGAAGGACAACCAAGTCCATTGTTACTTTCACATGTACAATGGAAATCCACACAGCAGTTGAAGATGTAGGTACACTGCATCACAGCTTGCTTTGGGAACAGCTCTGCCCAAGAACACAAATAAATTGCAGAGAGTTGTGGATGAAGCCCAGTCCGTCACACAGACCAGACTCCCCACCATCGACTCCATCTCCATTTCACGCTGCCACGGGAAATCAGCCGACACAATCAAAGACTTGTCCCACCCCAGTCATTCCTCCTTCTCCCCGCTCCCGTCCGGCAGAAGATACAGAAGCTTGAAAACGCGGACCACCAGACTCAGGGAACAGCTTCTTCCCCTCTGTGATCAGGCTTCTGACTTTGAGACAAAGTCCAATGTCCGCAATGGGGTAGAGGTGAATTGGACAGTACCCTAGCTTATGGAAGTGCTGATCAGAAGCCTGATAAGAGAGGGGATTATACAGAGTGAGAAGACAAGTGTGTGGGCAATGTTGGCATTGGGACGGTGAGGAAGGTTCCAGCCCGCCCCCTCTGTCCGCTCGTCCCCTCCGCCCGGCCCTACGGTGGGAAGCACGTACCATCTGGGTGAGGAAGTCGGTGCAGGCGAGTCGTATCCTGTCTGGCGTGGCCGGGCTGTCTAGACGGAACGGCTCGGTGACCCCGGCCCCTGTCCTGGTGGCGGCCACAGCATCCTTGATGGCAAAGAATATGGAGGCGGCAAGAAACAGAGGGGGCTCTCCGACGGCCTGTTGGAACACACCAGTGGATCACTCACCCACCCCTCCAATAAACAAAATCAGATCCCGATGGATCACTTACATCCCACCAATAGACACACCACTGCCCAGTGGATCACTCACACCCACCCACCCCTTCAATAAACCAATCAAAACCAATCCAGGCTAGTGGATCACTCACACCAATCCCCACCAATCTTAGCTTAGGATAGTGATGCACTTGCATTCATCCCTCCAAAAGTTCCTTGCAAAGCCCACAGCCCAGCGTCCACCCCATCCTGTCACTGTCCAGCCATTATTTCACCCCCACCCCCCTCCCACCGCTCCCTTCCACCCATATCCCACCCTCCGGCTTTACATTTCCCTCCTCTCCTCTCCTTACCTGACACCCTTTTGTCTCCTATTCACCTCCAGCCATCAACCTCCCTTCCTCCCCGCTCACCTGTATCCACCTATCACTCGCCAGGCTTTGTCCTCCAGCTTCCTCCCCCCCCTATTACAACCAGTCTGAAGAGGGGCCTAGACCTGTCCGTTCCCTCCCCAGATGCTGCTTGAGCTGATGCGTCTTCCAACACTTTGTGTTTCATATTATACTTGGACATAGTTGGATAGTTTTCTCTAGAAGACGAGTTTGAGCGGGGATCTGATGGAAGTATATATAATTATGGGAGGCATAGATAGGGTAGGCAGTCTGAACCTTTTTTCCAAGATGGAAATGTTAAAGACTAGTTTAGTTTAGAGACGCAGCGCGGAAACAGGCTCTTCGGCCCACCGAGTCGGCTCCGACCAGCGATCCCCGCACATTAATACTATCCTACACACACCAGAGACAATTTATATTTGTGCCAAGCCAATTAGCCGTCTTTGGAGTGTGGGATGAAACCGGAGATCCTGGGGAAAACCCATGCAGGTCACGGGGAGAACGTGCAAGCTCCGTATAGACAGCACCCGTCATCAGGACCGAACCCGGGTCTCTCGCGCTGTGAGGCAGCAACTCTACCCACTGCGCTACCGTGCTGCCCCTGGGGGGCACAGCTTTAAGGTGAGAGGGGCAAAGTTTAAATGAGATGTGTGTGGGCAAGTTTTTTACACAGAGGGTGGTGGGTGCCAGGGGTGGTGGTGGAGGCAGATACGACAGGGGCGTTTAAGAGGCTTTAGGATAGACAAATGTACAGGAGATGGGTGGGTTGGTCTTGGTATCATGTTCGGCACAGACATTGTGGGCTGAAGGGCCTGTTCTATGTTATTTAACATGTTCCGGGGAGCATCCTACATTGAGAAACGAGGAACTGCAGATGTTGGTTTGGCAAGGAAAGACAGAAAGTGCTGGAGTAACTCAGCGGGCCAGGCAGCATCTGTGGAGGGCATGGATAGGCAATGTTTCGGGTCGGACCCTTCTTCAGATTATTATGCCAGCATCATACATCTGATGCATCCCTTCTACAGATCCTGTTCACAGCCCAGGATGAAGTTCAACGTTCAACAAAAACTTCATTTTTAAACTGTTGCTGAAAAGAATCACAACATGTATATTCAACAAAACTCTTCAGTTAAATGCTAACTCCCAGCTGGTTTGGTAACTTTGCTTTAAAATCATTGAAAGCAGCTCCCTCTGTCGGTTAAGCAGCAAATGTCCTGCAGTCACCTTGGATGAATAGATGGCTTTCTTGTTGGGAGCTTCCCGAAGCAGGGACACGTTGAACCGGGCAGGAATGTCGCCAGCCGCCGGAATCTTGTAGGTGCCCGGACCCCGCGTGTACAGAACTCCATCCGGAGAATAGCGCAACTCCTCCAGAGTGAAGAGACCCAGACCCTGGGCAAAGGCACCTTCCACCTGGCAGAGGAGAGAGGGGGAGTGAGAGGGGACAGGGAGAGGGAGGGGGGAATGAGAGGGGCGAGGGCAAGAGAGGGGGAGAGGGGGGAGTGAGTGGGGGAGAGAGGGCGGGGGGGAGAGGAGTAGTGAGAGAGTGAGAGGGGGAGAAGGAGAGGGGGAGAGAGGGGGGGAGTGTGGGAGAGGGAGGAGGGGTGAGAGGGGGTGAGAGGGGGAGAGAGGGAAAGAGGGAGAGAGGGAAGGGAGTGTGAGAGGGGGTAGAGGGAGGAGGGGGAGAGGGACAGTGAGAGGGGGAGAGAGGGGGAGAGAGGGGGAGGGAGAGAGGGAGAGAGGGAGAGAGGGAGAGAGGGAGAGAGGGAGAGAGGGAGAGGGATGAGGGATGAGGGAGGGGGAACAGAAAGAGGGTAGGGCAGAGACAGAAGGAGAGAGGGGGATGTAGAGAGGAAGGGAGAGAGGGAGGGAGAGGGAGAGAAAGCGAGGGAGAAAGGAGATTGGGAGGCAGGGGATGGGAAAGGGATGGAGGTGGAGTGCAGGGAGAGACAGAGAGGGGGAGAGATAGAGACAAGACAAGAGAGAGGCAGAGAGAGGCAGAAGGGGAGAGAGAGAGAAAGAGACAGACAGAGGGATAGTGAAAGATGGAGAGAGATACAGAGAGAAGGGGAGGGAAAAAAACAGGGAAAGAGAGAGGGGAGAGAGAGAGAGGGAGAGAAAAATATGAAAGAGAGATAGACAGACACACAGTGAGATTGAGTCAGTGCAGCCAACTACCAACAAACACAACCTATTCACCTGACTGATCTATATCGGTGAGACCAAGCGGAGGCTTGGCGATCGTTTCGCCGAATACCTCCGCTCGGTCCGCAATAACCAACCCGACCTCCCGGTGGCTCAGCACTTCAACTCCCCCTCCCATTCCGTATCCGACCTCTTGGTCCTGGGCCTCCTCCACGGCCAGAGTGAGCAACACCGCAAATTGGAGGAACAGCACCTCATATTCCGCTTGGGGTGTCTGCATCCTCTGGGCTTAAACATTGAATTTTCTCAATTCTGTTAACCCTTGCTGTCTCCTCCCCTTCCCACCTCTCCCTCAGCCCTCGGGCCCTGGCATTCCTTCTCTCTCTATCTCTCCCCCACCCAAGTCGCACTAGCTTCTCATTTTCACACTACAAACAGCTTACAATGGTCTGTTTCCTTTATCATCGATACTTTTTTGCATATCTTTCATTCATTGTTCTTTATCTCTCCACATCACCGTCTATATCTCTCATTTCCCTGATCCCTAACCAGTCTGAAGAACGGTCTCGACCCGAAATGTAGCCTTTCTCCTTCGCTCTTTAGATGCTGCTGCACCCGCTGAGTTTCTCCAGCCTTTTGTGTACCCTCGATTCTCCAGCATCTGCAGTTCCTTCTTTAACACTATTCACCTGACTCTCAGTCTGAAGAAGGGTCTCGACCTGAAACGTCACCCATTCCTTCTCTCCAGAGATGCTGCCTGTCCCACTGAGTTACTCCAGCATTTTGTGTCTGTCCACAACCTATTCACCCCTTACCTTCCCCCTTCTTTTGTCTTTCGCAGGGGTGGTAAAACGACCTCTTTTGCCACAGAGCACCAGGGGAATGGTGGAGAGATTAAGCTTAAACTCCTCAGGCAGGGGAGCCAACCTCCTCAGCCCCATTGCCCCACTCCCCGTCTTCTTGTGGAACTGCGCTATCTCTCTTGACCCATTACTTCCTGCTCCCCTTATGATCCTTTACATGGCTATCCAGTCCACCAGCAGGCCTTGGGGATGTGGGAGGAAACCGGATCACCCGGGCTGTGTGAGGGTGGAAGACTCGCAGGGACACAAGGATTGAATTCTTACGATTTAACTCCGAGGGCTAACGGAATCAAGGGATGTGGGGAAAAAGGAGGAACGGGCTACTGATTTGAGATGATAAGCCCTGATCATATTGAATGGCGGTGCTGGCTCAAAGGGCCGAATGGCCTACTCCTGCACCTACTTTGCTATGTTTCTACGTTTCTATGAACGTGCAAACCCCACACAGACAGCGGCGGAGGTCAGGGTCGAACCAGCATCCTTGGAGCTGTGAGGTGGCTGCTATGCCAGGTGTGTAAGAAAGAACTGCAGATGCTGGTTTAAATTGAAGATAGACACAAAATGCTGGAGTAATTCAGGGGGACAGGCAGCAGCATCTCTGGAGAGAAGGAATGGGTAAACTACCCAAGCGAAATATGAGGTGCTGTTCCTCCAAATTGCGCTGGGCCTCACTCTGACAATGGAAGAGGCCCAGGACAGAAAAGTCAGATTGGGAATGGGAGGGGGAGTTGAAATGCTGAAGTTACCTACCTGATCTCCCGGCACCTGATATTTCGCTTGGGTAGTTTACACCCCAGCGGTATGAACATTGACTTCTCTAATTTCAGATAGCCCTTGCTTTCTCTCTCTATCCCCTCCCCCTTCCCAGTTCTCCCACCAGTCTTACTGTCTGCGACTACATTCGATCTCTATCCCGCCCCCTCCCCTGCCCATTCCTTCTCTCCAGAGATGCTGCCTGACCCGCTGAGTTACTCCAGCATTTTGGTTCTACCAGGTGCGCCACCCTGTGGAGATGCTGCTCACTGCACTTTGAGGCTTTGAGAGGCACTTGAACAGAGAAAGCATCAACGGGATGGGCCAACGTGTGTCGTGTGTTGTTGAGATACCATCTGAGGAAGTACCAATGTTGAAGACTATATTCTGCCTGCCGTTTCTCTCCCTTCACTCTACATATTAAGTTCAGTTTGGAGATACAGCATAGAAACAGGCCGTTCAGCCCAACAAGTCATGCTGACCATCGATCACCCATTCACGCTAGTTTATGGCTAATATCGCTTTTGCTAATTCTTTAGAAACATAGAACATAGAAAATAGGTGCAGGAGGAGGCCATTTGGCACTTCGAGCCAGCACCGCCATTCATTGTCATCATGGCTTATCGTCCCCAATCAGTAACCCATAGAAATTGATTTAATTAAATGAGTCTGACAGTTAAACAAAAAAATTGAATTGATTGAGAAAACCCACGGAAACAGGCCCTTCGGCCCGCCGTGACCATGCATCCATCGATTACCCGTTCACACTAGTTCTATGTTATCCCCCTTTCTCCTCCCCTCCCTACACACTAGCTGCAATTTACAGAGGGCCAGTTAACCTACAAATCCACATGTCTCTGGGTGCTCCGGTTTCCTCCCACCCTCCAAAGACATACAGGTTTGTAGGTTAATTGTCATCTGTAAATAACCTCTAGTGTGTAGGTTAGAGCGAGTGTACAGATGAGCACTGGTCTGGGTGGACTCAGTGGGCCAAAGGGTCTGTTTCCATGCTGTATCTCTGAACTAAACTAAATGATTGTAGACCCATCTTGGACAGGCCGAGAGCCGGGAATCGTGGCCACCTTTCCCCAGTGTTGCCTCTTGCTCACCTGCCCAATGTCCACCGCCGGGTTCAGGCTCAGACCCACGTCCATGACGATATCCGTGCGCAGGTTCTGAAATCAAACAGAGTCTGGGGTTATGGTGGGATTAACCAGCACCCATCATCAGCCTGCATTACAGTGGATACAAGCAGCACGTCACAGTGAGGCAGCGGGTGGAGCCACTTCCTCACACCGCCAGAGACCCCGGGTTCCATCCCGACCTCGGGTGTTGTCTGTGTGTGGAGTTTGCACGTTCTCCCTCTGGTTTCCTCCCACGTCCCAAACACGTACGGGTTTGTGGGTTAATTGGCCCTCTTGTAAAATTACCCCCGTGTGTGTAGGGAGTGGATGGGAAAGTAGGATAGCGTAGAACTGGTGCGGGCAGGTGATCGATGGTCGCCATGGACTAGGTGGCCAGTAGGTACTGTATCCATAGATTGACACAAAAAGCTGGAGTGATTCAGTGGGACAGGCAGCGTCTCTGGAGAGAAGGAATGGGTGACGTTTCGGGTCGAGACCCTTCTTCAGCAGTTCCTTCTTGCACACGGCATTGTAACCAAATGCTTTATCTTTCAATCAATTCAATTTTTAAAAACTGGGGAAGTTAGATTAGTTTAATTACAGAATTAGCAAATGTACTGTTACCCATGGACTTGTGTGAGTGGGTGATCGATAGTCGGCATGGATTCATTGGGCCGAAGGGCCTGTTTCCCTACTTTATCTCTCAATCAATGTCTTAGTTTAGTTTAGAGATAAAGCGTGGAAACAGGCCCTTCAGCCCACCAAGTCTGTGCCGACCAGCGATCACCACGTACACGAGCATTATCCTACACACACTAGGGATAATTTACAAATTTTACCAAAGCCAATTAATCAACAAACCTGTACGTCTTTCGAATGTGGGAGGAAACCGGAGCTCCCAGAGAAAACCTATGTTATCACGGGGAGAATGTACAAACTCTGTACAGACAGCACCCATAGTAAGGATCGAACCCGGGTCTCTGGCGCTGTAAGGCAGCAACTCTACCGCTGTGCCACCGTGCCGCCCTGATGTCAATCAATCAATCCAGTAACGTCCCAGAAATAGCTGTGAATCTGGGAAGGGGAAGGACTCTGGAACATTAATGTTACCAGGGATGTGGTCCCATGCCAACTACTGGAGTTGTTGGAATGAGTGGGTTAACCTATGATGAGCGTTTGTCAGCACTGGGCCTTTACTCGCTGGAGTGTAGAAGAATGAGGGGGGAGAAGAGGTTATGGGAAGAAGGCAGGAGAATGGGGCTAGGAGGGGAGAGATAGATCAGCCATGATTGAATGGCGGAGTAGACTTGATGGGCCGAATGACTTAATTCTGCTCCTATCACTTATGAACTTATGAACCATAAACTAGATTAGTGTCCGAGATCTGATGGATTCCTTCTTAAGGTCTTAAAAGAAGGGGCCCGTGAGAAAGTTGATTCACTGATTCAACTGTTCCAAAAGTCCCCAGATTTATAAATATGGTAGAACTGGCTGGATGAGCTAAGGAGCTGCTCAGGATCAAATCGAACTCGGATATGGACGCAACGTGTTGGAGTAACTCAGCGGGTCAGGCAGCATCACTGGAGAAAAAGGATGGGTGACGTTTCGGTTTGAGATCCTTCTTCAGACTCAGCCAATCGAACCCGGGACTCTGGTGCTGTAAGGCAGCAACTCTGCTCTGCACCACCGTGCGGCCTGTACCCAATTCAGACGTCTTACCTTGTGGTCCCCGGTGAGGCAGTCAACCTCTACCTCTGAGCTGGCCACGCCGTAACTGAAGTAACTGTAAAGTCTTCCGCTGTTCTCTTTCCAATTGTAGTTCAGTTCAGGAGTCCTGTCCAGGGAACATTGATCTGTGTCAGTTCAGTTCTGTTTAGTTTCGTTTAGAGACACAGCGTGGAAACAGGTCCATCGGCCCACCGAGTCAGCGCCGACTGGCGATCCCCGCACACTAACACTATCCTACATTAGGGACAATTTACACTTATACCAAGCCAATTAGCCTACAAACCTGTACGTCTTTGAAGTGCGGGAGGAAACCTAAGATATCCACGCGGTCACGGGGAGAAACTACAAACTCCGTGCAGACAGCATCCATAGTCGGGATCGAACCCGGGTCTCCGGCGCTGCATTCGCTGCAAGGCAGCAACTCTACCGCTGCGCCACCATGCTGCCCAAGCTGTTTAAGAATGTATTTGACATTGAAGAATAGTTGGTTGGTTTTGTATTATGGTAGTGTTTATGGATTTGTTTCCATAGTATTATGGATTTGTTTGGTATTGTTTCACGTTGTATACATTATTAACATAATAATTGATTACATTTATTTCTGTAAAGAAAAATTAAAAAAATTAAAATGTCAGAAGAGGGAGCTGGCGATGATGACGGAACCGAAGAGCAAGGCCGGTAGGAGAGGGAACCGGGTTCTGGCCTTCCGCACCCACAAGGTCAGCTGTGGAAGGGGCCTAAAGGTGGGCAGATGGGCGAGGAGAGGGACGTAGGTTCTCAGGAAGATCCACATGACCAAGGAAGGCTATGGCTGGAGGCCCTGCAGCAGCCTGGGGCTCGCCTGGATTGGGCACTTCTCCAGAAGACCTGGAGCACCCCCTCTGGCCCCACCCTTCATCTTTTCCCCTTCCATCTATATCCCTCCTCCCTCTTGCTTCATACCCCACACCTCTTCTTTGATCAGACTTTACTGGCTTTATCTTGCACTGAACGTTAATCACTTTATTCCCTTCATCATGTATCTGTACACTGTGGACGGCTCGATTGTATACATGTATTGTCTTTCCACTGGCTGTTAGCATGCAACAAAAAAGCTGTACCTCGGTATATGTGACAAACTAAACTGAACTCAATCTTACCTGACATCTTTTGTCACATTTTCACCTCTAGCCTTTGTCACCTACTCCACCCATCTGCCTATTAACCCCCCCACCCCCCGCCCCCCTCCTTCCCTTCATTGTATCCAGGGTTTTCCTTGCCCCACGCCTCTCTTCCAACTTTCTCTCCCCTACTACAATCAGTCTGAACAAGGATCTCATCCCAAAATGTCGTTGGTCCATTCTCTCCACAGTTGCTGCCTGGGTCACTGAGTTCCTCCAGTGCATTGCGTTTTACTCAAGATTCCAGCATCTGCAGTTCCCAGCGCAAGATTTTCCCTGACAAATGTCTGATTATTTTGCTGCTCTGTTTATCCCCGAGCCCAGCTCGCAGTCATCCCCATGTTGTGACCTCACGTAGAGTTTTACCTGTAAAATCCCGTGGCTGACAGTCCCACTCTTTCCATGTACGCTGAGGAGACCTGAGGGACAACAAGGAAGATTAACGCTCCATCACACAAGCTTCATGTCCACACCCGCCATGTATCATAAAATCATATCATGAACTCCTAATTTGAGGAAGGACATTCTCACTGTTGAGGGAGTGCAGCGTAGGTTCACCAGGTTAATTCCCGGGATGGCGAGACTGAGAATTTGGAAGGATGATGAAAGTATGGATCGAATGGAATTTGGAAGGATGAGAATGGATCTTATAGAAACATATAAAATTCTTAAGGAATTGGACAGGCTAGATGCAGGAAAAATGTTCCCGATGTTGGGGGAGTCCAGAAGATTAAGGGGTAGGAAAAACATTTTTACCCAGAGAGTTGTGGAATTCTTTGCCACAGAAGGCTGTGGAGGCCAAGTCAATGGATATTTTTAAGGCAGAGATAGATAGATTCTTGATTAGTACGGGTGTCAGGGGTTATGGGGAAAAGGCAGGAGATTGGGGTTAGGAGGGAGAGATAGATCAACCATGATTGAATGGCAGAGTAGACTTGATGAGCTGAATGACCTAATTCTACTATCACTTATGATTTTATAGAAACATAGAAAAAATGCGCCATTTGGCGCTTTGAGCCAATCAATATGATCATGGCTGATCATCCAAAATTAGTACCCTAATCCTGCTTTTTTCCCATATCCCTTGATTCCGTTAACCCTAAGAGCTAAATCTAGCTCTATCTTGAAAACATCCAGTGCATTGGCCTCCACTGCCTTCTGTGGCAGAGAATTGCATAGATTCACCACACTCTGACTAAAGAACTTTCTCATCTCCTTCCTAAAAGAATGTCCTTTAATTTTGAGGCTGTAACCTCGAGTTCTAGACTCTCCCATTAGTGGAAACATTTTCTCCACATCCACTCTATCCAGGCCTTTCACCATTCTATACGTTTTAATGAAGTCCCCCCTCATTCTTCTAAACTCCAGCGAGTACAGGCCCAGTGCCGACAAACGCTCATCATATCATGTGGTCAATCGAACGTTGAGTTATTCTACGCCTTGTTATTCTGACTGGAGGCTTATTGATTTAGTTTGAGTTTAGTTTATTGTCACGTGTGCCGAGGTACAATGAAAAGCCTTTATTGCGTGCTAACCAGTCAGCGGAAAGACAATACATGATTGCAATCGAGCCGTGCACCATGTAGATACATGATAAAGGGAATCATATGAATAACGTCTAGTGCAAGTTTAGAGATACAGTGCAGAAACAGGCCCTTTGGCCCACTGAGTCCGTACACCAGCACCACCCATCACACTAAGGACAATTTACAATTTTTACCGAAGCCAAGTAGCCTCCAAACGTGCATGACTTTGGAGTGTGGGAGAAAACCGGTGCACCCGGTGAAAACCCACGTAGTCACAGGGAGAACGTACAAACTCCGTAGAGAGGGCACCCATAGTCAGGTTCAAACCCGGGTCTCTGGCACTGTGAGGCAGCAACTGTACCCGCTGCGCCACCGTGCCGCCCTGTTGTAGCCAGGGTCCGGAGGACAAGGCGCTCCGCCACTTCACCTAGGGTCTGCAGGGGGAGGAGCGGCTCTGCTGTCAACGACCGAAGGACTGGTGATGGGATCTAGGGAGTGGGCAGGACCGAACATGTCCTGGTTGGGTTGCTCCTAGGCCCGGCCAGGCGGAAGAGGGCTTTGCCCGAGGCAGATGCTTGCTTCTTTACCGGGGGTTACGTCCGCGCCCGGGTAGTGTTAGAGAGGGACATTGTTGTACAGTGGTTATTTAGTATATTTGTAAAGATTGTAACATGGTTGTTTGGAAATTTAGTGTCAAGATAATTTGGTGATTTTGTACTAGGGTGGGTGTGATACCACGGTTTTGTTTTGTATCGTGATAGTAATTAAATAAATTATTTTTGATACAAAAAAAAACCGTGCCGCCCTGGTACCATCCACCGTGATGGTCTGCGGGAATCAGCGCAGGCACCTCCGCTGTTGGCAATGAAAATGTAGGTGGGCTTGATCAGTAAGTTTGCAGTTGACAAGAGAATTGGTGGAGCTAGGGATAGTGAGGAAGGTTGTCAATGGTTACAGCAGGATATTATCAGGCAAGCATCAAATATTACAAGCTGTTATCAGGCAACTGAATCAGAGCTGAACCACTATCTAGAGATGCTGCCTGGCCCACTGAGTTACTCCAGCACTTTGCGTTCTTTTTTGTAAACCACCATCTGCGGTTCCTTGTGTCTGCCTTCTGGTGAACCTCCTCTGCACCTTCTCCAGAGCCTCCACATCCTTCCTTGTAAAGGGACGACCCGAACTGGACAGTCAACAAAGTGACTGACTTTAAAGGATGACACAAAATGCTGGAGTAACTCAGCGGGACAGGCAGCATCTCTGGAAAGGGTGACGTTTCGGGTCGAGATCCTTCTTGACTGACTTTGTCGCACGTACCCACTGCTCCCAGCTTCCAGTTGGATTGGCTGATTTAAAGGGCTCCAATCTCTCCATAAGGGTCTGACACGCATTCTGTAGAGAAAGGGAGAGAGGGGTTGCTGGTAATTGATGCGAACAGTGGTTTAAAGTCTAAAGCCAGTGTACGTTTACTGGTTTGATCTCTTACCTTAATTGCCATTCCGTTCATATCGGAGCTCACAGAGGCTGCAGTTGGGCTTGTGTTCGGAACCGTGTTTGTGCTGGTCTCACAGATGTGTATCCGGGAAACTGGAATTCCCAGCTCTTTGCTAGTAACCTGAATAAACCACAGTTAGTTTAAGAAGGAATTGCAGATGCTGGAACAATCGAAGGTAGAAAAAAACGCTGGAGAAACTCAGCGGGTGAGGCAGCATCTATGGAGCGAAGGAATGGGTGACGTCAGTTTGAAGAAGGGTCTTGAGCCGAAACGTCACCCATTCCTTCTCTCCAGAGATGCTGCCTGTCCCACTGATGTTACTCCAGCATTTTGTGTCTATTAACAGGTGGTGTGTTAAGTGATAGACACTGACATCATCTTTTGGACTCTGCAAGCAACAGAGTACAAAGGTAACGCCAATAAAGGTGTTAATGGTGAGTCTGCAATAACCGGGGTATACTGGAACTAACAGTTAAT
Organism: Raja brachyura; assembly: GCA_963514005.1. The sequence goes on from OY740785.1 coordinate 18,927,913, forward strand.
ATGGTAATGACAGATGCTAGCTTGGAACTTGAACTCTTTTAGTTCTTACACTGGAAGGGCCAGGAAGCGAGTGGGCAAGATTATCTCTGACCCCTCTCACCCTGGCCACAAACTCTTTGAAGCACTTCCCTCTGGAAGGCGACTCCGGACTGTCGAAGCTGCCACAGCCAGACATAAAAACAGTTTTTATCCACGAGTAGTTGCTCTACTCAACAGCCAAAAATCTGTTGCCTCCCTTTGATCTGGTATTTTGTTGGTTCACATGCTTGATCAATGGTGTTTTATCATTAATGTTTTATTGTTTTCTGCGACATTCGTAACTGTCACTGTATGTCATGTTGTTACTTGTGGGCGGAGCACCAAGGCAAATTCCTTGTATGTGAATACTTGGCCAATAAACTTACTTACTTAAGTTTGGTTTAGAGATATAGCGCGGAAACAGGCCCTTCGGTCCACCGAGTCCGCACCAACCAGCGATCCCCGCACATTAAAACTATCCTACACACACTAGGGACAATTTACATTGACACCAAGCCAATTAACCTACAAACCTGTATGTTTTTGGAATTAATGTATTAATAAACACCTCCAACAGTTTTTGGGACTTCAACAATTCACAGAGCTGGGATTAATGCAACCTCAGCGCAAATGGGAGGCTGATTATTGGTGCAGACCTGATGGGCCGAAGGGCCCGTTTCCGTGCCATATCTTTCCGTGTCTCTGTGGACGGCGTCTAAGTCAGCGTGGTTTAAATTCCCCCTTACATTATGTGGTGGCTAAAATAAAAAGACACAAAGAGCTGGAGTAACTCAGCGGGTCAGGCAGCATCTCTAGAGAACATGGACAGGTGATGTTTCAGGTCAGGAACCTTCTTACCTGAATCAATCAATCTGAAGAAGGGTCCCGACCCAAGTCGTCACCTATCACACAGAGGATGGTGGAACGAGCAGCCAGAGAAGGTAGTTGAGGCAGGGACTATAATAACATTTAAAAGATATTTGAATAGGTACATGAATAGGACAGGTTTAGAGGGATATGGGACAAACAAGGACAGGTGACTAGTGTAGATGGGACAACTTGGTCGGCAACATGGGTAAGTTGGGCCGAAGGGCCTTTTTCCCTGCTGTATGACTCTGTGACTATCCACGTTCTCCCGAGATGCCGCTGAGCCTGCTAATCCAGCACGTTGTTCCCTTTTTTTGTCAACCAGCATCTGCAGTTCATTGTGTCTCCATTACATGGTGGTTAATTGGAATATGCTAGCCGAGGACATGATGAAGGCAGATAAAACTCCAATGTTTAAAAGGCATTTGGACAGGTATTCAGATAGAAATGGAGTAGGCGGATACAGACCAAATGCAGGCTAATGGGAGTAGCATAGGCAGGCATCATGTTAGAGGTTTATCATCTGTTTTAGTGATTCTATGAGAGAGACTGGAAACCAGATGAATGAAGGTATGCAAATAGTCACCAGATAGAGGGCACTGACAAAGTTACAAAATATTCCACACTGGGCCTGGTTCCCCCCCCCCCCCCCCCAAAGATACAAAGCAAGAGACATTAGAAACTGCAGATGCTTGAATTTTGAGCAAAACACAAAGTGCTGGAGGAACTCAAGGGGTCGGGACCCTTCTTTACGGTCAAACGTAGTTCTGGTGAAAAGTCACCAACTTGAAACTTAATTTACGTTTCTCTCTCCTCAGATGCTGCCTGATGACACTTTCAACTTTATTTCAGATTTATAGCATCTGCAGGTTTTATTTTATTTTTGGACAAAACCCTAGACTAAACGGAGATCTACTCAGTATTATCGATCATTTGATATCTGAACATTTAAGAAGCAGAAACCTCACCATAGGCTTTAGAAATTGGAAATACAGCGCGAAAACAGGCCCTTCGGCCCACCGAGTCCGCACTGACCAGCGATCCCCGCACATTAACACTATCCTATACACTAGAGATGATTTTCAATTTTAAAGGTTGCAAGTTTAACAGACAAACATGCACGTATTTGGAGTGTGGGAGGAAACTGGAGCACCCGGAGAAAACACACGCAGGTCATGGGGAGAACGTACAAACTCCCTACAGACAGCACCCGTAGTCAGGATCAGACTCGGGTTTCCTTCATTGTAAGGCACAACTCTACCGCTGCGCCACTGAGCCACCCACCACAACATAAAACACAAAGTGCTGGAGTAACTCAGCGGGTCAGGCAGCATCAGTGGAGAATTTGGATAGTTGACGTTTCGGATCGCGACCCTTCTTCAGTCTGAGATGGGGTCCCTACCCGTGACGTCCTCTGTCCATGTTCTCCAGAGATGCTGAAGCCTGACCCACCAAGCTACTCCAGCACTTTGTGTTTTTTGCCAGCATCTGCTGTTCCTTGTGCCAACGTAAATTCACAAAGTGCCCGGTTCTCCTGCAGAAATGGATCCCGGTCCTGTTGTCTGGGAGCAAGGACATTGTGGGTACCTGCACCATCTTGGTGTGAAGTCCTTGCCCCATTTCCGTGCCGCCATGGGTTAGGAGCACCGAGCCATCAGTGTAAATGTGAACCAAAGCTGCCGCCTGAAACAGAACACAGGGAAAGAGTTTAACTTGAAGCCTGCACCCCACTCCCGCTCACACCCCTCAGCCCTTCCCCTCCTGCACCACCCCAATGAAACCAGGGCCACCTCAGGGAACAACATCTCATCACCCAGGCTGGCAACATCCCAACCTTCAGAAGTTGATGGTCGCAGCAGTTCATTCTGTCTCCAGTATCTGGTGGTGGATTGGAATAAGCTGTCAGAGGAGACGCTGGAGGTGTGGGATCAGCTCTGCTCAAGACCGCAGGAAATTCCAGAGAATTTGACCAAGGTACAGTAAAGCTTGAAAGCGCGCACCACCGACTCAGGAACAGCTTCTTCCCCTCTGTTATCAGGCTTCTGAACGGCCCTTCCATAAGTAAGGCTACTGTCCGATCCACCTCTACCCCATTGCAGACATTGGACTTTGTCTGTGGAACTGGTGCGCTACAATGCTGAGAACTATATTCTGCACTCCGTATCTTCCCCTTTGCTCTACCTGTTGTACCTGAGTTTGACTTGATCATATTTATGTATAGCATTATGTGAACTGATTGGATAGCACGCAAATAAAAGCTTTTTACTCTAACTTGGTACACGTGACAATAAGAAGCGGAAACCCAAGGCCAAACCTAACCTTTCGTCTCATCTTTCCCATTGTTGGGAAACCCAAAGAGGTTTTCTGGGTGAGTCATTGCCTCACTCCCACTGCTGTCCATCACCGGTGCTGGTTTTCATGTTCAACTCGGTGAGAAACCACAAACGGTTTGGGTAATGGCCTGGTGTTCAGCCGATGGAAACCAGCCTGAGCTTCCTGTTCTCATGACAAGGAACTGCTGACGCTGGTTTATACCAAAGATAGACGCAAAGTGCTGGAGTAACTCAGTGGGTCAGGCAGCATTTCCGTAAAAAACGGATAGGTGACGTTTCGACTCAGGACCCTTCTTCAGCATGGTGAATGTAGGAAGAGTGAACCAAAACGTCACCGATCCATTTTCTCCCAAGATGCTGCCTGACCTGCTGAGTTACTCCAGTGGTTATATCTATCTGAGCTTCCTGTTGCCTTGTTTATTCGAGCCCAGTCTAGTCTAGTCTAGTCTAGTCTAGTTTAGTTTAGTTTATTATTGTCAGGTGTACTGAGGTACAGTGAAATTTTGTTGTTGTTGCGTGCTACCCAGTCAGCATATGATGACAATGGAGCCGTCCACAGTGTACAGATACAGGATAGAGGGAATAATGTTTAACGCAAGATAATGTCCAGCAAAGTTCGACTAAAGGTAGGCTTTCCATACCTGATTGAGGAATGTGGCAGTGAAGCTAATTCCAAACATGGTGGGGATTATCGCCAGGCCCCTCTTCTTCCAGCGATTCTGCCTGGCGGAAGGATGGGAGGACCGTTAGTTCATGTGGGCCACAGTGGTAGCCATGGAAACCGCTGGAGGTCAAGGCCCCATGACCCCATGCCAGTACCCGCTTACCGAGGAGGCCATTCGACCCCTCGAGCCTGGTTTCACCCTTCGATAAGACCATGGCTGAGCAGAACACAAATTGCTGGAGGAACTCAGCAGGCCAGGCAGCATCTGTGGAGGGAATGGACAGGTGACGTTTCAGGCCGGGAGCCTTCTTCAGACTGAAGAGGGGTCCCAACCCAACAGTTACCTATCCTGAGCCTGACGAAGGGAGCGGAGCTGATGTCACCTGTCCATTCCCTCCACAGATGCTGCCTGACCCGCTGAGTGCCTCCAGCACTTTGTGCCTCCGACCATCGATCACCCGCTCACACTACTTCTACGTTATCCCACTTTCACATCCACTCCCAACACACTAGGGAGCGGGCCAATTAATCTACAAGCCCACACGTCTTTGTGCGATGTGGGAGGATACCGGAGCATGCAGGTTGCAGCCCTGTTTGACTATCTGAAGGGGCTGCTCCTCACGTTTTGGCTACATTTTAGCCCCACGCTCCTGATATTTGGGCACCCGGTACAGAGGGGGGAGGGTTTGGAGGGAGGGGGGGTCTCCCTGTCGGTCTGCTCCTGGGCCTGGCCAAGTTGGCCATTCGCTGGTCCAGGCAGCAGGTAGTCGCCGACTGCGCCGGAGTTGGCTGCCTGCCACATTTGCGGGCCTACGTCCAATCCCGCGTGTCCCTGGAGAGGGAACACGCAATGTCCACGGGGACTTTGGAGGCCTCCGTGAACGCTGGTCGCCATGGGGAGTAGAGTGTATTATTGATAAAGTTGGCATTATATTAATTTAATGACTGGTTGTTTGTAAACTGTCAATATAGTCAGCCTTTGATCGTGTTAATATGTTTGTTTTGTTTTCAGAATAAAACTATTTGTAAAAAAAAAAGAGGAAACCCAAGCAGGGAGAGCGTGCAAACTCCATACAGACAGCACCTGTAGTCAGGATTGAACCCAGGTCTAGTTTAGTTTGGTTTAGAGATACAGTGCGGAAACAGGCCCTTGGGACCACCGAGTCCATGTTGACCAGCGATCTCTGTATACTAACACTATCCGACACACACTAGGGACAATTTTACAATTTTTACCGAAGCCAATTAACCTACAAACCTGTACGTCTTTGGAGTGTGGGAGGAAACCGAAGGTTCCAGAAAAACCCACTTGGTCACGGGGAGAACATACAAACTCCGTATAGACAGCACCTGTGGTCAGGATCGAACCCAGATCTCTGGCGCTGTAAGGCAGCAACTCTACCGCTGCGCCACCAAGCCAACCTTAGAATGAAAGAATGACATGCAAAAGATTCACCCGACCTGTTAAATTCATCCACTGCTTTCCTCCTGCTGTGGTAGGACGAGCTCTCCATACATTCATCCCAACATTTCCCAATGTTCACATCTTCCATCTTTTGGTTGAAGTGGGCGATGTCTCCCTCTTTGTACAGGTTCAACCTCCGCACCTTAGGAGTGGAAAGGGAAGAGGACAGTTTTGGATAAAGTGACAGTTGGGAACGTTGGGAGTTGAAGATCATAAGATCATAAGTGATAGGAGCAGAATTAAGCCATTCGGCCCATCAAGTCTACACCGCCATTCAATCATGGCTGATCTATCTCACCCTCCTAACTGCATTCTCCTGCCTTCTCCCCATAACCCCTGACACCAGTACAAGTCAAGCATGTATCAATCTCTGCCTGTCGAACGGCCCCCACAGCCTTCTGTGGCAAAGAATTCAACAGATTCACCACCCTCTGACTAAAGACATTCCTCCTCATCTTCCTAATAGAACGTCCTTTAATTCTGAGGCTGTGGCCTCTAGTCTTAGAGGCTCCCACTAGTGGAAACATCCTCTCCACATTCACTCTATCCAACCCTTTCACTATTTGGTACGTTTCAATGAGGTGTCCCTTCATTCTTCTAAACTCCAGTGACTACAAGCCCAGTGCCGTCACACACTGGGGGTGTTGGGACCCTTGACGGGGTTTGGGTCCTTACAGCCCATCGATATCCATTTCAAAGTCAAACCGAGTAGTGTCAGAGTCCAGGACATCTGTTCCCAAACCACATGAAGCCACAAATGCACTGGAGTTAGACACAATGTGCTGGAGTAACTCACCAGGTCAGGCAGCATCTCTGGCGAACATGGATAGGTGACGTTTCGGATCAGGACCCATCTTCAGACTTGACCCGAAGCATCCCCTATCCATTTTCTCCAGAGATGCTGCCCGACCCGCTGAGTTACTCCGGCATGCTGTATCTATCTTTGGTATAAAACATTATCTGCACTTCTTTGGTGTTGAATGGACTGGAGCTGTTTTTAGAGGGTGGGACCTCAGGCAAGGTCCTGCTTCCTGCTCATCCGAGAACTTCAAACTGCCCCTTGAGTCTGAAGAAAGATCCCTGCCCCGAACCCGTTACCCATCTATGTCCTCCAGAGCTGCTGCCTGACCATTGAATTACTCCAGCACTGCAAGTTGCACAAGGTTCCAGCATCTGCCCCTACCTCCCTTTCTCCATCCAGCACCCTCCACCCACCCGTTCCCCCCCCACCTGCCCCCGACCACTCGCTCTCTGGTACCGTACCTGGTCTGCGGGCAGTCCGCTCTTCCGGATAACGGCGTCCATCCAGGTCTCAGCGATCATCATTCCCTGAGGACCCCCGAATCCCCGGAAGGCCGTGTTGGAAGGCAGGTTGGTCTTGCAGACGTGGCCAACTCCCCGGATGTTGGGAATCTTGTAAGCGTTGCCCATGTGGAACAGTGCCCGCTCCAATATCTGGTGGCAGAAGGAGAGAGAGAGAGGGGGAGCCAGAGAGAGAGAGAGGGAAAGAGAGAGAGCGGGGGAAAGCGTTACTTCCCAGTCCTTTCAGTAAAACCGCTGTCAAGAAAACCCCAGCACGTGACATTGGAGCAGAAGGAACCAGGGCGCCACGGTGGCGCAGCGGTAAAGTTGCTGCTTCACAGCTCCAGAGACCCAGGTTCAACTACGGGTGCTGTCTGTACACAGTTGGTACTTTCTCCCTGTGACCACGTGGGTTTTCACCAGCTGCTCCAGTTTCCTCCCACACTCCAAAGACTCCAAATGTTTGTAGGTTAATTGGCTCCTGTTAAATTGTAAATTGTGCCTAGTGCACTCTCTCCACCCATTCTCCCTCTCTCTCCCTCTCTGCAACTTAAAACGTGTAGATCAGTGTCACTCATGTTATGAGTCATACTTTGTAGCTGCGCGCACTAGTTTAACAGAAAGCTTCCCTGCCTTGTCCTCACACTTATAGAGTAACGTGCTAGTATGAAGTCGCCTATGCTATAACGTTAATATAGTCTTTGGACCTTAAACACAGTGTGAGACTTTGGTTATTCCAACAGCAACATGGTGTCAGACTGTACGGACTTACTCCTTGCTTAATTATATTGTTTTTATTTTAGTTTGTTTATTTTAATTTGTCGTTATAGCATAGGCGACTTCATACTAGCACGTTACTCTATAAGTGTGAGAACAAGGCAGGAAACTTTCTGTTAAACTTATTTTAGTTTGTTGTTTTCTCCAGTGATATTGCAATGGCTTCTGCTCTCAGAAGACCAGAGATCCTGGTGTTTAATGAGGATCTTGCGGAATGGTGCCGTGTATTTGACGAGGATTTCTCAATCTATATTGAAGCAGCTCACACTACTGCTGCCGCCAGTGTTCCAGCATCAATTCTGCTTCATCTGGCAGGCACAGAAGCTGCTCGACGTGCCAGAAGATTTCACTATGAACCGGCTAGGTTGGACCCGGCTGGTGTCCAGATTGCTCCTGCTGATTCTATCAGAGACACTGACTGCTTACTACGCAGATTCCGACAGTTATGTGAGTTACGAACCAACTTAGTCATGGAGCGACATTTGTTCTTTTCCCGAAGCCAGAGACAGGGAGAACCTGTGGAGATGTATGTCAGTGCGTTAAAGCACATTGCCAGTCGATGCGATTTCAGAGATATATGTGATAGCCTTGTCCGTGGCCGTCTGGTTTATGGCGTCCGCAATGATAAATTACACAACGAGTTACTGCGGGATGCTGAGCTTACTCTAGAGACTGTTGAAAACCGCTGTTGCATTGCTGAAATGGCTGACGCTCACACTATGGGACACTCTGCTGCTCGTGTGATTAATGTTACCGGTATGTCATCAAATCTCTCCCCGTTTTCCTCAAGTGCCTGACACCTCTATCAAGTTGAGACTAATAGACAATTGTTTTAACTGTGGGGGTTCACATGCTGGTGTTCGTGAATGTTGCACTGCGTATGCAAAATTATGTCAATTTTGCAACAAAATAAATCATTTCTTTAAATGCTGTTGTTCACGTAGCAACTGAGTTCAAACAAGACAATCTGTCAATTCGCTTGGCCATGAGAACTTGCTCCCAACCAGCTCCCATGGATTTGCAGGCTGCTGGCAACATTTTTGACATCGATGTACATTCCTTGTCTGATTTAATGCATAAACAACTGGACCCCAAGGTCGCTTTGCTCGTTAATGGCAAGACTCTTTATCTGAAAGTTAATTCGGGGGCCAGGTGCAATGTCATCTGCCTAGCTGTACTGTGGTGTGGGAGATTGCAACCTTCACGTGGTCCGCCCTGTTTCGACAAATGCAATCAACCCAGCGTGCACAATCAAATAAGATCAAATAGAACAAGTTGTCCGACAACTTTAGGCTGTGCACGCCGTACGCAAGAAGAAGAAGCTGTACTGAAGCACATTGCCAATCGATGCGATGTCAGGGATATTTGTGATAGCCTAGTCCATGACCGTCTAGTTTATGGCGTCTGCAATGATAAATTAAGCGACGAGTTACTGCGGGATGCTGAGCTTACTCTAGAGACTAGAGGCTAGTGAAATATTTCAACAAGCTATGGGAGCAGTTGTTTGCAGGCTACCCATGATCCATCGTAGTGGCATCCTGTGCAGTGTGCAACAGCTTGGCACTTCACCAACAAAAGCAACCACTTCTTTCACATCCGGTTCCTGCACTCCCGTGGTCTACAGGGGCAACTGACATATTTCAGTGGCATGGCAAGCAGTACCTGGTACTCGTCGATTCGTACTCTGGATGGTTTGGCATTGATTTTCTTAGCAGCCCCACTTCGCGCGGGGTGGTTTCAAAGCTATCTCGCCATTTTTCAATCCACTGAGGTCTGGGCATACTGTTATCTGACAACGACAGTCAATTTACCAGCCAATCCTTCAAGGAATGTGCTGCAAGCTGGAATTTTCACCACATTACCACCAGCCCTGAATATCCACAGTTGAATGGACTAGCTGAGCGGTCTGTCACGAGTGCCAAACAGCTCATGGAAGGTTCGTACAGAGCTAATTCCAACATGCTTCTGGATCTGCCCAACTTACGCAACCTCTCCTGCAACCCCATTTTGGGTTCACCTGCTCAATGTTTATTGTCAAAACAAACTAGAGCCACGGTGCCTGTGGCGGATCAAGCATTGATCGGAGGTCCACCATCGGAAGTCCAGTTCAGGTTACAACAAAAGCGTGACATTGAATAACAATGGTATGACAAAACAAGTAGGCCACTGCCACCCTTAACCAAGGGGCAGGTGGCTCGTTTGCAGACTGACAAAGGCCATGACCGTATTGGTGTAATTTCTGGAACTGCTTCCGAGCCACGCTCATATCTGGTCAGTGCCGATGGTGGCACCTACAGGCATAACAGACAACATATCCTGCCTGAGAACGAGCCAGTTCCACCGTAGTATCCAGACCGTACAAGTGTACTTCCGTCCGTGTCCAGCGGCATTAATCCGCCGATACCAGCACAACAACCCACTTCTGCGATGGCTGATTTGCCAGTGGCGACGCCCCCTCCGCCACGCCACAGTCTCCTGTTTCATCACCGGGAATGCCGGTTCAGTCTCCCCCACCTGTGACGCCTCCCGTTCTGTTCGTGGTGGGTAAAAACGGAGATGGTCTTTATCGCACACGTGCTGGTCGACTTTGTAAGCTGGTCGTGAAGTACCCGGGCTATGTTTGACTTTCCTCCAGTTTATTATCAATTACTATGTATGCCTTACTTAGTTAATAGTTTTGTATTGATGTTTTATTCTTTAAGAGGAAGATGTAGATCAGTGTCACTCATGTTATGAGTCATACTTTGAAGCTACGCCCACCAGTTTAACAGAAAGCTTCCCTGCCTCGTTCTCACACTTATAGAGTAACGTGCTAGTATGAAGTCACCTATGCTGTAACTTTAATAAAGTCTTTGGACCTTAAACACGGTGTGAGGCTTTGGTTATTCCAACAGCAGAATCACAACAAAACCTGCCTGTTCACTAACTTTCCCTAGATCTGATGAAAGGTCATCATGTTGAACCATTAGCCCAGTTGCTTTCGCCACAAATGCTGCCTGACTTGCTGGGTACACCCTCCATTCTTTTGCTTTTGTTTGTTGTTCTTTGTGGAAAGGGCTCTTAGTCACGATTATAAAACAGGACACTTCTCCGTTGTTAGGTGGTGAATCCTAGTCTCACGTACAGAAGATGACAGATCCAGGCTATTTCCTGCGTTGCAGTAAAGTGACAGGTCCACAGCCACGATTTTCCCACTCTTCTGGAACCCCACCTGTGTGTGTGAACGCAGAGAAACAGTCAATTAACAATTCCATCTCCACTTCACGCTGCCTGGGGAAAGAAAGCAGCCGACGCAATCAAAAACTTGTCCCACCCCGGCCATTCCTTCTTCTCCACGCTCCCGTCCGGCAGAAGGTACAGAAGCTTGAAAGCGCGCACCACCAGACTCAGGAACAGCTTCTTCCCCTCAGGCTTCTAAACGGTCCTTCCATACGCTGGGGTACTGTCCTACTCACGGGTGTCAGAGTTTACCGGGAGAAGGCAGAAGAATGGGGTTGAGAGGGAGAGATAGATCAGCATTGATTGAATGGTGGAGTAGGCTTGATGGGCCAAATGGCCTAATTCTGCTCCTATACCTTATGAACCTTTATTCTATTGCGGACATTGGACTTTGTCTGTGGAACTGATGCGCTACATTGATGAGAACTATATTCTGCACTCTGTATCTTCCCCTTTGCTCTACCTGTTGTACTTGAGTTTGACGATCGTATTTATGTATCGTATAATCTGATGTGATTGGATAGCAGATTCTCGATCTGTACGGGTGTCAGGGGTTATGGGGAGAAGGCAGGAGAATGGGTTGAGAGTAAGAGATAGATCAGTCAAGATTGATTGGTAGAGTAGACTCGATGGGCCGAATGACCTAATTCTGCTCCGATGATTATGAATTTACGAGCACGCAAAACAAAGCTTTTCACTGCATGTGACAATAATAAACCTAAAGCTTAATGTAATTCCCTGCAAGTGGCCGACGCTGCTGAGACCTTACCTTGTAGCGTCCCAGGAATGGATTCCTTCCACCGGTCACCAACATGTCCATATCACGACTGAGTACACATCGCACGGGACACTTGGTCCTGTCGGAGAGCGAAGGGTGAGGAGATGGGACGGAGCAGGAAGAGAGAGAAGCATTGAAGTTCACCTTCATTTGTCACCAGACCAGCATTAGAGGCCACTTGGCCTATCGAGTCCCTTGACACCCTTACTGCTCATCAACTTGTCAATCTCCACTTTAAAAATACTCAATGACGGCCTCCACAGCCCAATGTGGCAATGAATTGTACAGATTCACCCCCCGCTGGCCAAAGAAACTCTTCCTCATCTACTTTCTAAAGGTGCGTCCTTTTATTCTGAGTGAGTAAAAGGACGCAACTGGGCTAATGGTTCAACATGATGACCTTTTGTGGCGAAAGCAACTGGGCTAATGGTTCAACATGATGACCTTTTATTCCCCGTGAGTTCTCCCAGCTGCCCTTATACTCAGCACTTTTTGGTAATTATTCCCAGTTGTGCTGAGATCCTTCAGACTATGATCTTTCAAACAGAGGCAGTAGAGCCGCTGCCTCTCAGCGCCAAAGACCTGGGTTCCATCCCGACCTCAGGAACTGCCTGTGTGTGGAGTTTGCACATTCCCCCTGTGACCATGTGGGTTTCCTCCGGGTGCTCTGGTTTCATCCCACGACCCAAAGACGTGCGGGTTTGTAGATCAATCGTCCCTCTGTATAATTGCCCTCACGTGTGGTGGTATAGGGATGGGAGGTTGAGGTCATTAGGAGCTTTTAGCCAGCATGCACTCGATGGGCCGAAGGACCTGCTTCCCTGCTGCAGAATGCTTATGACTTTCTCCCGTTTCCATGCGGACACCTACTTGTGGGCAGCGACTGCCACCACCGTCGCCAGCATGGTGCTGCGTGACTCCTTCCCACCAAAGCCCCCTCCGAGACGCTTCACCCGACACACAATCCTGTTGGCAGGGACCCCGAGCGCCTTGGCAACAAGAATCTGCGGGAACACAGCATGAGGTCAAAACACACACACATAAGCAACTGAGGCAGGCAATGGAATCCCGCATTGAACACAAAATGCTGGAGTAGCTCAGCGGGACAGGCGGCATCTCTGGAGAACAGGGATCGGTGACGTTTCTGGTCAAGACCCTTCTTCGGACTGAGAGTCAGGGGAGAGGGAGACACAGAGATATGGAAGGGTGAGGTGTGAAAACAAGACATCAAAGGGGGTGAAGCTCAAGGAAAATGTAGAAGAGATTATTGTTAGCCAAGGGAAGGTGACAACGAAGCACGTAGAGGTAACATTTAGTCATGAGGACAAGTAGATTGGTCGGAGAGCTGGGATGGATAGGGATGGAGCGGGAGGGAAGGCAAGGGTTACTTGAAGTTAGAGAAGTCAATATTCATACCGCTGGGTTGTACGCTGTCCAAACAAAATATGTGCTGTTCTTCCAAATTGCACTGGGCCTCACTCTAACTGTGTGCCTCGTTTTCATCTTCCCCTAGATAACTGATCTATTCTATATTTTCCTTGATCCTCATCCCATCGCTCATTTTCATGCCTTACCCTTCCATGTCTCCGTGTCTCCATCCCCCCTGACTCTCAGTCTGAAGAAGGGTCTCAACCCGAATCATCACACATTGCTTCTATGCGGAGATGCTGCCTGTCCCGCTGAGTTACTCCAGCATTTTGTGTCTGCCTTCGGTTTAAACTAGCATCTGCAGTTCCTTCCTACGCAAGTGAAAGGTGGATACAGGTGGGGGGTTGAATGGCAGAAGGGTGGGCAAAGGTCAATGATGAAAATAAGACAGAAGGGAGGCAAAGGGAGACAAAAGAGTGTCAGATAAGGAAAGAATAGGAGTGAAATGTAAAGCTAGAGGGAGGGATATAGGTGGAAGGGACAAGGAAGAGGAGGTGGGGGCAACCAGAACTTAACAACATGCTGCATCCCAACCTGGTTAGATGACCTCCATCGCATGTCCTCCCATTGCAGTCGACGGCTCAGCAGCACAGCAGGTGGAGCCGCTGCCTCACAGCACCAGAGACCTCGGGTGCCCTCTGTGTGTGTGGAGTTTGCATGTTCTCCCTGTGACCGGGTACTCCGGTTTCCTCCCATATCCCAGAGGCGTGCAAGTTAGTAGGTTAATTGACCCTCTGTAAATTTCCCCTGGTATGTAAGGAGTGGATGAGAAAGTGGGATAACACAGAACTAGTGGGAATGGGTGATCTGAGGTCGGTGTTCCCCCTCCCCAATGTAGTTTATGGGAATGTAGGGTGTACATTTGCAAAGCATCTGGACTAGGACTTGAGTTGCCAAGACCCAGAAGGCTCTGGATGCAATGTGAGTGAATACAATCAGTATAGATGGGTGCAATGGTTGGCATGGACATGGTGAGCAGAAGGGCCTCTTGGTGCTATATAGTCTCAATATCCTTCTAAAAGAGTCTCCCAGAATTTGACACCAATGTTCCTGTCTTTTATAAAGATTCATCAGGATTTCCTTGGTTTTCATAAATAAAGCCTTCGATCCTGAATCTGTGTTTTCACAAACATTGCTGCCACGTCCAACAAACTGCACACAAGTATCCATAACCAGATCCCTCTGTTTTGTTTAGTTTAGTTTAGTTTAGAGATACAGTGCAAAAACAGGCCCTTCAGCCCACCGAGTCCGCGCCCGCCAGCGATCCCCGCACACTAGCACTATCCTACACACACCAGGAGCAATTTATAATTTTTACCAAAACGAATTAACCTACAAACCTGTACATCTTTGGGATGTGGGAGGAAACTGGGGCACCCGGAGAAAACCCATGTGGTCACACTAAGAACAAATTAACAATATACCAAGCCAATTAACCAACAAGTCTGTATGACTTTGGAGTGTGGGAGGAAACCGGAGATCCCGGAGAAAACCCACACATGCTATGGGGAAATGTGGGGAGGATGTCAGTAAGTTGGAAAGGATGCAGAAGAGATTCTCCAGGATGTTACCTGGGCTTGCAGGCTTGAATTGTAGGGAGAGGTTGGGTAGGCTAGGACTTTATTCTTTGGAGCGCAGGAGGCTGAGGGGGTGAAAGTATTGAGGTGCACAAGATCAGGAGGGGCACGGATAAATTGAACGCTCACAGTCTTTTCCCCAGGGTAGAGGATTCTAAAACTAGAGGACAGACTTAAGGTGAGGTGGGTGTGATTTAAGAGGGACCTCAGGGGCACCTTTTTCCACTCAGAAAGTAATCTGTGGAATGAGCTGCCAGAGGAAGCAGTAGAAGCGGATAGAATTATGACTTTTTAAAAGACCTTTGGGCACTTGTATGGAAAAAGAAGGGTTTAGAGGGCTACGGGCCAAATGTAAGCAAATGGGACTTGCCCGGTGTGCCAACATGGTCGACATGGACAAGGTGGGACGAAGGGCCTGTTTCCATGCTCGATGACTCTATGGAGGTCAGGACTGAACCAGGGTCCCTGGAGCTGTGAGGCAGCAGATCTATGCACTGACTCATGAGAAGAGCAGCACAATGGCGCAGCGGTAGAGTTGCTGCCTCACAGTGCCAGAGACCCGAGTTCCATCCTGACCACGGGTAGTTATTCCCTCATCATGTATCTGTACACTGTAAATGGCTCGATTGTAATCATGCATTGTCTTTCTGCTGAGCGGTTAGCACACACCAAAAGCTTCTCACTGTATATCAGTACACGTGACAATAAACTAAACTGAACTGCCTTTACAGAGTTTGCACGTTCTCCCGGTGACCTGTGTGTGTTTTCTCCGGTTTCCTCCCACACTCCAAAGACGTACAGGTTTGTCGGCAAATGGGCTTCGGTAAATTGTCCCCATGTTTGTAGGATAGTGCTAGTATTTGGGGATCGCTGGTCAGCACGGACTCGGTGGGCCGAAGGGCCTGTTTCCGCGCTGCATCTCTATACGAAACAAAAAACGAAAACTCCGCCAGCAGCGACCAGGAGCTGAATTCAGATGGCTGAAATGTTCATTTGTGCCACCTCGAGTAGGCTCACTGGTGATACCCGACCCGGAGCTGTTACCTGTGAGGAAGACGTACCTGTGTCTGTGATGGGGCCTGTGTTGATGAGAAGATCTCCATCTCTCCGTCTTCTCCCCTGGGCACCGCCAGAGTGCAATGGGTCTCCAGGTAGAAGTGCTCCTGGCCTCCAACGTGCATTTCCCCTGCAGAACATTTGGAGCATCGTCAACAGTTCTGGGCCCCGTATCTGAGGAAGGACGTGCTGGCGCTGGAGAGGGTCCAGAGGAGGTTGACGGGAATGATCCCAGGGATGAGTGGGTTAACATATGGTGAGTGTTTGACGGCACTGGGCCTGTACCCGCTGGAGTTTTGGAGGATGAGGAAAGATCCTCATTGAAACTTACAGAATAGCGAAAGGCCTGGATAGAGTGGATGTGCAGAGGATGTTTCCACTGCTGGGAGAGTCTGGGACTAGAGGGCACAGCCTCGGAATTAAAGGATGTTCCTTTAGGAAGGAGATGAGGGGGAATATGTTTAATCAGAGGGTGGTGAATCTGTAGAATTCTTTGGTATTCACGGTGATGCAACGGTAGAGTTGCTGCCTTACATAGCTTGCAGCACCCCAGACCCGGGATTGATCCTGACTACGGATGCTGTCTGCACAGAGTTTGTACGTTGTCCCCGTGAGTTGTGAATCTATGGAATTCATTGCCATAGAAGGCTGTGGAGGCAGAGATAGATGGATTCTTGATTGGTGCGGGTGTCAGGGGTTATGGGGAGAAGGCAGGAAAATGGGGTTAGAGATCAATCAGCCATGATTGAATGGCGGAGTATTCAGTTTGCCTGCATTCATGAACAACGCAGGCTAAGGGAGCACTGAAACCTACAGTGTAGATCACAGCTGTACAGCACATGTTGGCTGGGGTGCTGACTCGAGGGGCTTGCGTGATAATAAACTCACAAGGACAGACTCACGTACAGGTAGAAACATGCAGAACCACTCCATTACACCCCACTCTGTAATCACTCCCATATACATTATTCTCTATTTATACCACATGAACCACGCAACAATATTACTACCCACTGTAATTTTCTGTATTTAAACCCACTGTAACCCGCAATAACACTCCAGAGGCCATGCTCTCAGTCCCAGCACTCTACAGACTTGGCGACTAGTTTTCTCATGAATTCAGTTCACTTTTAAAACCCGTGCCAACAACAGACCCTCAATGATGTTGTCGGCTTGTTCAAATCCGCCTTTGATGTCTCCATTCTCAAGCTTGAGGGGCGGCATGTGGTACGAATTGTGGCTGATGGCCTCCTGTTTGGGAAGAAATCTCTGGTCAGTGGTTGGCAGCAACACAGGAGTTATGAAATGAGACATTTCACTGAACTAGCCCACTCTGGGGAATACACTAGCAGGTAGCACCAGCAGGTAACTTGGACAATGCATTAGTATCACTCTTGGTTTAATATTGTCACATGCACATTGTTGCAACGTTTAAGAAACATTTACACAGGTACATGGATAGGACAGGTTTAGAAGTAGCACAAACACAGGCCGGTGGGACCAGTGTAGATGGGACACGGTGGTCGATGTGGGCAGTTGAGCTGAAGGGCATGTTTCCACACGGTATAATTCTATATAACTCGATGTACCAAGTAACAGTGAAAAACTTTCTTCAGCATGTTATTCTGGCAAATCTTACCACACACACACACACAAATACAACAGGTTGTGCAAATGAGAAAATAAGTAGACAGTAATAATATTGACCAATTTAGTATGAGACAAAATGGAGGATTTCTAAATTTACAAAACTTGCTTGGCATCTCTCTACAAAAGCTGCAAAACCATGAGGTTCGTGGCTCCAGAATGTCTGGGTTCTGGGAGGAAGCTAATACAGGGTGATGTCCCCTCAATTGTTAATATGTATGAGGGTTTTGCAGAAAGAGCTGAGCCTTGCTGCAAATGCATGTACAGGATTGGTTGGGGAAAGGTTTGTTATAATACCACTGTTAACTATGTTGGAGGGTCTTTGCACAGTTATCTTGTGATTGGTCAAAGCAAGGGGCCTTGCCCGAATTGTTTATGTTACCTGGTTAAAATGTTTCTTTACTTAGGGGAACTGTCTTCCATCCCCCCCCACCCCCCCCCCCCCCCCACCCCCCCCCAATATATTTGGCACCACGGGTCCGATACAGTATATAAGAGGGGACACCACATGAGTTTGTGTCGATCTTCTGGGGTAGCACTTGGGACCGTGCTGACCATCTGGAGGTGTCTATTTGCACGAGGCTGAGGGCTTGGTCGAGTAGCGACAAGGATTGGACCCGTGTTGTTGGTTAGGTATCGTATAGGAAGTGCGTTTGTGTTTGAGAATAAAGAAGTGTAATTGATCCAGTGCTTGACTCGGTGTTTTACTGAACCAGACTAACAGGGTTTACAACAGCACAATATAGTGTTACAGCTACAGAGAAAGTGCAGGTTATAAAAAAGTGCAGGACTCCCATTGAGGTAGAATGGAAGATCTGGAATTCATACGAGAGGTCCATTCAAGAGTCTGACAACAGCAGGGAAGAAGCTGTTCTTGAGTCTGGTGGAAGGTGATTTCAAGCTTTAGCATCTTCTACCCAACAGAAGAGGGAATAATGAGCGGGGTATGAATGGTCTTTGATGATGTCGGCTGCTTTCCCAAGGCAGTGTGAAGTGTAGGTGGAGTCAACGATGGGAAGGATGATTTGTGAGGACTAGAGTTAATTCAGGACTGTGCGATTCCTTATCTCGGGTATAGTAGTTGCCAAATCAAGCTGTGATACATCAGGTCAGGATGCCTTCTGTAGAAATTAGCAGTAGATGAGAGGTATTGATAATGGAAATAGTCCCAGATTGACCTATTAAAACATAATACAATCATGCACAGGAATGGTGCCACCCACTTCTACAACATACTAATCATGCCTTGTGCATTCACATCCAAAATTGTTGATACAGATGACAAACAGCAATGGGCTCAGCACCGATCCTGGAGGCTCACAGCGATCACAGGCCTCCAGTCTGAAAAAAAACCCTCCACCACCCTCTGCTTTCTTCCATAAAGTTAATTCTGTCTCCAGCCTAGTTCTCCCTGATCCCAGACCCAACTAACCTCCCAGAGCAGACCACCATGTGGAACCTTATCAAATTCCTTGCTCGTCTCTGTATCTAATGTTAAATATTCATTTGAGAATCAAACGCCAGCCATCCTGTAGGTGACATAAGACACACACACACACACACATTACAAGGTGGCGCAGGTACCTGAATGGTGATGATGGGCTCCAGCTTTGTGTAGGTGATCTTGACGGCCTTTGCTGCTCTCTGAGCATGAGCTTCTGTATCGGCAACGACTGCCCCAATGATGTGACCCACACACGTGACCTGCACAGACACAACACCCTGGTTACAGAGTGCACACGGACACACACACGGACACACACACTCACATATCCAGACACACGGACACGGACACACGCACACGGACACACACACTCACATATCCAGACATACGGACACGGACACACACACACGGACATACAGACAGACACGGACACACACACTCACATATCCACACACACTCACATATCCACACTCACACACGGACAGGCAAACGGACACACACACCTACATATCCACACACATGGTCACATACACTCACATATGAGAGGGTGTGGGGAGAGGGTGGGAGTAAGAGAGTAAGGGGGAGAGGTTGGGGGGGAGAGGGTGGGGGGGGAGAGGGTGGGGGGGGAGAGGGTGGGGGGAGAGAGAGTGGGGGGGAGAGAGTGGGGGGGAGAGTGGGGGGGAGAGTGATAGTGGGACAGAGGTGGATGACCCTCAGCGCTTCAATGAGCACCCAGGGATTATTTTTTTATCTTAATTTCAAAATATATTTTATTTGAGGAATAAATATATCCAATACATGATCCTTACAAGAGTCCATCCAACATTCTTGGAGGCTATACATACATTCAATACTGTTTGCACAAATTATTCCCTACCCTTGCCACCTATGTGGCGCACTGGCGTGGAATCCCTTCCCTTTTTATGTGAGGAGCGTCTCCATCACACCCTGCCACCCACGGTGGGGAGATGATGGGGCAGAGGAGGCTGACACTCAGTGCTTCAGTGGGCACCCAGCGTGTGATATTCAAGGGGGATCCCATGCTACAGGAACAGATCTTGTCCCTGACACTCACCACACCATCGGCAAACACCGTCTCATCCATTGCAATGTGTCCCGTCACGTTGCTTCCTGGGATGTCCTTGGCGGTGAGGAAACAGGTGACTCCAGCAAGCTGCAGAGCTTGGCTGCTGTCAATGGAACTGCAGTGGAGAGGTGAAGATGAGAACAAGAGACACAAAGTGCTGAAATAACAGCATGTTAATGCACCAGCAATAAGGAGGCCAATGTTGGCCTTTGGTGCAAAAAGGTTCAGAGTAAAGAATGGAGGTGTCTTGTTTCAATTGTGGATCAATGCTCCAATGGTCCTCATGTGTGTAGATACAGTGAAATCCTCTATTCTGCACACAGTGTTCAGTAGCGTCATCCTAGACACAAGCACAATCAGAATCAAGTGCCGGAGTGCCACGATTGTAGTGTAAGGTTAGTAGATTACACAAACTGGGCAGCACGGTGGCGCAGAGGTAGAGTTGCTGCCTCACAGCGACAGAGACCCGGGTTCGATTCTGACTACGGGTGCTGTCTGTGCGGAGTTTGTATGTTCTCCCTATGACCACGTCGGTTTTGCCCGGGCGCTCCGGTTTCCTCCCACACTCCAAAGACGTACAGGCTTGCAGATTAATTTCTTTCTACAAATCGTGAATTACACCTCATGTGTAGGATAGTGCTAGTGTAGGTGGTGATCGCTGGTTGGCACGGTCTCGATGGGCTGAAATACCTATTTCCACGCTGTATCTCTAAAGTCTCAAGTCTAAAGAGTTGCCACGTTTCTGGCACCATATTGTAGCTTCAAGTTTCAAGTTGTTAAGAGAGACTTTTATCTTGTACAGCTTTGATGAGACTAAATCTGGTCTATCACAAGGAAGGGTACTTGTGTATTAGAGGGCAAGTGGGAAAGGTTCACCCGACATGCCTGGGATGCTCGTCACAGGGGGGTTTGTCATTTGAGGTGGGATCGAAGAGATTGAGCCTTACCTCTCTGGTCTGGAGTTTAGGAAACTGAGATGTGGTCTCAATGAAACGTACAAGGCTTGTCAGAGATAATGTCCCCTCGCAGAGGTATGTATAGAACCACGGCTCACCATCTTGTTGCAACGACACAAAGTGCTGGAGTAACCCAGTGGGTCAGGCAGCATCTCTGGAGAACATGGATAGGTGATGTTTCAGGTCGAGACCCTTCTGGTGGGCAGATGGGTCTGGAAGAGACCCCAGAAGGATCACGACCTGAAACATCACCTATCCATGTTCTCCACAGATGCTGCCTGAGCTGCTGGGTTACTCCAGCACTTTTGTCTATTACCCAGCATCTGCAGTTCCTTGTTCCTACACTCACCATCGGGTGCCACTCGGGAGAGACATGGGAAAAGACATCTCATATCGGGAACGGGGAAGGGGAGAGTTTTTGGAACCAATGGCAGGATTGGTGGAGGTAGACGATCAGCTGTGAGTCGCGCAGAAGGCAACCGGGGCCCAATGGTCAATTCCTGCTCCCATATCTGTGGTCCTGATGTATAATGTTGCATGGTAATGTTCTGAATGTCTGAACCTGCTACATAACTGCAGTTGTCCAGTCCCATGCTGATTGAAGCGTGTGATGTACGTGTAACACGCTTGCTCAGTGGCATGTTGTCCATCGCCCGTGTGACTAGCACAGGAGCAGAAGCAGGAGTTACCTGATCTGGGCGTGAGCTTCCGTGCTGGTCACCAGAGCCAGGTACAGCTCCCTCTCCAGCCGTGGCAGGTCATCGCAGTAAATGGCCTCTCCCGTGGCCTGCTGGAAGCTGGACAGATGCGGCAGAGGCTGGCCAACCATGTCCGAGGAGGCCTGGTCAGGAGGCGATCCCTGAGGAATGACATCGAGAGCCCAGCTGGGAGATGGGACGGGCAGGATGCAGGGAAGCTGGTGCCATCTCTCCCACCAGCCAGTGGATACTCACACATGGCAGCTCAGTATGAGACCAACAACCAGTGCTAGACCCTAGAGAAAATCAACTTGGTCCAACCCCAGCTATTTCCCAATGCCCATGAAAATCCCTTTTGAGTTCAAGTCCAAGTGCTTTTTGAAAATGTTCATGCTGTTTGTTTCCAGCATCCATCTCCAAGGTTCTGGGTTCTCAACTTTCCTCCACCTGAGGTTAAATCACCCATTTCCCCTTTTGCACTTTTCCTCAAACCTGGAGGATGTTCCCATCTATCCCGACCAACCTAAGAAGCCCTCACTCACTCAACATCTCTATTCTTTTTCACTTTCACCAACTCCGCTCCAAGGAGTGGAATTCCATCTTCACATATAAGATTGTTAAAGGTTTGGACGCTCTGGAGGCAGGAACGATGTTCCCGGTGTTCGGGGTCCAGAACCAGGGGCCACAGTTTAAGAATAAGGGGTAAGCCATTTAGAACGGAGATGAGGAAACACTTTTTCACACAGAGAGCTGTGAGTGTGTGGAATTCTCTGCCTCAGAGGGCGGTGGAGGCAGGTTCTCTGGATGTTTGCAAGAGAGAGCTGGATAGGGCTCTTAAAGATAGCGGAGTCAGGGGATATGGGGAGAAGGCAGGAACGGGGTACTGATTGTGGATGATCAGCCATGATCACATTGAATGGCGGTGTTGGCTCGAAGGGCCGAATGGCCTACTCCTGCACCTATTGTCTATTGTCTACCTTGCCCAGGTCTAGGTGCCCAGCATCAGCTGTTGACCAGCAAGGATGAAGGTTGTCCTTCAAGCAGGGAATGGCCAGACTGGGCCAGAGTTCAGGAAGGTGGGATAACCTCAGGGATGCAAGGTGGGCATCTGGGAAGGTTGACCATTTAACCGTGGGCTTCACTAACCTGGAACAGTTGCACAGACGAGGGGGGGTCCTTGTGGAATAACTCGGTGGCACTGACGTATTCCGGCGAGACGGGTTCAACTTGAAAAGCCTAGGGATAGGGAGAGGGATTAGTGTGGGGCAGAGAATCTCAATCAGTGAGTATAATGTACAAACGTTACGCACTCCAGCGGAGCAGCAAGCAATGCTCAGAGTGCGAGGCCTGTCAGATGCTCTGACTTCAGCTCAGTTTTGATATGCAGCGAGGAAGCAGGCCCTTCGGCCCATCGAGACCACACTGACCAACGATCCCCGCGCATTAACACTACCCGACATACACTAGGGACAATTTGTACACTTATACCAAGCCAATTAACCTACAAACCTGTACGTCTTTGGAATGTGGAAGGAAACCGAAGATCTCGGAGAAAATCCACGCAGGTCACGGGAAGAACGTACAGACTCCATACAGATAGCACCCGCATTCGGGATCGAACCCGGGTCTCAGGCTCTGCTAGCGCTGTAAGGCAGTAACTCTGCCGCTGTGCCACCGAGCCACCCCTTGTTAAGAGATGACACTGGCGGCAGGTAGTGCAGCTGCCTCACAGCTCCAGACACCGGGTTCCATCCTGACCTCTGGCGCCGTCCGTGCGGAGATTCCACCTTTTCCCGAAGACTGTATGGACTTCCTCCGGATGCTCCGGTTTCCTCCAACACCACAAAGGCTGGCAGGTCAATAGGTTGCTGCAAATGACCCTTGTGGAGGTGGGGCTGGAGGGAGACAGGGAGTGGCGGGATGAATGGACATGTCGACCTGGGGAGGTTGCAGGGAAATAGAGAAGGGAATGAGAATGCTCGGAGAGTCAGCAGAGACCTGAGAGGCCGAATGTCCTTCTGTGGTATTAAGAGACATGATAATATGTCCCCATGGATCTACCTTCAATAAACGTGAGCAGAACTGAATGGCGGGCCAATTGACGGGAACAGCCCCATATCTGTACAACTGGACAGGGAAGAGAGATGGGAGAGAGAACAGGTTTGTTTGCAGTGTCAGAGGAGCTGGAGGGTGGGCAGAATAATTCTCCTGGGTACCACCTAGCTCTCCCACACCCTCTTTACAAGTGCAAACTCACCAGCTTTCACTGCTCAGCCTCAAACCCTTTTCCTTTCCCGAGTTCCTCTCCACATCACCCATGTACATGTTTATATCTGATGTGAGTCTAACACACCCGACCTTTCACTGGGGCAGTGAGCCCTCTGGTATCAACTCAGAAACATTATGTTGTCCTTCCCCAGAGCAGGGCTGGCACGGTGGCGCAGCGGTAGAGTTGCTGCCTCACAGCGCCAGAGACTCGGGTTCCATCCTGACTACGGGTGCTGTCTGTACGGAGTTTGTACGTTCTCTCTCTGTGACTGCGTGGGTTTTCTCCGGGTGCTCCAGTTTCCTCCCACACTCCAAAGATGCACAGGTCCGTGGGTTAATTGGCTTCGGTAAAATTGTAAATTGTCCCTAGTGTGTGTAGGATAGAGTTAGTGTACGGGGGTCGCTGGTCGGCCCAGACTCGGTGGGCCGAAGGGCAGTTCCGCGCTGTATCTCCAAACTAAACGAAGCAATTTGCTGAACATCACAGCAAATAGATCCACATTCATTAACCCGTCAGTACACAGTGAGTGAATTACAAACAAGCGCTGACTTTTGCCAGCATTTTGTGTTTCACATCGATCACTGACCCCTGGTGTAAACGGTTCAGAACAAAGACTCTACCACTCTGTGACTGGGGCCTTGCTCATTCACATAAACCACCCTCTACCTCCCTCTCAACACTGCTCTCTGTTGGAGAACCCACCCTGGGAATATCTGGTGAAGCTGCTGCAATATTATTGATGGGTTCAATGCCCTTCATGGACATGTTTTATAAAGTGTAATGGGAAGGAACTGCAGATGCTGGTTTACACTGAAGATAGACACAAAATGCTGGGGTATCTCAACGGGCCAGGCAGCATCTCTGGAGAGGTTTCGGGTCGAGACCCTTCTTCAGGCTGAAGAAACGTTTCGATCCAAAACGTCACCCGCTCCTTTTCTCCAGAGATGCTGCCTGTTCCGCTGAATTACTCCAGCAGTTTGTGTTTATTTTTGATAAAGACTGTTGAGAACATAAGTATTGCTCTTCGAAGGGGCAGTTTGCATCTGCCCTTCCTCCAATTGGTGAGTTAGTTTAGAGATACAACATGGAAACAGGCCCTTCAGCCCACCGAGTCCATTGATCACCCGTTCACAGTAGTTCCATATTATCCAACTTTCTCATCCACTTCCTATACACTGGCAATTTACAGAGGGCCGATTACCCTACAAACCCGCGCGTCTTTGGGATGTGGGAGGCAACCGGAGGACCCGGAGGAAACCCACACAGTGCAAACTCCACACACAGACAGCACCCGAGGTCAGGATTGAACCCGGGTCGCTGGCGCTGTGAGGCAGCAGCTCTACCCGCTGCGCCACTGTGCCGCCCCTAAGATACTGAGCACTTGGAGCACCTTCTCAGCCAATGGTTCACCATCACCAGTGAGAGCAGATTCACCATTCCCTCTGATGGAGATGCCACGCATGGCCTGGGACCCCCAGAGGTGGGACCGTGACCGTTGAGACGGGCCACGCGCTGGGGCCGGATGTGCCACGGTTTACGTACCTCCTGGAAGTCTTGTCCCAGTTTCTGGAGGACGCTGAGGTAGAACTTGAAGAAGAAGCTGAGGCTGAGGGTCCGTCGGAACTGCACCATCCCACCGGGAGCAGAGGGAGAGAGTGCGAGCTCGGACACGAGCAGTGAGCAGCCATCATGGAGAAGCTCGGCGTTCCACTGTCTAAACGGGAAGAGAGAAGATTAGAGAATGGCCGTCATCGATGGATTCCACCCTTGACAACTGAACCATCCCACTGCAGATGAACCATATTAGTCTGCCTTTACTATATCTATCACCACACATATTATGCATGCTGCACATTCCATATGAAGTCTGGTCCATATCTTCATCCCTACCCTGGACTATTAATTCAGCACTTCACTATCTCATGGCCAGACTTGGTGCTGGCCATGGAGACGATAGCATGTACTGTGTTACAATAAAGACTTCTGTGTATGGGTCTCATTACACAACATAGCAATGTTACAAAATTTTGAGATGTTAAAAATCAAGTCTGCAATTTATCCAATCAGATAAAGCATAAAAAGTAGTTTAATTTGACACCTAATTCACTTTCATATCTTCAGTATTAAAAAAGTTATGACCATTTTCATACTCGGAAATTAGCATCTTGTTCCCCATTGCCTTTCAATTGACTTAACAGTTAAAAGCCCATATCTTTCTTAAAAAATTAAGAGAATGGCATTTTCAATGACATTTTCAGTTATTATAGATTGAAACAATTCTGAAACAAATATGAAACAATCTTACTTGGATGACCTGAAATTAAAGCATATAATTAGTTAGTTATCTAATTGTAGCTAATTACAAAATTCAATGAGTAGATCTAAACATCTATCCATTTCTTAAGAAAAGATAAACTTTTTTTTAAATTGCCTAAGTGTCCAAATAACATTCACACAATAATCCACAACATAACATAATTTTTAAATCTCATTTTCATGAATTTATAGGCCAAATGGAAGGAATTTAGCGTTTAATGCCTGTAAATGAATGGCCATTTAAATCAACTAGCGAGTGGGTTTTAGTGGAATGCGGTGGATTGGAACGTTGTGGTTTGCTGTGAAGTCGGGAGGAAAAATACTGTTGGTTCATACATTTTTTTGGACCCCTTTTGGCAACATGAAAATATGATTAAAGCCTCCATAAAAACCAACTTTTAATATAAAAATAAACTGTGTACCTTTTTTTCTCCCCTACGCAAAATCCTTCCCGTTGTCGGCTCTCACGGCTTTTGAAGGTGATTTTTAAATTACTCTAGTTAATAAATAATCTAGCGTAATTTAAAAATACCTTCATGAATGAAATGTCGGAGCGATTTTTCTTCCGCAACGAAATCGCCCGACATGGATCGATTTGCCCAGTCTGAAGAAAAACGGCACTTTAAGCCCGCCCCCCTCTGAAAGGCGCCAAAGTCACGCACACGGGGAGCGCAGAACTGCAGCGTGCTCAAGGTAAGTTTTGTAACATACCTACACAACACCTACCACAATTAGGGAGCAGTCCTGAGCTACTATCCACCTCATTGGAGACCCACAGACTCTCTTTGATCGGACATAACTGGCTTCTTGCCAGTAATCTTGCACTAAACGATATTGCCTTACCATCTATCTATACAGTGTAAATTGGTCGATTGTAATCATGTATTGTCATTCCACTGACTGGTTAACACGTAACAAAAACTTTTCACTGTACCTCGTGAAAAGAAACAAAACTGAAATTATTTAGTTTAGTTTGGTTTAACAATACAGCGCAGAAACAGGCCCTTCGGCACACCGAGTCCGTGCCGACCAGCGGTCCCCGCACACTAACACTATCCTACACACACTAGGGACAATTTACAATTAAACCAAGCCAATTAACCTACAAATGTTATTCATATTATCCCCTTTATCATGTATCTGTGCACTGTGAACGGCTCGATTGTAATCGTGTATTGGCTGGTTAGCACGTAACACAATCTTTTCACTGTACCTCGGTACACGTGACAACTCAACTCATCTCTTGTGTGTCCCGTAGCTCTGCTCTCGCTCCCCCTCCCCCCAGACGCAACAGGGACAGAGTTCTCCTGGTCCTTGCCTTTCACCCCACCAGCCTCTGCATCCAACACACCATCTTCCCACACTTCCACCACCTCCAACGTGATCCCACCACTAATCACGTGGCCCCATCAACTCCCCTTTCCACCTTATTTCACAAACTAGGGGAGCAGCAACTCATACTTCACTTGGGTAGCTTACAACCCAGCCAGCCGTGTGAACGCTGCACTCTCCAATGGTAGTGACTTTCATTAGTTTGGTCAGTTGGTTAGTACGGGTGTCAGGGGTTATGGGGAGAAGGCAGGAGAATGGGGTTAGGAGGGAGAGATAGATCACCCATGATTGAATGGCGGAGTAGACCTGATGGGCTGAATGGCCTAATTCTACTCCTATTCCTTATGACCTTAAGACCAACAAACACCTCACTCCCCCTCATTCTGTGTCCGCTCTTGTGTTCTTGTGTTTCCACAGCTCAGATGACATCTCCAGGGCTGCTTTCTTTGGCGTTCTTCGGTTATTTGGAATGCCGGACTCTGGTTGTGACGTACCTGCCGAGAAGCTGCTGACAGGTCCTCACTGCTGACACGGTTGTGGGCCCCATGCCTCCGTAGCTCAGCCCCATCTCCTCCACCACACTGCTGCCTTCCTTGAAGACAACTCGCATCCCACCGTTCACTATGGCAATGTCATCCTCCCGACGCTGGGCCTGCTTGTACGCTGAGCAGTACTCACCCTGAACAAGAGGGGGAGGGAGAGGGAGGGAGAGGGAGAGGGAGGGAGAGGGAGAGGGAGGGAGAGGGAGAGGGAGGGAGAGGTGGAGAGGGAGAGGTGGAGAGGGAGAGGTGGAGAGGGAGAGGTGGAGAGGGAGAGGTGGAGAGGGAGAGGTGGAGAGGGAGAGGTGGAGAGGGAGAGGTGGAGAGGGAGAGGTGGAGAGGGAGAGGTGGAGAGGGAGAGGTGGAGAGGGAGAGGGAGAGGGAGAGGGAGAGGGAGAGGGAGAGGGAGAGGGAGAGGGAGAGGGAGAGGGAGAGGGAGAGGGAGAGGGAGAGGGAGAGGGAGAGGGAGAGGGAGAGGGAGAGGGAGAGGGAGAGGGAGAGGGAGAGGGAGAGGGAGAGGGAGAGGGAGAGCGAGAAGGAGAGATAGAGAGGGAGAACAGGAACACGGGGGGAGGCAGGGAGGGAGAGAGGGAGAGAGAGAAGGAGAGGGAGAGATAGAGAGGGAGAGGGAGAGAGAGAACGAGAGGGAGATAGAGAGGGACAGGGGGAGAGGGAGAGAGTGAGACAGAGAGAGAGAGGGAAAGCAGGAGAGCGGGAGAGGGGAGGCAGGGAGGGAGAAGGAGAGATGGAGGGGGAGAGAGGGAGAGAGAGAGAAAGAGGGAGATGGAGGGAGAGGGTGAGAGGGAGAGAGAGAGAGAGGGGTGAGAGGGAGAGAGAGAGGGGTGAGAGGGAGAGGGAGAGGGAGGAGAGGAGAGAATGGGAGGGAGGGAGGGAGAGAAGGGGAGAGAGGGAGAGCAGGGAGAGAGAGAGAGGGATATTTAGACACAAGAGACTGCAGATGCTGGTGTATAAAAAATGATACAAAGTGCTGGGATAACTGTGCAGACCATGGATAGGTGACGTTTCTGCTCAGGACCCTTCTTAAGGCTAATTGTAAAAGACCACGTCCTTTCCAGCTTTCTCCCGCCTACCTGTCTGAAGAAGCCTAAACCTAATATAACAACAAGGAACTGCAAATGCTTTTAAAAAAAAAATATATAGACACAAAGTGCTGGAGTAACTCAGCGGATCAGGCAGCATCTCTGGAGAACATGGATAGGTGACGTTTAGGATCAGGAGCCTTCTTCAGATCTAAACCTAATAGAGATTTGTTCTGGTCTTGACCGAGTATCATCTGCAGATCTAGCTTCATTTAAACATAGCCAACTGACCCCGCACTCCAATTGCAAAGTCCCCAGATAGAGCAGGCTTGTGGGGTGTTGGGACCAGGGGTATGTGTGTGGAAATGGGTTGTGGGCAGCTGGAGAGGAAAGGAGGGGTCATTATTGCCAGGAATGTTCACACCACAGTCAGTCTGTATGGGCACAGGCCAGTCGGCCCATTTAATCCCTGCCCACATCCGGCATCCATCTATTCCCACTCTTCCCCTTTTACTCTCAATCCCACCAACCCCCACCAGATTCAACTCTTTGTCCACAGTTTACAGAGGCTAACGTGGAAGTCTTTGGGAGACACAAGGAACTGCAAGTGCTGGTGTACAAAAAATATATACAAAGTGCTGGAGGAACCCAGCGGGTGAGGCAGAAACTCTGGAGGACGTGGACTGGTGATATTTTGGATCAATCCTTTTGAGCAAGGGTTAGGCATGTGGGAGGAAACTGGAGCACCCGGAGGAAACCCACACTGCATTCTATCTCTGTCCCGCCCTCTCCCCTGACATCAGTCTAAAGAAGGCTCTAGACCCGAAACGTCACCCATGCCTTCTACACAAGAGGTGCTGCCTCACCTGCTGAGTTACTCCAGCATTTTGTATCCATCTTACAGGAGATATACACTGTGGACGCCTTGATTGTAATCATGTATTACCTTTCTGCTGACTGGTTAGCACGCAACAAAAAGCTTCTCACTGTATCTCGGTACATGTGACAATAAATGAAACTAAGCTACGATGAACTAAATTCAACTAAGCTAAGCTAAATTAAACTAAGCTAAACTACCTGCTGCGCCACTGTGCCGCCCCTATACTGGGGCACTGATGTGGGCGGTTGAATGGCCTGGGTCTCTGCCAGGAACTCAGTGAGATTGTACACGTTACTCTGGGCCGAGAGAGGCCACTCCTCACCTTCCTGGTGAAGGGGATCTCCACAGACAGCAGCACCTCGTGTGGCAATACGGCCGTCTTCCTGTAGCCGGTAAAGAAAGCTCCGTCCATCTTCAGCACCCTAGTGGTCCCTGTGAACGGCGGTCAGAAAGGGTTACCCAAGGTGGGGGGGGGAGAATCGGCACTGGAGCCTCTGGAAACAGCCTGGTTACAACCTACCTGAGGAGGCCAGGGTGAGGCGACATCCTGCGGCCACAAACAGAGGGTTGAGGTCCGAGATTGGGCTAGCCGTCATGATGTTCCCTCCAACGGCCTAGAAAGGTTCATGCAGACGATGAGTTTTGTTACTGCCCAGTGCTCAGGGATACAGGAGGGATGTCAGTGAGCTTGGAAGAGCCCAGAGAAGATTTACCATGATCAGTTCAGTTTAGTTTAGAGATACAATGCGGAAACAGGCCCTTCGGCCCATCGATCCTGCACTGACCAGCGATCCCTGCATATTAACACTGTTCGACACTCGGGACAATTTTTACATTTATACAGAGCCAATTAACCTACAAACCTGTACGCCTTTGGAGTGTGGGAGGAAACCAAAATTCTCTGAGAACATTCACGCAGGTCACGGGTAGAACGCACAAACTCCGTACAGACAAGCACTCGTAGTCAGGATCGAACACCGGTCCCTTGCGCTGTAAGCGCTGTAAGTCCTGTTAGGCAGCAACTCTACTGCTGCGCCACCGTGCTGCCTGATGCCAGGACTCAGAGTATTGAGTATACAAGTTGGGAGGTCATGTTGCAGTTGTATAACACGTTGGTGAGGCCGCATTTAGAATATTGCGTTCAGTTCTGGGCACCATGTTATAGGAAAGATATTGGAAAGTTGGAAAGGGAGTTTAGAGAAGATTTACAAGGATGTTGCCAGGACTCAAGGGCCTGAGCTACAGGGAGAGGTTGGACAGGCTAGAACTTTATTCCTTGGAGCTCAGGAGGATCAGTGGTGATCTTATAGAGGTGTATAAAATCACGAGAGAGGGAATAGATAGGATGAAAGCACGGAGTTTTGTATCCGGTCTAGGAGAATCAAGAACCAGAGTATATTTTAAGGTGAGAGGGGAAAGATTCAACAGGAACCTGGGGAACAGCTGTTTCATTCAGAGTGTGGTGGGTGTATGGAACGAGCTGCCAGAGAAGGTAGTTGAGGCAGGTGCTATAACAACATTTAAAAGACATTTAGACAGGTACATGGATCGGATAGGTTTTGAGGGATATGGGTCAAACCTGGGCAAATGGGACGTGAAGATGGGGCACCTTGGCTGACATGGACGGGTTGGGCCGAAGAGTCTGCTTCCATTTTGAATGATCCGTTCATCTCCCCCCCCCCTCACGTTCTGCCCCAGATCTGATGAAGGGACCTGGTCACTTGCTGCCTCCATTCCCACCGGCGCCCCTGCCCCCTCTCCACTCCTCACCGCCACGTTGCGGATCTGTGGCCCGGCAAACCAGCGCAGCTGCTCCAACACGGCCCTGAAGATCTCCGTCCTGTATCCGGGGTGTCCACGCGCCGCCTCCTTCAGCACGTTCCCCACGTGGCTCAGGCTGCACGCTGCCCCGAACACGATCCCTGGGAAAACAGAGATAAGCCCCGGCATTCCCATCATAAACTCAGCACAGTCACAGGCCCTTCGGCCCAACACCTCCATGCTGACCCTTTTGCCCAGCGGTGCTAATTCCATTTGCCCCCACAAAGAGGTGAGGATGCGGCAAAGTCTGGTAAGTGATAGGTGGAGAGAAATGAGGTGGAGGGGAGTTGATTGGTTAATGATAAGTGGATACAGGACAGGTGGGGGGTTAATGGGCAAGTGATAGGTGGATACAGGAGAGGTGAGGGGTGAATGGGCAAGTGATAGGTAGATACAGGAGAGGTGGGGGGGTTAATGGGAAGTGATAGGTGGATACAGACGTGTGGGGGGGGGGAGGGGAAGTTGATCAGCAGATGTGTGGAGTAAGTGAC
Source organism: Raja brachyura (assembly GCA_963514005.1). The sequence continues at coordinate 18,959,917 of OY740785.1, forward strand.
AAAGGTTTGGTTGCCAGCAAGGCCCGTGTCCCATTGTAGATGAGGAACAAGTGCCGGGGATAATTTCACCGTGGTCAGTGTAGAATCTACCCTCCCCACCAATTCCTCACCGATCCAGGCGGAAGAGGGCTCTGCCCGTGCCAGCTGACTGCCCCTTTTCCGGGGGTACGTCCGGGCCCGGGTTGGGTGAGAAAGGGACTACGCCCTGTCCACGGGCACCCTGAGGGATTTCCGGGACCGCTGGGCACCGCAGGGGGTTGAATGCATCCTCAGTAAGAATTGTAACATAGTTGTATAGTAGTTTATTATGGATATTTGTTTGTAATGTATTATGGTGGGTTCTGGTTTGTTTTATTGTAGTGTAAATATTATTTTTAAATAATTGAATAAATTTTTTGATAAATAAAAAGGTCACCGATGGTGTACGGCGGGTGATAGAGGGCTAAGACCTGGGACTCACCCACCTGTATCCGTGTGTCGGGTGAAGTTCAGTTCTGGGATGTGAGCCGGGGCCAGAATCACCGGATACAACATGTTCTTCAGCTTCATCTCGATGCCTGTGGAGACAGCAGAGAGAGAGATGGTCAACGTGTGCCCAGAGTGTGCTGTACCTGTAATGCCAATGTCATTCTAGCCACCCATTCCCCATCCCCTGGTCACTCTTTAGCTTTAGTTTAGTTTAGAGATACAGTGCGGAAACAGGCCCTTCAGCCCACTGAGTCCGTGACGACCAGTGATCCCCGCACGTTAACACTATCCTACACACACTAGGGACAATTTACAATTTTTCCAAAGCAAATTAGCCTCCAAACCTGTACGTCTTTGTAGTGTGAGAGGAAACCGGAGATCTCGGAGAAAACCCATGCAGGTCATGGGGGAGAACGTACAAGCTCTGTACAGACGGGACCCGTAGTCAGGATGGAACCCGGGTCTCTGGCGCTGTGAGGCAGCAACTTTGCTGCTGCGCCACTGTGCCAATTGTTAATAAAGAAACTATTGGGCCCACCAGTCCTCAACTGTAATGACTCCTACAAACGTCTACAGCTGCGCCACAGTAAGCACACTGTCGGGTTGCATCACAGCTTGGTTTGGGAACAGCTCTGCCCAAGACCGCAAGAAATTGCAGAGAGTTGTAGATGTGGCCCAGTCCGTCACACAGACCAGACTCCCCACCATCGACTCTATCTACACCAGACGCTGCCTCGGATTACCAGCCGACACAATCAAAGAAGAGGGGTATTGTTGGGAATTTTGAGACTTATAAGGAAGATGAGATTTTCAAAACAACAAGAAACGCAAGCTTAAAGTTATCTCTTGGGAAAGACAAAGATGGAAGTTTAGAGAGACATTGATTAATGGTTTATTTCAACTCCACAAGTAACTATTGTGTCATGAGGGTGTAAACAATGTACAGTTGCGTTATCTTGTTGAAGCAGTTTGGGCTTGCTCACACTGTTTCCCAATGTACATCACGAAGGTCTTTTAGTAATCCGACTTGTTCGATAGACTCACCACTGATCTACAAGCTGTTTTACTTTGTGTCTGTGCCTATCTGAGTAAAGTCAGATATAGAGTACGGGTATAGTTACAAAATTCCCTCCTACTAGGGGCAAGATCCACACTGCATGCATCTTACCCACTTCCGTGTTGCCAACAACCAGCCTGGCCTCAGGGTGCTTGGTCTTCAGGGCCAGCAGCTCCTCCAGGGTTGTGGGCTGAATCCAGGTCACTCTCTCCCCTCTGAAGACCAACGTACTCCGAGGAGATTCACAACGTGCCTGGGAAACACAAGGGTGAGTTGCGGAGCCAGCATGTCTGAGTTTGCTTGCTTTCTACAAAGGCTAACCTCTCATGGAATTTGAAACAAGCTGTGATAACAATGAGGTTTAGTTTAGTTTAGAGATGCATTGTGGAAACAAGTCTTTTGGCCCACCCAGTCCACGCCGACCAACAATCACCCCGATCATTTATTCTATCCTACACTCTAGGGCCAATTTACAGAAGGCAATTAACCTACAAGCTTACGCATCTTTGGAATGTAGGATGAAACCAGAGCACCCGGAGAAAACCCACATGAACGTACAAATGCCACACAGACAGCACCCATAGTCAGGATTGAACCCAGGTCTCTGGTGCTGAGAGGTAGCAACTCTACCGCTGCGCCACCGTGCCGCCTCAAGTGTGAGCTGTTTGGGAGCCAATGTAGCTCAATAGAGATGAGGGTGATGGGGACTCAGGACTTGGTGTGAACTAGGACAGGCAGCAGAATCGCGGATGAGCTTAAAGACCAGGACATGATGTGGAGATCGATTCATTCTCACACGTTCTCTGTTCCATCTGCCCAATGCTTCCCAAAGGGGGGGGGGGGTCACCCAGAACAGGACGCAATGCCCAATGCAAGGCAGGGCACCTAACCTGAGGCACTTTGGCCAACTATCCTTCCCCGTGTGAGTCAGTGAGAAGATTGACTTGTTGGGTGGCACAGTGGCTCAGCTGGTAGAGCTGCTGCCTCACAGCGCCAGGGAACCGCGTTCGACCCTGACCTCGGGTGCTGTCCGAGCGTGGTGTTCAAACATTCTCTCTGTGAACACATGGGTTTTCTCCGGGTGCTCCGGTTTCCTCCCACATCCCAAAGACATGCAGGTTTGTAGGTTGATTGGCGTCTGTAAAATTGCCCCCTGTGTGTAAGGAATGGGTGTGAAAGTGGGATATCATAGAACTAGTGTGGAAGGGTGATGTATGGCCGGTGTGGACTCAGTGGGCCGAAGAGCCTATGGAATCTTTGCTTTCACATAAACTAAACAGATTTGGACGGGTGTCAGCGGTTATGGGGAGAAGGCAGGAAAATGGGGTTAGGAGGGAGAGATAGATCAGCCATGATTGAATGGTGGAGTAGACTTGATGGGCCGAGTGGCCTAATTCTACTCCTATCACATGAATTTGATGATGTTATGAACCTGCACCTACCAGTTGCGGAGGGAAGATGGGCTCCTGAGTGGGATCCAGAGGCAGGAACTCGGACGGTTCGAAGAGTTTGGGTGATTTCTGAGAGAGGGAGAGAGAAAGTGTGTTAAACAAAACAGCAAATGCCTAAAGAGGGTCAGAACCTTTCCCCAGGATGGAGAAATCAAATTCCACAGGGCACAGCTTTAAGCTGAGGGGAGTCAAGTTCAAGCTAGTGTGCAGGGCAATGTTTTCACACGGAAGGTGGTGGGTGCCTGGAACGTGTTGCCAGATGTGGTGGTGGAGGCAGATACGATAGTGGGGTGTAAGAGGCTCTTAGACATGCAGGAATGGAGGGATATGGATTAGGTTCAGCCGATAAGAGATGGTCTTTAAGAAGGAACTGCAGATGCTGGAAAATCAAAGGTAGACAAATGCTGGAGAAATCTATGGAGCGAAGGAAATAGGCAACGTTTCGGGCCGAAACCCTTCTTCAGACTAAGAGATGGTCTTGGTATCATGGTCGGCGCAGACACTGTGGGCCAAAGGGCCTGTCCTTGTGCTGTCCTGTTTTAGGTTCTGTGAGACACAAAGGACTGCAGATGCTGGAATCTGGAGACAAACACAAAGTGCTGGAGGAACTCAGCGGGTCAGGCAGGAGCTGTGGAGGGAATGGACAGAAGACATGGGCCAGGACCCTTCTGCAGAAAATGTTGAACACTCAGCCATGCAGGCAGTGGCAGTGAAGATAGTTTCAGCATGAAAGGTCCATTGAAGGTGGAAGTTGATGAATAATTGAACAAGTGTGGAATTGAGGGTGTTGAAGACTGGAACAGGAGAGGAATGGAGGCCATCAATGGAGGCTTGAGGAGTCAGCGAACCTCATCTGCTCCCATTTTCTTATGTCTCCCAACATAAATATTAATTGTTTCTTTCCTCGGTCTTGATTGATAATATTACCTGATTTGATTAGATAGCATGCGTACGAAAGCTTTTCACTGTACTTCAGTACACGAGACAACAATAAACCCTCATATACACACACACATATACACACGCGCACACACACACGCGCACACTCTCTCCCTCTCCATCTATCTATTTCTCTCCCATCCTTTTGTCTCTGTCTCTCCTTTCTGTCTCTTTTCTGTTTTTCTCTCCTTCCCCTCCATTCTCTCTGCCTGTCTCTCTTTATCTCTCTCTCCCCTTCCCCCTCTCTTTCACCCTCCCTCCCTCCTCTCTCTCTTCCTCTCCCTCTCTGTCTCCGTCTCCCACTCCCTCTCTCCCCTCCCCCTCTCTCTCTCCCCTCTCCCCTCTCCTCCCTCTCCCTTTCCCTCTCTCTCCTTTGCAATGGTGTACAGGTGCCATGCATGGAAGGAGCCATGCACAGCTTCATGCGGGTGTATGCAGAACTGTCAATGCGCCCATGCAGATGTGGTGATGGTGATGCAGGACTTGCTGCAACAGCTCCTCACCTCTCCCGGCTGGTCCTTGCAGCATCTCCCGTCGACACCAGCTCCTCCACAGCAGTTCGATGTCTACACGGGAAAATCCAACATGTCTTTAGCATCGCTGGTCCCAACAGTTAGTTTTATAAAGCAGCCTATGAACTTTGCTCTGTGTTCAGGAAGGAACTACAGATGCTGGTTCAACACCAAAGATAGACACTAAATGCTGGAATAACTCAGCAGGACAGGCAGCATCTCTAGAGAGAAGGAACGGGTGATGTTTCAGGTCGAGGCCCTTCTTCAGACAGTGCTGGTCCAAACAATTAGTTTCATAGAGCACTCTTACGAACTTCACTCCATGTTCTATGTAGTTTTTGATTGATTGAAAGATGCAACAAGGAAGGCCCTTTGGCCCATACGTTCATACTGGTTCTATGTTATCCCAGTTTCTCATCCACTCCCTACACACTAGGAGCAATTAACCTACAAACCAGCAGGTCTTTGGGATGTGGGAGGAAACCGGAGCACCCGGAGGAAAGCCTCGCGGTCACAGGGAGAACGTGCAAACTCCACACACACAGACAGCACCGGAGGTCAGGATCGAACCCGGGTCTCTGGCGCTGTGAGGCAGTGGCTCTACCCGCTGCGCCAATGTGCCGCCAGCTCTGAGTTTGATTCCTCGCCCGCACTGATGCCACCTGCCACCTCTGCCAGCCTGATGAATGAATGTGTCACAGTTCCTCTATCACCACTGGCCTTCTATCACCAGAGGGACAACGGGGATGAGGGTCACCCCCACCAGCGGGCAATAAATGCCTCCCCTGTCCCTCCCCCCTCCCCCCCCCCCCCCCCCCACCCCCCCCCCCCCCCCCCCCACCCGCATGCCCTCCATGGCAGGAAACTGCCTTTTGGTCTTTGGACCAGGGAGTGGTGAGGAAATGAGGAGCGGTCTGTGAAACCATCTGTAGATGGACACAAGGTGCTGGAGGAACTCAGTGGGACAGTCAGCATCTCTGGAGAGAAGCAATGGGTGATGTTTCGGGACCCTTCTTCAGACTGAGAGTGATCTGTGGTCTCAGTGTGACTACAGGTCAGTTACCTGGCTCCAGCCGTCAGTATTTCTTACCTGGGCAAAGGTGCGGTATCCCTCCACGATGGGTCGGTAGCCCGTGCAGCGACACAGGTTTCCTGCAAGGCCAAGACACAAGACACAGTGGGGAACAGGCTCTGTCCCGGGAATACAGGGGGGAACAGTGCGGGACGGACACTGAGATAACATCACTCCAAGGACACTTGGTTTCAAGCGTGGGGCCCACAACATGGTACACACGGGTCGCAGAGCTGTGTTGTTGCTTCTGCTTCTCCCCGCAGACGCTGCCTGACCTGCTGAGTGTTTCCACAATTCTCCCATCCTGTGGAAAATACCCAGCTGTAGGCTGAGGAGATTTAAATGAGGTGAGCGAGACAGACACATGCACACGCACACGCATGCACATACACACATGAATATGCATGCATGCGCACACACACACATCCACATGCACATACGCATGCACACACACACATGCACATACGCATGCACACACACACATGCACATACACGCACACACACCGACTCACGCACACATACACACACACACCGACTCACGCACACATGCACACACACACACACACACGCGCACGCACACAAACATGCGCACACACACGCACACACACAAACTCACACGCACATGCACGCATGCACACACATGCAAGGAACTGCAGGTGCTGGAATCTTGAGTAAAATAACAAAGTGCTGGAGGAACTCAGTGGGTCAGGCAGCATCTGTGAAGGAAATGGACAGGCGATGTTTTGGATCGGGGCCCATTCTTTAGAGAGAGAGACGGGTAGACTGGATGGCAAGATCATATAAGAATGGGGTCAGATCTATCAGACATTTAAATCAGTGGAAGGGTTTTGAGGAAAATGGAAGAAAGGTGCGGAGTCAGAGGTTGGGGTGGAACACACTACTTGACAGGGCGCTGTTTAGTTTAGTTTAGAGATACAGCGTCAAAACAGGCCCTTCTGCCCACTGGGTCCATGCCGACCACTAGTTCTATCCTACACACTAGGGTCAATTTACAAAAGCCAAATAATCTACAAACCTGCATGTCTTTGGAGTGTGGGAGTCATAAACAGTGACAAACACAGTACCGGCACGTCTTTGGAGTTTGAGAGATAAACATGGGCAGCCGGAGAGAACCAACGCAGTCACAGGGAGAACCTGCAAACTCCACACAGACAATGTCCGAGGTCAGGATTGAACTTGCACCCGTGGAGTTGTTGGACTGTAGGTGGGACCATCGAGAGCAAGGGGGAGAGTGAGGGCGATAGTGGAGAGGGGAGAGAGAGGGGGAGAGAGTGGGAGAGAGGGAGAGAGAGGGAGAGAGAGGGAGAGAGAGGGAGAGAGAGGGAGAGAGAGGGAGGGAGAGGGAGGGAGAGGGAGGGAGAGAGAGGGAGAGAGAGGGAGAGAGAGGGAGAGAGAGGGAGAGAGAGGGAGAGAGAGGGAGAGAGAGGGAGAGAGAGGGAGAGAGAGTGGGGAGAGAGGGAGGGAGAGTGCAGAAAGAAGGGAAGAGTGGAGAGAGAGAGAGAGAGTGTGGGAGAGAGAGGGGGAGAGTGGAGAGCGAGGGGGAGAGCGAGGGGGAGAGCGAGGGGGAGAGCGAGGGGGAGAGCGAGGGGGAGAGCGAGGGGGAGAGTGGAGAGTGAGGGGGGCCAACACGATCGAGGAGGGTCATCATGAGTGAGGGGGGCCATCAAGGGCTATCCGGCGAGGGGTTACCATGAACAAAGGGGGTACCCAGCGATTCACGATGCCAGGCGGAAGGTGTATCTTTAACCTGGATGGTGATATAGCTATTTGAAAATGTAGTGATGAGATAATATGATGATTTTGTGTCATGGAGGTGGGTCCGTCACTACTGCTTTGGTTTGTAAACATGACTTTTTATAATAATTGAATATATAATTTTAAATAAAGGAAAGGGGGGACTGGGTTTTGTGGGGGCGCTGCCGAGAATGTAGAGAGACCCGGCGGTGGGGAGCTTCCTACTGCAAGGTGCGGCGGGTGTTGTGTGAACTTGTGTAACTTTGTCACTGGCCGTAGCGTGGCGATACTTGTGTGCTGCCTCGGTGAGGTCTGCTGTACGATTCTACCAGGTTGTATGTAAAACAAAGCATTTCACTGTATCTAGGTACATGTGCCTATAACGTATCATTGAATCAGTGGAACTAACTGCCCTTATGCAGATCTCTCGTCCTCTCTCTCACACCCCCCCCCCCCCCCCCCCCCCCCCCCCCCCCCCCTACCCCCGCCGGGCTCTTAACGCGATGAGCCATGTCCATAGAAACATAGAAAATAGATGCAGAAGAAGGCCATTCAGCTCTTTGAGCCAGCATCGCCATTCAATTTGATAATGGCTGATCATCCAAACTCAGTACCCCGTTCTTGTTTTTCCCCCATATCCCTTGATCCCATTAGCCCTAAGAGCTAAATCTAACGCTCTCTCTAAATCTAATTCTCTCATCCAGTGAATTGGCCTCCACTGCTTTCTGCGGCTGAGAAATCACAACTCTCTGGCTGAAAAGGCTTTTCCTCAACTCAGTCCGAAATGGCCTACCCTTATTCTTACACTGTGACCCCTGGTTCTGGACTCACCCAACATGGGGAACATTTTACCTGCATTTCGCCTGTCCAATCCCTAAAGAAATGTATGTTTCTATAAGATCCCTTCTCATCCTTCTAACTTCCAGTGAATATAAGCCCAGTCGACTCATTCTTTCATCATGTATCAGTCCTGCCATCCCGGAAATTAACCTTATGAACCTACGCTGCCCTCCCTCAATAGTAAGAATGTCAATAGACAATAGGTGCAGGAGTAAGCCATTCTGCCCTTCGAGCCAGCGCCGCCATTCAATGGGACCCCGCTCCTGCCTTCCCCCCATATCCCCTGACTGCCTCAAATTAGGAGACCAAAACTGCACACAATACTCCAGGTGTGGTCTCACCAGGGCCTTGTACAACTGCAGTAGGACCTCCTTGCTCCAAAACTCAAATCCTCTCGCCATGAAGGCCAACATGCCATTAAGGGCCTGTCCCACCAGCATGCAACTCTATGCGATTAGCGCGACCTAACGTGGTCGCTTGAGCCGTCCGGCGTCGCGGGGCCGGTCCCACTTCGATCGCCGGAGCCATGCGGAATTGTGCGGAGTTCGTCCTGAGTTCGTCCAGACACCGCGCGGGGCTCAGAAAAACCGACTATGTCCAAAAATCCCGCGCGGCAACGGCTTGTCGGCTCGCAGTTGCCTCGACATTTACACACCGCCCCGCCATCGTGCCTCCGTGACCCTCTCGGTAGGTGCCTCCATGACCCTCTATGTGTGTGGCTCCGTGGCCCTGTGTGTGTGTGTGTGTGTGCCTCGGTGCCCCTCTCTGTGTGCCCCTCTCTGTCCTGGCGAACTTACCTTGGACTTCGCTCCAAGTTCGCCTCACTTTGCGCCGCGTTGCGCCACTCACCCGACCTCCGCGCGGCCCCTACTGCCGTTTTGCTTGCGCTTGCCGCATGCAGGCGCATGCTGGTGGGAACGGCCCTGTACAGGGGATCACCCGACCTCCGCGCAGCCCCCGCTTCTAGTTCGATCGCGTTCACCGCATAGAGTTGCATGCTGGTGGGACAGGCCCTTAAGCTTTCTTCACTGACTGCTGTACCTGCATGCTTACTTTCAGTGACTGACGTACAAGCACACCCAGGTCTCATTGCACCTCCCCTTTTCCTAATCTGATGCCATTCAGATAACAATCCATGGACAGGATGGATGTCCAGGGTGGAAGTGAGCCACAAGGAGCAGACCTTACCTTGGAGAGTGTCTTCGATCTCCTCCAGCGTGGGGTTGAGGTGGTTCCGTAGCAGGGTGTACATGGACATGACCATCCCAGGGGTGCAGAATCCACACTGGGTGCCGTGGGCCTTTGCGATGCGCTCCTGGGATGGGAATGAAAGCAGAGATGCCATGCAGGAAGCTCGATCACACACGGAAACTTGGATAGAGTGGATGTGGAGAGGATGTTTCTACCAGTGGGAGAGTCTAGGACCAGAGGCCATAGCCTCGGAATTAAAGGACGTTTCTTCAGGAAGGAGGTGAGGAGGAATTCCTTTGGTCAGAGGGTGGTGAATCTGTGGAATGCGTTGCCACAGACGGCTGTGGAGGCCGTTAGTGGATATTTTTAAGGCAGAGATAGATAGATTCTTGATTAGTATGGGTGTCAACGGTTATGGGGAGAAGACAGGAGAATGGAGTGAGGAGGGAGAGATAGATCATGTGTAATAATTGCCTTTCACTATTCTGTACCAGGGTCTCTGTCTGCATGGCTCCGAGGCTGCATCGTATCTAATCGGTTTGATTAGTTGAGTTTAGTTTAGTCCATTGCGTTGACTTTAGTTAATTGTCACTTGTACTGAAGTACACTGAGGTTTACAATTATTTACAACACTTTATTTATGATTTTCAGAGATCTGTAATGATTGTGTCACAGTGACAGAAAAACAGGATGACAAAGGGGTTAGTTGTTGAGCAAATGAAGTGGGGGGGGGGACACACACAAAATGGACACAAAGTGCTGGAGTAACTCAGCGGGACAGACAGCATCCCTGGAGAACTTGGTGACGTTTGGGTCGGGATCCTCCTCCAGTCTGATTATGTTAGGGGAAGGATAAAGCTGGAAGAGAGGTGGGGCTGGGACAAAGCCTGGAGAGTGATAGGTGGATACAGGTGAAGTGGGGGGGAGGGGGGGGGGCTGTCTGAATGGTAGATTGTTTTGTTCAAAGGCCAGAGATGAAAAGACCAAAAAGTGTGAGATAAGGATAGAAGAGGTATGAAATGTGAGGCAGGAATACAGTCAGAGAGTGATACAGTGTGGAAACAGGCCCTTCCATCCAACTTGCCCACACTGACCAACATGTCCCAGCTACACTAGTTCCACTTGCCTGCGTTTGGCCCATGTCACTCTAAACAAGTCCGATTAATATACCTGCCTGATTGCTTCTTAAATGTTGGGACAGACACTGCCTCAATTACATCCTCTGGCAGCTTGTTCCATACACCCACCACGCTTTGTGTAAAAAAAGTGACCACTCACATTCTTATAAACCTTCGACCTATGCCCTCTGGTCCTCGATTATTCCACTTAGGGCAAGAGCCTTTGTGAATATAGGTGGATAGAGGGTACAGGAGAATATAGGTGGATGGGGACGGGAGGAAGGGGGAAGGGAGGAATGGGTGCACATCCAAGTGGAGCACAGGAAAGAGAAGGAGGGAAACATTCAATGATTACACCGTTGCGTTGTAAGCGAGCCAAATGGAGTATGAGTGTCCGTGCTAACTATGGTGAACAGCCCTGTCCTCATCAACAGCGACATGGTGGCGCAGCGGTAGAGTTGCTGCCTTACAGCACCAGAGACCCGGGTTCAATCCTGACTACGGGCGCTGTCTGTACGCAGTTTGCATGTTCTCCCCGTAAACCTGCGTAGGTTTTATCAGAGAACTTCAGTTTCCTCCCACACTCCAAAGATGTACAGGTTTGTAGGTTAATTGGCTTTAGTAAAAATTGTAAATTGTCCCCCGTGTGTAGGATAGGGCGGGTATAAGGGGTGATCGCTGGTCTGCGTGGGCTGAAGGGCCTGTTTCCCTGCTATATCTCTTGAGCCCAGAGTCTATTCAGCTCTTTGACTTCCCATTCCCTAACGTGCTGCCACCTACTGGTAGTCTGAGCTCGTACGGTTATTCGGTTATTGCAGGCTTGTGATTATTTTACACACAGCTTCAGATTGCACTACGACCTTTGGCCACTCTGCTGTTTTTGGATTTGCCATTGTGCCGATTGTTGATCATCGAGTAATGTTCACTCTGTGAGCTTCTGGCAAACAAGGGATGGCTTGGCACTCTGAAAGGCAGCCTGGATTTGACTCGCAATTTGCACCCCAGTTAAATCAGCGATAGGAAGTTCAAACACACACAGTGCAGAGGGAGTCCTTCAGCCTATTGTGCCCGTTTACAAAGATGTTGCCAAGACAAGAGGGTCTGAGCTCTAGGGAGAGGTTAAACAGGCTGGGACTCTAGTCCCTGGAGCGCAGGATGAGGGGTGAACTTCTAGAAGTGTGTAAAATCACAAGTGGAATAGATCGGGTAGACGCACAGAATCTCTAGCCCAGAGTAGGGGAATCGAGGACATTGGTTTAAGGTGAAGGGGAAAAGAGTTAATAGGAATTTCACACTACGGGTGGTGAGTGTATGGAACAAGCTGCCAGAGGAGCCAGTTGAGGCAGGGACTATCCCAACGTTTAAGAAACAATTACATGGATAGGAGAGGTTTGGAGGGATATGGACCAAATGCAGGCAGGCGGGACTAGTGTAACTGGGACATGTTGGGCAGTGTGGGATAGTTGGGCCGAGGGGCCTGCTTCCACACTATATCACTCTATGACTCGATGGCCTCTGTGCTGGGACTCCAGGAGCAAGCTTGATCTAGTCAGACGTTCAGCAGACAACCATGGACATGTTGCACCAATGTCAAAGACCATTTGGCCCAAGCCATGTAGCTGGGGCTTGATGGGAACAGCCCAGTTAGCCCAGCCTTTCTCTGCTGCCTCCGTCTTTTACTTCAAGAACTTGTCCATTTGAATTTCATGAATTTCATAAATGTCATGAATTTCACACTGTATCTCTGTAACTGAACTAAACTAAACTAAACTAAGAGGCACGTTAGACAGGTTGGTGAGGTCGGAACTTGAGGTCGGAGGTCGGGACTTTCCCTGCTTGAACATTGCTCTCCTCATAAGATAGACACAAAAGCACTGGAGCAACTCAAATGGTCAGGCAGCATCTCTGGAGAAAAAGGATGGATGACATTTCAGGTCAAGACCCTTCTTCAGACTGTCTGAAGAAGCGTCCCGACTTTAAACGTCACCCGTCCATGTTCTCCAGTGATGCTGACTGACTTGCCGAGTTACTCCAGCACTCTATCTTTGGTGTAAACCAGCATCTGCAGTTCTTTGTTTCTGCATACTCTTATTACTACTATATTCTGCACTTTGCATCTTCCCCTTTGCCCTACCTATTGTACTTGAGTTTGACTTGATTGTAATTGTGTATAGCATTATCTGATCTGACTGAATAGCATGCAAAATAAAGCTTTTCACTGTACCTCGGTAGAAGGATAGAACATAGGAACAGGCCCTTCGGCCCACAATGTCAGTATCATCCATTCCCTGCATATGTATGTGCCTTTTCATCAACCTGTCTAAAGTACCTCTTAGCTTAGTTTAGTTTAGTTACGTTTAGTTACAGAGATACAGTGTGAAACAGGCCCTTCGGCCCCTCGAGTCCGCACTGACCAGTGATCCCTGCACAATAACACTATCCTACACCCACAAGGGACAATTTCACATGTAGACCAAGCCAATTAACCTACAAACCTGTACGTCTTTGGAGTGTGGAAGGAAACCAAAGATCTCGGATAAAACCCACGCAGGTCACTGAGAGAACGTACAAACTCCGTACAGACAGCACCCGTAGTCGGGATTGAACCCTGGACTCTGGCGCTGCAAGGCAGCAACTCTACCGCTGCGCCACCGTGCCGACCTTAAAGACTACATTTGCTGGCATCTGTCTCCACCACCACCCCGACATGTTTGGATAGCATGCGACACCGAGCTGTTCACTGTACCTCAGTACACCTCATAATAATAAACCTAAACCCACACTTTCATTCCCGCCTCTATTGTCCCCACTCCCTCCGGGCAGAAGGAAGACACGGCACCGGAATGGCTGACCTGGACAGGATGGAGACGAGTGGCTGTGCTCCCGATCCCCTCCACGGTGGTGATGGCGGTGCGGTCAAGAGAGCAGAGGGGAGCCAGGCAGGCGTTGACGGCAATGTGTCTGGCGAGACAGAGTCAAGGAGGGACGGACCGAGCCATGTTGGCCCCACGGATTGGGAAGCACGGGGTGGCTGTGAACCAAGGAGCGGATAGTACGGAGAGCGGGCACGGAGGTTTGCAGGAAGGGGGGGGGGGGGTCACGGGATACGTGTGGTGACACCCCTCCTTGTCCCAGTGCTTGTCCACACAGCACCATAATAACATACATCACGTCGTAGGTGTCACAAACTACACACACTACAGGGCACGGGTTTAAGGTGAGAGCGGCAATGTTTAAAGGAGATGTGCGGGGCATGTTTGTTCCACAGAGGGTGGTGGGGGCCTGGAACGTGCTGCCAGGGGTGGTGGTGGAGGCAGATACGATGGTGGTGTTTAAAAGGCTATTATATACGTACATGGAGTTGCAGGGAATGGTGGGATATGGTGAAACTTATGAATCATTATTAGACACAAGTGAGGTGCCGGTACTGGTGGATGGCTAATGTTGTGTCCTTGTTTACAAAGGGTTACAAGGAAAAGCCTGGGAACTATCACAGTGACATCTGTGATAGGCACGTTACTGGAGAGTATGCTGAGGGATAAGGTATATATATGTATGTGGATAGGCAGTGAGTGATTAGGGATAGTCAGCATGGTTTTGGAAAAAGCAACCAAAAAGGTAGATGAGGGTAAAGCCATAGATATTGTTTATTTTGATAAGTGTGATCACATCGAACCAGTGTGAACGGGTGACCGATGGTCAACATGGACTCGGTGTGCCGATGGGCGTTTCCATGCTGTATCTCCAAAACTTAAACAACAAAAAACTTGTATCCCCCAGGTCTCTCTGTTCTATAACACTCTCCTGAGCCCTTCCATTTGCTGTGCAAGTCCTGCCATGGGATAATTTACCAAAATGGCACACCTTGCACTTTTCCAGGTTCAGTTCCATCCTTTCCCTACTTCCCTCATTCATCTGGATCCTACTGTGATCTTAGGTAGCCTTCTTCACTGTCATGACACCACCAATCTTGGTGTTATCTCCAGACGTACTACCAATGTTAACAACGCTGTCATCCAGATGGTTAAGGCCGATGACAAACCACAATGGAGCCAAAGATGACCTGTGACCTGAGCCAGTGTCACAGGTTACTCCATGACCTGCAACACTCCACTGGTCATGGACCTCCAGTCTGAATAACCAGCCTCACAAATACATTTCCTCTCCTGCCACCAAGCCAGCGTTAGATTCATTTGGTTTAGCCCACCTTGGGTTCCATGTAAACCAACCTTCCATACCAGCCTACCATACAAGGCCATGTCCAATGCCTTGCTGAGGTCCATGAGGTACACATCTCTGAGGATCTGTCCTGGTCCCTCAACACCGCTAAACTGATTAAAAAGGCGCAGCAGCGCCTCTACTTTCTGAGGAGGTTTAAGAAAGCTCACCTGTCCCCTCAGATCCTGTCCAACTTCTACCGCTGTACCATAGAAAGCATCCTGCCCACCTGCTTCATGGTGTGGTACAGCGGCTGCACCACAGCTGACAGGAAGGCACTGCAACGGGTGGTGAAAACCACCCATCACATCATCGGTGCCCCGCTCCCTGCCATGGCTGTCCTTCACCGCACAAAGTGTCTGAGACGGGCTGGCAACATCATTAAGGACCCCTCACACCCCAACCATGGACTGTTTGCCCTCCTCCCATCAGGGAGGCAGTACAGGAGCCTCAGGTCTCGCATCAGCAGGCTAAGGAACAGCTTCTTCCCCAACACCATTACCCTGCAGAACTCACAGGCCCAGCACTAGCCCCCTCCCCCCTTCTCATCAGTATTATTTATAGTTTATATAATTTATAGTTAAGCTCTTATTCACCAGAATATAGCACATGTCAATCTTTTGCACCTTAACAACTATCTGTATATATGTATATGCCTATGTACCTACACCAATATATCCTAATTTATATATATTGTCTTAATCAGCACTTTACTACTCTGCACCCTGGTTAGATGTCAAACTGCATTTTGTTGTACTGTACTTGTACTATGTGCAATGCCAATAAAGTTGAATCTAATCTAATCTAATGTAGACGATATCCACAGCCCAGCCCTTGTCAGTCCTCTTGGTGACCTCAATGGTCACAAATGCAACCAAATCTGTGTTTTTATGGGAGTGGTAGAATTTGGTGAAAGGTCACATGTACATGGAGACAATAATTAGTTGGGATTAACGTAGGATTAGTGCCAATGCAGGTTGCTTGTACATCGGACTCCCAGTGTCCAGGTCTGGTCAAGAGAGTGAGGAATCTCAATGGACAGCGAGCTCTCTGGAGGATCTTCCCCCTTCCTCCATTTCTAGGATCATAAAACCATTGAGCAGAATCAGGCCATTTGACCCATCGAGTCTGCTCCACCGTTTAATCACAGCTGATGTATTTTTCCCTCTCAGCTCCATTCTCCTGCCTTCTGTCCATAACCTTTGATGACCCTACTAATCAAGAACCTTTCAATCTCCGCTTGGCAAATACCCACTGACTTGGCCCCCACTGCCCTCTGCAGCAATGAATTCCACAGTGATTTCCACCAACCCTCTATCACTTGCAATGATAACTTTGAACATGTCCCACTGAATGCCACGGTGGGGAAGGTTTTCCTCAGTTCAGGAGCTGGTGGGTGAAAGGATACACGATCTTCTCCTCGAGGGCGTTGTACTTGGAGACCATCACGGTGCAGGAGCCGCATCCTCCCTCTCCACATCCGAGCTTGGTCCCTGTCAGACCCACTGACGCTGGCGTTAAGGAAAACCGTGGTCTACAGGCAAGGCCGGCGGCAAGGACCCACCACAGTGCAGCCCACCAGGTGCCGGTGGCTGCTGCTGCAGCCCAAGGTGGGTGGGTGGGCATCACCGGACAACCGGGGGACTTGGATGACAGATGCCCCGGAGAAGGAGCAGCCCATCGTGGGAATGGAGATGGTGGAGTAGATTGTACCGGGCTAGGCTGTGTCCTGACACACCCACCATGTAAAGTGAAAACTGGTAGTCAAAGGAGATGGTCAGATGGTTTACACTGGAGATACCTCATCCAATGGACCCCGTGGGGCAGGTGGGCCAGTCATTTACAGATGTCCCAGTGAACCAGTGGTGGAGTTTACAGTTGGTCCAGTGAACCAGTGACGGAGGTTTACAGAGGAACCAGTGATGGAGGTTCCAGAACCAGTGGAGCCAGTGATGGGGTTAATGGAGAAACCAGTGGAACCAATGATGGAATTTACAGAGGAACCAGTGGGCCAGTGATGATGATAACTAGCGATTAAGTTTACAGTGCTGGAGCTTGTGGAGCTGGTTCACTGTGTATTTGCATTATTTGTTATTCCACAGTGGGTTTTCCAGGCCGTGTGCAAGAGCGGGGTTGTTTTTGAGTTTGGAGGCATGCGCCCTGTGCCACAAGGATCAGTGCTGGGTCCCTGTTGTTTGTCACATGGTCATCATCTGGATGAGAATGTCAGTGACATTAATATTATGTTTGCAGATGATACTAAATTTGAGGTCGTAGTTGGCGCAGAAAAACATAGACACAAAATGCTGGTGTAACTGAACGGGCCAGGCAGCATCTCTGGAGAAAATGGATTGGTTACGTTTCGGGTTGAGACCCTTCTTCGGACTGAGAGTCAGGGGAAAAGGGAATGAGAGATAAGAACGGTATGTAGATGTAAATGAATGGAAGAAGGTTGTGTAAGCTTCAAACAGGATATAGATCTACTGGGAACATGGACAAGGCAGTGGCAGGAAGCATTTAATTTGGTCAAGTGAGAAGGGATACAGTTTGTCAACTCAAACCAGGCAAAGACACAGTGAATGTCAGAGGAGTGGATGAGAGAGAGAGCTTGGGCTACAAGTACATCACACACAGTACAAAGTATATTGCTGATTGTTATTTAGGTGAATGACTCGGATGTGATGGTATGGTTAGTAGGTTTACGGATTAAACCAGTGAACCATGATGAAGGTTTATCTATTATTACAATGTAAACTTGATCCATTGGTCCAATGGGCCAAGGAAAGGCAGCTGGGGTTTATTGAGTTCACATAATGCAAAGTGTCACAGATAGGGTGGGAATAAATAGGGCAGGACTTACACAGTAAAATGGGGAGGGTTGCAGAACTGAGAGAGCATGAAGTGCAGGGGCAGGGTTAAAAAAAGGTGGTGACACAGTTGACCGGGTGGCAAAGAAGGCATTGGACATGCTTTCCTTCATCGGTCAGGGCATTGAGTACAGAGTAACACAAAGATGGAAAGATGCAGGTTTACAAAATAAGACACAAAGTGCTGGAGCGGGTTAGGCATCATCTCTGGAGAACATGAATAGGCGACGCTTCAGGTGGGGACTCTTCTTCTGAGTGAAGAAAAGTCCTGACCCAAAACGTCACCTATCCATGTTCTCCAGAGATGCTGCCTGACACTCTGCATTACTCCAGCACTTTGTGTTTTTCACTGGCTACAGGAGTAGGGCAGCACGGTGACGCAGCAGTAGGGTTGCTGCCTTACAGCGCCAGACACCTGGATTCAACCCTGACTACGGGTGCTGTCGGTACGGAGTTTGTACGTTCTTCTTGTGACCGTGTGGGCTTTCCCTGGGTGCCCAGGTTTGCTCCCACACTCCAAAGACGTGCAGGTTTGTAGGTTAATTGGCTTTGGAAAAATTGTAGAATTGTCCCCAGTGTGTGTAGGATAGTGTTAGTGTACAAGGATCGCTGGTCGGCGCGGACTCAATTGGCCAAAAGGGCCTGTTTCAGCCCTGTATCTCTAAACTAAACTAAACTACAGATAGACACAAAATGCAGGAGAAACTCAGCAGGACAGGCAGCATCTCTGGAGAGAAGGTATGGGTGATGTTTCGGGTCAAGACCCTTCTTCAGAGTTCTTCAGAGCTAAACTACAGCTGTGCAAATCAATGCCAAGGCCACATTCGAGGAAGTACATACAGTTCTGGTTGCCCTGTTGTAGGGAAGGATGCTAATAAACTGGAAGGGCTGGGGGAGAATCGGGATCCAAATGTTCAGCTGACCCTGAGTGGGACTTGTTAGGAGGGTCTAGTCCTGCACCTCCCCCTCTCTTTCCACATCCGTAACCCGTCGGGAGACGCCAATAGCGAGAGACAAGGATACATTTCCTCCTCAGATAGGTTATCAGGTTGAGTTCAGGGTCCACGTTCCTCTCCACCACCTGCAGGCAATGAAGCAAACGTAGCAGAAAGGATTAACACGCTTTAGTATCAAGCAAACACTCCTTATTACGTTCAAAGTTCAAGTTTCAAGGTTCAAGTTTATTTGTCACATGCACCAATTAAGGTACAATTAAATGAGTTATCAAGCAACCATACAATCAAAAAATCACAATACACAATAGAATTTACCGTAAACGTCCCCCACAGTGGAATCAACATCTTCACTGTGATGGTAGGCAATAATGTTGTCAGTCTTCCTCCTCTGTTCCCCTCTATGCCTTCCCTCTTTTAGTTTTCACGCCAGATAAAGAATGGCCCACCGTCGCTTAAGATGGTCGCCACGCCTCTTTGAGCAAGTTAGTTGAAGAGGCTCAACGAACACTGCTTTTCCTTCTTAAATGAGTGACCCACTTAGTTTGAAAAGGTGGCCAACTTGTTTTACATTATTAGCTCCAGAGGAGCCAGTGGGATGGTCTAGAACATGGGGAAGTGAAGGAAATGTATGAGGAACACCTTCTCATATCCCTCTGTAACAAACACCAGGATCTTACATGTTTCAATCATGAGAGGAATAAATCGGGTAGATGCACATAGTCTCTTGCCCTGTGTAGGGGCATCGAGGACCATAGGACATAGGTTTAAGGTGAAGGGGGAAAGATGTAATAGGAATCTGAGGGGTAACTGTTTCACACACGAATGGGTGCTGGGTGTATGGAACAAGCTGCCACAGGAGGTAGTTGAGGCAGGGACTATCTCATCGTTTAAGAAACAATTAGACAGGTACATGGATAGGACAGGTTTGGAGGGATATGGACCAAACACAGGCAGGTAGGACTAGTGTAGCTGGGACATGTTGACCAGTGTGGGCAAGTTGGGCCGAAGGGCCTGTTTCCACGCTGTATCACTCTATGACTCAGTCCGAGCTTCAAGCTCCGAACATTATATCACTGGAAGTAATCAGAGAGATGGGGAGATGCGATAGTGATTGGAAAACAAGACGTCATTTTGAACCGTGATACATCTAGGTCAGGACCCAGAGTAAACATTTCATTTGCTCTACATCTGTTATTGATTCAGGACCCTGTTGCTCCACCTACCTTGTGTCCATTGACATAGAAAACCAGTTCATTGCTCTCCAATGTCGTGGAGCTCCCCCCACCTTCGTTCATTCTCCGAGTTGTTTCTAAGAATAATACAACAGGATATTAGTTTGCAGACAACCCCGCTGCGGTGGGCCGGATCACTAACAACGATGAGACGGAGTATAGGAAAGAGGTAGAGAACTTAATAACATGGTGTAATGACAACCTCTCTTTCAATGTCAGCAGGATGAAGGAGCTAGTTATTGACTTCAGGAAGCATGGTGGAGTTCGTCCAATCAACATCGATGGTGCCAAAGTGGAAATGGTTGAGAACTTCAAGTTCTTTGGCATTAATATTACCAATGATCTGTCGTGGACCAACCACATTGATGTGACAACCAAGAGGCCCACCAACGCCTCTACCTACCTCCTGAGGAGACTGAGGTCATTGGGCGTCTCCAATGACTCTTACAAACTTCTACAGAAGCACCGGAGAGAGCACGCTGTCGTGTTGCATCACAGCTTGGTTTGGGAACAGCTCTGCCCAAGACCGCAAGAAATTACAGAATTCTAGATATAACCAAGTCCATCCCACAGACCAGACTCACCGCCAGTGACTCCGTCTACACCTCACGCCGTCTCGGAAAAGCAGCCAACACAATCAAAGGCTTGTCCCACCCACGGTCATTCCTTCTTCTACCCGCTCCCGTCCGGCAGAAGGTACAGAAGCTTGAAAGCGTGCACCACCAGACTCGGGAACAGCTTCTTCCCCTCTGTTATCTGAACGGCCCTTCCACAAGCTAGGGTACTGTCCGATTCACCTCTACCCCATTGCGGACATTGGACTTTGTCTGTGGAACTGGTGCGCTACAATGCTGAGAACTATATTCTGCACTCTGTATCTTCCCCTTTGCTCTGCCCATTGTACTTGAGTTTGGCTTGATTATATTTATGTCTAGTATTATCTGATCTGTTGGGATAGCATGCAGAACAAAGCTTTTCGCACTACCTCGATACGTGTGACAACAATAAACCTAAACCTACTCTTCTGAATCTACTTGTTTGCCAAGATTGAGCCACCTTTGATATTTTCCTGGCACCTAGGACTGAACAATTATTGAAGTTCATCCATACTGTCCTTCAATACTTATGTCAACAGAAACATAGGTACCATAGAGTCATAACGTTATATAGCATAGAAACAGGCCCTCAACCCATCGCCCCCCTGCCACACAAATTACGCAAGTCCCATTTGTCTGCGTTTGGGCTTTTTTTCACTCTAGAAACCTCTATTCAGTCATCTCTCTCCCCCTGTAATACCATCTCACTTCCATCTCACCTGCACCACGATCTGGTTCTGAATCACCGTTGATGTTTGCCTCCTCACAGGTAATCGGACCTGTTCCTTGATTCCCCAATGAATGCAAGATAGCACTGAGAGGAAGAAGGCCACTTCTTACTTCTTGTTTGTTTCCTCCAAATTGCCCTTTGGAGTTTTCAGCATTTAATCATTAACTGATGAATCTTTGCCTTGAGATTCAACGTCAACTCGGTCATTAGCTGACCTCACTTTAAAGTTTCATTGCCAGGAATATTATTGTCACGTGTGTTGATATCCGGTGAAAACATTTGTTTGAGTTTGAGTTGAGTTGAGTTATGGGAGCACGGTGACACAGCGGTGGAGTTGTTGCCTTATGGGCCTGTCCCACTTAGGCACATTTTTGGGTGCCTACAGGCGACTGCCGCTAAATTTTCAACATGTTGAAATTTTTTTGGCAACACTGGGGACAATTTTTGCTGTCGTAGGTTGTCATAGATTGACGTAGGTGTTGTCGTAGCTTGTCATAGGTGCTGTTGTAGGTTGGCGCCTGGTGTCGTAGGTGAATTCCATTAAAACTAGTCCCTGGTAGTCGCGTAAAGAGTCGCCTACTTGGGACAGGCCCATTACAGCGCCACACACCCGGGTTCGATCCTGGCTACTGGTGTAACTATACAGAGTTTGTACATTATCCTCGTGACCTCCAAGAATTTAGTTTTCCTCTATCACTGGCTTGGTATCAATGTAAAAATTGCCCGTCGTGTAGGATAGTGTTAATGTACTGGGATCGCTGGTCAGTGCGGACTCGGTGGGCCGAAGGGCCTGTTTTTGTGCTGTATCTCTGAACTAAACTAAACTAAAGTTCATTGTCCAGTGTACCGAGGTACAGTGAAAAGCTTTTGTTGCCTGCTAACCAGTCAGCGGAAAGACAATACATGATTACAATCAAGCCATTCACAGTGTACAGATCTTACTTGAGTACAATCAAACTTTGCATGAGTACAACATTTAACGCAAGAGGAGTATTTCGTGCAGTTCTGGTCACCCCATTACAAGAAGGGCGTGGAGGCTTTGGAGAGGGTGCAGAGGAGATTTACCAGAAAATGCTTGGATTAGAGAGTTTCAGCCACAAGGAGAGGTTGGGTAGACTTGGATTGTTTTCTATGGAACGCAATGGTTGAAGAGAGATATAATAGAAGCTTATTAAATTAAGAGAGGCATAGATAGGACAGGCAGTCAGAAGCGCAATACCATGGTGGAAAGTTTCAACACTAGAGGGCACAGCTGTAAGGTGAGCGAGAAAAAGTTTAACGGAGACGTGCAGGGCTTTCTTTATACAGAGTGGTGGGTGTGAGAAATGCATTGCCAGGGGTGGTGGTGGAGGCAGATACATTAGTGGTGTTTCAGAGGCTTTTAGATAGGCACGTGGAAGTGCAGGGAATACAGGCTTTCCTCAATAAATCCTCAGCAGGTCAAGCAGTGGCTGTGGAGATGAGACAGGGTTAATGTTTCAGGTCCATGAAGAGCATCACTACTCCACCGATGGCCTTTGCCATCCTGAACACTTTCCGCGTACACTCTGTAATTGAGAATAGTTCTCTCCACAGACACGATTGTTCCCATCTCTGCTCCTTGGGTGGTTTCAACCCCATTTGACAATGGCATTATACATCAGGAATATTCATTTCTCAGCCACTTGAAGACCAAAGTCCACCTGAACCAAGTGACCCATCAGTTCATGTAGTCCATCGTTTGGAGAAGATTATTTATGTCAGGTGAGATTTGTTGGTGTTTATCCTGTTGAATAGTTTATTGAATGTGGCTTCACTGATAGATAGGGCGGTCAAAAAGGCTATCAGCACATTGGCCTTCATCAGTTAGAATATTGTTCGAAGTTGGGAGGTCATGTTGCAGTTATATAAGATGTTGGTGAAGCCACATTTAGAGTATTGTGTTCTGTTCTGGGCATCATGTTACAGAAAAGGTACTGTCAAGCTGGAAAGGGTGCAGAGAAGATTTATGAGGATGTTGCCAGGACTCGAGTGCCTGAGCCAAAGGGATAAGTTGAGCGGGCAGGCTAGGACTAGCAACCTTGGATCGCAGGAGCTTGAGGGGTGATTTTACAAAGGTGTATAAAATCATTAGTGGGATAGATAAAATCATTAGTGGGATTAGTAGACATACAGAGTCTCTTTCCCAGAGTAGAGAAATCAAGAACCAGAGGACATAGGTTTAAGGTGAGGGGGGGACGTGTAACAGGAATGTGTGGGGTAACAGTTGCATCCGCTGCATGAGCTGCCAGAGGAGGTAGTTGAGGTCGGTAGCATCACAACGTTAGTAAGAATTTCATTGTTCTATCTCTGAGAGATGACAATAAAACACTTTTGACTCTTGTCTCTTGAATGTTTAAGAAACATTTCAGACAGGTACATGGCTAGGATCGGTTTAGAGGAATATGGGCCAAATCCAGGCAGGTGGGACTAGTCTAAATGGGACATCTTGGTCGACGAGGGCAAGTTCGGCTGAAGGCCTGTTTCCACTGTTTCACTCCGTGACTCTATGAGTCAGCAATTAGGAAAGGGTTACATTGTTGATTTAACAGAGGAGCTATTGAATATTTATTCCAAATTGTTCACAGGACATACCAGGAGAAAACTGAAGACTATGAATGTCTCACCAATGAATTCCAGAATGACTTGGAAAATGATCAGCGTTCCTTTTACAGCAACCGTGTCTATCTGGGAAGGGTTAACAATCGGGGACTATTTAAGATTGGGTTCCAAATAAAGTAAAATAGTAAGATTAAACGAGAACTTACTAGCTCAAAGTTTGATCCTTATTTTATGAGGAGTTACGATGAGGGATTACATGAAGAAGCCCCGCCAGAGCGCATGCTTGTCATACTTCAAAGCAGCGGGGTGAAAACACTGAAACACAATAGCCGAAGTAACATAGTAAGGCTTTTAGAAGACTAGAACTATCAGATGATCCTATAGATTATGAGGGTGGGCGCGGAGGGCACATAATCCCTCATCGTAACTCATCATAAAATAAGGATCAAACTTCAAACTGGTAAGTTCTCGTTTAATCTTACTATTTTAATTTAGTCACGTGAGTGACTACGTGAAGATTTCAAAGCTCTGTGATTTCATGCCGTAGATACAGTTCCATACGACACACTGCCTTGGTTGACACAGGATAACCAAATAATGTATCAAACATTAAGACATTTATTGTATAAATTAAACAAACAATAAAAATGTTCACAACAGTAATAACCCCTCTTTCGCAGGGGAAATTACAAAGGAGAACTCAAACAGAACCCAAACTGCTTGCCCAATCTTTGCATTGCGAGGACAGGTTTGTCATAAACCCTAAAAGGTTCCTTAACTGGACTATCCGGCGGTGAGGATTTGGTCTAATGGCACATCCTGCGCCTTTGCTGCGTACGTTGATGCCACCCTGGTGGAGTGATTTAAACACATCAGTGTATACTCCAGCAAAATGCAAACCTGTTTCCGTCATCTAGCAATAGCTTGTATTGACACTTTTGTATGAGGTTTTATGTGGCTGATGACCATCACTGTTTCAGAGCCTCTTGATGAAATTGATATTATTAGCTCAGATGTGTAATTACATATAGTCTTAGATCAATGGGTATATTTTAAGCTTATTTTGGTTCCAGCCATCTCTGACCTGCTCTGTTTGATTAGATCATATGCATAAAACACAATATCATCTACAGAAGAATGCATGCTGTCCAGTCATAACTTCTGCAATATTTTGACCTATAATGCTGCCACTAGCACCATGAACATGATCACTTTGAGCGTTAATATCCGGAAAGGCAGAGATGTAATTGGAGCCCATTGCCAAAGCAGTGTGAGAACTATGCTCACATCCCAGATTTCTGAATATGTACGTCTGGGAGGGTTTTGTTAAAATACCTCCTATGAATCGGCCAACAATAGATGAGATCTGACAGAGCGTTGTCCGGACCCTTGCCCTAAGTAGGAGGACAAAGTACTTCTAGTACTATAAATGGCACTATAGCTTAACTGCTCGTCAAAATGCAATGTAGCCAGGAACTCCAATACATCCGGTATGCCTGCAACTTATGATAAGATATATTTAACTGTAAACAGGACATCTCCCATTTCTTAATATGAGATACATATTGTTTTTTAGTATTATCTCTCCAGACCACCGTAATCACATCGAGGGTTCTACTCAATAGTCTGAGTCCCTGGAACAGTCTGGTCGGAAGATACAAATCAATAAATTTATATGCTCATGTAAAGGGGAACTTTCCTCCTGTCCCAGTGTGAACCAACAAGTTATTGTAATTGGGATGATCATGAATGCTGTGTCATCTGTCTCAAACCAATGGGACCATGCTGTGTGGGCCAGTTTAGAACCTACTAAACACCTAAGTGTAGTCATACTCTATTTTGGTGAGACCTTCATTGAGTGAGGAAGAAATGGGGAAAGTGTAAGAATGTACATCCCCAATGTAGCAAGAATGTATCCTCCGCTACTGCCCCTAGATTTGGTTCCCATGCCGAATACGGGTACTGGTAATTTAACCCAGATGCAACAGATCTATGTCTGGCAATCCATACCGGCTAACAATTATTTTGAAACTTTTGGATTCTTAATTATTTTTTTTGTCATGGAATTTACATGACCTGGTGTCTGCAACTTTCGCATTATCTCTACCTGATAGGTAGATATCTGAGACCCAGATGTTCTTTGTAATGCAACAGTGCCAGATGAGGCTAGGCAGACTGTTACAGAATAATGACCTCATTCTACCCATGTGATTGATATGGGTACCAGCTGTGGTATTATCAATCGGAAGCTGCACATGCAAATCATGCATTGTTGAGCAGAATTCTTTGGGCCATAGAATGCACCCAGCAATTCTACGCAGTTTACCCCAGCCTCTGCAGGGTTAATGCTTCTTTCACATTTTATCTGCCGCCCCAGCCAGACTTGGGTGACTCCTCATCCTGAAGCTCACATCAGTTTGTAAACTAAAGATTATCGAGTCAGAATGTCCGTAGTACATTGTGAGACATTAGTTACAATTTTGGCTGCAGGCAAAGTACTGTCATGTTAATTAACCAATGATGACTTCAAATGGCCAATCATTCTAAATGGTACTAATCTAAGTTTAATTAGATGGGTGAGGACCTAACCTCTCAACAGGTGTGCGTTAGCTGAATATTTATCTTTCAGATCTATGGCTGCCATATAACACTCTTTTTTATCCCAGTTACAATACTGAAATTTTTATTTAAACCTTTTATACTGGCCCTTAAGGGTTAAGTGTGTTCCAGCCCAGAATGACTCGACACCCACCATCGTCCTTTTGACTGTGGTGTTGGACACAATTGTTAAGGCTGATATGCATCATCCACCTGTAGAGTTAGGGGTATTGAACCCCAATGCCCAACTATGTGCATTTTGTATGGGCGGATGTACTTCCGAGATACTTATTCGAGATACCCGGATACAGTCCAATATTCACTTACTGTTTCTTAATCCGAAAGGATATAGTTTTTGAGGTGGCATCCTGGCCACAGTTTTAGTCTCATCATCCAGGTGTTCCCCTGGGTACTAGAGGATCTGCACAAGGCTGTGACCATGGGTTGAGCGTAGGCTGGACATTTATTCGTAAATATTAAACTAACAAATGGACATTACACAGCAGGGTCCTTATCCTGCTGTGTTTAGATAGTGGCCTTGCCATTTGTCCAAACGCCATAATTCCTGCTTCAACCAGTTTTTTAAATTCATTTTTATTTTTTATTTATTTATTTTTTAAGGACTTTTGCAGCCTTAATTCATGCACCCTCATGATGCACTCCTTTAGAGCGATGCACAGTAAACAGGTGTTTGATATGTAAATTTTTAATTTTTTTCAAATGTTTAAATTGTAATTTTTATTTTTTCCATTATGAAGTCCTGGAAGTGGTGAGGACCATTAATTTGCTGGCCAGATTGTCATCCCCGACTTCACCGGTATGGTAAATTACTAACCACATCCGGCACACCTAGAGCGTGGCTCTTGTGCTTTGGTGTATGCACATAAGCAGTGACACCACTTCAGGGTCAGCATTCTACTGCCCTGGCTCTCCCGGCTGATGCTCACGGGAGGTCACACACAGCCCTAAACGAGGTGCTGGTGT
This sequence comes from Raja brachyura, assembly GCA_963514005.1. The sequence goes on from OY740785.1 coordinate 18,987,081, forward strand.
GATGGGTCCCCAAACTTCAGGGTCAGCATTCTACTGCCCTGGTTCTCCCGGCTGATGCTCACGGGAGGTCACACACAGCCCTAACAAGGTGCTGCTGTGCTGGGTCCCCATGTCGTGGCTCTCCCGGCTGATACTCACGGGAGGTCACCACTTCAGGGTCAGATTTATACTGCCCTAATCCTGCTTACAGGAGGTCAAACACATAGCCCTGTCAACAGGTGTTTGTGGCGCGGCACTCCTGTAGGCCTGCGCTGTGAAACGTTCGGTGTCAGCAACCCATTGACCCAAACTGATCTGCCCTTTGCCACAGGGATACCTTGAGCAGCCCTCTCCTAGGCGCTGCTGGCACAGCTCTCCCCTAGGCTGGCATTTTCACACATGAAGCAGCCCTGTCCCAGGCACTGCTAGTGTGGCTCTCCGTAGACCAGCACTGTGGCAGATACGGCGTCAGTAGAACACTGACCCGTCTAGATCTCCCTCTCCAGCAGGGAGACCTTGAGCAACCCTGTCCCAGGCGTTGCCGGCGCCACCTCTCGTAGAGGCCGGTGCTTTTACACATGAAGCAGCCCTGTCCCAGGCGCTGCTGGCCCAGCTCTCGCATAGGCCAGCGCTGTGATAGATTTGGCGTCAGTAGCACACTGACCCGTCCTGGTCTCTCCTTCCAGCAGGGAGACCTTGAGCAACCCTCTCCTAGGCGTTGCTGGCGCCACCTCTCGTAGAGGCCGGCGCTTTCACACATGAAGCAGCCCCGTCCTAGGCGCTGCTGGCGCGGCTCTCCCGTAGGCCAGTGCTTTCACACATGAAGCAGCCCTGTCCTAGGCTCTGCTGGCATGCCCTGCAAAGTCTCACTAATTTGACAGTGTGAATTTGTAAAGGGTGAAAATAACCTTATTATGGAAGAGGAACGCTTGCAGCCCGACTCACCGGAGTTCTAATAGGGCTACACAAGTTCTCTCTCCCTCCAATTTTACTCCATGCCTGGGGCAACGTGTCTGTGAGTCGCTGACCGACTGTCAGTGACTCTAGTGTTATTTAAACCGCAGTCCCCGCAGGCTGGAAGCCACTGACTACTTTGTCAGCGGCTGTTATCAGGAAACCCGATCTTTACCGGCTATCCGCTTCAGTGGTCGGACCAGGGTTCCCCCGCAGCCCATAGCCGGCTTAGGCATTGGACCTCCGATAAATCCGGCAGGAAACCTCTGTCAAGAGAGGCTCCTGCTCGAACACACAATGCTGGTAAGTAAAAACACTTACCTTCTAGGTGGAAACTTACCGCCGGCAGGAGCATTGCCCCGCCAGTCCGGTGCTTGCCAATGCATCTGACGTAATGACAAGCATGCGCTCTTGCGGGGCTTCTTCACGTAGTCACTCACGTGAATCCGAAGTTAAACAGAATTTATCTCTCAGATGTTCCGTTACATTTGCAGATTTAAAAACAGTGAGATGTGCTAAACTCTATTCTTTACTTTAACAAGGCTCTCCCAACGACTACCAGTCGGTGGGTATTTTTAAGGCAGAGATTCACAGGTTCTTGATCAGTACGGGTGTCAGAGGTTATGGGGAGAAGGCAGGAGAATGGGTTCAGGGGGGAAAGATAGATCACACATGATTGAATGGTGGAGTAGTTTGATGGGCTGAATGGCCTAATTCTGCTCTGAGGATTTATGAACATGAACAGCATGTGTTCTGGATTGTGTACTGTGTAATCCCCGGGTGCTGTAGGAAAAGCAACTCAATGACTGGAGGGGCTACTAGTGGGTCATTGCTCCTGTTAACACCAGTCCATTCCCAGCTGCTCTTGCGGCATTAATAAGCCGTTGTCTTTAGATTCTTTGCGTGTGTTTTGTTTTCCAAACTGCTGGGAATGTATTCTCACTGTGAAATAAAGAGGGTGATGCATCACAACACTGGGTCTCCGGGTCGATTCTTACTCAGAAACAGAACTGGTCACTGATCACATCTCCAGTCCCACAGTGACTCCTTGGCTCAGCACACAGTTGGGGAGATGCACGATATGTTGCCCTTCACTGAAGGAGGACAAAACCCACTTGCTCCAATTGTGCACAACTCTGTTGACACCACGATTCCTTGGACTCTAATCAGAAGAAAATAAGTCTGTCCTCAAAATCCCATTTCCTAATTTTAGTCTGCAGTTAATCAAACGATACTGTAGATTGGTTTATGCATGAAAGCCAATCATAGTAGAATAGCATCACTAACCCCACCCTACTGCATGATTCATACTAACACCCACTTCCTACATTAGTCAGTCTTGGAAGCGGTCACGATGTACTAACAACTAACGACCTGTTGTACCGTTATTATATGGATACTGATTAAAGATGATCTTGAACTTCAGATTGTGGACTTTGGCTATATACAGGTACATTTAATCAAACAGTATAGATTTAGTAAACAAGGAACTGCAGATGCTGGTTTATTTTTTAAAAAGACACAAAGTGCTGGAGTAATCAGCGGGTCAGGCAGCATCTCTGGAGAACATGGATAGGTGACATTTCGGGCCAGGATTATATTTAAGTCTGATTGCGGGGGGTGGGGGGGGGGGGGGGGGGAAAGAAGCTGGAAGAGAGGAGGGGCCGTTAATGGATGAACACAGTTAGGGGAGGGAGTTTGAGAGGCAGATGGTCGGAACAAAGGCCAGAGATGAGCAAAAAACAGAAGGCATGAGACAAAGGGATTGAAGAGTTGAGAATTGTGAAGCCAGTGGATGCGAGTGGAGGGGGAGGGGAGAAATAGGCGCAAGTCCAGGTGGGGCACAGGAGGATTCAACGGGTCCGCTATAATCTCTGGAGGTCATGCATGGGCATTGTTTCAGGTCAGGACCCTTCATCAGGCAGTTTGTCCATTCCCTCCACAGATGCTCTCTGACATGCTGAGTTCCTCCAGCACTTTGTGTCTTACTCAAGGTTCCAGCATCTGCACTTCCTTCTTTCTCCAATATATATATATATATAAAAACATTGCAAAACATAGAACATAGAACAGTACAGTGGGTGGCACAGTGGCACAGCAGTAGAGTTGTTGCCTCACAACGCCAGAGACCTGGGTTTGATCTTGACTGTGGGTGCTGTCTGTTCAGAGTTTGTACGTTCTCCCTGTGTATTGTACATTCTCCCTGAGTTTACTCCGGGATCTCCAGTTTCCCCACACACTCCAAAGACATACAGGTTAGCAGGCTAATTGGCTTGGTAAATTATCCCTAGTGTGTGTAGGCTTGTGAGAGTATGCGGGGACTGCTGGTCGGCGTGGACTCGGTGGGCAGAAGGACCCGTTTCCATGCTATATCTCTAAACTATACTAAAGCATTAGAACAGCCCTTCGGCTCCCAATGTAGGAATTTTACAACATTTTGAGATTTTAAAAATCAAACCTATAATTTATCCCATCAGATAAAGCATAAAAAGCTTTAATTTGATACCTAATTCACTTTCATATCTTCGGTATTAAAAAAGTTAAGATAATTTTCATAATTGGATATTAGCATCTTGTTCCCTATTGCTTTTCCATTAACTTAACACAAAAGCTGTGATCGAGAACAGTCAATTGACATAAAAGCCCATAACTTTCTTAAAAAATATGAGAACTGAATGACATTTTCAGTTATTATAGATTGAAGCATTCTGAAACAAATATGATACATCTTACTTGGATGACCTGAAATTAAAGCATATAATTAGTTAGCTACTTAATTGTAGATAATTACAAAATTGACCGTTGTGACAGAAATAGTAATAAACACCCAGACTGCCTTGAAAATTCAAAAGTGTGATATTCTCATGATCAGAACTTTATTATTGTAACGTTACAACAAAGAGTAAACACCCAACAAAAAATCATATTCATCAGTGTCATTAAATCAATTAAATTCATCTAAATTCAATTAGATCTAAACATCTATCCCATTCTTAGGAAAAGGCTAAAAATATTGTTTTTAATAGCCAAAATTTAAAAATAGACAATAACACAACATATAGATGAGCTAGGTGTTCTTATGACATGATTGTGCAAAAAAATAATGAATTTGGTTATCTTGAGAGTGGATTGTGATAGATAGGAGTGTGGCCGCTGCCATGATTTAAACCTCGCGATATCGGCAGGCAAGACACGGCCGATATCGACACTACTTATGAACCACATTAGAACTGATCCTGTTGATTAGTTTAGGGTTATTATTGTCACAAACTGGGCCACAGTGAAAACATAGAAAATAGGTGCAGGAGTAGGCCATTTGGCACTTCGACCCAGCACCACCATTTAATATGATCATGGCTTCATCCTAATCAGTATCCCGTTCCTGCTTTCTCCCCATATCCCTTGATTCCATTAGCCATAAGAGCTCAATCTAACTCTCTCATGAAAACATCTAGTTAATTGGCCTCCACTGCCTTCTGTGGCAGAAGATTCCACAGATTCACAACTCCCTGGGTGAATTTTATTTTTCGTCATCTCAGTCCTAAATGGCCCAACCCCTTATTCTTAAACTGGCTTTGGACTCTCCCAGCATGGGGAACATTTTTCCTGCATCTAGACTGTCCAATCCTTTAAGAATTGTATATGTTTCTGTAAGATCCCCTCTCATTCTTTGAAACTCCAGTAAATACAAGCCCAGTCGCTCCATTCATTGATTATATGACGGTCCCACCATCCCGGGAATTAACCTTGTGAACCTACGCTGCACCCCCTCAATAGCCAGAATGTCCTTCCTCAAATTAGGGGACCAAAACTGCACACAATACTCCAGGTGTGGTCTCACAAGGGCCCTGTACATCTGCAGAAGGACCTCTTTGCTCCTATACTCAACTCCTCTTGTTATGAAGGCCAACATGCCATTAGCTTTCTTCATTGCCTGTTGTACCTGTGTCCTTGTACATCAGTGACTGATGTACAAGGACACCCAGGTCTCGTTGCACTTCCCCTTTTGCTAACCCAACACCATTCAGATAATAATCTGCCTTCCTGTTCTTGCCTCCAAAGTAGATAACCACATATTTAACCACATTATACTGTATCTGCCATGCATCTGCTCACTCACTCAACCTGTCCAAGTCACTCTGCATCCTCATAGCAACCTCTTCACAGTTCACACTGCCACCCAGCTTTGTGTCATCTGCAAATTTGATGACCAATTATTAAATACAGTGCGGAAAGAAGTCCTCCGTCCACTGAGTATGCGCCGACCAGCAATCCCTGCTCACTAACGCTATCCTACACACACTAAGTACAGTTTACTATTTTACCAAGACAATAACCTACCTGTATGTCTTTGCACCCTTACCACCAAATCTCTCTACTCTGACATCCTCAGGAAATAGATTACACTGTTTCCTGTAATATTTCAAATATTGGTAGACTCCACATTAGTTGATCCACAGACTTTCATCTTTCCTCATGTTAAACCTTTACCAACCTTCATCATATTTTTAATTTCAGCTGTGACATTATGTTTGAGACTTAAAATGAAGATGGAATACAGATGGAATCAGAAAACATTCCACACTCGCCAGTTCCTCTGCGGTAAACACCAGAGTGAGTGAGAAGTGGGAATGTGAAGACGTTCAACAGACTGATGCCAAGGTCCTTCCTGGCTTGTCGGGATCAGCTCCACAACACAGACCAACATACCAACAGAAAGGTGTTTTAAACGATGGTGGAATTTTAAACCAGAGACAAGTGCGGAACAGCAAATATCCAATCTTTCACATTATCCATCCCTGCTGATTCCCAACAAAACTTACATCATTCGCAGTGACTTCCAAGATTGGAGGACAGATCAGGCTCTTACACGCTTCCGCCACAGGATCAGCTGTTCCTGTTCCTGCAACCTGCAGCCCAAGGAAGGCAGAGAGAGTTAAATAGACTCTCAGCATCTTGGTCACTGTTGCATCCACCCAGTCACTCTCCACACCTTCAGCTGGATTTGCTGTTGAGCAGTAAGTTCAATCCTCTTTATACTGTTTTACATAGATAATTTTAAATATTGCGGCTGAGAAATGAAGTCATCTTATATATCATACAAACATTGTTTTATTCCAAGCTTGTGCTGGATTTTGCAATAATTAACCCTCGATATGCTGACTCTGAGGAAACCCGAGTCCCTCTTCAATTCATCACCCCATTCGCTCTGTGTCCCGGGTTTGTTGTTTCCTGAACTGTTACAACAAGACTCAATGGTAGCACGAATGACAACACCTCGTCTTCCCTCTGGTCATGGTGGAGTCTTCCAGACCCATTGTCAAAGTGTCAACTTTAGTAAACTCAATTCCTCTCTGTATCAGAGAGGCCATTTCTACAGTAATCACATATCTGTGATATTGGCCCATTGTCTTAGGGGGGGCGGGGGGGAGGAGTGAGAGCAAAACTGTGTTCCGCAGATGAGACACCACCTCTGCTAAGTAGTGGATACAGCGGGGACAGAAATTGAAGGGATGGCATCCTTGCAAGAAGCAGTGTTGAAGGAGGTGTGGGCAAGTCACCCTCTAGTGACCCATGGCTTAGTCACAATCACTGCCTAACTGGCCCTGTAAACCCACTTCACCGGTCTCTTCCTTCCACTGATGTCCCCCATTTCCCATCCATCCCTCCTTCCTCCTTGTCTGCAACATAAAGCTACCTTCTTTATCTCCCTTTCCCAATTCCCAACAAGGGTCTGTGACCTGAAACATTTACTTCTTTTTATTTTCAACTGATGTTCCCGACCTGCCTGATGTTCCCAGTATTTCCAGTTGTTATTTCAGATTTCCATGATCTGCATTGTTCATTTTCATCCATGAGGTAATAGAAGCCAGAATACCTCAAAGGGAGTGGGATTATTAAATATAACCGGTCTTTCCATGCTCAACTTCCTGATACAATTATTCAGACATTCATGGTATCAGCAGGCAGACAGTTAATGTCACCAAGTCCATCACAGGGATAGAATCCAGCAGCATTTCCATAATGTATCAGCTGCCATTTCATTGGCATTGTATGACCCTGTCAGAAGGACACTGGATCAAAAACATCTTCACATAGAAACATAGAAAATAGGTGCAGGAGTAGGCCATTCGGCCCTTCGAGCCTGCACCGCCATTCAATGTGATCATGGCTGATCATCCAACTCAGTATCCCGTACCTGCCTTCTCTCCATAACCCCTGATCCCTTTAGCCACAAGTGCCACATCTAACGCCCTCTTAAATATAGCCAATGAACAGGCCTCAACTACCTTCTGTGGCAGAGAATTCCAGAGACTCACCACTCTCTGTGTAAAGAATGTTTTCCTCATTTCGGTCCTAAAGGAATTCCCCCTTATCCTTAGACTGTGACCCCTTGTTCTGGACTCCCCCAACATCGGGAACAATCTTCCAGCATCTAGCTTATCCAACCCCTTAAGAATTTTGTAAGTTTCTATAAGATCCCCCCTCAATCTTCTAAATTCCAGCGAGTACAAGCCGAAACAGCACAAGCTGTTAAATTTGTTTGACCTGGAACAAAGCGACTAAGGAAATTAGTCTAGATGTTCTGACATGTCTTTGTTACACCTTATTTTGTTACACCTACGCCCTAGGCATAGTTCCTTATTTTCCAGTAGTCAAATCCCAAGTGACCTCATTCTGTGTTTCAACCTTGGTTGTCTGAGCAATGAGACAGAATCGTCTTGCTCTTTCAACACATCTACCTTGAATCGCATGTCTCCTCAGTATGGAGAGAAGGCAGGTACGGGATACTGAGTTGGATGATCAGCCATGATCACATTGAATGGCGGTGCATGCTCGAAGGGCCGAATGGCCTATTCCTGCACCTATTTTTCTATGTTCTATGTTTCTACCCTGCAGCTCCACCCTTGCCCCCCCCCCCCTCCCTAGTCACAACAGGGACAGTTTCCCCAGTCCTTACCTTTCACCCTATCAGCCGTCATATACAACACATAATCCTCCAACAATTTTGGCGATCTCCAACGGGACCCCTTTCCGCCCTCCGCAGAGACCGTTCCCTCATCAACTCCCTGGTTGATTCATTCCTTCCCACCCCCACCAAACCCTTCCCAGGTACCTTCCCCAGCAACTGCAGGAGAAGTCCCTATACCTCCTTCCTCGAATCTGTCCATGGACCCCGACAGTCCTTTCAGGTTAGGCAGAGGTTCACTTGCTCCTCCAACCTCATCTACTGTGTCCGTTGTTCAAGATGTGGATTCTTATACAGCGGCGGGACCAAACTTAGACTGGAGGATCGTTTTGTTGAACACCTTCGCTCAGCCCGCCTGAATCTACCTGATCTCCCGGTTGCTAAACCCTTTAATTCCCCTTCCCACACTGACCTTTCTGTCCTAGTTCTTCTCCCTTGTCAGTGTGAGGATAAATGCAAATTGGAGGAACAGCACCTCATACTTCGCTTGGCAATTTACAACCCAGTGGCATGAACATAGATTTCTCTAACTTCAAGTAACCCCTGCATTCCCTCCCCATCCCGCCCCCAGTTGTACCAGCTTCAAAGTCATCTTCTTTAGTCTCATTGTCTATGCTCGTTTTCATCTAGCCCACAGCTAACAAAGGTAGTAGAGAAAAGGTTCTGTGTAGATGAAGAAGAAATCCCTTCTATAACGGAGAAACCAGTTAAAAGATTGGGTAGGTGGTATAACAGGAAGTTGGATGACACTGAACATGTTCAGTAACTTAGAAAAGATGTTACTGATGGGTTAGAAAGGATAGAGCAGTCAGGGCTTCCAGGCAAGTATGTATGTATTTTTGTGGCTGCTTTCACTCTGAATGTGTGGGTTTGTTGGTTGTTGGCTTCTGGACATCTGAATTTCCCTGAGGGGATCAATAACGTTTTTATTATTATTATTATTATTATTAAGTTGAAGTCATGGTGTTTGCAGTCTGGTTCATTCCCGAGGGTGATGTGGCCATTAACAGTATATGAGATGCCAATTTCTAAGGTGGAAACGTTAGGGAGATTGGTTAGTTCATATATTAGGAAATGGTTAAGAGTTCCACAGTGTCTTCATAATCCTGCTTTATATGGGAAAGGTATTCTCCATTTACCAGTGTCCAGCCTAACAGAGGAGTTTAAGTGTGCTAAGGTGAGGTTAGAGTTGCAATTATCAGCGAGTAAGGACACCTTAGTTAGTAATCTGGCGCCAAGTGTAACTAGAGAGAGGAAGTGGAACTCAAAGCAGGCAGTAGTAGAAGCACAAGCAGCTCTGAGGCATACAGACATTGTTGGTAGGGTGCAGCAAGGGAGAGGAGGCTTAGGGCTCAGCACAGGTCCAACATAGACAATAGGTGCAGGAGTAGGCCACTTGGCCCTTCGAGCCAACACCGCCATTCAATGTGATCATGGCTGATCATCCCCAATCAGTAACCCGTTCCTGCCTTCTCACCATATCCCCTGACTCCGCTATCTTTAAGAGCCCTATCTAGCACTCTCTTGAAAGTATCCAGGAACCGGCCTCCACCGCCCTCTGAGGCAGAGAATTCCACAGACTCATAACTCACTGTGTGAAAAAGTTTCCTAATTTCTGTTCTAAATGGCTCACCCCTTATTTTGAAACTGTGGCCCCTGGTTCTGGGCTCCCCCAACATCGGGAACATGTTTCCTGCCTCTAGCGTGTCCAAATCCTTAATAATTTTATATGTTTCAATAAGATCCCCTCTCATCCTTCTAAACTCCAGAGTGTACAGGTCGAGCTGCTCCATTCTCTCAGCATATGATAGTCCCGCCATCCCGGGAATTAACCTTGTAAAACTATGCTGCACTCCCTCAATAGCAAGAATGTCCTTCCTCAAATTAGGGGACCAACAATTGCACACAATACTCCAGGTGTGGTCTCACTAGGACCCTATACAACTGCAGAAGGACCCCTTTGCTCCTATACTCAAATCCACTTGTTATAAAGGCCAACATCCCATTCGCTTTCTTCACTGCCTGCTGTACCTGCATGCTTACTTTCATTGACTGATGAACAAGGACCACCAGATCCCGTTGTTCTTCCCCTTTTCCCAACTTGACACCATTTATATAATAATCTGCCTTCCTGTTTTTGCTACCAAAGTGGATGACCTCACATTAAACTGTATCTGCCATGCATCTGCCCACTCACCCAACCTGTCCAAGTCACCCTGCATTCTCATAGCATCTTCCTCACAGTTCATACCGCCAGCCAGCTTTGTGTCATCTGCAAATTTCCTAATGTTACTTTGAATCCCTTCATCTAAATCATTGATGTATATTGTAAATAGCTGCAGTCCCAGCACTGGGCCTTGCGGTGCCCCACTATTCACTGCCTGCCATTCTGAAAGGGACCCGTTGATCCCTACTCTTTGTTTCCTGTCTGCCAACCAATTTTCTATCCATGATATCACTCTACCCCCAATACCATGTGCCCTAATTTTTCCCACTAATCTCCTGTGTGGAACCTTACCAAATGCTTTCTGAAAGACCAGGTACACTACATCCACTGGCTCTCCCTTGTCCATTTTCCTAGTTACATCCTCAAAAAATTCCAGAAGATTAGTCAAGCATGATTTCCCCTTCGTAAAACCGATCCTGTTACTGCTATCCAAATGTGCCGCTATTTCATCTTTTATAATTGACTAAGAATCAGAATTTATTCGCCAAGTATGTTTTGCAACATACGAGGAATTTCACTGGCCAGGTCAGTCATACAATTAAAAGCAACAGGCTCAAAAACACATTTTAACATGAACATCCACCACAGTGACTCCTACACATTCCTCACTGTGATGGACGGCGAATTAAAGTTCAAGTCTCTTTCTTTTGTTCTTCCTCGGTCGTGGGCCTCCGTAGACGGGACGGTCTTAACTCCTGTTGCCGCCGTGTTCGGGCCCTCCACATCGAGGCGTTCAGCTCGCACATCCGTGGGTTGTCAGCTCCCCTACCCCGGGCAATCAAACCTCGCGTCGGGGCTGGTCGAATCTCCCGACTCAGCCTCACCCGAGACTGCGAGCCCTTGATGGTAAGTCCACAGTGGATGTTCATGTTAAAATGTGTTTTTGAGTCTGATAAATTCTGATTCTGAGTCAATTTTACTATCCTCCTTTATATTCTTGGCTAGCTTACCTTTGTACCTCATCTTTTCTCCCCGTATTGCCTTTTTAGTTATCTTCTGTTGCTCTTTAAACATTACCCAATCCTCTTGCTTCCCGCTCATCTTTGCTACGTTGTACTTCTTCGCTTTTATTTTTAATACTGTCCCTAACGCCCCTTGTCAGCCACGGTCGCCCCTTACTCCCCTTGGAATCTTTCTTCCTCCTAGGAATGAACTGATCCCTCACCTTATTCCCAGAAATACCTGCCATTTTTGTTCCACTGTCATCCCTGCTAGTGTATCTTTCCAGTCAACTTTGGCCGGCTCCTCCCTCATGGCTCCATAGTCTCCTTTATACAATTGCAACACTGACACCTCCGATTTACTCTTCTTCCTCTCCAATTGTAGATTAAACCTGACCATATTATGGTCACTACTTCCTAATGGCTCCTTAACCTTACATTCCTTTATCAAATCCAGTTCAGTACACAACACTAAATCCTGAATTGCCTTCTCCCTGGTAGGCTCCAATACAAGCTGCTTTAAGAATCCATCATGGAGGCACTCCACAAACTCCCTTTCTTGGGGTCCAGTACCAACCTGATTTTCCCAGTCTACCAGCATGTTGAAATCTCCCATAACAACTGTAGCATTACCTTTACCACATGCCAATTTTAATTCCTGATTCAACTTGCACCCTATATCCAAGCTACTGTTTCGGGGCCTGTAGATTAGTTCCATTAGGATCTTTTTGCCCTGACAATGCCGTAGTTCTATCCATATTGACTCCACATCTCCAGTTTCAATGTCACCCCTTGCAAGGGACTGAATTTCATTCCTCACCAACAGAGCAACCCCACCCCCTCTGCCCACCTGTCTGTCTTTTAAATAGAAGGTATACCCTTGAATATTCACTTCCCAGCTCTGGCCCTCTTGCAGCCATGTTTCTGTAATTCCCACCACATCATACTTGCCAATTTCTAACTGAGCCTCAAGATTGTCCACTTTATTTCTTATACTTCGCACATTCATATACAACACTTTGACCTCGGTATTCACCTCCCCTCTTGCAATTGGACCTGACCGTACTCTGTTATCCCTTCTCAAACTTTCCTTCCCATTAATTAAGGAGTCTTTTGTAACTTTTCCTGTACTCACTTCCCCTTCAACTCCATCTCTATACTCCCAATTTGTCAGCCCATCCCCCCCACTATTTAGTTTAAAACCACACGTGTAGCCCCAGCAAACCTGCCTGACAGAATGTCAGTCCCCCTCCAGTTAAGGTGTAACCCGTCTCTTTGGTACAGGTCACCCCTACCCCAGAAGAGATCGCAGTGATCTATAAATCTAAATCCTTGCGCCCTGCACCAGCCCCTCAACCACACGTTCAGATCCCCTATCTCCCTGTTCCTGTCCTCACTAGCATGTGGTACTGGAAGCAATCCAGAGATAACCACCCTAGAAGTCCAGCATTTCAGTCTTCTTCCCAACTCTCTGAACTCATCTTGGAGAACCTCCTTCCTCTTCCTCCCGTTTGTGCCTACGTGCACGACTACTGCCGGCTGTTCACCTTCTCTCTCGAGGATGTTCTAAATTTGGTTTGTGACATCCTGAACCCTGGCACCAGGGAGGCAACAGACCATCCTCGCGTCTCGTCTGCCGCCACAGAATCTCCAGTGCGCACCTCGGACAATGGAGTCACCCACCACTAGGACTCTGCTCGACGTTGATCTCGCCATTTCCATCTCTAGGATTGGAGCCACCGACGTGTCCGCCGCTCGGACTGGAAGTGTCATCTCCCCCGACAGTTCCCAAGAGGGCGTACCTGTTTTCAGTCAGCACAGCCACCTGGGTCTCCTGCACTCCACTTCTGTTACTACACTTCTGCACTGCTCAGTCACACACCTTCGTTCTGCCCGTATCCTCGGCATGACAACCTCACTATAGGTCCTGTCCAGGAAACTCTCATTTTCCCAGATGGCCCAGAGGTCATCCCACTACTTGTCCAGTGCTCCAAGACAGTCCTTCAGGTGCTGAACCTGGACACACTTGCCACAGCTGTAGCAGCCAGAGGCTTCATCCGTGTCCCTGGCCTCCCACATCCTACAAGCATCACACTGCCCCCTCTTACCCGTCATGTTTTCACCGCATCCCGTCCTCTCCACTTTTTGCGTAGTCTCCTCGCCGAAGACTCTCGAGCCAAATACTCGCACTTTTCTCACAAGGTACTTCCCTCGACAAGGTGCTCCCTGACAAGCAAACCTTGCATGTATTGGCTGATAAATTGCTTTTTTTTTTCCCCCCCCTTTTAATTCAGGTTCTGGCAGTGTAGACACTGCTAAGCGTATTACTGCCTTCCACAGTTCAGAGTTTGAACTAGATTCTTACATACAATCCTGTCACATGCAGGAGTCTGATAAATTGCTCAATTTGCGACGTAACCAGTTCTTACAGCCAATCACTGAACTCCCACCAGTATGCAAATTGCTGACGTTACAGCCAATCACTGAACTCCCACCAGTATGCAAATTGCTGACGTTACAGCCAATCACTGAACTCCCACCTAGCCTCACATGACCTTGAAGGAATGTGAGGAAAAAAGTGGTTGTAGAACAGGTTTGTCGTCTGGAGGAAGCAGTAAGATATATAAGGGAAGTAGCTGAGGTTAAGCAGGGACAGTGGGTGAACTGGGAAAGTGTAGAAAAGAGGAGGTTTAGCTGGAGGGACCTGTGGTGCATGGAGGTGGGTCATGTAAGTTATTTATGATGTGCTGACATTACGCAGAACCTCAAACAATGGTTAGGTGGGGACCCGGCGTGTCCCTTGTGTTCAGAGGGCATATTTTGTCAAGATGTAGGACTAGTCCTTCTCAAGGTCGGTATACTTGGTGGCATAACCAAGTATTGAAGTGCATAGCTGCAGCAATTGAGAGGAGAAAGGTACAGGTGAATTCAGTAGGCATCGTGATTGGGAGTATAGCGATTCATTTTGTTTGTGAGGGAGAGAAAGATAGAGGAGGGACGTTTGCAGATAGGTATGAGTTAGGCCAGTTACGGGAAGCCAATGATTGGGAAATGCAGATAGATTTAGGAGGAAAGCTGGTTGTTCCACAGGAAATAATTATTACGGGTTTGAGGCCTGATATAGTGTTATCTTCAGTTAGTCAGCAAATAGTGTATTTTATAGAACTGACGGTGCCTTGGGAGAACTTGGTGGATGAGGCTTATGAAAGGAAAAGGCTTAGATATGTAGAGTGGGCAGCAGAAGTTGAGCAGCGGGGATGGAGAGCAAGAGTACGTCCGTTAGAGGTGGATTGTAGAGGTTTCATAGCGAGGTCGACCATATTACTAATTGGAGAGCTAGGAATTTGTGGACAGAGTTTGCGTCAGGCTGCAAAGCAAATGTCAGAGGCAGCAGAGCAAGGCAGTAGGTGGATTTGGTGGAGAAGAAATTGTGTCAGTTGGGGGCAGAAAGGAAACGTATGCCAAGCAGTATGTGTGTTTCTTTGTAGTTGTAATCTGCGCAAGTGTTTCCTGGTCTTATGCATGGGTGATATTTGTAATGTAATGTAATGATGGGCTAGGATTAGTGGAAGATAGGATGCAAGTGTTTAGCATTTAGCTAATTGGCTGCAGCTTCCTTTATTTAGTAGATACTGATAGCTGAGGTGAGCTTGCCAGAACCAACTGTTGAGCTTTCCTGAGGTGTAATGGGCCTAACTCAATCAAACACCAATGAAGGGAGGTGCCCACTTGATAACCCCAATGATATACTTGCATCTACAGGATTAGTTTATTTTTTTTTAAGAGCTAATTAATATGTAGGTAGCTGGGCTTTTTCATATGGAGTCATTTATTGTAAGTTGGTGTATTTAGTTTGATAATACTTTGGTTTTGGGCTTGGGTTGCTTAGTTGAGCGCTTATCCTGGAGTTGTAGCACAAGTAATTTAGTCCACAGCTAACAATGGCTTGTTTTTTTAATCATCATTAATTTTTTGCATATCTTTCATTCATTTGTTCTATACTGTATCTCTCTACATCACCGTCTATATCTCGCATTTCCCTTTCCCCTGAATCTCCGTCTGAAGAAGGGTCTCAACCCAAAACGTCACCTATTCCTTTTCTCCAGAAATGCTGTCTGACCTGCTGTGTTACTCCAACTTGTTGTGTCTAGGTCAGGGGTTGGGAATCTTTTCATGTTGGGTTGCCGCATTAGGTTAGCTGTAATCTAATAAGGCTGCACCCAAGAAACTTCAATCAGATATCCTTCAAAAGGTACGTTATTTTGTTAAAATAGCCCTCATGATTTACTAATGTTTTAATTGTGGCCGTCAGTCAGGGAGGATTATTTTGTTGAATCTTCTTTTACTCTTTGATATTTGAAATATGTTTATTTTAAGAATAAAATAAAAATAATAAAGGACGAACATAAAACATATATTAATAAAAATAAAAGGATTTGTTTTACAAAATTTGGATTCATTCTGCAGGTTCCCCACCCCTGGTCTAGGTGCTCAATACTCCAGTTGTGGTCTCACCAAGGACCCAAAGACTAGCAGTTTGCATCCTGTTACTCAACAGTCAAGAGAGGTCAAGAATGAAGAGAGTTTAATTGTCATATGCACGGGCAATGAAACAATGATTTTCTTACTTGCTGCAGCTTTAGATTGGTTTAGTTTATTGTCTTATGTACAGTGAATAGCTTTAGGGGCCCTTTTAATGCCATAACACACAAATAAATATAGAATAATCAGCATTACAATAAATTAGTAGTCAGCAGTACTAGGTAACCAAATCCTAAACAGCAGCATGTAGCTGTAATCATGAAAGGCTTGAAATTGGTGTTATTTTCCTGGAAGTTTAAAGAGATAGTAAGATTAAATGAGAATTTACTAGTTTGAAGTTTGATCTTTATTTTATGAGGGATTACGTGAAGAAGGCCCGCCAGGCGCATGCGCGTCATACTTCAAAGCAGCGGTGTGAAAACACAGTAACTATAGTCGAAGCGATATAGTAAGACTCAGAAGACTAGAACTACCAGATGATCTTTGTGATTGTGAGGGCCTGGAGCGGAGGGCACGTAATCCCTCATTGTATCTCCTCATAAAATAAGATCAAACTTCAAACTGGTAAATTCTCGTTTAATCTTGCTATTTTCCTTCGCAGTCACGTGAGTGACTACGTGAAGATTTGAAAGCTCTGTGATGCCGTAGATCCATTCCATACGACACACTGCTTCAGTTGACACAGTAGTGAACAAATAATGTATTGAACATTGCTCAAATGATTCAATAAACATTCTTTAGTAATAATAAACAAAAACAGTATTAACCCCTCTATCCCAGGGGGAAATTACAAATGAAATTTAGAAAAGAAATCAAACTGAACCCAAAACGGCATGCCCAAAACCTTGCACTGTCTGGCCAGGTTTGTCATGAAACTTGGAGAAGGTCGCCTTCCTAGACCATCCTGCAGCTGTGAGGATTTGATCTACAGGCACTTCCTGTGCCTTCGTTGCGGATGTTGATGCCGCCCTGGTGGAGTGAAATTTAAACACATGAGTATCGACTCGAGCACAATTCAAAACCTGTTTCAACCATCTAGAAATAGTTTGTACTGACACCTTATGAGATTTTTTGTGGCTGATGAGCACTGTTGTCTCAGAGCCACTGAGACTCTTAGTTACCTCGATATATTGACTCGGGTACTTAACTACACATAGCGTTTGGTCAACGGGGTAT
Source organism: Raja brachyura (assembly GCA_963514005.1). The sequence continues at coordinate 19,003,870 of OY740785.1, forward strand.
GCTTTAAAGCTTACTTTCGTTCCGGCCATTCCTGGCCTGTTTTGTTTGATTAAATCATATATATAAAACTTCATGTTATCTACAGAAGAATACATGCTATCCAGCCGTAGCTTTTGCAATGTTTGAACCCGTTGCGCTGATACTAGCACCATGAGCATAACCACTTTAAGTGTTAACTTCTGAAAAGATAGTGACTAGATTGGAGCCCATTGCGAAAGCAGTGTGAGAACTATACTGACGTCCCAGATTTATGTATATCTAGGCTTAGGAGGGTTTTTGTTAAAGATGCCTCTCATGAATCGGGACACTAACGGATGAGACCCGATAGATTGTTGTTCTGAAAACTGCCCTAAATAGATGGGCAACGCACTCCGAGCATTGTTAATGGAACTATAGCTCAAGTGTTCATAAATATGCAATGTAGCAAGGAACTCCAATACATCTGGTATGCTTCCAGTATGATAGGATATATCTGACTGCAAGCAAAACATCTCCCATTTCTTAATATGAGACACATATTGTTTTTTAGAGCTATCTCTCCAAGCTGCAGTAATCACATCCATGGTCCTACTCGACAGTCCAAGCCCTTGGAACGGTCTGGTCAGAACCTGCAGATTAACAGATTAATACGATCATGTAACGGATGACTTTCTCTTGTTACCGGATGAACCAACAAATTACTGCACTTGGGAATAGTCATGAATGGCTGAGTCATCGTTCTCGGCACCAATGGGAACCATGGCTGTGTAGGCCAGTCCGGAACCTCAAAAGCGCCTGAAGCGGAGTCCTGCTCTGTTTTGGTGAGACATTGCCTGATGAGGCAGAATGGGGGAAAGCGTAAAAGAACGTACGTCCCCAATGTAGCGAGAATGCATCCACCGCTACTGCTCCTGGATCTGGTTCCCATGAAACGTAATTAGGCAACTGGTGATTTAGCCTGGATGTAAACAGATCTATGTCTGGCAAACCATACCGGCTGACAATCATTTTAAAAACGTTTGGATTTAGCATTCATTCTATGTTGTCATTAAACTTCCGTGACCTGGTGTCCACCACCACATTATCTCTACCTGGTAGGTAGATAGCTGAGACCCAGATATCTCTGGAAATGCACCAGTCCCAAATGAGGTTAGCCAGATTATCACATGATACTGACCTTATTCCTCCCATGTGATTGATATAAGCAACAGCCGTGGTATTGTCAATCTGGAGCTGAACATGTAAATCATTCATTACTGAACAATATGCTTTTAATCCATAGAATGCACCCAGCAATTCTAAGTAATTTATACCATGCCTTGGCAGGATTAATTCCTCTTGCACACTCCGTGGCTCCCCATCACAAAGCACTGACATCTGTTTGTTGTGAAGGTTATTGAGTCAAAATGTTTTTGGTACTTCGTGCAATATTGATTATCCACCATTGCAATTCGGCGATGGCTCTGGCTGGCAACCGCATTGGTCCGTCGAAATGACCTGCATGTTCATTAAGTGCTTGTTCTCTAGCTCGTTGCAAACTTAGATAGTGCAGAGGTCCAAACTGCACTGCAGGGAAAGCCGCCACTATTTACCAATAACACTGGCTACTTGCCGGATGGAGGGTTGTTGCTCTTCTATGAGACTGCTACATACCTCCATGATTTCAACAGCCTTGGCCATCGGCAAAGTCACTGACATATCAATGAGACCACACTGGAGTATTGCGTGCAGTTTTGGTCTCCAAATCTGAGGAGAGACATTCTTGCCATAGAGGAGGTTCAGAGAAGGTTCACCAGACTGATTCCTGGGATGTCGGGACTTTCATATGAAGAGGGACTGGATAGACTCGGCTTGTACTCATTGGAATTTAGAAGATTGAGGGGGGATCTTATAGAAACGTACAAAATTCTTAAGCTAGATGCAGGAAGATTGTTCCCAATGTTGGGGGAAGCCAGAACAAGGGGTCACAGTCTAAGTATAAGGGGGAATTCCTTTAGGACCGAGATGAGGAAAACATTCTTTACACAGAGAGTGGTGAGTCTCTGGAATTCTCTGCCACAGAAGGTCTTTGAGGCCAGTTCATTGGCTATATTCAAGAGGGAGTTGGATGTGGCTCTTGTGGCTAAAGGGATCAGGGGGTATGGAGAGAAGGCAGGTACGGGATACTGAGTTGGATGATGAGTCATGATCATGTTGAATGGTGGTGCAGGCTCGAAGGGCTAAATGGCCTACTCCTGCACCTATTTTTCTATGTTTCTATGTTTCTATCAACTGAATCAATGACAAACCTCAAATAGTTATTTTTTTGGGATGGCACTAGCTTGGATTTTGTTGGATGGATGAGAAAACCTAACATCTCAAACAGGTGTTTGGTTGCTGAAACCGACTCCTCAGCTGCTCCCTGAGTGTTGCTTATAATTAAAATATCATCTAAATAAGCCATCACAATCTGATTCTGGGCATGAAGTAGCGCCAGAACTGGTTTTAACAATGTTGTGAACAACCTAGGAGCTGAGGTAAACCCATTGGGCAACGCTTTAAATTGCCACAGCTGTCCCATCCAACTAAATTTCAAGTATCTACAATACTGATGATGAATTGGTACTAAATAATATGCATGTCTCAGATCTAAAATTGCCATATAAGAACCTTTTGATAACAGCTGTTTAGCAGTACTGAAATTATCCATTTTAAATTGCCTATACTGGACATAGAAACATAGAAAATAGGTGCAGGAGTAGGCCATTCGGCCCTTCGAGCCTGCACCGCCATTCAATGTGATCATGGCTGATCATCCAACTCAGTATCCCGTACCTGCCTTCTCTCCATACCCCCTGATCCCTTTAGCCACAAGTGCCACATCTAACGCCCTCTTAAATATAGCCAATGAACTGGCCTCAACTACCTTCTGTGGCAGGGAATTCCAGAGACTCACGACTCTCTGTGTAAAGAATGTTTTCCTCATTTCGGTCCTAAAGGAATTCCCCTTTATCCTTAGACTGTGACCCCTTGTTCTGGACTCCCCCAACATCGGGAACAATCTTCCAGCATCTAGCTTGTCCAACCCCTTAAGAATTTTGTAAGTTTCTATAAGATCCCCCCTCAATCTTCTAAATTCCAGCGAGTACAAGCCGAGTCTATCCAATCTTTCCTCATATGAAAGTCCTGACATCCCAGGAATCAGTCTGACAGTCAGACAAAGGAATTTAACTGGGTTAGGTCTAGAATGACTCGACACCCACCATCTTTTTTCTGTCTGGGGAATATATTGGACACAAATTGTTGAGGATGATATACCGTCTTCTCAATTACCCCCTTTTGGAATAAAACATCAATTTCATCATTCACCTGCAGAGTTTCTGGTCCAGAAAAAAAACAATACCTGGCTAGGCATATTTTGTGCAGGTGGATGTATTCCTGACATAAACTCAATTCGAGACACTGTCCAGTATAAACAGATCAGATGTTATGCAGCACCATTCATCATAAAATAATTGCAACCTACCCCCAACCGGAGGTTGTTCCCCAGAGGATTTATCCTGGACTGAATCAGTTACCCGTACCTGCATAGTTGACCTTGAACTTCTCACTCATCAGGCCATGTTGGGGTTGTAGTTGGGTACGCAGGTGGATATGGATGGCGTCCAACTGGTAACACTCTACTTGGGCCGGCTCCAGCATCTGATGCCCGTCTGGTTGAGAAAGACCTGCGAGGTGGTATCCTGGCCCAGGGTATGTAGGTTTTCATGAGGCCAATAGTTTTGGCCTCTTCCTCTAGGTCTTTGACCTGTTTCAGCAGGTCTTCCCCGAATAAGAAATTTGGTGCCTGAATATTACAGGACCTACAAAGAGCTGCGAAGCGTGGGTATAACGTTGGTTTGATGGCAATTTTCCAGATACAGTTGATCTCGAAATGGGCATTGCACAGCAGGGCCAACATATCCTGCTGTGCTCCCGACATTGGTGCCCCTTGGACCATTTTCCCAAAAGCCATGATACCTGCCCCCACTAATTTGAGGACTCTCTGGAAACGGAGCTCCTGCCCCCTCATCGATGCGCTCATTTGTGCCCAGATAGCCAAGTTCACGGTGGGCACCTTGAGCGATGCACAGTTAACAGGTGTCTGGTAACGTGTTGTTGTCTGTTCCATGATGGAATCCTGGAGCGGGTGAGAGGCCATGTAGTTTATATTGCAAGCCAGATTTTCCTCCATGGCTTCACCAGTACCCTCTGGAATGGCAAAATTTCTAGCCACATCCGGGACACCTGGAGCATGGCTCATGTGCCTTGGTGTATGCACAGAAGCAGTGACACCAACTTCAGGGTCAGAATCCTCCTGCCCTGGCTCTCCCGAGTCTTGCTCTACGGAGGTCTCTGCCAGCCCTAAACAAGGTGCTGGTGAGGGTGATTCCCATTGGAACTCATAGGCGTTCAAGTCCTCCTCGCCTTATGGGCCTCTGCCTGAGGCTGTTTGGGGAATCCTGTGGGGTTTGCGACCCCGATTGGAATACTTCATGGCTCATCGTAGTTTGAAGCATTTGTTCCATTTTGTCTAGACATCCCCAGACCTTCTTGTTGGAAGGAGGGGAGTCTTCTTCGTCAGACTCATCAGAATAAATGGGCCTGACTGATTTTTGTTTAGCCTTTCTCCCTGCTGGAGTGGCCACAGCGCCCTGAGGCACCGGAGGCAATGGAGGCAGTTGAGCTGCTGGCGGTTTTATCTATCGGAACCGGCGTTACCGCAGCCGGTATCTCCCTACCCGATCTGCGAGTACTAACTGCGGTCCCGCGAGTAAAGCGGACGGCAGACATTTTTACAACTTTCTCCATCTTGAAAATATTCCCGCTGGCTCCTGAACCAGTCTCACGGAGTTTAAATACCCGCAGAAAGTTTTAAAATCACTTACCTGCTGGTTTACTACTTACCGCTGGTGGAGCTGCGCTCTCCAGCCCGTCGGTGCGCCATGCGTCGGACGTAATGACACGCATGCACCTGGCGGGGCTTCTTCACGTAGTCACTCAAGTGACTCCGAAGTAAAATTTGGCATGTCACCGAATACTGGAACAAACTACAATAGGTGCAATGTAGAAATTATTCTGACTGTTTGCATCATGGTGCAGTACAGCAAGTCCAATGCAGAGCAATGAAGAATGCTGCAGAGAGTGCTGGACACGTCCCTGTCCATTATCGACACTAGCTCTCGACTCCCCTAGTGGCAGCATGCTGTAAAGGTTGCAAATTTGTTTGCTCCCTTAACTTTTAACTTTTGCTTACCACTCTTTCAATATTACTTGTTATTACTTGATTTCAAGGCATGGTCTAACTTTTCTTAAAGTGGTGATAACACTTTTATACGCTTTAATCGTGTAAAGGATAGAGACAAGAGGGAAAAGAGCTTCTCCAAGGAAGGAGCGTGGGGAAGGCGCAGCTTCTGACTCTGGTATCTTAGAAGCAATATCGAAAATGAATGATGAAATGAAAAATGAACTGAAAAATGAACTGAAAACAAGATTTTGCAGTTTGGAAGAAATGGTGAAAGGATTTTCGAGCAAATTGAAGAAAGTTCAAGACAAGCTGATTATGTTACAAGTTGAATCTCGTGAACAGAAGGAACAAATTGATAACTTGCGAACCTTGGGCCAGGAGAGAGATTTGAAGATTGAAAAACTGGAACGGAGAATGAATGAAAATGCTCGGGCACTCCAGCAATACAAGATTAAAAATATGGATCTGGAAAACAGAAGCCGTCGACAGAATTTGTCAATTGTTGGTTTGTCGGAAGGTCAAGAAGGAGATAATGTTATAACATATGCTTCTAAAATGATAAAGGAGAATTTTAACATCGAGCACTATGAAAATCTTTCAATTTTGGATAACGCACACAGGATCGGGAAGAAATCTGGTCCCCAAGATAATCCGAGACATTTGATCTTTTCGGTTTCACTTCTTGCAGATGAAGGAGAATATCCTCCAGGCAGCACAAAAAGTTGGGCATGACTGAATATGAAGGATGCAAGTTTCGGTTTGTTCCTGATTACAGCCATGAGCTTTTGGAATTGAGAAAGTCTTTCCATAATGCAATGTCTGAGTTGTTTAAGAAAAAGTTGCGCCCCGCCTTACTTTATCCAGCCAGACTGCGTATACGACTCTTTAATGGTAACAACCGATTTTTTAACAATTCTCAAAACGCTTCCAGTTTTCTGGAGGCTTATGGGGGTGAAGCCGCGACCGGGAGCTAGTGATAGCTGATTAAGTTACAATTGGAGATTTACTGTTCCTATTTTGACAATATATCGTTTTGTAAATGATTAAAAATTGGATGAGTTGTTCTTTAATTTACTTTTTAGAATTTTAGTATGATGGTATCAAACAACAACTTTTACCTTCTCTAAGATACTGTTAATTTAACAAATGGTGGTTTGGCACTGCCGAACTTTAAGATTTTACTATTGAGCAGTTAATGCTCGCATTTTGGATAAAAGATAAAAGATTTAGAAGATATCCAATATCCAGGATGGATAAATCTTGAACGTGATTCTATGCAAGGGCTATCATTGGCTTCTATTCTAGGGGCCTTGTTAGCTTTTACAATTACGACATTGAATAAATATACGACTAACCCAATATTAAGACATACACTTCAAATATGGTTTCAATTTCATACGTTTTTTGGATTGAATGTCCTATCATATCTAATTTTTTCTTCCAACCTTTTAGCGGGGCTACACGACATCCGCGCGGGCTTGCCGCCAGTCCGAGGTCTTCTGGACTGATGCAGTGCAAAGTCGGTGCCTGCCGCTCCTACGGGGCTACTCGACTTGTGTGTTGTTTTGCCACCGGTCCGCAATCTAGCGAACTGAAGCTGCGGAGAGTTGGTGCCTGCCGCTCCAACGGGGCTACACGACTTTTGTGTGCTTTTGCCTCCGGTCCGCAGTCTAGCGGACTGAAGCGGTGGATAGTCGGTGCTTGCCGCTCCAACGGGGCTACACGACTTTTGTGCGGTTTTGCCACCGGTCCGCCCTCTTGCAAACTGATGAGGTGGAGAGTCAGGGTGTACCGTTAAACCGGGCCCTGTCTTCCGCACTTTTTTGCCTGGCAGCGACTCCACACCGCGCAGTCGGGAAAACCATGGACAGGCGGTAGATCTACCGGGAAGTTGTGTAGCCCCGCAGGAGCGGCAGGCACCAACTCTCCACCGCTTCAGTCCGGACGAGCGCGGACAAGCGGCAGATCCGTGTGAGAGTCGTGTAGCCCTGCAGGAGCGGCTGGCACTGAATATCTACCGTATCAGTCCCATAGACATCACCTCAACGAGGTGCGGACTGGCGGTAAGAGCCCCATAGATTAATCAGAATCTGGGGAAGACGACTTGCTGTTCGCAGATAGCGATGGCGGTCGCATTGCTCGTATGGAGCGGATGATGGAGCAGCTGCTCCAGAGGGACCTACTCCAGCAGGAGCATGTGGCTCAAGGACCACGCAGGTCCACGACAGGCCCATTACCAGGACCGTCCATCATCTCTCCCTCCTCAGTAGGGAGCGCAAGAAGTCAGGGATTAGCTGACTTCGAAGAGGGGTTGGCTGAAGACCCACAGTTGCAAGGGATGCAAGAAGAGGAACTTCTGGGGATGGTGTCTAAGTTCGCTCAACCATCCCAGAAAGGGCAACCTCTTCAGCCAAGGCTAGCGACAAGCATAAACTACCTGACAACACTCCAATTACAGGAACAGGTAATTTCGGAGACCACAAGCAAGTACATGGCCCCGGAAAATTGTGTGTCGCTTAACGTCCCTACCGTGAACACACCCATATGGGGAAGCATCAGCCCTGGGATAAGGGCACAGGAATTAAAAATTCAAAAAATCCTGAAACTATTGACTTCGGGCATCACTGCGTTTGCCAGGTCAGTCGACGATGTGGACATGACGGAAGAGCAGCAGGATGCATTAGCCCTGCTCTGTAATACGCAATATGAGATCAATTGCTTTCAGAAAAGCTGTATCCGTCTTACACTCAACCCCAAATTTGCGGGTTTGTGTAAGGCCAATGCTACGCCACCACCAAGACAAATGTTTGGTGATGACCTGCCCAAACAGGTGAAAGACCTAGACGAGGGAGCTAAAGCGGTAGGCTTGATAAAACTGCCTTCCTCTGGCAGACCTCCAGTGTATTGTCGACAGCATTCATATGCAACATCTAACAGGCCCGGGTTCAACCCGATAGAGTGATGGGAGCAAGCCCAAAGGTCGCGCCTTATCATCAGAGGCCTTTTTTAGGCCAAGGCCCACAGCGACTAGCCTGGAATATGCGTCAACCCCACACCCCAGCACCACAGCAACCCAAGAACAAAGGACAGAAGACCAAGCCCCACTGGTAACCATGGAGGTAAGGGGGTCTGGTTCCCTTGGGAATGCTGCATGCATAACCTAACAAGTGGGAGGTAGACTGCGTCTGTTTTGGGATGCATGGAGTTCCATAACTTCTGACCCTTTTATATTGCACAGTATTCAAGGTTGCAAAATTGAATTTATAAACAGACAACTTACCCCAGCTCAACATGTACCTAGCCAGAAATGTGTACTTTCTCACAAAGAGAAAGTGGAAGGACATGCAGAACTATTAAGGTTGTATACCAAGGGGGTAATAGAGAAAACAGTACATGAACCTCTTAAATTTGTATCTAACATCTTTACCAAAATCAAGAAAGATGGTGGATGTCGTATCATAATTGATTTAACTCAATTGACTACTTTTGTGCAATATACCCATTTCAAGATGGAAACATTTGAAACTGCCAAGCAACAGATTTCCAGAGGGTACTTCATGGCCTGCATCGATCTAAAAGATGCATACTATTCAGTACCTAAACGTAAAGATCACCGCAAATATTTAAAATTTGTCTTGATGGGACAGCTGTGGCAGTATAAAGCATTGCCTAATGGACTTACAAGAGCCCCCAGGTTATTTACTAAAATATTAAAACCAGTGTTGGCGTCTCTACGAAGACAAAACCACATGGTCATGGCCTATCTTGATGACATTCTGATTGTGGGGAAAGCTTTGGAATTCACTAAATTAGCTGTGACAGCCACCAAGTCACTATTCCAAAAGCTGGGGTTCGTCATTCATCCAGACAAATCAAAGTTAAACCCTTCTGTCATTATGGACTATCTGGGATTCACGGTTAACACTAATCATATGATTGTCACTTTCCCAGAGAACAAAGCAACAGATATAATAGAGGCATGTAATAGCCTTGCTTGCGCCAAAAAAACAACTATTCGAAATGCTGCCAAGGTGATTGGGAAACGTGTAGCTACATTTCCAGCTGCACGATTTGGACCATTGCATTATCAAAATCTGCAAAGAGCAAAAATCTCAGCTCTAAAAACCAATGCTGGGCATTTTCACAGACCTATGCAGCTTCCAACAAAGCAAAAGATGAGCCATGATGGTGGATTATCAACATTCGAATTGTTTTATCTTGAGATTGTTTTAGCAAGCGCCCACGGCTGGGGAGCTACCGACACCACTTCTAGTTGTGGTGGCAGATGGGATTTGCACGAATCTACACTACTCCAATCACGAGGTATAAACTATTTGAAAATGCTGGGAGCATTTCATGGACTGCGGGCTTACTGCACAAATACGCATCATACACATATCCGTCGACAGATAGACAATACCACAGTGGTGGCATATTTAAACCATATGGGTGGTATCAAGTCAATACCTTGCGATGAATTGGCAAACATAATTTGGCACTGGTGCATTGAAATAAATATTTGGATCTCAGCTACATACCTTCCGGGTAAGTTTAATGCAGTGGCGGACACCAGGTCACGAGTATTCAATGACAACACCCAGTGGATGTTGAACCCCCAAATATTTGCTAATATTATAGCCAAGTATGGAACACCAGATATTGACCTCTTTGGGTCCAGGTTGAACCGTCAGATACCAACATATGTCTCTTGGGAACCAGATCCTGGGGCAGCAGCGATGGATGCGTTCTTGCTACATTGGGGGAAACTGTTCTTCTATGCATTTCTGCCTCATCAGTCAGGTATTGCGGAAAATCCAGCTAGATTCTGTATCAGGGATTCTGATAATACACGACTGGCCCACATAGCCATGGTTCCCGGTGGTCCTCGACATGGTGAAGGAACCATGGGTGCAGGTTCCTAAATGGCTGAACCTCCTGACACATCCCATATCAGGGGAGAGTCATCCGTGCCATGGTCATCTGAACCTGTTGGCTTGCAGGTTCTGAAGAGACCTTTGCTGGAATTCGGGCTGTCGAACAGGACCATGGATATCATCATGGCATCGTGCAGAGAGTCCACAAGGAAGCAGTACCTTACCCATGTAAGGAAATGGGAGGCCTTCTGTTCCAGGACTAATATCACCTATGACTCTGCCACCATCACAGATGTGCTGGAATTCCTCGCGGGCCTTCACTATGATGAGGGCCTCAGCTACAGTGCCATCAATAATGCCAGAAGCGCATTATCGTCCTACCTCACTATCGGAGTAGGATCCCATCAGTTGGTGTCGAAGCTCATGAGGGGTATTTTCAATTCTAACCCTAACCCACGATACAATATGACCTGGGATATTGGGTAGCATTGTCCCTACTCAGGAGTTGGTCACCAGTTTCGGAACTCCTACTGGCAAAACTCACCTACAAAGTTGTAATGATTATGGCACTTATTACAGCTCAGCGGGTCCAGACCCTCCACAAACTAAAACTGGACAGAGACTCTAAGAGAGATATTCTGTTACATTACTTTGTAAATTCAATTTGCATTGTCTATCTGTATTGTACCAATTAATTAAGGCACCAGTGCTGTCAAAGGAACAATTATGATTTTCCAAGTCCCTTTTGAATTCATCGATGAGATGATATTAATCTTCAATTTGCTCCATGAAAGTCCTGTGAACAATTTAGAATATATATTGAATAGCTTCTCAGATCACTAGGTCCTTTCAACCAACACACTCACTCATCTGACTGAACCTGTCCTCACAGCCAACAGCCTCTCTGTCATCTCCAATTGCTTTCTCTCAATTAGCATGCACACTGGACTAAGGCATGTTGGCCTTTTTGTGGGAAATATGGAACAATCTTTATTCTTCCACTGCTCTCTCCTCCTGAGCAGAGCAAGAACTCACCAGAAAAGACCCCTTTGTTCCACCTATCTCCCCCCCCCCCTTCTTTGCAGTCTTTTTCTTTTACTAGCTAGCAGAATATATATTTAGTTTTAGTCAGGTTTGCGTTTTTATGTGTTGTCATGTGTCCATTTGCCTGTGATGCTGCTGCAAACAGGTTTTTCCATTGCATCTGTACCTCACTGTACTTATGCATATGGTAATAAATGGGCTTGACTTGATTGCACTCGACTTGACACTCACTGCAACCTAGACTAACACTTTCTTTCTCATTTCTAACGAAGTGAAACATTATTTGCTTCTTTTTCTGTATTTGCTGTCGACTTGAAGAATGTTTCCATCAGCTTCTAATTTTATTTCAGATTTCCATTTCTTGCCGTTTTTGATTTTCAGTGGAACCAATGTTATATTTTGGGTGCATCAAGGATCAAAGATTGTCCGTACCCAAGAATGCAAACCTGTTGTGTGTGTATGAAGATAGGCACAAAACACTGGAGTAATTCAGCAGGATAGGCAGCATATCTGGATAGAAAGAATGGGTAACGTTTCGGTTCAAGACCTTTCTTCAGACTGAACGAGTCTGAATTCAGACTGAATTCAGTCTGGATTTAAACCAGCATTTGCAGTTCCTTCCTTCACATTATGTGTGCAGGAATTTTTGAAATGTGGGTGTCAGCATGTTTTTGGTGCAGAGTTTAATACCAGTTGGATAATCTGCCAGGGGAATTGCCAATTTTGGGAACCATATCTGAGGAGGATGAGCTGGCTCTGGAGAGGGTCCATAGGAATTTTACAAGAATGATCCCAGAAATTAGTAGGTTAACAAATGATGAGCGTTTGACGGCACTGGACCTGTACTCAATGGAGTTTAGAAGAATGAGGGGGGACCTCATTGAAATATATAGAATAGTGAAAAGCTTGGATGTGGATGTGGAGAGGATGTTTCCACTAGAGGGAGTCTAGGAATAGAGGTCATAGCCTCAAAATTAAAGGACGATCCTTTAGGAAGGAGAAGAGGAGGAATTTCTTTAGACGGAGGGTGATGAATCTGTGGAATTCGTTGCCACAGATAGCTGGAGGCCAACTCAGTGGTTACATTTAAGGCAGAGATAGATAAATCTTTGATTAGTATGGTTGTCACAGGTTATGTGGAGAAGGCAGGAGAATGTAGTTAAGAGGGAGAGATAGATCAGTCATGATTGAATAGCAGAGTAGACTTGATGGGCCGAATGGCCCAATTCTGCTCCGTTCACATGATCTAATGATCTTATGAACTACACTATCGGGAAAATAATTTTCATTAGAGATCGGGTCAGACGAAAGTGTGAGTTGATCACATCCAGTCTCCAGTTGAACCTTTCATTGTAGAGTGGTCGTGTACTCAGGAGAAGGAGTGAAGGTTGTGACTCAGGAGCCAACTCATTCTTACCACTGTTAATGATGGTCACACTCCCTACCCGTGTGGACCAGCCCACTCACCACTGTCCCACCGTGCCTGGGTGTAGTGTTGTCACAAAGACAACGCTGACATGAGAAACAAATCTTACCTGACTTAAGATTCTACTTCAGGAGTTTGGAGGAGATAAACTGATGGGTCGTTTGGAACAGGTGGATCCAGGATCTCCACAGGCAGTGAAATGAAAACCAAGAATCCTGGAGTTGGAAACTCACATGTTAAAGGGGCATCAATTGACCAAGGTGTACCGAGGGGAACGATCGTATCTGTGGAAAAATAACAATTTTCAGTACCGTTACATTAGCAGAGCATTCCCCACTTTTTCAGGGTTGGAAGGTTTAAAAGTGGTGTATTGAACCGTAATGACGGTTCGCAGATGAACCTCCCAAGCTGAAAGATTAACTCTGTTTCTCTAAGATACACGGTCACGACCTGATCTGCTGAGTATTCTCTGTTTTTACTACAGGTGGTTGCATAGTGAATGGTACTGGAATAATCTCATCCCACTCATCATTTTAGAAAGAAACGCTACCATATATCGCTATGATTTTTGGCCATCTTACTCACAGCTTCTCCACTGAGCAGGCACTGAGGATTTTTCTCCTCAATGAAAAATAAAAAGTTATGAGTGTTAAAAAAAAAACCTTGAGATCCTCTCGCCTGTCAATCACCGCGATGAAGATAACGTCTCTTCTGGTGGGGGGGGCAGGACTATAAAACCCCGGATGCCTGAACATGACTCAGTCACTTTGCAAGATCGCGAGAGAGAGGCCACGACTATCATTCTAGGCTGTGAATCAACTGAACTGTGAGTCTGCAATGTATTTGCAATAAATGAATTGTTAGCCCTTAATGAAAATGAAATGAGTTGTTTGGCCTGCCCTGTGCTTGAAACTGCAATGGCAATGGAAATGAAGTGAAAATGCAATGAGCTGTTTCACTTGGTCTGCCCTGTGCTTGAAACTGCAATGGCAATGGAAATGAAGAGAAAATGTAATGAGCTGTTTCGCTTGGCCTGACCTGTGCTTGGCAACTGGAGACTGGGTGTGACCAACTCACACTGCAATGGCAATGGAAGTGAAATGAAAATGCAATGAACTGTTCAGCCTGCCTGAAACCACTAATTTCAGCCCACAAGGCCCCTATTAGCCAAGAAACCAGTCCCTTTTGCCAAAAGGCTTCAGAGGGTAGTCAGGGCAGCACAGAAGATCATCGGCTGCCCTCTCCCCTCTCTAATGGACATCTACACCACCCGCTGCCTCAGCAGGGCGAAGAACATTATCAAGGACAGCTCCCATCCTGCATTTGGCCTGTTCAACCTGCTACCCTCAGGGAGGCGCTATAGGTGCATCAGCACAAGGACAAATAGACTCAAGAACAGTTTCTTTCCAAAATCCATCATCTCCCTGAACTCACACATGCATTGACTTCACAGCCTAACCCCCGGACTTTCATCTATCCACCTACTGTAATTTGTACTGTAACTGTAACCCATACTGGATATAGGAATCCTATTATCCATTCTATTTATCCATTGTCTTTTTATAGATAGGTATATAGCGCTGCAGAAACTGTGCACCTTATTCCCCCCCCCCCACTTTTTGTCTTGTTTTTGCACTGAGTAGGAGCAGTTTTTAATCTCACTGTACATGTGTATAGTGACAATAAAAGGCATTCTGATTCTGAAAATGCCCGTATTAGCCTAAGAGGAGCATTTTGGCCCAAAAGGCCCAAGCCAGGAAAAGTCCAGAAAAAGAGCCTATCACTGAGTTTTCACAGATTGTTTTTAAAAGAGTCCCTTCGGCCCACCAGGCCTGTACTATCCCAGGAGGAGTCCCTTTGGCCCATCAGTATGTATTCCCCTGCAAGCATTAAACCTCACCAAAGTATTTTTCTCCCTTCATTTGCTCCCTGTGAGATCGAGGCCAGGATAGACTTTCCTCCTTCACTGCTGTGATCTGTAGAAAACAATGAAAAATGTCTAAAATTGATTCTCCGCCCCCTCTCCCCCTTCACTTTCACAGAGTCTCTCACCTGTTTTGGGCAGAATTTGTAGCAGTTTCTGAGCTGCCAGCCCACCAGGCCTGAGTGACTGAGCTGCCAGCCCACCAGGCCTGAGTGACCGAGTTGCCAGCCCAAGAATCCATTCGGCCCACAATGTCCATACTAGCCCTCTGGAAACCAGTCCCCTCGGCCCACAACACCCATACTAGCACTCCACTGGCCAGCAATATCGGAGTTTGTGAGGTGGAATTTTGCGGATATGTGGATAGAAAAGGTTTAAAGACAACTAGGCCAAACACAATAGGCAAATGGGACTCGCTTGGATGGGGTGTCTAGGTGGGCATGGATGAGTTGGGTGAGGAGGCTTGTTTCCGTTCTGTCTGATTCCATGACTCTATGACCCCAGAGACAGAGAGTGGCACAGAGGCGCAGCAGTGGAGTTGCTGCCTCACAGCACCAGACATCCGGCTTCCGTTCTGACCATGGGTGCTGTCTTTATGGATTCTGCATGTTCTCCCCATGACCCTCATGGGTTTTCTCTGGGTGCTCTGGCTTCTTCCCACATTCCAAAGATGTACAGGTTTGTAAGTCCGTTGGCTTTGGTAAGATTGTAAATTGTTCCTAGTGTTGGGTAGTGTTACTGTGAGGGGGATCAGGATGAATCTGTTCACACATTGGTCTCATCTGCCAACTTAGAATGGATTTGAGAGATATGGGTTCTTCTGTGGGCAAAAGGGCTATATGACTATGACTCTATGGTAATTGTGCGGAAGACTCTTGGGCAGTTATGGGTATATCCATACTCTTGGATTGGAAAGATTTAGAGGGATATGGGTCAAACGCAAGCAAACGGGACTAACATTAGGTAATGTTGAGGCTCTACAAGGCGCTGGTAAGGCCACATTTGGAATATTGTGAACAATTTTGGACACCATATCCGAGGAAGGATGTGCTGGCTCTGGACAGGGTCCAGAGGAGGTTTACAAGAATGATCCCAGGAATGAGTAGGTTCACCTTCTGATGAGCGTTTGTCGGCATAGGCCTGTACTCGCTGGAGTTTAGAAGAATGATGGGGGACCTCATGGAAATGCACAGTGAAAGACTTGGATAGAGTGGATGTGGAGAGGATGTTTCCACAAGTGGGAGAGTCTAGGACTAGGGGTCGTAGGCTCAGAATTAAAGGACATTCGTTTCGGAAGGAGATGAGGTGAAATTTCTCTATTCAGAGGGTGGTGAACCTGTGGAATTATTTGCCACAGAAGGCTGTGGAGGCCGTCAATGAATATTTTTAAGGCAGAGATAGATAGATTCTTGATTAGTACGGGTGTCAGAGGTTATGGGGAGAAGACAGGAGAATAGGGTTTGGAGTGAGAGATAGATCAGCCATGATTGAATGGTGGGGTAGACTTAATGGGCCAAATAGCCTAATTCTACTCCTATTTCTATTGTCTTTTAGTCCTTAAATTCTATATGCATCTTGGTAACCATGGATGAGTTGGGTCAAAGGGTCTGTTTCCATGTCATACGACTTTACGGCTCAACACAAATCCAGACTCGAAGCACGACATCCATCAACCCAAGGGATTACTCGAGAAGTTTGCTGATGACACAAAAGTAGGTGGTTTTGCAGATAGTGAAGATGGTTGTGAACGATTGCAGCAGGATCTTGATCGAATGGCCAGGTGGGCTGAGGAATAGTTGATGGAATTGAATGCAGTGAGGTGTGAGGTGCTGCATTTTGGGAAGTCTAGCATGGGCAGGACCTGCACAATGAATGGTAGGGCTTTGGGGAATGTTGTAGAGCAGAAGGATCTAGGAATGCAGGTGCATGGTTCCTTGAAGGTGAAGTCACAGTAGATAGGATGGTCAAAGAGGCTTTTGGCACTTTGGCTTTCATCAGTCAGTGTATTGAGTATAGAACTTGTAGGGCATGTTGCAGTTGGATAGGATTTTGGTGATTCCACATTTAGAGTATTCTGTTCAGTTCTGGGCACCATATTATCGGAAACATGTTGTCAACTGGAGAGGATACAGGGAAGATTTACAAGGATGTTGCCAGGACTAGATGGTCTGAGCTATAGGGAGAGGTTGAGTAGGCTGGGACTCTATTCCTTGGAGCATAGGAGGGTGAGAGGTGATCTTATACATCATGAGAGGAATAGATTGTGTAGATGGACAGAGTCTCTTGCCCAGAGTAGATGAATCGAGGACCAGAGGACATGGGTTTAAGGTGAAGAGGAAAGGATTTAATAGGAATCTGAAGGGTAACTTTTTCACACAAAGAGTGATGGGTGTATGGAACAAGCTGCCAGATGAGGTTGTTGAGGCAGGGACTATCTCAACATTTAAGAAATAGTTAGACAGGTATGTGGCTAGGACAGGTTTGGAGGGAAATGGGCCAAACGCAGGCAGGTGGGACTAGTGTAGTTGGAACATGTTGGCCGGTGTGGGCATGTTGGGCCGAAGGGTGTGTTGCCCATGCAGTATCACTCTATGACTCTATGATCTAAGAAACATTCAAAGAACTGACTGATGGTCTAAATGACCAATTGACCAAAAGTAAACCACACGTTGCTGGAGTAATTCAATGGGTCAAGTATCATCTCTGGAGACCATGCATGGGCATTGTTTCAGGTCAGGACCCTTCTTCAGGCAGTTTGTCCATTCCCTCCACAGATGCTCTCTGACATGCTGAGTTCCTCCAGCATTTTATGTTTTACTCAAGATTCCAGCATCTGCACTTCCTCCTTTCTCCAATTGCAGCTCATGTGCACTTCTTACCTTCGATTTACTAAAGCTTGTTTGGCTTCTAGTAATAAACAAAATATATATAAACATTGCAAAACATAGAACATAGGACAGTACAGTGGGCGGCATGGTGGCGCAGCAGTAGAGTTGCTGCCTCACAGCGCCAGAGACTTCTAGGGGTGCTGTCTGTACAGAGTTTGTACGTTCTCCCTGTGCATTGTACATTCTCCCTGGGTTTTCTCCAGGATCTCCGATTTCCTCACACACTCCAACGACGTACAGATTTCCAGGCTAATTCGCTTGGTAAATTACCCCGTGTGTGTAGGATAGTGTGAGGATGTGGGAATTGCCGATCGATGTGGACTCGGTGGGCAGAAGGGCCTGTTTCCATGCTGTATCTCTAAACTAAACTAAAGCACAAGAACAAACCTTTGGCCCCCAGAGTCTGTGCCAAACATAATGCCAAGACCATCTTCTATCTCCCTGCACATAATCTACATCCCTCCATTCCCTGCATATCCATGTACCTATCCAAAAGTCTCTTAAACACCACTAACGAACCTGCTTCCATTCACCACCCCTGGCAGCGTGTTCCAGGCACCCACCACCCTCTGTGTAAAATACTTGCCCCGCACATCTCCTTTAACCTTTGACCCGATTTAAAACTATGCCGTCTAGTCTTAGATATTTCCATCCTGGAAAAACATTGTGACTGTCTAGCTAAGTTGATTAGTTTAGGGTTATTATTGTCACTTGTACTGGGCACGTCACGTGTACATAGAAAATAGGTGCATGAGTAGGCCATTCGGCCCTTCGAACCAGCACCACCATTCAATATGATCATGGCTGTTCAGCCTAATCAGTACCCCATATCCCTTGATTCTGTTAGCCCTAAGAGCTAAATCTAACTCTCTCTTGAAAATCTAATTCTCTCTTGAAAACATCCAGTGAATTGGCCTCCGCTGCCTTCTATGGCAGAGGATTCCACAGATTCACAACTCTCTGGGTAAAACAGTTTATCCTCGTATCACTACTAAATGGCTTACCCCTTATTCTGTAACTGTGACTCCTGAGTCTGGACTCCCCCAGCATGGGGAACATTTCTCCTGCATCTAGCCTGTCCAATCCCTTAAGAATTCTATAAGATCCTCACTCATCCTTCTACACTCTGGTGAATACAAGCCCAGCCGCTCCATTCTCTCAGCATATGACAGTCCCGCCATCCCGGGAAATAACCTGATGAACCTATGCTGCACTCCTTCAATAGCAAGAATGTCCTTCCTCAAATTAGAAAAAAACTGCACACAGTACTCCGTCCGGTCTCACCAGAGCCAACTGCATTAGGACCTCCTTGCTCCTAAACTCAAATCTAATATCAAACTCAAATATCGGGAAGGATATGGAGGGGTATGGTCTGAGTGCAGGTAGATGGGACTAGGGGAAAATAAATGGTCGGCATGGACTGGAAGGGCCGAGAGACCCTGTTTCCGTGCTGTAATTGTTATATGGTTAAATCCTCTTGGAGGCCATTCGCTTTCTTCACTGTCTGCTGTACCTGCATGCTTACTTTCAGTGACTGATGTACAAGGATACCCAGCTCTCGCTCCACCTCCCCTTTTCCTAATCTGACACCATTCTGATAATTTAATCTGAGACCATGCAGTCCGAAGAAGGGTCTCGGCCCTAAAGGTCGCCTATTGCTTCTCACCATATATGCTACCTTACCCGCTGAGTTTCTCCAGCATTTTTTGTCTACCTTCGATTGTTCCAGCATCTGCAGTTCTTTCTTAACCATTCAGATAATAATCTGCCTTCCTGTTCTTGCCACCAAAGTGGATAACCTCACATTATACTGCATCTGCCATGCATCTGCCCACTCACCCAACCTGTCCAAGTTAACCTGCAGCCTCATAGCATCCTCCTCACAGCTCACACTGTCACCCAACTTTGTGTCATCCGCAAACATGGAGATGTTACATTTAATTCCCTCGACTAAATTGTTAATATATATTGTAAATAATGAGGGTCCTCACACTGAGCCTTGCGGCACCCCACTAGTCACTGCCTGCCATTCTGAAAAAAACCCCATTAATACCTACACTTTGCTTCCTGTCTGCCTGTCTCTATCCATGTCAATATCCTACCCCCAATACCATGTGCTCTAATTCTGCACACTAATCTTTTTATTTTGTTTGCGTGCTATCCAGTCAATGAAAATACTAAACATGGATACAATCAAGCGGTTCACAGTGCACGGACAAAGGATAAAAGGGACAGCAGTCAGATATAACATTGAAATCCAACAAAGTTGGTTTAAAGAAAGTTCAAAGGAGTCCAATGAGGTAGATGGTAGGTCAGGACCCCACTCTAACTTATAGCTCTGAATGGAGCTATTCCAAAACCAAGCTGTGATGCATCCCAATAAGATGCTTCATACTATTGAAGCAGCGTGAAGTGTAGATGGAGCCCAAGAAAGGGAGGTGGGATTGTGTGATGAACTGGGAACTAAAGCCCCAGGTATCTCATGGGATTGTTCCGTGCCTCACACGGCAAGGGATTTGAATATCTGCTATTTGTTTCATGCAAAGCAAACTGTCCATGTCTGCTCTAAAGTAGAGAAGTTAAAAAACAAATGGCATCAGTGGAAAGATCAAGAGACGATGCAAATCTCCAATTGCAAAACAGCTGGGTGGAGAATCACAGGTTTAGAGTTACAGCAACTCAGTGACCAAAGTCTAATTTACCGAGTAATTAAGTCTAATTGAGCGTCCCAATTCCAATGCCGTTATGTGTCACTTTCATTGGGGTGATGAGAGAGGTCATTGTGTGTGAAACTGTGTCACTGTGGGGGTCGGTAATTATTGAATACATCTATGGAGTATTTGATCAAGGTTTGATAGAGTGTATGTTACCTGCCATCGGGAATCACTCTGCATAACCTGATCCCCAAACCTGTCTCATATCTACTATATACCTAAGATAAACACAAAAAGCTGGAGGAACTCGCCGGGACAGGCAACATCTCTGGAGAGAAGGAATGGGTGACGTTTCGGGTTGAGATCCTTATTCAGAAGCAAACAGAAGAAGGGTCTTGGCTTGAAACATCACCTATTCACTTTCTCCGGATATGCTACATGACCCGTTGAGTTACTCCAGCTTTTGGTATTACATTATTCATTTATAAAATGCTTTCAAGAGAGAGCTGAATAGGGCTCTTAATGGAGTCAGGGGATATGGTGAGAAGGCAGGAACAGGGTACTGATTGGGGATGATCAGCCATGATCACATTGAATGGTGGTGCTGGCTCAAAGGGACGAATGGCCTACTCCTGCACCTATTGTCTATTATCGATCATTATTTTTTGTAATTTATTAATGAGCCTGTAAAGTTGCAGTTGTAAGAATTACATTGTTCTGTTCCTGGTACATATGGCTATTAAACACTTGCTCAGTAGTTTTCTGTTGCTGAAGTGGGATTAGTTTGAGTTTAGTTTATTGTCACATGTACTGAGGAACAGTGAAAAGCATTTATTGCATGCTAACCAGTCAGCGGAAAGACTATGCATGATTAGAATCCAGCCGTTCACAGTGTACAGTGTACGGAATTGCCTTCTACCTGCTAGGCTCCAGTACAAGCTGCTCTAAGAATCAATCTCGGAGGCAGTCCACAAACTCCCTTTCTTGAGGTCCAGTCCCAACCTGATTTTCCCAGTCTACCTGCATATTAAAATCTCCCATAACCACCGTAGCATTATCTTTGTTACGTGCCAATTTTAACTCATGATTCAACTTGCACCATATATCCTGTTTGGGGGCCTGTAGATATCTCCCATTAGGGTCTTTTTCGTCTTACAATTCCTCAGTTCTATCCATATTGGCTCTACATCTGATTCTATGTCACCCCACGCAAGGGACTAAATTTAATTCCTCACCAACAGAGCTACCCCCACCCCTCTGCCCACCTATATGTCTTTTCGATAGGACGTATAACCCTGAATATTCAGTTGCAAGCCCTGGTCCTCTTGCAGCCGTGTCTCGACACCACGAGATCCCACGACATCAATCTTGCCAATCTCTAACAGAGCCTCACGCCCATCCACTTTATTTCTTATACTTCGCACATCACATACAACACTTCAACTTCACATTCACCTTCCCTCTCACTATTGCCCCTGACCTTATTCTCTTATCCCTTTTCGAACTTTTCTTCCCATTAATTCGGGAGTCATTTGTAACTTTTCCTGTACTCACTTCCCCTTCAACACCATCTTTATACTCCCAATTTGTCAGCCCACCCCTCCGCTATTTAGTTTAAACCCACACGTTTAGCACTAGCAAACCTGCCTGCCAGAATGTCAGTCCCCTCCAGTTAAGGTGTAACCCGTCCCTTGCACAGGTCATCCTAAAAGCCCTGTCCCACGGTACGAGTTCACTCCAAGATTTACGGTAATGACCACTCGTCGGTACTCGGGGCTCTCGTGGACATTTTTCAATATGTTGAAAAATCTTCACGAGTCTTCCCGTGCTTACCTGCCATTAGCGAGTCTTCCTGAGTACCTGCCGTTAGTGCTACGAGCCGCTAAGAGACGTTCTCCGAGCTCCGACGTACCCTCTACGTTAATTCTCCATGCTTACCACGAGTTTGATTTTTTTTTTAAACTCGGGAGAGCTCTTGGAATGAACTCGTACCATGGGACAGGGCTTTTACCCCAGAAGAGATCCCAGTGGTCTATAAATCTAAATTTCTGCTCCCTGCACCAGCCCCCCAGCCACACATTCAGATCTCCGTGTTCCTGCCCTCACCCGCACAAGGTACAGGAAGCAATCCAGAGATAACTACCGAGAAGTCTTGCTTTTCAGTCTTGTTCCTGACTCTCTAAACTCACGCTGTAGAAACTCCTTCCTCTTCTTCCCGACATCGTTTGTGCCTACATGCACAACCACTTCCGGCTGTTCACCTTCCCTCTCAAGGATGTTCTGAAGTTGGCTCAAGCCATCTTGAACCCTGGCACCAGGGAGGCAACAGACCATCCTCGAGTCTCGCCTGCCACCACAGAATCTCCTGTCCGCACCTCGGACAATGGAGTCACCCACCACTATGGCTCTACCCGACGTCGGTCTCGCCGGTCAAGTCTCATCGCTAGGATTGGAGCCACCGACCTATCCGCCGCTCGGACTGGAAGCGTCGTCTGCCCCAACAGCTCCCAAGAGGGTGTACCCGTTTTCATTAGGCACAGCCACCAGGGTCTCCTGCACTCCACGTTTACTCCTCTTTCTCACAGTCACCCATCTTCGCTCTTCCTATACACAATTAACCAATCTATTCCCCTCATGACACCTCTATACGAGTGCCGCTCATCCTCCTGCGTTGCAAGGAATAAAGTTCTAGCCTGCCTAACCCATCCCTATAGCTCAGGCCCTCGGGACTTGGCAACATCCTCATAAATCCTCCCTGCTTCCTTTCCACCTTAATGACATCTCTCCTATAGCAGGGTCACCAAAGCTGAGCGCAATACCCCAATACCGGCATCAACAACCTCTTGAGATTCACCCACGCAACTCGTTCCCCAATGCAATATTGCACGACTAACCTGTAGCCCCAATAGGAGGCGTGGTCCCCCAACCAAAGATTCCAGCACTCCCCTGCCTCCCTCAGCACTGGACTAAAAATTCAAATTGCACTTCCCCTGCCTGCTGCACTAGTTCCAATTGCAAAACCAATTTGCCCTCCCATTCCAGCCATACTTGCTGTGATATCCCATTGAGGTGAAAAGTTCAGAGTGTTCCTGTCTTGCAACTTTGTATTGAAATTGGAAGCTGGCAGGAAGGATTTTAACAGCAAAAATCTTGTTATAGTTGGCATTTTAAGGCTTTAATCATCAATAACATGAAATTTAGCATCATCACTGGAAGCTCCTGGAAAAAAGGCTGTCTGTGAGAGCCCATTGTGATTGATGCACTTTGAGTGGCATTGTGACATCATCACTGGAAGCTCCTGGAAAAAGACTCTCTGTGAGAAGCTGCGGTTACCGTTGGCAATGTCCCATTGTGATGTCATTGTGGCATTCAGCAGCTTGAGAGCCCATTGTGATTGGTACATTGTGAGTTGCATTGTGACATCATCACTGGAAGCTCGTGGAGAAAGGCTCTCTGTGATAAGTGTTATTTTGGCTTTTTTAAATAAACTTTAATCATGAATAACATGAAATATATGATAAAATCTGAAGGGAACGTGATTATGGCGATGACTGGAAAATTGTAAGAATTTGGAAAAATTGCAGCGTTTTGACAAAGATACAAAAAAAATGCATATGCACACGCACACACACAAGATGAGACTTTTATAAGTATACTAGACTAAGTGGGACCTGTTGGGTCCTGTCCCCCAATGCGGGGGGGGGGGGTGTTACACAGGAGGGCTGGTCCCCAGACACAGGCGCACCCCGGAGCCAATCATCCCCATCACCCATTCCCCCAACCTAACCCATTCCTCCACGCAACCCGGTCCAAGCCCAGCTAGCCAAGCAAGCGGGGCCGAGAAAGTGAATAAAAGCAAGGAGGCCGAGCCGACCGAGCAGGACCTGAATAAAAGCAAGGCAGGCCTAGCTGACTGAGCAGGTGGCCCCGAGCCGACCGAGAGGGGCCGAACCGGGTGAGCGGGGCCAAGAAAGTGAATAAAAACAAGGTTAAATTTTTTTTTAAACCCCGATGTGTTTTTAAATAAATCGTCTTTAAAGATGGCAAAAATGAAGCAGTCAGAATTAAGCGCCAATTAGCCTGGGGCCCATTTTACAGCAGCACATCTCCCTCTATCTCTCTACCTCCGTACGCAGCACTGACCGTCAGTCAGCCCATCGGTGAGCGCCTCTCGTAAATGAACCAACTTATGTCCTGCCTTTATACCAGCAGAAATCAGCCGTTTAAATAACCGCTGGCATGTCCTGGCCAGTAGCGCCACTCCCAAATTCAAACTACACCCAGTGGCAGGGACCTGCATCCGAGCAAGGCCCCTCCCCTTCGGTAATAAAGCGCAGCCAGCCACAGACTTGGTGCATAAAGCGCAGCGCTACTGCCCACAGACTTGCCGCATAAAGCACAGTGTTACTGGCCACTGAATTGGCACGTAAAGCAATGAACACAGTGCTACTGCCCACAGACTTGCCGCATAACGCACAGTGCTACTGGCCGCTGAATTGGCACGTAAAGCAATGCACACAGTGCTACTGCCCGCAGACTTGGCACATGCAGTAATACACACAGTGCTGCTATCCGCATACTTGGGGTGTAAAGGTAATATGCACAGCACTACTGCCTGCAGACTTGGCACGTAATGGTAACACATACAGCACTACTGGCTTGGCGTGCAAAGGTTTAAACAGAGCCCTGTCGGCTTAATGCTATGGGTCACAGACTGTTCAGGCAAAATTCTTATTACAGCATGTCTGCATGGAGTTTGTACGTCCCCCCTGTGACCTACGTGGGATTTCTCTGGGATCTCCAGTTCAATCACTTAATAACAGAGCCCACAACATGGTGTCAGTAGTGGGATATGAACCTACCCCTCCAAAATAGGCTCCTACTCTCTCCTATTTTGTTCCTAAACGGCCAGTCACACTGACTTGTGACACTTCACAACACGGACTTGGTGCAGCATGTCTTCAAAATGATGGTAGCGGCAATAAGCCTGGTGCCTAGGCCTCGCGCACCACGACTAACATAGAACAACGCTATGCCCAAATTGAGAAAGAGCTGCTGGCGGTTGTTTTCGCCTGCAAGAAATTTAACTACTTTATCTTCGGACATACGTCCCGATTGAAACTGACCACCAACCTCTGGTCAGCATCTTTAATAAACCGATTCATGCCTCTCCAGGTCGCCTTCAACGGATGTTGATGCAACTTCAAAAATATGACATTGTTCTGAACTACAAATGTGGCAAGGATATGCACCTGGCTGAAACCCTCTCGGGTGCACCCCGAAAGACCTGTGCGGGTCCGCCCTCATCGGATGATGACTTTATAATAATGACTGTTTTTCATTCCCTCGTCCAATGTGGAGGACCTGGTTGCCCACTGCTGCTGATAGTACCTTACAGTCGCTCGCCTCTGTCATTAAGCACAGCTGGCCAAACAAACACTACAATGTACCGCTGCAAGTTCGGCCCTTCTTTGCCGTCCGCGATGAGTTAGTACTGCAGGATTGGCATTATTGTAAAAGGCCACAATGCTGTAGTCCCTACTTTGCTGCACAGCAAGTACTTTAATGCTGTCCATGTTGGGCATCCAGGCGCAGAAGCCACTGTCTTGCGAGCAAAAAACATGTTTTACTGGCCTGATTTATATCCTCGAGAATGTGGCATCCTGTGCAGTGTGTAACAGCTTGGCACCTCATCAAGAAAAGCAACCACTTCTCTCACATCCAGCTCCTGCCCTCCCGTGGTCTACAGTGGCGACTGACACATGGCAAGGAGTACCTGGTACTTGTTGACTCGTATTCCGGCTGGTTTGACTGATTTTCTTAGCAGCCCCACTTCTCGCAGGGTAGTTTTAATACTCGCTCGCCATTTTGCAGACCATGTAGCTCCTTGCATACTGCTATCTGATAACAGCAGTCAATTTACCAGCCAACACTTCAAGGAGTTTGCTGCACGCTGGGGTTTTAGCCACATCACCAGCAGTCCTGAATATCCACAGTCGAATGGACTAGCTGAACGGGCTGTCAAAAGTGGCAAACAGCTCATGGAACGATCCTACGGAGCTAATTCTGACATGTACCTGGACTTGCTCAACCTACGCAATATCTCCCGCGACCCCATTTTGGATTCACCTGTTCAATGTTTATTGTCAAGGCAGACCTGAGCCACGGTGCCTGTAGCAGATCAGGCATTGATCCCGCAGGTGGCCCCACCATCGGAAGTCCAGCCCAGGCTGCAACAAAAGCGTGACATTCAAAACCAGTGGTATGACAAAACAAGCAGGCCGCTGCCACCATTAACCAAGAGGCAGGTGGTTCGTTTGCAAACTGACAACGGTCATGATCGGTGTAATTTCTGGAACTGCCTCTGAGCCATGCTCATATTTGGTCAGTGCTGATGGCGGTGGCAACAGACGTAACAGACAACATATCCTGCCCTTGAATGAGCCATCTCCACCTCCGTATTATCCAGACCATACAAGTGTACTTCCATCCACGTCCGGCAGCATCATTCTGCCTGTACCAGCACAACAACCCACTTCTGAAATGGCTACTCTGCCAATGGTGACACGTCCTCCGCCTGTGTTAAAGTCCCCTGTTTCATCACCGAAAATGCTGTTTTAATCTACGCCACCAGTTATGCCACTGACTCTGTCCCCGGTGGCAAAAAACGGAGATGGTTTATATCGCACACGTGCTGGTCGTGTTTGCAAGCCCACCGTGAAGTACCCGGGCTATGTGTGACTTTCCTCCAGCTTATTATAAATTGCTATGCATGCCTTATTTAGTAAATAGTTTTGTACTGACATTTAATTCTTTAAGAGAGAGAATGTAGATCAGTGTCACTCATGTTATAAGTCATACTTTGTAGCTCCACCCACTAGTTTAATAGAAAGCCTCTCTTTCCTTTCTTCCCCAGTCTGGAGCTATGTGTTAAGATTAAGTTACCTATGCTGTAATACTGATGAAAGTGTTTGGATCTTAATCACTGTGCGTGAGTTAAGTTATTCCAATAACAGAGTCCAACAACACCTGCCACACTCCAAAGAGTTTGTAGGTTAATTGGTTTGGTATAACTGTAAATTATCCTTGGTGAGTGGAGTTAGCGTTAATGTGCGGGGATCGCTGGTCGGCGCAGACTCAGTGGCCGAAGGGCCTGTTTCCATGCTGTATCTCTGAACTAAAACTAAACTAAAAAGCCAGGGAATTAAAATGTAAAAAACTACAGCAAATTTGAAACAACTTCAGTTGGTGCCGACTGTTTTCTTTCCACAGTTACTGTCAGCCTTGTCGGTCAGGTGTGGAGAGAAACAGATCTGTGGAAATAGAGGCAGAGCTAATGTTTCAGACTGAAGACCCTTCATCAGGACTGGGAGAGAGATAACAAAAGATTTTGCAGACAAAGTGAAGGGGTGAATTGGACGAAAGAGAATATCTCTGATAGGATGAAAATAGATCAAATGGGTCATTGGGACAGGGAATGTTAAAGTATGCTCCTTCGTCTATTGTATGGGTTAGGTTATACCAGTGGAGAGAGGAGACCTCAGCCAATGTCACAGTTGGGTGGCAGAAAGATTCAGTTCAGAAACATAGAAAATTAGGTACAAAAAGTCAGAGAATTCAGTATTGGGACCAGCATGCTGTAACATAAGATCCATGTTTTTTGGCAAATTGGATTGAAGTTTGGCTTTGTCATAGGAGGCAGAGGATGATGGTGGAGGGTTGTTTTTGTGATCAATGGTGTACCACAGGATTATTGCTGGGACCATTCTGTTCCGCAGTTGGACATGAATGTAGGAAGAGTTATTAGTAAACCAGCATCTGCAGTTCTTTGTTTCTATAAAGAGTTATGAGCAGGTTTACAGGTTACAAGAAAAGGTGGTGTTCTTGATTGTGAGGTGGATAGTCTTAGGTTAAGGATGGTTTTGATTAAAGCGTGTGATAAGAGGCAGCAGATGGAATGTAGTTCTGATCGTTGTGAGTGATGCACCTTGACAATAGACAATAGGTGCAGGAGTAGGCCATTCGGCCCTTTGAGCCAGCACCGCCATTCAATGTGATCATGGCTGATCATCCCCAATCAGTACCCCGTTCCTGCCTTCTCCCCATATCCCCTGACTCCGCTATCTTTAAGAGCCCTATCTAGCTCTCTATTGAAAGTATCCAGAGAACCTGCCTCCACCGCCCTCTGAGGCAGAGAATTCCACAGACTCACCACTCTCTGTGAAGAAAAGTGTTTCCTCGTCTCCGTTCTAAATGGCTTACCCCTTATTCTTCAACTGTGGCCCCTGGTTCTGGACTTCCCCAACATCGGGAACATGTTTCCTGCCTCTAGCGTGTCCAAACCCTTAACAATCTTATATGTTTCAATAAGATCCCCTTTCATCCTTCTAAACTCCAGAGTATACAAGCCCAGCCGCTCCATTCTCTCAGCATATGACAGTCCCGCCATCCCGGGAATTAACCTTGTAAACCTACGCTGCACTCCCTCAATAGCAAGAATGTCCTTCCTCAAATTAGGGGACCAAAACTGCACACAATGCTCCAGGTGTGGTCTCACTAGGGCTCTGTACAACTGCAGAAGGACCCCTTTGCTCCGACAGCAGATCCAGCCGGTGGTGTGGAGAGTGACTGGGTGCATCCAACAGTGACCAGAGCAGAGCCCACGATGCTGAGTCTCTGTTTAACTCTCTCTGTCCTCCTGGGGCTGCAGGTTGAAGGACAGGAGCAGATCCCGATGTGGGGGAAGCGTGCAAGAGAAGCATTTGTTCACCACTCAATGAAATCATTAAATATAAAGTAAGTATTGTGGGAAAATGTATTGCCTGTGGTGGTGTTTGTAACTGTTTATTGACCACAGTGAGATAGAGTGGAAACAGGAGAAGAGAACAAGGGGGATCTGATCTTTCATTTAAAGCCGGTCCAAGAGGAAGTGGAATCAGGAGACAAGTGCTCACACGAAGGGCAGGTCAAAGTGTTACAGGATAAACTTGGTCTCAGCTCAGTGATGGCAGCACGGACTGGGTGAAACTCAGTCCCTCTGCCACCACAGTGGAATTCCCAGTCCGGAGTATTTCCAGGGTGATGGTCAGAAATGCTGGACTTTATTCCAGAGAGGGTGGGGAGTGATGACATTTCCTGATGACAACTGCGTTCCGAGGCATAAATATTTCAATTTTCAGCCTGAATAATGGTGAAACGGCTGAAATTTAAAAAAAGATGAAGATCTAGTAATGGTTTAACATAAGGACAAATGAAAGAGTGAATTCACTAATGTGAATTCACTGAGTCTGCCAATATTTGAAATATTACAACAATGTGATCTATTGCCTGAGGGTGTCTGAGCGGGCAGAACGGGTGACAGAAAACAAAATTATTACAGCAGCGAGTCCTGTAAATTCTACACGTTCTCTCAGTAGTTCAGTGCATGGAACATGGAGCCTCATCAAACACACACATCACGGCTCCCAACACAGATGTTTCACTGCTGTTTACTTTCACTCATATGTTTCCTTTCACCACCTTAGACCTATGAAGGACATCACCTCCCAGAACTGTGATGGCTCTCTATATTTGTTAAAGAAGCAAATCTGAAAACTGTAATAGAAATCGCCCACTGTAGATTTTTTGATTATTCCCGTTTCAATAATTCTGCAGGTACATTAGATGTTTCTACAATGTAACAGCACAGAACGTATCTTATAATGTCTGACCCATCTTATTACAAACCAGTGTGCAGACAGGATCCACATTTCACCACTAGGTGTTTTTTTGTGCCATGGAGGGGACTCAAGGACACAAGACAGAAGGAGGCCAGTCGGCCCTTCCTGACCGTGCTGGGCAAAAGGGGGAAACTGGGCTCTTCCCAATTTCCATCTTATCGATGCTTTCCTGTGGTGAGCTGACCAGACTGTGTGTGGCTTGTGACTTTATTCATCACCCATTCCGTTCCAGTTTGAGCTTCCTACTCTTATCTTCTCTGCTGCCTCCTCACGAGTGGAGTCCTCCAGTTCTCAGCTCCTTTTGTGATTATGGCAGGAGGTCAACGTGAGGGAACTCAACAGCTCAGGAAATCTGGGAAAAGTTCCAGTCGTGGAGTTTCACGGTGTGTCCACAAACCAAACTGGGTTTAAAGCACAACTCAGATGTTTGAGAAGTGACGAAAAATCATGAGAGGAAATTAGGAAAATATACTGCAGTGTGTGCACGAGAAAAATAGAGAGAGAGAGATTGAGAGAGTGACCATTTTAGATACTTCTTCAAAAAAAAACAATCAGATTCATGAGTCAGGATCTCTTTGTACAAAACCATGTTGGTTTCGGCTCCAATGTTAGGACTCCGTATCTATAATCAGGATCTCCGTCTCCGTATCTACAATCAGGAATTGAAAGGGGCAAGGCAGTCCTATTTCTCAGAGGTTATCAGCAAAAATAATAATTCCCGCACCTTATTTGCCGTTGTCGAAAGACTGACAAACCCCTCGTCATCAGTCCCTCCTGAGCTCCTGTCCAGCAAGTCGTGCAATGACTTTGCAGATTTCTTCACTGATAAAATTCTGAAGATAAGACAAACAATGTGTAGCTTCACCTCAGGGAACATGGCTTTGTCACTTATGCCTCCAGATTCACTAATGAATCAACAACATTTTGAACTTTTAGATTGTGCATCCCTGACTGAAACTGTTCAACAGCTAAGGTCCACTACCTGCTGTCTTGATCTGCTGCCCACAAGCTTCTTTAAAAATATTTTTAACAGTGTTGCACCAGAAGTGTTGAACATAGTAAACACTTCCCTTTGATTGGGGCATTTTCCAGAAGCCTTAAAAACTGCAGTGATCAAGCCCCTATCGAAGAAGCCTAATCTGGATGCCTCAGCTATGAGCAGCTACAGGCCCATATCTAATTTAGCATTTCTGGCAAAGATCATTGAAAGGGTAGTTTACCAACAAATGTACTGCTTTATGATCCAAAACAATATTTTTAATGTTTTCCAGTCGGGATTTCGGCAACATCACAGCACTGAGACTGCACTTACTAAGGTCCTAAACGACATACGTCTAAACAGTAATGCATCAAAAGCTTCAGTTTTGGTACTTCTAGATCTCAGTGCTGCTTTTGATACGGTGGACCATAACATACTGCTTGACACATTGGAGAAGTAGGTAGGACTCTCTGGTTCTGTGCTGGACTGGTTCAAATCCTACTTGAAAGATCGGGATTATTTTGTTTCCCTTGGTAATTATGAATCATTATGAATGTACAAAACTCACATGCGGGGCTCCCCAGGGCTCCATTCTTGGACCCGTCTTGTTTAATATTTACATGCTCCCCCTAGCTCAGATCATAGAGTATTTTAACATATCCTACCATACTTATGCCGATGACACACAACCTTATATCGCAGTGTCACCACATGACCATAGTCCCCTACACTCACTGAGTCAGTGTGTCAAACAAATCAATGAGTGGATGAACCAGAACTTCCTCCAGCTCAATGCAAATAAGACAGAAATTATTGTCTTTGGTCCCAAAAATACAAGGCTAGAGATGAGTGCTCAACTTGACTCAATCGCACTGAAAACCACAGACAAAGCCAGAAACCTTGGTGTAGTTATGGACTCGGATTTGAATTTTAACAGCCATATAAAGACCATTACCAAATCTGCCTATTACCATCTAAAAAACATTGCAAGAATCAAGGGATTTCTGTCCAAAGAAGACACTGAAAAACTTGTTCATGCATATATTTTCAGTAGGTTAGATTATTGTAATGGCATCTTTACAGGTCTCAGTAAAAAATCAATTAAACAACTGCAGCTTATACAGAATGCTGCTGCAAGAGTCTTGACCAACACCAAGAAAATGGACCACATTACACCAGTTCTTAAATCTTTGCATTGGCTCCCTGTGTGTAAAAGGATAGATTTTAAAATTCTGTTACTGGCCTACAAGGCACTGAATGGTCTGGGTCCAAAATACATCTCTGACCTACTTGTTGTATATGAGGCACCTAGACTCCTCAGGTCTTCAGGGACAGGTATACTCTGTGTTCACAGGGTCAGAACTTAAAAGGCTGAAGCAGCGTTCAGTTTTTATGCTCCACACCTGTGGAACAAGCTCCCTGAACACCTGAGGTGTGCACAGACTGTAAGTTCATTTAAATCGGGCCTAAAAACACTGTTGTTTACTGTAGCTTTTCCATAACCCAACATGCAGGTAATCTTAACCTTCTGATCTTAACCCTTTTATGTGCTTTTAAAATCGTTTTATTGTTTTAGTGACTTTGTTTTACTATTCATGCATTTGTCTTATTGCTTGTTCTGTAACTTTTGATTATTGGCTATTTTGTTGTCCTGTGTTATTTGGTTGTTCTGCTGTCTTCTTACTATGTTATTCTTTTGTTTTTTTTTTCCTGTAAAGCAATGTGAATTGCTGCTTGTACGAATGGTGCTATATAAATACATTTCCCTTGCCTTGCCTTGTCTACCCCTAATGCCCCTGTCTATCCAAATGCATATACATCTTATTGCTCAGAATACTCTTCAGTAACTTGCCTACCAGATATATTAGGCTCACTGGTCTATAGTCCCAGGCTTTTCATTGAAGCCCTTCCTAAATAGAGCCACAATATTAGCCATCCTCCAGTCTGATAACACCTCACCCATATCTAATGATGATTCATGTACTCATCTTGGGCACCTGCAATTTCATCTTGGCGCTCCCGTCAGCCTGAGAACCGACAACGGTCGGCAGTTCACCAGCCACATGTTCAAGCTTTTCGCAGACCGATGGAACTTCCAGCACGTCACGAGCAGTCCCGAGTATCCACAGAGTAATGGTCTCGCTGAACGCGCTGTCAGAAGCGCTAAACACTTGCTGGAGCGAGCACAGATTTCAAAGTCAGACGTTTATCACAATCTCCTGAATCTCAAAAATGTTGCCAGGGATGGAACCCTGGGATCGCCGGCACAGCGACTGATGTTGAGATTGACGAGGCCTCCGGTACCCATCGCACAACAGCAACTGGTTCCTCAGTGCTGAAGCCCGCCACTATCCAGAAACGTCTACAAGAGAAGCACGATATTCAGAAACGGTCATACGACAGTTCAAGCAGACCACTCAGGCCTTTACTTCCGGGTCAGGTCGTCCGTCTACGAACTTCAACTGGACATTCCCGTCTGGGCACTGTGGTCAACCCGACTGATGAGCCACGGTCTTATCTGGTAGACTGTGAGGGAGCGGTGTACCGGAGAAGCTGACAACACCTGCTTGCTGTGAGGGAGCCGCGACCACCGCCTGCTGGTCCCTATGCTCCACCGCTCCAGTTCCAGCCGCCTTTTGCAATGTCTACCACCCGTCCCCGCATGCTTTGCACCCCTCCACGTCCCGCGGTCTCCACTAACCACGGGGCCTCTCCCACCGCATGTTTCCCCTTTCGGTCACCACAGGCCTCCATCACGTCATTCTTGCATCCAGGCTCTCCGTCTCATCTTTCAAGTGAGGGAGGGGAGGGTTTGGTCCGCACGCGCTTGGGCCGTGTTAGTAGACCACCAGACAGATATGGCGAGTATGTTTAACCCCATGGCATGAGTGCCCTTTCACACTTAACCTTTGGGGGGAAGGATGTAGATTGATGTTGCATGTTAACCAATCACACACCAGCCAGCATCTCTAACTCCACCCCACTGTAATACTGATACTAATACTATTGCTCTGCACCAACAGTTGGGGCAGCCAGGAGGTGTTGATAACTAACCATCCTTCATGCTGTTAAGTTGTAGTGCTGATTAAAGATGTGTTTATTGTTATTTTTTTGTTAAATTGTTTTATTAATTAGAAGCAATTACATAATAAAAAGCAGCTTATTCATTGTCGACATAATAAAAAGCATTTTGTTCTTTGTAGATATACATTATCAGTATTATTTATATTAACAATTGCATAATAATTTTACTTCTATATATTTTTTTCCATTTTTTATAAAGATAGAAAATAATAGAGAAAAAAAAAGTATAAAAAGTTGGGAAAGAATGGAATGTTCTACAGATTCTGCATCGTTAGAGATATATCCGCGTTTTATGAAATGTACTACTTCATCTATTCTTTGATTCTGGTTTCAGTCGGGTTCTCGTGCCGAACCAGTTTGCCCCTTCAAATATTCAATAAATGGGGACCATAATATTTCAAATAGTTCTTGTTTGTCCATTAAGACAAATCTTATTCTTTCCAAATATAGGGTCTCTGACATTTCTGTAGTCCACATTTTAATTATGGGGGTTATAGGGCCTTTTTACAGAATTTTTATATTAATTTTTTCCCAATTATTAAACTATAATCAATAAAAGTTCTTTGATTCGAAGTAATGAATTGATTTGTTTCTGTTATTCCTAATATTATTAATTTTGCGTCAGGAACCAGTTTGGTATTGACGACTTCTGAGATTATCTTAAAAATTTCCATCCAAAAATTATTAATTTTTATACAACTTACGAACTCTTATCAGCGCATTCATTCTCTGCCTTAGCCTTTATCTCCTATTCCTCTGCCCACTGGCATTCCACCTGAACTACTTTCCATCCTTTAATAGTTCTGTCTTTATTCCTCAATTCAATCCATCTTTTAGAAGCATTGTCCATCCAACTTCTATCTCACTTTTCCTCTTGCTTCTTTTCTGCCTCACTCTACCCCTCTCTCTCTCTCTGCCTTCAATAGTCTCCACATTCCATATTCCTCCTACTGGCCAAAACACATCACTCACACGTTTGGTCAATTTATAATTCAATATTCTATAATCCTTGTTGTTCTTATGAAACATGTGCAGCACATGTGTTGTACAGCTGTCTTTCCGTCACTCTTATCCAAATTATTTCCATGTCTATCCAATCTCCAAATCACTACTTTGTACACAGATTGTAACAAAATGTTTCAGCCTGTTATGCCAAATCCTTTATATTGCTAACAAACCTTTGACGTCTGTAATGCCCAATTCTGTCTACTCTCTCTGGTAGCAAATTCACAACAGTCTTTTCAAAACACTGTCTCTTCAAGACTCTTCAAGACACATTGTCTTTTCAATACACTTCTTTTCAAGACACCTTGTCTTTTCAATACACATTAGTAGAGCCAGGATTTTGCCATAAATGCCATATGCCTTTTCATGCCTTTTTTGATGATTTCACCAGGATAATGCCTTTTTCACGATCGTGCCGAAATCAGCCTTTTTTTGCCATTTTGCTAAAAGGTCGTACTATTTTCTCTAGTTGTACCGTGATTACAATGACGTTTTCTATGTTAACATGTTAATGTTAATGTTATTATTAACATGTTAGCATAGTATAGCTTAAAAGAAAATTTCCACCACCGGGGCGAAACAGGGGGCGCTACCGTCAGTCGTTCATTCGTTCGTGCCGCTGCCCACTGGTTCAGTCTTCTCCAAGATCTATTTAAGAAAGGGTACACAAAATGCTGTAGGAACTCAGCGGGTGCACCAGCATCTATGGAGGTAAGTTTGTTTTACTTACCAGGGTTTGTTGTTCGAGCAGGAACCTCTCTTCACAGAGGTTTCCTGCTAGGTTTATCGCGAAGTCCGGTGAGTGAACCGGCTATGGGCTGTGGGGAGACCCCGGTTCCGACCGTGGAAGCGGATAGCCGGCAAATGTCAGGCTCTCTATTCCAGCCACTGACAAGGCGGTCAGTGGTTTCCAGCCTGCTGTGATGCCCGTGGAGGGGCAAATCAAGCAGGAACGCGGTATAACCGCCAGAGTCGCTGACAGTGGGGTCAGCGGCTCACAGACATATCGTCGTTCGTAGTGGTCCCCAGGCATGGGGTGAAGTCACCGAAAAATCGTTGGGGAAGTCGGTCCGGGAGGATTCCCCTCTGGGGCTGGATACCTTTTTTTCAATGGTTATCCCAAATAGAGCACCTAGAGCAGCAGGGCACACTCCAGGAGGAGGAGTGGTGTCGGCACCAGGCTGGAGAAGTGGCCGCACCAACAGCACCTAGTTGCTCGATAGCACCCTCATTGATGAGGCACATGCAATGGGTCAGATGAGTTCTGACCCCGACTCTGACGGTGAGGTCGATCCAAGCGAAGAACGGCAGCTGCCAGATGTCCCATCTCTGCTGCACGATTCGCTGTCCCGTCCGAGTCAGGAGAGCCACTGGGAGACGAGCTGGCCTCCACGATAAATTATACTGAATTTTTGACAGCGCCGGCCTGTAGAAAAGGCCGCGCCAGCTACTCATTGCTTTCTGACATAGTGTAGGTATGTTACAAAACTTACCTTTAGCGGTGCCGCAGTTCTGTCACTGGCCGTGTGCGCGACTTTGGTTGCCTTTAA
The DNA here is from genome assembly GCA_963514005.1 of Raja brachyura. The sequence goes on from OY740785.1 coordinate 19,040,262, forward strand.
GGGGGGGGGGGGGGCGGGGTTAAAATGCGGTTTTCCCCTTGACATCCGGAGCTTTCTGTTGTCGGAGTGCGAGCTATTTCCGGAGATGCGTTCCAACTGCCGGTAAGTCCGTTTTTTTTAACAAATAGCCCGACTACTTAATCGCTGCAGTAAAATAAAAATTAGCTCCTAATGCCGTGAACGCCGACAACGGGGACCGATTTTACGTAGGGGACTGGTAAGTGAAAGCTGTTTATTTTTACATATAAACTTGCTTTTTTAGGGTACGTTAATCAATATTTCATGTTGCGAAACGGTGATTTAGGCCCCATACGAACCGGCAGAATCTTTCCTGTCGATATTGGGTTTAAATTCACCGCAACCGCAACGTTCCAATACATCGAGTTCCAGAAAATCCCACTCGCCAGCTGTTTAAAATGCCCATTCATTTACATTAAACACTGAATTCCTTCAATTTGGCCTATAAATTAATGACAATTAGATTTAAAAATCATGTTATATTGTGAATTATTGTGTGACTGTTAATTGGACACTTAGGCTTTAAATTTTTTTTTTTTTTTCTTAAGAAATGGATAGATGTTTAGATCCAGTAATTGAATTTTGTAATTGGCTACAATTGGGTAACTAACTAATTATATGCTTTAATTTCAGGTCATCCAAGTAAGATTGTTTCATATTTGTTTCAGAATACTTCAATCTATAATAACTGAAAATGTATTTCAGTTCTCATAATTTTTAAGGAAGTTATGGGCTTTTGACTGTCCTCGATCACAACTTTTGTGTTAAGTCAATAGAAAAGCAATAGGAAGCAAGTTGCTAATTTCCAAGTATGAAAATGGCCCTAACTTTTTTAATACTAAAGATATGAAAGTGAATTAGGTGTCAAATTAAACTTCTTTTTATGCTTTATCTGATGGGATAAATTGCAGACTTGATTTTTAAAATCTCGAAATGTTGTAACATTGCTACATAGTGGCACCCCCCTACCATGGAGATGCGTTAAGTTGGCATCGCAGGGCTGTTTCTGTGCTGTCCAGTTCTATGTAACCAACCTTCCTTTAAAGAGGGCAAACAATGAACTGATGTCTCAGGGCAGCAAAAGTCACACCATGTGGTACACAAAAATATCATGTCATTTAAAGGATACTAGACCAAGTGCAGACCCATCAGGTCTGCTCCCCCAACGCCAGATTCCACCACCCACTCGTTCCCCCAACGCAAACCGTTCCCCCAACGCAATATTCCACCACTCACCCATAGCCCCCAACTGCGCAGGCGCGGCTCATTTCTCATCATCCTCCAGCACTCCCTCCCCCTGCTCTTCACCCACCCTCTTCATTCCCTAGAAAGGGAGGAGGGGTAGAGAGGGAGGGGTGGTAGAGAGGGAGGGAGGGGGAAGACGGAGGGAGGGGGGGCGAGAGCGTGGGGGGGAAAGAGGGAGGTGAAGGGGGTAGAGAGGGTGAGGGAGGGGGATATAGAGGGAGAGGGAGGGGTAGAGAGGGAGGGGGGGAAAAGGGAGGGAGGGCAGAAGAAGGGGAGGGGTAGAGAGGGAGAGGGGCAGAGAGGAAGGGAGTAGAGAGAGAGAGAGGAGTAGAGGGAGAGAGAGGGGGTAGAGTAGGCGGGTTGGACGGTAGAGAGGGAGAGGGCGAGGGAGGGAGAGGGAGGGGGTAGAGAGGGAGGGGCTCAGAGAGGGAGGGGGTCAGAGAGGGAAGGGGATAGAGAGGGAGAGGGATAGAGAGGGTGGAAGTGAGGGTATATAGGGAGAGGGCATCTCCCTCCTCCACACCTCACCATCTCCTCCTCCACACACCCCTCCCATGTCCCACGACCGCCCCACTCCCCACCCCATCTCTCTCTTCCTCACTTCCTCAAAATGATTGGAATGATGTTAAATGCTTTTATAACACCTGCCTCAACTACCTCCTCTGGCAGCTTATTATAGCTCTGAGTGAAAACCTTGTCCCTCAGGTTCCGATTAAATATTTCCTTTCTCACCTAAGTGTCACATCCGCTGACGTCCCAAAAGCCCACCTCCTGCCCCATACATGAGAAAGTTGGCCGGTAATACATTGAACTCACCAGCTGCCTCAGGACCAACTCGGAGACGAGTGATTCTCCATCTCAGATTGCCTGAGATAGCGGGAGGAAAGCACACTCATCTGCAGTTGCCTACAAGGCTGACAGAGGGCAGCATAGCCTTTCCGATCATCTCATTTTTCCAGTTAAAAGGGCCAACATCACCCACTTACTCCCGACTGGTAGGTACACATAAACTTTCAGGAATTCATAGAAGAAGGTTTCGGTTCAGGTTTATTATTGTCACGTGTACCGACGTGCAATGAAATTTTGTTTTACATGCTATCCAAACTCATCAGATAATACTGAACCTAAATACAATCGTCAAACTCAAGTGCAAAGGAGTTTAGAGTTCACTCTTTAGAAATACAGCATGCAAACTGGCCCTTCGGCCCACTGAGTCCACACCAACCATCGATCACCCGTTCACACTAGATCTATGTTATCCCACTTTCTCATCTACTCCCTATACACTAGGGGCAATTTACAGAGGCCAATTAACCTACAAACCCGCACGTCTTTGGGATGTGGGAGGAACGGGAGCATTTATTTCAAGAGGGCTTGTATACAAGAACAGAGATGTAATGCTGAGGATCTATAAGGTGCTGGTCAGGCTGCATTTGGAGGATTATGAGCAATTTTCAGCACCATATCTGAGGAAGGATGTGCTGGCTCTGGAGAGGGTGCAGAGGAGGTTTACAAGAATGATCCCAGGAATGATTGGGTTAAAATAGGATGAGCATTTGACAGCACTGGGCCTGTACTCGCTGGAGTCAAGAAGGATGAGGAGGGACCTCATTGAAACTTACTGAATAATGGAAGGCTTGGATAGAGTGGATGTGGAATTCTTTGCCACAGAAGGCTGGTGTCAAGGGTTATGGGGAGAAGACAGGAGAATGGGGTTAGGAGGGAGAGATAGATCAGCCATAATTGAATGGTGGAGTAGATGTGATGGGCCGAATGGCCTAATTCTGCTCCAACCAGCCGAGGGAAACACACGGGATCATAGGGAGAATGTGCAAACTCCACACAAACTGCAACTGAGGTCAGGATCAAATCCGGATCTCTGGTGCTGTGATACCAGCTGCGCTACTGTGCTGCCCTCTGCCAGTTCTCTATCACTTTTTCTGTCAGAATATACAGTGCATTCAGAAAGTATTCAGACCCCTTCACTTTTTCCACATTTTGTTACGTTACAGCCTCCGTCATTCTTAAGTGGAAGAACTTTGGAACCACCAGGACTCTGCATAGAGCTGGCCGCCCGGCCAAACTGGGGGAGAAGGTCCTTGGTCAGGGAGGTGACCAAGAACCCGATGGTCACTCTGACAGAGCTCCAGAGTTCCTCTGTGGAGATGGGAGAACCTTCCAGAAGGACAACTATATCTGCAGTACTCCACCAATCAGGCCTTTATGGTAGACTGGCCAGACGGAAGCCACTCGTCAATAAAAGGCACATGACAGCCCGCTTGGAGTTTGCCATAAGGCACCTAAAGGACTCTCAGACCATGAGAAATAAGATTCTCTGGCCTGATGAAACCAAGATAGATCTCTTTGGCCTGAATACCAAGCGTCACGTCTGGAGTAAACCAGGCACTGCTCATTACCTCGCCAATACCATGCCTACGGTGATGCATGGTGGTGGCAGCATCATGCTGTGGGGATGTTTTTCAGTGGGGAGACTAGTTAGGATCGAGATGAAAGATGAGTAAAGTACAGAGAGATCCTTGATGAAAACCTGCTCCAGAGCGTTCTGGACCTCAGACTGGGGTGGAGGTTCACCTTCCAACAGGACAGCGACCCTAAGCACACAGCCAAGACAACGCAGGAGTGGCTTCATGACAAGTCTGTGAATGTCCTTGAGTGGCCCAGCCAGAACACGGACTTGAATCAGATCGAACATCTCTGGAGGGACCTAAAAATAGCTGTGCTTCGATGCTCCCCATCCAACCTGACAGAGCTTGAGAGGATCTGCAGAGAAGAATGGGAGAAATTACCCAAATACAGTTGTGCCAATCTTGTACCGTCATACCCAAGAAGACTTGAGGCTGTAATCGCTGCCAAAGGTACCTCAACAAAGTACTGAGTAAAGGGTGTGAATACTTATGTAAATGTGATATTTCAGTTATTTATTTTTAATTACTTTGCAAACATTTCTAAACACCTGTTTTTGCTATTTTATTATGGGGCATTGTGCGTAAATGATAAAACATTTTTTTTAATCCATTTTAGAATAAGGTTGTAACGTAACAAAATGTGGAAAAAGTGAAGGGGTCTGAATATTTTCTGAAAGCACTGTATCTGGCGTGTAGCCCATCACAACCTATTTTAGAGACAGAATCTCACCATCAGGATGTCCTACAAATAGACATGTATGAAAACAACAGTGAATTTAGATTTTTTTTTAACCATGGTTGGGGTTGATTTGTTGATGTGAATTATGTATTTACCAAGAAATTTACTATGTAATTTTAGTTTAGAGATACATTGTGGAAGCCCTTTGGCCCACCGAGTCCGCACTGACCAGCAATCCCCGTTTCACTAGCTCACACTACACACGAGAGACAATTTACTATTTTTTTTACCGAAGCCAGTTAACCTACAAACCTGAAAATAGTCACAAAATGCAGGAGGTGGGCGGCATCTCTGGAGAGAAGGAATGGGTGACGTTTTGGGTTGAGACCCTTCTTCAGACATAGGAGTTTGTGAATGTCCCGTAGCGGCTCGTACGAATAACGATAGGTACTCGGGAAATCCGGTAAACTCATGACGTTTTTTCAACACTGTGAAAAATGTCCATGAGGTAAAAAAATACTCGTGATGAAAAAAATGTTTACATTTTACTCGTACGAGCCACTACGAGACATCCACGAACTCCTACGGACTGGCTACGGACATTCTCCGAGTTCGAATCTGGGGAAAGCTCGGGAGAACTCTTAAATTACCTCGTACAGTGGGACCTTTAGTATTGTGTATTGTTTAAGAGTCTGATGGTTGTTGGGCAGGAGCTGATCCTGGAGCTGGAGGTCACAGTTTTCAGACTCCTGTACCTTCAGACTCCTGTACCTTCTTCCCAATGGTGGGTGTGAAATGAGTGTGTGTCCATGCACATGCTGCTTCACACTGAATATACATAGTACTGGAAGAAATCAGCATGTCAGTCGACATCACTGGAGGACAAGGACCCAACATTTTGGGTCTGGACCCTTCTTCAGACTTCTTCATCTTTGGGATATGGGAGGAAACCAGAGCACCCGGAGGAACCCCACCCAGTCACAGGGAGAACATGTAAACTCCACACGAACGGCACCTGCAGTCAGGATGGAACCCAGATCTCTGGCCACGTTCAGTTTAGTTCAGTTCAGTTTCAGTTCAGTTTAGTTTATTGTCACGTGTACCAAGGTAAAGCCAAAAGCTTTTGGCACGTGCTAACCAGTCAGCGGAAAGGCAAAACATGATTAGAATCGATCCATTTACAGTGCATAAAAGCATGATACGAGAATAATGTTTAGTGCAAGGTAGCCAGCAGAGTCCGATCAAGGATTGTCCAAGGGTCACCAAGGAGGTAGATAGTAGTTCAACACTGCTCTCTCGTTGTGCTGGGATGATTCAGTTGCCTGATAACAGCTGGGAATAAACTGTCCCTGAATTTGGAGGTGTGCATTTTCACACTTCTGTACCTTTTGCCTGATGGGAGAGGGGAGAAGAGGGAGTGGCCAGGGTGCGACACGTCCTTGATTATGCTGCTGGCCTTGGTGTCAATAGAAGGGAGGTTGGTTTGTGTGATGGTCTGGGCTGCGTCCACAATTTGCTGCAAGGCAGCATCTCTACTGCTTTGCCAGTGTGCCACCGCTTATTTAATAGACAATAGACAATAGGTGCAGGAGTAGGCCATTCAGCCCTTCGAGCCAGCACCGCCATTCAATGTGGTCGTGGCTGATCATCCACAATCAGGACTCCATTCCTGCCTTCTCCCCATATCCCTTGACTGCTATCTTTAAGAGGTCTATCTAACTCTCTCTTGAAAGCATCCAGAGAATTGGCCTCCACTGCCTTCTGAGGCAGAGAATTCCACAGATTCAAACTCTCTGGGTGAAAACGTTTTTCCTCATCTCTGTTCTAAATGGCTTACCCCTTTTTCTTGAACTGTGGCCCCTGGTTCGTGTCCAATCACTTAATAATCTTATATGTTTCAATAAGATCCCCTCTCATCCTCCTAAATTCCAGTGTATACAAGCCCAGCCGCTCCATTCTTTCAACATGTGACAATCCCGCCATCCCGGCAATTAACCCCGTGAACCTACACTGCACTCCCTCAATAGCAAGAATGTCCTTCCTCATATTTGGAGACCAGAATTGCTCACAATGCTACAGGTGTGGTCTCACAAGGGCACTGTACAACTGTAGAAGGACCTCTTTGCTCCTATACTCAACTGCTCTTGTTATGAAGGCCAACATGACATTAGCTTTCTTCACTGCCTGCTATACCTGCATGCTTACTTTCAGTGACTCGTTGTACTTCCCCTTTTCCTGACATGACACATTCAAATAATAATTTGCCTTCCTGTTCTTTCCACCAAAGTGGACAACCTCACATGTATCCACATTAAACTGCATCTGCCATGCATCTGCCCACTCACCCAACCTGTCCAAGTCACCCTGCATCCTCACAGCATCCTCCTCACAGTTCACACTGCTACCAGCTTTGTGTCATCTGCAAATTTGCTAATGTTCCTCTTAATAGTAAGATTAAACGAGAACTTACCAGTTTGAAGTTTGATCTTTATTTTATGAGGAGTTGCGATGAGGGATTTCGTGAAGAACCCGCCAGCACGCATGCGCGACATCTCTTCAAAGCAGCGGTGTGGAATCACAGAACCAACAAACCAAAGGAAATGACTTGTGATAGTAAGATTGAAGAGACTCTAGTTACCAGTTGACTTTATGATCGAGGGTTGGGAGCGGAGGGCACGAAATCCCTCATCGCAACTCCTCATAAAATAAAGATCAAACTTCAAACTGGTAAGTTCTCGTTTAATCTTACTATTTCATTTCGGAGTCACGTGAGTGACTTCGTGAAGACTTCAAAGCTCTGTGATTACACGCCCTGGACAATGTCCATGCTATCACACACGCCACGATAAGGATGGACAGGAGTATCAAAAATGTTCAGACTGCTAGTTCTGAAAAATAATAATATTTATTAATAATAACAAAAGAAAAAAACCCTCACTGGGGAACAGCCGAATGACCTCGGCCTGCATTCAGTACAGCTTCTGCAAACATTCCAGGAGCGGTAATAGGTTTATTATAAAACCGTTGAAAGGTGGCTTCACTGGCCCATCCCGCTGCGGCTAGAATATGGTCCATGGGCACCTCCATGACCTTTGCCCCCGACGTAGATGCAGCCCTGGTGGAATGGGATTTAAATACATTAGTATCTATACCTGCTTCGTTCAAAACGATTCTGAGCCATCTGGAGATAGTCTGTACCGTCACTCTATGGTGAGGTCTCTTATGGCTGATTAGCAAGTATTGCTCCATTCCCCTTAATTTCCGCGTCACTTTAATATAGTGGCGGATGTGGGTGGCTAAACATAGCCTGGCATCAGCGGGGTATGCTGGAAACACCAGCTGCAGACCTGTAAACCCAGGCCTGTGCTGTTTAAGCAATTCATCAATAAAGAAAATAACCTTTTCTGGGGTAGAGATCATTCTATCAATCTTGATCTTATGAAGAGTCTGTACCCTTTGTGCCGAAGTAAGTGCCAATAACATCACCAACTTCAGGGCGAGTCTGTCCAATTCAAGCCCAATCATGGGCGACCACGTCCTGAGCAGGGTCAGTACATTCCCAATATCCCAGGTAACGTTGTAACGCAGTCTAGGCGGATTGGAATTAAATATTCCCCGCATCAGTTTGGACACCAACTTATTGGATCCTACCTCCAAATTGAGGTAGTATGATAGTGCGCTCCTGGCGCTGTTGATGGCACTATAGCTCAGGTGTTCGTCATGATGTAACCCCGCAAGGAACTCCAGCACATCTGTGATTGACACGGAGTCATATGCAATGTCCAAGCGGCCGCAGTAGGTTTCCCATTTCCTGATGTGCGATAAATATTGCCGTCTTGTGGACTCCCTGCATGATGCTCCTATGGTGTCCATGGTCCTTGATGATAGGCCATACTGCAGTAATGGCCTGTTCAAATCCTGCAAGCCAATAAATCCAAATGACTATGGCAGGGATGTGGTTCCCCTGTAACGGGGTTCGTCACCAATATTGGGCAACCCTCCAAGAGGACCCATGGTTGACTGATCATCCCAAGGACCACCGGATACCATGACTGAGTAGGCCAGTCGGGTATGATAAGGATGCCATTAGCAGCATCTAGCTGGATTTTCCGCAATACCCGACTGATGAGGCAAAATGGGGGAAATGCATAGAAAAACCATTTCCCCCAGTCTAGCGAGAAAGCGTCCATCGCTATTGCCCCAGGATCTGGTTCCCATGATACATATGTTGGTACCTGATGGTTTAACCGTGACGCAAAAAGGTCAATATCCGGCTTACCAAATTTGGCTGTAATTTGTTTGAATATTTGGGAATTCAACATCCACTCGATGTTATCATTGAATTTCCGTGACCTGGTGTCCGCCACTATGTTGAGCTTACCTGGTAAATAGGTAGCTGAAATCCAAATATTCCTTTGAATACACCAGAGCCAAATTGTATTAGCCAATTCATCACATGAAATTGACCTGGTACCACCCATATGATTTAGATATGCCACCGCAGTGGTGTTGTCTATTTGGAGACGGACATGAGTGTCAGTAAGGTTTGAACAATAAGCTCTAAGTCCGTGGAATGCCCCAAGCATCTCCAAATAATTTATCCCTTGTGTTAACAAAAGGGTAGATTCTAGTGAATCCCATCTGCCCCCACAACTAGTGTTGTTGTCCGTAGCTCCCCAGCCATGGGAGCTTGCGTCTGTTTGTAAGTATACCACCGGACGAGGCACAATGATGGGTTTAAATGAGTTATGGATATTGTCAATCCACCATTGTAACTCAATTTTTGCCTTTAGTGGCAGCTGCATAGGTCTATCAAAATGTCCAGCATTCAATTTCAATGCTGAAATCTTGGATCTTTGTAAATTTTGATAATGTAAAGGTCCGAATTGAGCAGCTGGAAAAACTGCTACAATTTTCCCAATTACCTTAGCAGTTTGTCTGATTGATGGTATACTGGCGCAGACCAGGTTCTTGCATGTTAGAATGACATCCCCAACCTTGTTAGTTGGTATGGTGACAATCATGTGATTGGAATCTATTGTGAACCCCAGATAGTCCATGATCTGTGAAGGACAGAACTTTGATTTATCTGGATGGATAATAAATCCAATTTTTTGGAATATTTCCACGGTGGCTGAAACTGCCAATTTTGCTGATTCCAATGTGTGCCCAATAATGAGGATATCATCTAGATAAGCCATGACCGTGTGATTTGCCCTCCTCAGTGTGGCTAACACTGCTTTAAGTAATTTGGTAAACAATCTAGGGGTTGTGGTAAGCCCATTGGGCAAAGCTTTATATTGCCAAAGTTGATCCATCCAAATGAATTTCAAGAACTTCCTGCGATGTTTCTGAACGGATACTGAATAGTATGCATCTTTCAAATCAATGCATGCCATGAAGCAGCCCTCAGAAATCAAAGATTTGGCTGTTTCAAACATGTCCATTTTGAAATGGGTATATTGTACAAAGGTATTCAAATGGGTTAGTTCTATAATGACTCGACATCCACCATCTTTTTTAGTTTTAGTAAATATATTGGAAACAAACTCAATCGGCTCATGTGTGGTTCTTTCTATCACACCTTTCTCTAGTAGCCTTAATATTTCAGCATA